>OX421432.1:1288688-2488688 GCA_949126915.1 Musotima nitidalis | reverse complement strand
TAATTTATTCTTAGTTAAATATCTAATACCATCAAAAATTCTCTCAAAACTCGGTTTGTCTTCAAAGTTACCGTAAAGCTATTTACACCCAAAAACATACTTATTTCAATAGAAGATATTTGAATTGTACTATCAGCTCACCCGTCCTACAGTTAGTGAACTTTATAAAATTTAAATAGTAGGATTAAAATAATATCGACGGTAGCAATTAACAATGTCGTAAGTGTAAGCCGTTACTTTAAACAATGTCGTAAGTAAATAGTAACGACATGTCACTTACGACATTGTTTAAAGCAACGACTTTTCAGTTACGACATTGTTAATTGCTACCATCGATATATTAACCACGATTTAAATACCTAAAATAAGATTCACGTTCTACAAAGTAATTGAGTGCAACTAAAAAGCATTTAATTAATGTGTCGTGAAGGAAGTAATCAGACACGGATGAGAATCATTATTTTCCAGAAAAAAACACTGCAATCAAACAGCAAGAGGTGAAGAACAAGACAATTGGGCGTGACTAGAGTACTCAGACTAATAACTAGTCGTACATAGTTATCAGGACTAGCATTTACAGACTAGTTAATGTCCTAAGTAGCCTCATATTTCTGCCTAGGTGTACTCGGATAAAAACTTAGGACTAGCATTAAGATTATAATGAATTAAATAGCTTTCTTTCTATTTATACCTTGGAATATACAAAGAAAAGAGTTTGAACCATATTCCGAGTTAAAAATGCAACTTGAAAGGGACACGTAATATTCTAGTGTAGAGTTACCAGAGTCAAAGTAATTAATTAATGAATGAATGTTATTTATTCCTCTTATACGGTTTATTATTAAGATGTCACACATATTTAATATAAGTGGTAGAGTATGACCCAATACCCTCGCTTGGTATGTGAGAGAAGGCTCGTGCTCAGTGGTGGGACGTTAATGGGATGAGATGAATTTACATATTTCAATCAAGCATTCGAACCATCTGATAGACGCACCAGCATCACCAAAACCAGTTGGAAACACCAAAACCGTTTTTCTGAAGCCCCATGATGCCAGTATGGCTTCTCGCCAGGGAGCTCATTACACAACCCTCTTGGGTTATGAAATACGGTGGAAGATTCCATTGTAAAGTATAGTTATCACTCCGATTTAAGTAAAAATATATCAAAAGTTAATAAGTAAATCTTGCATGTTAGTTTGCGGCCGTTTGTGAGAATAAACTAACTATGCCTGACATAAATCATAAACAAAATCAAACTGAAGCCAACAACCTCACTTTACACACGGTCCTAAATAATACATAATCACAAACATTATCTGCTGCCATCTTCGAATGAGAGACAGATAAATATGTTCTAAGTCAAGCAAAAAAATTAATGAAAAATTCCAAACGAAATTCTATTCATGTTTGTGCAATGCATAATTAACGAGATAGTTTCGAACCGAGGCTTCCAGTTACAAAATTAGACTTGCTTAAATTATAGCGAGGCTAGTGATAGAGTAACACATGCAAATGATAGCGTGTTTAACGTGATTTGTGAGGAATTTTAGGTAGAAATTAAACTGGGAGTGTAATGAAACGATCGCCAAAGTTGAGCATAGTTCACTGAACGACGACCGATATGGCGTGGAGGTCAGTATACCTGCACATCACTCCAGAGGTCGTGGGTTCGATTCCCACACAGGATAAATCTTTTGTGTGCATATTCATTTCTTCTGGTCTGTGTGTTTCCCTATGTATATTAAGTATGTATTTACAAAACAAAAAGTATTTAAGTATGTTTATTCGTTATTTAGTATCCTAAGCACAAGTTCTTAATGATACATGTCATGGAAATAAATAATAGGTATGACTGTTAAAAGAAAAGTTATAATTATTTTATTCATGTTTATGCACACAAAAAATTGTCCTGTGTGGGAATCGAACCCATGATTTTAGGAGCGGAGTGCGGGTTTAGTCGCCACCACGCCATACCAGTTGTCACATGTGGTAGTAGTTACATTAAGTTAGAGGCCCTAAAGAAACTTGAAAAATTCTAACAGCAGTAAAAATACGGTTTGAACCTGGTTCTGTCAATTCGCACTGGGTCCGCGTGGTAAAGTATGCCCCTCCTTTTGTTCGTGCTCAGTAGTACGCTGTACTTGAATGGGCTGACATGAAGATGAAATAACAGCAATCGATTATGGCACACACAGAGAGCATCGCCGGCCAGTAAGATCGTATCGCTCGTTAGTCAAACATAAAAAGTCTGTACCAGACCACCGCATTTGAACTTCGTCAAATCAAAACACTCGAGGTGCAAACACATTCGTGTAAGAGTATATTTGTATGTCCTTGAATTTATTAAACACTACGGGCCTGCTTCACAACTTAGAAAGACACTACAGTTAAATTGACAGTTTTGTATGGACGCTGATAGGAACTTATTTGGACATTGTAAAACAGGCCCTAAGTCTATATAAAAGCAATGTTTTTCATCTCAGCGGATCCATTTCCACAACCAACATAACTCGATTCGTTTAATCCAGCGCCGGATTCAATTGGAGGACACGCCAGTCAGCTGTTGTCTCATTGAAACAATTCCTGGGTCGATAACCTGGCGAATCACTTCGGGCGTGGGAACGGAGCTTTATTGTCTGAAGCCGCCTTATAGGGGCTCGAGTCATTGTGATATTCGTGCTTTTTGGATATATTTATTCGTATTTAAATGATAAAAGAGGCTTAGCCCGTAAACGACAGTTAAAATCCATATCTAACACCACATTGATATGTGACAGTTGTAAAAAGAGTGTTAACGTCGGTACAGGCCAGCGGTAAACTAACCCTACCATCAGAATACAACAGGCCTTGAGAATAAACTCCCTCAGAAAGCTGCACATGGCCCGGAATATGCCATCAAGTTTCAGTCAGCACCTAAGGGCTCTTACACACGACAGCAGAGGCGACCACAGTCGCCGTCACCTGTCGGCAGCTAGCCGTTGGCGTACCTGCAGCAGGCTACGTCGATATGTCTAGATGTTGCCAGCTGCTAGCAACAGCCGCCAACGCGTCGACAGCTAATTGCTGTTCGTGTGTAAGAGCTCTAATGGAGCAAACCATCAACCACAGCACTTTCGAACAGGGTTGGTGTTAGGCAGGTGGCTGACTGTAAAACTCTTTACCAAATCCTCTATGCTATATGTATCAACTTGCTGCGCCTACCTGAATATAAATATTCTCTATCTTTCTATATGGGACTGAGTCATGAACTCGGAAGACTTCAGGCCGCAAACATAGTTAAGCATTATTATTATGTTCCTTACATTAATTTAAATTACATATGATATTAATACAAAATATTCAAGTAAAATACACTGAAATTTCGCCAAATTATATAAATAGGGACCAAATCATTACAAACAACATAAAACTAACCTGTATAATTTTATAGAATATATCTCACGGTCTATCTCTGAAACCTGTTGAGAATTAGGGCAGCTTATCTGAGTGAGATCCTAAGCGGCGCTGCATGGGGACCTTATTAGGCGAGGTTAGGCCCTGACTTGTTCTCGATTTAATTCGCCAGGTTGTCGCCCTAGGAATTGTTTTAACTAACAGTCGACTAGACCTTTGATGTAATCTTACTATCATATAAAGTAGGTATTGTGACAACATTAAACATTTCAGTAGAAATTTTACTCTATTAGCCCCCACCCATGTACGTATCGGCGGAGGCAGATTTATTTTTATTGTGACATGTTATAGTGACCCCATCAACAAGTGCATCTCATGACGAGCATAAATGCTGTTTCACGCCCCGCATTAGGGACTGGGGACTTGGAAGATGAAAAACACTTGAGCCGGCAATTCGAAATACCAAATTTCTGGGTCTAGTCTGCACAGTATGAAGGTGGTTCCTAGGACTACCACGTATTGGTGCGTGGCGTTCCACTGTTAGAATTGTCTATAACGAGCAATATCATCATATCCTAGCATTATCCCGGTTGCCCTAAACTTAAGCTTTGGGACCATGGTCTGCTCACTGGTTTTACCAGATTTGGCTGAATTTCAGTAATTACATGGAGCCTGCGAACCGACTGCCGTCTGACCTCCGCAACCCAGAGGGAAACATCATTCTTTGGGTAAACCAGCTGTCATGATGTTAGAAGACTGACTGATTTCCTAATAACGATTGCCATAGATATCCATGACAGCCGGGAACAACGGCTTAACGTGCCGCCCAATACGGTCTAATTTAAAATTATACTTCGAATAGTATAACTTTAAATTAGACCATAAGACCAGACTGTAAGTCACACAGGCAAAGTTGGAGGTAAAAACCACTAACTTTAACTACTCAAGTTTATCACTGTTTGTTTATTTATGTTAATGATTAGTACGCACATATAAGCAGTATCATGTTTATATCTCCCTCAGCTCCATACTGTATTCTAAAATATGCTTTATTTGTTGAGCCATAAGCTTCAACATGTTAAGTTAAAAGGGGCTTGGTGATATGTCCCAATTCTCACGACTTTATCAACAATTAATTATACATTAAAACCGGCATTAAATTGTGTCTTTATGAACGTTGCATTGCAGCAGTTCTATATCGTGTATGGTCGGTTTTAAATCTTAATAGCCACGATTATTTATATGCCACGGTTATTGCCTTATCGGTAATTGGACTGCAATAAATAAATGATGAATCGGATATAATATTTATATTTCATGATATAACTTAAAGTGCTATTAACACCCTCTCTCATCTCACGGGGAGTCGTAAGAGTCCAGCAGCGTGTTGGTTATGGGCAAATACGGGCAATAATATTTTGACGACCGATATGACATGTGGAGAGTATATCCTCACTCCACTCCTGAGGTCGTGGGTTCGATTCCCACACAGGACAAATATGTGTGTATATAAATATGAATATTTGTTCTGGTCTGGGTGTTTTTTGTTTTCCTATGTATATTAAGTATGTATTTACAAAAAAAGTATTTATGTATGTTTATCCGTTATTTAGTATCCATAACACAAGTTCTTAATGATACTTATCTTGGGACTAAATAATTGGTGTAAGTGTCAGAAATATTTATTATTTATTAATATAACCACCACGCTGGGTAGGTAGTGATCGCAGTTCAAGCCAGTACGCAGGAAGACTGTTGCCCATCAACCGGCGGGATTTCTCTTCGTTGACTCTTACGACTCCCCGATAGGAGAGGGTGGCACTATCCTACCACACGGCACCTTTTAGTTATTAGAGAATGAATAATTAATCATCATCATCTCAGCCCATTAACGTCCCACTATTGAGCACGAGCCTCCTCTCACATATCAAGGTGTGAGGGTATTGGGTCATACTCCACCACGCTGACCCAGTGCGGATTAGCGGAGGCAGGTGTATGGCGTCCTGCTGTTAGAATTTATCAAGCCGCCAATTAGGCCTCTAACATGGCTTAACGACTACCACATTTAGTGCTAACCGGGACCAACGGCTTAACGTGCCTTCCGTAGCACGGAAGCGCTCGATATCAAATGCCACACAAACGGTCACCCATCCTAGGACTGACCTCTGTAAACTCTGCTGTAGTTTGGTGATCGTTTCCGACCACCGAGCACCGCAGAGCTACGAGCGCTTCTTGATTGATGCGCGAGAATGATTAATGATTAGTATTATTATGATAGCGATAGCGATTATATGGAAGCGCTCGTAGCTCTGCGGTGTTCGGTGGTTGGAAACGATCACCAAAGTACAGCAGCGTTTACAGAGGTCAGTCCTTGGATGGGTGACCGTTTGTGTGGCATTTGATATCGAGCGCTTCCGTGCTTCGGAAGGCACGTTAAGCCGTTGGTCCCGGTTATCACTAAATGTGGTAGTCGTTAAGCCATGTTAGAGGCCTCATGGGCGGCTTGAAAAATTCTAACAGCAGGACGCCATACACCTGCCTCCGCCAATCCGCACTGGGTCAGCGTGGTGGAGTATGACCCAATACCCTCACACCTTGATTTGTGTGAGGAGGCTCGTGCTCAGTAGTGGGACGTTAATGGGCTGTGATGATTATTATGATAGAAGAGACGATAATAGGCTAACAGACTGAGCAAGTTACTATAAACTTAACTAGAAATACCAAAGCATTTTTATGTAAATGTGATTAGTAACAATCGCGCGGCACGTCGATGACAACTATTTCTCAAAATAATACCATTAGTAATCAGAACATGACTAACTGACTGAGTACGCGCCGCGCTTGAAACAACTAACGTATCCTCTACCATTAAAATAGTCAACTTCAAATAGTTAATGCCGCCCAAAGAGCCATATAAAGACAAAGTCAAAATCAGTTACTCAAGTTTGGCATAATTAAGCTCTTATGAAAGTCAACTTGAAAACGGACTTCTTGGCGGGAAAGTGAAGCGTCATGTCCGCAGTTTTGTTTTATTTTCAAAAAATTGTGATATTTCGAACATTAATGTGTAATAACGGTAGATTATTAACCGTTAAGTGTTTGTGAACGTACATGAGTGTTGATAAATAAAGCAAAACAGTGCATCATTACTTTTCAAATTCTCTCAAGAAGTCCATGTGAGATCTCCGTATAGCCCCCCATCTTTACTGAGGGCTCAAGGGGTTTAGGAGAGGGCATCTCATTTACCATTTATCATCTTTATCACCACTCATTCTCATTTACTATGATTTGTATGTTATTAATTTATCTCTTACTTGACACTGGCTAAATGTGCTAAACGCACGAAGCCATTATTTAAAAGAAAAAAAACTTGAAAACTAACGCGCATATTCACTGCGGGCGGAAGCTTAATCAAGAGAAAGGGCAAGAAACTGATATAAGACAAAATCCCATTACTTTAATCGCATTCTACGACATTATGGGACCAGACTTAGGTTGGTAGAATTCTTTGGAGGTGCCGCTACCTTGTGGTGGTGGTCTCTTGTGATACGGAGTTTCTTTTTCATTTTTTATATTGGCGTAGCGAAGTGGGGGCACAGGCCCGGGCAGCGTATGGATAGTGGTGTACTACGATTTTTGAAAACAAAATATATAAATTGCTCCGTGCCTGGCTGTCTGAACAGGCTGTCATGAACATCTATGGCAGTCGTTATTAGGAAGTCAGTGCCTTCTAACAGACTGACAGCTGATTTAACCATAGAATGATGTTTCCCTCTGGGTTGCGGAGGTCAGACGGCAGTCGCTCCACTTAATAACTGAAATTCAGCCGTATGAGTGAGTAGACCCTGGGCCCCTAAGCTTAAGTCTAGGGCAACTGGGATAATGCAAGAATATGATGATAATGCTTTGACAAAAAAATTTGCTTGAAACAATTTTCCTTCGGCTCCAGGCTATGAAAGCCCTTGCTATACCACTAGTCGCGAGAACTAAGTAAGGCTTTCACAATCCGACTTCGAATGTAGTAGTGTATTGAGCTCGCACCATCTGGTCAAGACAATGCCCATTTAATAACCGGGTCGTCATCCGAATGAGGACTTTCAACAAATGTTGTCATAACATTACACGTCATTGGTGTACTCGTTTTCTCTGACGTCAACTGCCATTTAGAATTAAAAGCTAAATACTGTCTCCGCTCTAGTTTAAATTTGGGTTTTATATTTAGAAAATTAAGGACAATCTATTTCCGTGCTTGTGTGATGACTGTAGACATATTATTTATTTACTATTCAGAAATGTGTTACAGGAGTTAATTCAAGATCTTAGATCGAAAACAGGTATTGAAGTTAAGCAGTGTTTACACAGGTCAGCCGTTGGATGGGGGACCGATTGCGAAGCATTCGATATCGAGCTCTTCTGGAAGCTAATGTAGCGTTTAGTCCCGGTTATTAGGTCTTAAAAATAATATTTTGTCCTCAAATGAACCCTGCAAGGGTATCACAATTTAGAATAGGAACACATTTCTTCCTTATATTATATATAGAAATTAAATACATTATAAATTAAACAACCACAAAAATCAGTCAACTATAATTATATACATTATGTTTTTACTAATTATATTAAATGTATTTGACTAATATATATTCTTTATATCTGTACAATTTTTTAAAATAAGTGTATTTAACGGAACCTTTTTTTATGCTTATTATTTAAAGCTCAAAGTAGCTCTGAAAACTCTGGAGTATTTGCCTCTACGAGATACGTTTGGAGTTGTGTTAAAGAGTTGCGAAGCTGAAATGGCAGTGGGCCGGACATAATGCCGCTAGATACAGCTAGAACTAGATGGTCAGGATCAAGCGACTCAAAATAAAAACTTTGTGGGTTTCCATGCAAGATGCAATTGTTCAGCAAGGGGTGCCAACATGCTGAGAAAAAGCAGACGGGTTATTTGCCTACCTAGGCAGATGCCCATCAAATTGTAGTTAATAAACTAGAACACAAAGGACACTTTTTATCATGTTATTATATCATGTTTGTATCATGTTATTCCAACGATCACACAGGTGACGTCACGGGGCGCTGTTAGATTGAAATATTTCTACATACCCTGCACCGCTTGACTCAAAACTGTATCGCACGTGCTCAGTGCCGAGGCCAAAGCCCTGCAACGGTGCATCTAGGTGTGAACGAGACAGTGCCATACAAAATGTAGGCCGAGGAAGAGAGACGCAGCAAAGGTCATCTAGATTACACCTGCCTTAAAACATGTTTGATAAACAACATCTTACCGTCAGCGAGTGTCAAGTATTAAAAGTCAGATGGTAATTGATGGCGAAAGCAAGATAATAAATTTAAAAAAATACCTTACTTTGGTTTTGAAAGCTCTGTACCTACCTACAAACATTTTTAAAGAGCCTTATCAGATAAGCAAAACAAATAAATGAATCATATAATTTATCGTAGCCTATCGATTGAGTAGTAGGTGAAGTAACCAGTGTGAAGTCAGTTCAAAACTTGCCAAAATACAACAGACGTGATCCCAGTCAGTAGGAGCGCCCATTGATGAGCCAATGAGCCCATTGAGCGGGAGCACTGAAATTGATGCGCCGGAGCATGCTACGGGGGGAAGTTAGCAAGAAACTAGTCATGTGACAAGTCGATATCACACGCCAAGAAATTGTGATAAATCGTTAGGAATGTTCTCTAAGAAACCTTAGATAAACATTGCAGGCTCTCACTCAAGTGAAATGGCGCTCCTAATTCCAAGTGCCACTCACAAGTGCTTTGGAATAATGTAGCCAATTATCTAGGCAACAAGTTTGACGTTACTAAAAACGTTACTTTTCTTAAAGCAGCTTGAAAGTTATTAATGTGGCTACAGAACTAACTATTAACACCACATAAACCAAAACAAACATTCATTTCCAAGCAAAGTTTTTAATAACAATTGTGTTACTAAGAATCCAAGTAGCAAGAAATCAAATATTAGTTATCACAACTTCAACGCGAAAACTAATTCGATTCCAAGAATCCCATTCGAATAATATAATTTTGTACCCGTTTCTAGTAACAATATTAGTAGGGGAGATGGTTAACATTTTTGGTTAGATATTTAAAAAATTGTAAAAAGAAACGAACGTGACTAAAAAAAATATGGCAAGTTATACATAATAATATGCCTAACTAATTTTTTCAAGATCTCAACCCATTAACGTCTCACTACTGAGCACGAGCCTTCTCTGATCAACCAAGGGGAGAGGGGTTTTGAGTCATATTCCACCATTCGGATCCAGTGCAGGTTAGCGAAAGCAGGTGTGTGGCGTTCTGATGTAAGAATTTTTCAAGCCACTCACTTAGGACTCTTTTAGGATCTATTCGATCTCAGCTTTAGGAAACCAGATCTATACTTTTGTGATAACCGGGATCATCCACTTGACGTGCTTTCCGAAGCACCAAAGCGCTTGATAAAATGCCATACAAGTGGTCACTTATCCAAGAACAACCTTACTTCCATCGCACCGTGGATCTACAATCAATTTGCTTTTTTACTTATAAGCGTATTAAATTTAAAAAAGTTTTTTTAAAGAATATTCTTTGCAAAAAAAAAAAAACATACCTATGAAAACCCCAGGCAGGTCTTCAATTCTGTGTTAAGGTAATATCGGAGAGGTATTAAGGACAATAAAATTTTCAGTTGTCTCAAAAACCTAACCAAAAAGGTCTGCAATCTCTTAAACTATATCGTGAGAAAGAAAAATTTGATAAATTCATTACTCGGTAACACAAACACGATTAGTACTTGTAATATTGTTAGAACAAACTTTTATGATAATTCTTGGTATTTGATTAAAAATAATTCATAGTCTTAACCAAATAATGGTCGCCTGCATTCGCGTAATTAACAGGTAAAGTGCTATTTTTGAGATATTAAAGTTTCGTCAAAATCGGTTCGGTACAAAGATCCGGAACAAACTTAAAAACTACAGATTAAAATATTTTAAAAAAAAAAAAAGCCAATCTAGAGGCGGTCTTTTCGCCAAAAGCAATCTCTTCCAGACAACCCGACGCAAAGGAGAAAACAGGAAAGCAGTAGGCAGAGCACATAAACTTTTAAAAAGAATAAACACTAAAATTATTTGTTAAATATAAATAAAATACATAAATATATAAAAAAGGTAAAATATATATGTATATAATACAGTAAAAACTCGATTAACCGGACTAATGTTGTCGATAGGCATTCGGATAATCGAAAATCCGGATAATCGAATGTATGAAGAATAATGTTATGTATTTAATAAAAATAACAAACAAATATTTACGAAAATAAATGTCTAAACGATGATACTTCGAAAGTTGGATAAACGAGTATTAAAAAAAAATATTTACAAACAACTAATCAGATATATTCAAAAAGTAAGACTTCACTATCTCCTCGAAAGAGTTTAATGTCTGAGCCTGTCTAATGGAAACAGGTAAGGAATTGCAGAGACGGCCCTATTGAGCGGCTTTGAAAAATTCCAACAGCAGAAGGATACATCTGCCTCTGCCAATCCGCACTGTTTCAACGTGGTAGAATATTACTTACTCCCTCTGGAGGCCCGTGCAAGGGGCCTCCAGGGGGCCTCTCGTAAACCGAGATGATGACCCTGTTAGTTTATTCAAATATTATTAAATCGTTACAATATGAGATACAAAGATGAACCTACAAACAAACTAATTATGTTCGGCGGTGTCCCGTTGTCTACATTAATTCGACCTCGGATCTGTCTGTACGTCCCTAGCCGCACACGTGACCGTATTTCTATTTCCAGAGCTATATTACGAGCTATATTTCTGTCAGGCGTAGTCTGTGCTGACTGAGCAGCTAAACGTCCTTATAACAATAATCATAATGAAGCTAGTTCTGCCCGCGACTTCATCCGAATGGAAGCCCAAAAAGCTAGCTTACAAGCTAGTATAACATACATACATACATTCACGCCTGTTTCCCCAGAGGGGTAGGCAGAGGCATATTATACGCCCACACTTCGCCAATAACCAGATTTGACTAAATTTCAGTTATTACGTGGAGCGACTGCAGTCCGACCACCGCAACCCAGAGGGAAACATCATTCTATGGTTAAACCAACTGTCAGTCTGTTAGAAAGCACTCACTTCCTAATAACGACTGCCATAGATGTTCATGACAGCCGGGACCAACGGCTTAACGTGCTTTCCGAGACACGGAGCAAGCGATACGATAACGGCTACTTTTGCAAACATAGATAATGGTTCTTCTTAAATCTATACTCTATAAAAACGTTCTTTTTGATCGTGTCAGCTCTGCTCGCGTACGTTGGAAGCTCAATTTTTAGTGGTTATCAGAACACACAACTGTTATAAAATCGTGTCGGCCTTGGCCTGCACTGGGAATACATACACATATACATTCACGCCTGTGTCCCCGAAGGGGTAGGCAGAGGCATATTATACGCCCACACTTCGCCAATTACATAGTTGGTCCAACGTAATAATAGGTGGCGAGCCTATTGTCGCTTACCGGGCACTGTTATGTTCGCCAGAGCCTCGTCCGTTGATCGGCAGGTGCACCACTTGCAGGTGAGGTTAGCTTGGGTTCCTTAGGTCTTGATAGGATCCCTATACACCCTAGGAATACAATTTTCAGTATTAATTTTTCGTACCAATCGGCAGTAGTATGCAGTTCTTTTGTTCACTTATATAAAGGCATTATTCCTGGATTGGTCATGTAATCTATTTCAATAACTTTCTATGCATTTGAATTCATTATACAGTTGTGCTGTTGACATGAGATTGAATCCCATCGATTAACATTTCCGCTCATATTTTCCTCCTTGTGACCTTGTTGTCATAGAACTGATCATAGGTACTTGGCTATATTTGGTTTTGTTTCCTGATATTCTTTTTCATACATACATACAATCACACCTGTTGACCTGTTTCCCTGAAGGGGTAGGCAGAAGCATATAACGCCCACATTTCGTCAATTATATTGTTGGTCCCACGTTATAGGAGGCGAGCCTATTGCCGCTTATCGGGAACTTATATGTTCGCCAGAGCCTCTTCCGTTGACCGAACAGGTCTCCACCTTGCCGTGGTGGGGGGGCTGAGTACCTCCCAGAGGCCGGGACAGAGGTTGGCGACTCTGGGTGCCCTTAGTACTGACTACTGGGGGAAACTAAGAGGGACCTATGAAGGGCGCAGCGGGTAGGCCAGGAAGGCCCGCCAAGCTGCGCCAGGAGGGTCTTAGGCAGCGGGGGCAGGGGGCCCCTGCTGCCTAAACACGGACCACTTGCAGGTGAGGTTGGCTTGGGCTCCTCTGATCTTGGTAGGAGCCCTTAACACCCATATTCTTTTGAATCACCTGATAAAGGTCGCGGGACCACATTGGCTTCAGGCCGCATGCAATCAGTCACATTAGAAGTTTATAGGGAGGCCTATGATCAGCAGCCAACGTCTTTGGGCTGATGACACGTTAAAAATTGTAGATTGGTACGATTATTCTGTGAGTTTGCGGCCGATTTCCAGAGTACCAGATCTACTGCCTGAATACTTGAGGCTAACTTTTTAAATTCTCTCAGAACTGGGCTCATGCCTTTGTCCACAAACCAAGGTGAAAAGGATTCAGCACTCTACATAAGTGCCAGGGTACGCCCCCGCTGAATAGACTCGGTTCAGGAAGTGATTTCTAACACCAGCTTTTGTATTTCGAAAGCTGAAAGTAGAGGGCGGGAATCGATCAAAAACTTCTTCAGAACATTCTCCTTAATAATTCTGTTAGAAGAAAACAATCTGGATATATACTCAAAGAGAACCTTGAAATGAATTCCGATCCAGCTCATAAAATATTACCTCCAATATGTCGTTCAATGCTGTGTAAATCACTGTTATTTTTAGCGCAGTCGGGTCTTTTCAAGCAACCGCCACTGAATTCCATCGGCTTGCAAAAGGATGAGCTGCTGAACTAACAAGTTTAAATTATAATCTGGAGAGATTATAAATCTGCAGATTGGACAATTTTATGCTGCTGTTTTAATTCCACGTGACTTTTGGGTTTGGAAAGGACTTTACACCTGGAATGGAAACTAGATCATAGATACTAATTGACATTCTAATGGAGAATTTGAGGATTTATGTAGAACTTTTGATGTACCAAATACACAGATTTTTCTCTTTTTTTTACCGGCCGGAAAAACTTGATGAGTGCCAGTGGCAGAGGGTTCAGAAGGGAGTGTTAGACTCTTACTGACTAAAACAATTCATGTTCCTCCTTGACCCTTTTTGTTTCGGGGCCACAGTTACTTCTTCGAATTAATTTTCGTGACAAGTTAAATACGACCAATGAATATTAACATCAAGGATTTATATAGCAATGAGTCGCATACCTGACGATACATGATAGATAACCCAGCTCATATTCATAGCAATGCTGTTCAAAAAGTATCAATTAGCACTGCATTGCAATCTTTTTTCGGAGACCTTAAATGACACGTATCAGTACTTTAATATAGCTACACGTACTTACGACCGAAAGCTGTAATAAACTTAATAGACTGTAGCTTTAATAAACATCTTTTAAAATTTGCACGAAGAATAAGGAAAAACATTAAAATATGGAAATTTTCTATATAAATAGCTAGGAATAAATGCAAAAAATTTACGAATTTTAAATTACATTACTTTATTTCATTCCGCTCAGGAATCCCAGAAACTTTTTTCAGGGTTAGAAGAGATCGGCATTATTTTTTAATCTGTATTTTAAAAAAAAAGGTGCAATAAGGGATATTATAGTAGATATATAGATAGATAGAAAATTATTTATTGTACACCAAATTAAAATAAAACAAGAAAACAATTGCATAAGAAAAGGGATACAATTGGCGGCCTTATCGCTTACAGCGATTTCTTCCAGGCAACCTTAGGATGGAGATATACCGGTACAAAAAACCTCGACCATAATGGACTGTTTAATTCAGTGGAATTGATCTTCACTAATTTAAACATATATCCCAACATTCTCGAACGAGTATGATAGACAAGGTCTGATGGAAAGAATTCGTGGCGTTACGCGCTACACCAAAATACTCCACAAACTCGAGTACTTCCGAAATACACAGGAATGAATGAACCAAATGTGTTATTTATAGGCTGATCAATAACACGAGGAGTAGTCATAGATAGTATCACGGGAAAAGAATTTCAAAAGAAAATTTGAGGACTTCAAAAAAAAATAGCGGTATGTGGAAATTCCAAATAATTCTACCACTCCACATCAGACGTCCGATATGGCGTGGAGGTCAGTACACCTGCACTCCGCCCATGAGGTCGTGGGCTCGATTCCCACACAGGACAAATCTTTGTGTGCTTGAATGTGAATATTTGTTCTGGTCTGGGTGTGTCTTATGTATATTAAGTATGTACATATTTACAAAAAAAAGTATTTAAGTATGTTTATCCGTTATTTAGTATCTATAAAACAAGTTCTCAAAGACACTTATCTTTGAACTGAATAATTGGTGTAATTGTTGGAATTTTTTTTATTTTTTATTTCAAGGATATGTGGTGTGACGTCGTCTAGTGCCAATGTATATAAATGTAGGATAAGACGGTAGCCCTAACCTCAGTTATAGGACAGTTTAAAGGCTGTGAATGCCCATTGCTGTTAACACCAATGTTAAGTTGGGCCAATAATAGCTTTCAAATAGTAAAAATCTAACTTATTTATCTAGCCTTTTAGTTAGAGTGACTAAGTACTAAATAGACTAGCTACATCCGACACTCTTTGTGTATGGTCGGTAAAATAATGTTTTATCAAATCTAATTTGCAGAAGTAGGTTTAATGATACAATTATTTTAACAGCTGAGAAATGCGATGTACGAAGGACCATATCATAATATGATATGATACCATAATATGTTAGGGCTACCGTCTTATCATATCCTAGTGTTATCTCGGTTGCCCCAGACTTAAGCCCAAGGTCTGCTAACTGCTTTAACCAGATTCAGCTGAACTTCAGTTATTACATGAAGCGAATACCATCTGACCTCCACAACCCAGGGGGAAACATTATTCTATGGTTAAACCAGATTGTCAAAATATTAGAAGGCACTCACTTCTTAGAAAACGACTGCCATAGGTGTTATGGACAGCCGGGACCAACAGTTTAAGGTGCTTTCCGAGGCACGGAGCAAGCAACCTTGTGTGTGAAGTTGTAAGAAAGTTTCTACTTAAATCTTTGTATTTACGGTATTTTTATCCTAAACCTCAGTATAAGTGCCGTCCTTAACCTCAGATTTAAGCCCGTGATTGAATGGCCAGCTAAATTAAGTTTTTAGCTACTTTAGAGGACGATCTTCCGTCACTAAGATAACACTCGGTACTCTTAGCAACAACAATGCTTATCATAAAAATATTTCTTTGTTATTGATAGCTGCCAACAATTTTTTTATGGTTGAAAACATTTGAGAATTTTATTGCTCATTAAACACAACAAAGTGTACCGCTGTTTGTGTTTGTTTGCGATGACTATGTGCTAGTTCGTCCAGGCCCCTCTTCCCCACTGGGCACTATGGGCACATGCCCAGGGCCCCGCGATCTAATGGGCCCCCCTAGTTCCTGCCAGATTACCAAATGATAACCGATATTTAGGTATTACCGAAAAACATTAATTTTGAAAAATCTGATGATAATGACTTACTCCAATACTTACTTGCTTATTAGCGTTAGCTTGCTGCATGCGCATAGCTATACCGTGTACAACATAGCTTGAACTTTTTGACAGATGGGAGTGAGTGAGCTTTCTCAAGGTCATAGAGGCCCCATGATCCTTGCGTGCCCAGGGCCTCAAATAGTTTAAAGAAGGCCCTGGGTTCGTCTGCAACGCCAAGTTTCGCCGTAATTATTAGGTCACAGTTTCCGAGACAAGCAGTCAAGAGTTCTAAACCAAATTTCCTTTAAACTTGGTCAATAGATACACCTATTTTCTTAGAATTAGCTCCTAAGTATTTAAATATAATGCGGTGAGGATACCAGCGCTTCTAGAGGGCAGACCTTGAATCTTCCCGAGTGGTCTCCACCTTTACGTGCTGGGGGTAATTTCCTCCCGGCCGGCAGGGCGGAGGAGCCGCCAGAGAAAAGGCAACACCCACAGACCGGCAACTCTGGGGGTCCTTAGCACTGACTACCGGGGGGAAACTAAGTGGGGCCTGTGGAAGGCGCAACGATCGGGCCTGGAGGGCCGACCAAGCACCGCCAGGAGGGTTTTAAACGGCGGGCGCAGGGGGGCGCCTGTAGTCTAAAGGAGGTAGGAGGGGCGCGTCCCCTGCGCCTCTCTGAGGAGGTTTGTTTCGGGGGACATTGAGCACTCTTGTGCTAAAGTACTCGTCCAAAGCACCAATATGTTATGTAGAAGTGAAAGTCAGTCCATGGATGGAAGACCAATAATTGTGTCATTTGACATCAAGACCTACCGCTCGTCATTTAACAAAATTGGAGGGCGGCTTGTGGACGGCCTCAAATTAGGTCACCGTTTGCACCTATCTCCATACAAACTCGTGATAGAACGTGATCGAAGTCCCTCACCCTGGGTTTTAATCATGAGGAAAAAGCTGTAATCCTTACGAGATAGTTGGTGCTGATTGTTTGTAGCTTTTTCGCGCAAATATAACTAAATGAACCTACATAGAACGCAGCAAACATAGACCATGATACACATACCGAAATTATTTTTACAGCAAGAAAATACCGAATGAAAACGGGAGAACACGATTCCAAAACAAAACAAATTCCACGAGTTTAGCGGTCGGAAGTCTAATTTCAATAAAATAAAATGAGGACCTTACATATGAAATTGGCGTTTTATCGAACTGGCCACTTTGATCTCAGAAATTCGGCGTTTGGCTAGGAGTTCCAAATTCAAATTTATTTAAATTAAAAGCGTGTCCTGAATGTTATCACATCATTCATTTGTTTTTTTGTTTTGACATCTTTCAGTGCTCAATATGGAAAATTGAAAATATCGCATTATTTTTGAATACGAGTTTTAGTATGGCACGAGCGCGGCAGAAACAACTCCAAAGATTAATAATTATGTGTACTCAGAAGCCACTGTAAATGAAAACACGGTACGTTTTTGGTTCAAACGCTTTCGTTCTGGATACGGCCTGCATAAATGCCGCTCCACACCCCTATAACGTAGGTTAAATAAATAATAATAAATAAATATTATCTAACAATTACATCAATTATTTAGTTCCAATATAAGTATCATTAAGAACTTGTGGTATGGATACTAAATAACGGATAAACATACTTAAATACTTTTTTTTTGTAAATTCATACTTAATATACATAGGAAAACACCCAGACCAGAACAAATATTCATGTTCATGCACACAAAGATTTGTCCTGTGTGGGAATCGAACCCACGACCTCTGGAGTGAAGTGTAGGTATACTGACCTCCACGCCATATCGGTCGTCAAAGGTTAAATGTTACATACAAGGTTACATAACTACTGTTAACTATAACAAATATATGGATAAATTATTATGTGACTAATATGTAATACCTTAATTAAAACCTACAAAAATAGAATACCCCGCTTGAAGGACCCGGCACTAAATACAGGGAAATACAGTCATGCAAATTAAAAAAGACATGAATGGTTCTACTTTCGTTTCAGTGACGAATATCCCTAAATCCGGCCATCCAGTACTAAATTAGCAATATCCGTTGTTTTTCCTCCTACAACAGTTTTGGCACAACGACTGACAACGATTTGACCCAGTTAAGCGTCAATCGTCTACTTCAGCTGACGGATCGGCTTTAATATCCGACGAAATAATCAGCGAGCTTATGATAATATTGAGCTCAACGTCGTTCAGCGGTAATCCCTACATCCATTACATTTATGTATTATGAATAGAAAAGTTATAACCTAGTTGTAATTCAATGTACTACTTATCTTATACATATATACATACATAGTTAGTCCCACGTAATGGGGCCGCTTGCCGGGCACTGTTATGTTCGCCAGAACCGTCCGTTGATCGGCAGCTGCACCACTTGCAGGTGAGGATGGCTTGGGTTCTTAGGTCTTGGTAGGTTGGCCTTATACACCAACTGATCTATGTTAAGCAATAATGTGTTAACCCACAAATAAACAAAGTTCCTGTTAGTGACATCTAGTTACCCGGGACAGTACTACTGAACGCTCGAAAAAATTACCAAACCGGTAAATACAAGTGCGGCACTAAAAATTTCAGGAATCAAGAACTTCCCCGTACTGTCCCGGGTAACTAGCCGTAGTCTTTTAGCTGTACCATATAGTTACCCTAGATATAAAGTAAAAAAAATAATGATGCGGGTGTCATCGTCATCAAGCGGTTGTCTTTTAGAACTAATCTTGGTCTCTAATACCCAATAAATAGGATACAAAATGACTACAATACGCTTCAGAAAAGAGTCACAGATTTGGTCATTTTTGGCGACACCTACATTAAATTTAAAAGACGGCAGTTTATGTTCACCCAATAACTTCATTTGTTTAACAAAAAAAAAAAAAAATTTTTTTCCCTCAAATTTATGTTAAGATGGTTATAATGTTGTGCTCACCTATAAGAGACATGTATATTAGATTATGGTTTTTAGATTTAATTTTGCATTTACAATGTGATATATATATATGTTGTTGGTGTGCCTTAATAAATAAAGTAACTAGATGTCACTAACAGGAACTTTGTTTTTGTGAGTTAACAAATTATTGCTTAACATAGCTCAATTAACGTATGCTCTTATACTATGTATTATTGATTACGTATTATGGCCTAATGGGCAGCTTAGAATAAAATTGGAAGACGCAACACACCTGGTTCCGCCAATCCACAATGGGTTTGCATGATGGGATATGGAATCCCTTTCACTTTGACTCGTGAGAGGAGATCCGTGCTTCGTGGTGGGACGGTAATGGATTTTGATGATGATGAATATACTTACTCTCGTTTCAGCGTTGGTCGTGAAGACATCGTTGCCCTGTGTAAGGGCGAAACACGTGTCGTGTTGAATAGTTTCTCGATTTTTCGGGAAATTATAGTAGCGCGGGAATTGTTACAAAGATATTTTTAATCCATCACTTGCTTACAATGGATTTCCGCAAAATAACGCCTGAATCAATAAATTATTGATGATAAATGTTATGATATTATGACAGTCAATTAGTTGTGCTTTCAACTTACACCTCAATAATCGGGAGAGGTGGAAATATAGAGTTATCAAGAGATATCGCTTTCAATTATCTTTTATGCTCATTGACTGTAGGTATTTTTTATTTGTAATGTTGGTTGCAACGGGAGGGCATCAGAGGGTTAATGAGGTGAGTGAAGCTTGATGTGTTGGCCAGGGGGCCTACCGCCGAGTTCGATGGCAATCGATTATAAGGCAAAATGGATTTCAAATTGATTCTGTCGTACCGCCGAACTCATGGAAATCGAAACAAAATGGCGTTCTCCATTTACCTATTGGTCTGTCACGGACTGAAGGTCATGAATGAGAGGTGGCTGTCGGCAGATTCCCCGGTACGGATTAATGAACGCAAAACAAAGTTTGATCTAGATGGATTACCGGTAATCCAACGAATTCGGCGGTAGGCCCCCAGGATCGTAGGAAGTCGGAATGTGATCACTGCCTAAGTGAATAAGGCAGTGGAGTGGAGTAATAACGAGTGTATGTTTATACTATTTTCTTTATAAATTACAATGTTAATGCTGTGTTTCCACAAGAGATATGCTAGGATGCGAAAGATGTTTGTTAAGAACCAACAAAAAAAAAATACTGCGATAGGCGAAGCTAGGTAAATGTAGCGATTCCATTGGTTCTTAACAAACACATCCCTCAGAATGCATACTCGCACATTTTAGTGGAAACGAAGCCCAAGGCTGCCTGCTCACGTCAGACATTTTGTAGGACCTAAAAATCGGATCAGTTGGGATGGATTATTTTATTTCTGATCTACTTTTTGTAGGACGACAGTGTTGCATTATTGCAAGTACCTTCTATTCTTCTCCATCAAAAATAAAATTGAAGTGAACAAGCAACCTAAGGCCCCTGATTCCCATCACAAACTACTAGTAGTAGTAGTCAGGTATCGTCAATAAAATCCCGGGAGTTATCAAGCACGTGACCCGATCGCACTGAGATTAAGATAGTCACGACAGACAGGAAACATATAGTATCTGCGGAGATAATCGGAGTCAATACATCAACCAAAACGTCTAATTTCACATTAAACAGAGATGCGGCGAGGATTAAGTTCAGATAAATAAAAATCACACATCTCGCATTATATTTTTAACCCGAAAATGGATTATCGAGCCAAGAGACATAATAAATTTGGGTGATCACATTAAAAAAAATATTATTATTGTATTGTCAATAAAATCATCAGGATCATTTAGATTCGTTAAATACTTACAAACAAAATGGAAATTAATTTTTTTTTTAATAACAATGAAAGAGACCATAATCAATAAATCACAATAATAAAAGCAAAATGGTTTCTTTGTCAGAATTTATCAAGATTTGTCAGTTAATCTGTCTGTTGTGGTTTATTCTCAAGATTTGTCAGTCTATCGGTGACACTTATTGGGGGGATTTGACTTCATGAATGTTTTCGCGATAACCCCGGTATAACCTGTTATAATTATACACGCAGCCAACGTAATATATGTTATTAATGACGTCTTAATAATAAATACGTGTGTATAGGGATCCTAGAAAGACCTTTTTTTTATTATCGTCGGTAAAAAAATGCTGCTTACGCACTGTCTCCCGACCAAAGGGGGAGACCGGGAGGGGGTGTGGGGCTCACTGCGGTAGACGCGACCACCGCAGTCCTACCCACTAAAAAACTTCCGACGACGCCCACCGCTGTTGAAAAGGGGCGAGACACCAGTCTCAGTCTCAGAGCCTGGGTTTGTAGCTTCTGGTACCCCGCCCGCGGCCAACGTCCCAGGGATCAGAACCGGAGGGAACTCCTCAGGGAGGCGCGATGTCATGCGCCCCCCTACCTCTATGTGCGGCCATGGCGTAACTGGCCGACTTCTGGGGGGGTCTATGGCTAGACGGAAGGGGCCTCCGCCGCCTAAGACCCCCCGGGCAAGACCGGACGGGCCCTCCTGGCCCGCTGCTGTGCCAGCGGCGTAGCTGGAGGGAGAGCGGATCCCGCTCATCCTAGAAAGACCTAAGGAGCCCAAGCTAACCTCATCTCTGGCGAAAATAATAGTGCCCGGTAAGCGGCAATAGGCGAAGTGTGGGCGTATAATATGCCTCTGCCTACCCCTTCGGCTTCGGGGAAATAGGCTTGAATGTATGTATAAATACGAGTAGTGCACTTGCCGATCAACAGACGAGGCTCTTCCGAACATAAAAGTTCGAGGTACGCGGCAATAGGCTCGCCACCTATGACGTGGGACCAACAATATTATTGGCGAAATGTTGGCGGTAACAATGTCTCTGCCAACCCCTCGGGGAAACAGGCGTGCTTGTATGTATGTATAACAAATATGTGCAAGTTTTAGAAAGCCTTACATACTAAAATGCGACTTGTTTCGCATAATCATGTTTCTTTTGACGACCGATATGGTGTGGAGGTCAGTATACCTGCACTCCACTCCAGAGGTCGTGGGTTCGATTCCCACACTGGACAAATCTTTGTGTGCATGAACATAAATATTTGTTCTGGTCTGGGTGTTTTCCTATGTATATTAAGTATGTATTTACAAAAAACAAGTATTTAAGTATGTTTATCCGTTATTTAGTATCCATAACACAAGTTCTTAGTGATACTTATCTTGGAACTAAATAATTGGTGTGATTGTAAGAGAATATTTATTTATTTATTTATCATAAGAACAGTAAAAGTTATATTAGGTCGGGGAAAAAGTCTTTTCGCATAACGTAGGTATAAACTTATTATAAAATTTTTTTGACTGTACTATTTGTGTCTGGCTGGTTTTGGTAACATTAAAAAGGTTCCATTATAAAGAAAAGAAAAAAATAAAAAAAAGTTGTTTCCCGCTATTTTTCATTTGTTTTTCTCTCCGTAAAAATGAGTGAATCTAATGAAGAAATTCGATACATTTTAAAATTTTATTATAAAAAAGGCAAAAATGCAACTCAAGCAGTGAAAAAAATTTGTGATGTTTATGGACCTGATGCAGTGTCAGTAAGAGTAGCACAAATTTGGTTCAAACGTTTTCAGTCCGGAAATTTTGATGTTAAAGATGCACCTCGCTCTGGTCGCCCTGTTACGAATAAAATGGACGCCATTTTTGAAAGAGTGGAGCAAGATCGGCATATTAGTAGTTACGATGCAGCTGAAGAACTGGGAATTGACCACAAAACAGTTTTGACCCATTTGAAGAAAGCTGGTTATACAAAAAAGCTCGATATTTGGGTGCCACACGAGCTCACTCAAAGAAACTTAATGAACCGTGTACTCATTTGCGATTCATTATTGAGACGTAATGAAACCGAGCCGTTTTTGAAGAGATTGATAACTGGCGATGAAAAGTGGATCACGTACGACAAGAACGTGCGAAAAAGGTCGTGGTCGAAAGTTGGCCAGGCTTCACAGACTGTGGCCAAACCTGGCCTAACACGAAATAAGGTGATGCTGTGTGTATGGTGGGATTGGAAGGGCATTGTTTATTATGAGCTTTTACCGCCCGGCAAAACCATCTATTCTGATATTTACTGCCAGCAACTGATGAGATTAAAGGAAGCAGTCGAGAGAAAACGGCCGGAATTGATTAACAGGAAGGGTGTGGTCTTTCATCACGATAACGCTAGACCACACACATCTTTAGCCACTCAGCAAAACTTAAGAGAGTTCGACTGGGAGGTCCTAGTGCATCCACCATATAGCCCTGACTTTGCGCCTTCAAATTTTCACCTGTTTCGGTCTCTGCAGAATTCTTTAGGTTCTGTAAGGTTGACCTCAAGAGAGGACTGCCAAAACTATTTGTCCCGTTTTTTTGATCAGAAGTCCCAAAGTTTCTACAGTAACGGGATAATGTCTCTGCCCACAAAATGGCAGAAAGTTATTCAACAAATCGGTACATATATATTGTAAATAAATGTAAATAAACTTTGAAAAAAATGTCTTGACTTTTCATACAAAAATACGAAAAGACTTTTTCCCCAACCTATTATACAAAGTAGCCAATATATGTACAGCATTTAGACTGCTTTGGGGCTTATTATAAAACGAGATCTAAAGTTAAACCAGGTTTGAAACTAGTACCGTCACTGTGATGACAATGTGTGAAAACTTTACAGACAGACATTCTGATGCAAGTTTCTTAACACTGATGTTTATTTAGCCGTGAAAACTTGACAGTTACCGCAAATATTTGTACGTTGAAAATTATAATTAAGTACGTAGAAACAATAACATAAATACACAATGGACTCACCAGCAGGTTGTCAACGGAGTTGTATCCGCATATGACGTATCCCATCACCCGGTTCGCCATTCTATTCTCATCACCGTCCACTGATCACAAAGGAAATAACATCACCGTTCACGCACAAACTGTCCTCAAAACACTTAATCATCTGTACATGAACTAGGATCACTAGACCAAGAAACACGCTGGGAACTCATTGACAATGGCTCTTGCATGTTGACTTACTATCCCTCTCTTTCTAACACGTGTTGTTAGAAACGGAACACTGATTCATTGTTTAATTAGTCGTTAAAATTGATGCAATTATTCCCGCGACACCCGATTCAAATCTAAGCGAATATAAGCTTTATTGCGAACGGAATACGTTGGAGATTGGCTCGAGTAACGATTGTAGTTATGAAGATGTTACGAAATGGCGAGGTCGTTCAAAAGCACATTTCCTCGGAGACGATAGGATTAACAAGGGGTTTGTTTGTGCGTCTGTCATCAGCGGTGGGCCGTGCGAGACTGATTACAGGCGCGTGGCGTGCGCCGGCGCCGCTTCGCGACCATTGCTCATGTAAAGTCGTTTTATTTGTTACAGTTTCGGGTATTGGGGCAACGGCCTCGTAGGCAAAAGTTATGTCAGTTATTTCCCGAAATCTGAAAGATTGATTTAGTTTTTGCAGTTAGGAAGAGAAGACTGAGTTTGTCTAAAAATACTGGACACAAAACGTATAATCAATCATGTAATTGTGCACAAAGTTTGTCAAGATGTGACTCGACACTCAAGAGTTTCAAAGAACAGACCCAGATTTGTTTTTTCTGTACAAGAGGCTCTTTAAATTTAATACCTTTCATTTAAAAACACACTAGATACAATAGAAAATGTCAACTACATAGATACATTGCAGCCAGAAAATGGACGGATTTTCTTTTAATTAAATGTAAATACCACTATGACCACTATTGCTCTGAAACCAGAAGGGTTTAAGACCAAGGAGTAGAAAACCAGGACGATGACATTACAAATACAAATGCTTTATTGATAAAATGTTTAGTTACAACTTCAATAAAAGCAAAAATCAGATGAGATTTGTACAATTTGCGATGCGGGTAACAAAACAAAATACGACGAGGACTTTTCGCTTGCTACCGTCAACACCGTACAGATACCACTCGTGCGAGTGACCAACAGGTAGCGTGTCGTAGGAAAACGGACCTTAATGTAATGACAAAGAAGTCACACATTGTCCTAGAAAATGCTGAAATGGGTAATTTTGATAGATCTTCATAGAATTATTTGTACTTAGTTTTAGAACTATTATGGCGATTATTGTCTGATGCACCGATAAATTATGAACCATGCCCATTTATCGCATGCTTAACAGAATACTTTTTTTTTTTATTTACGTCGGTAGCAAAATGCATTAACGTACTGTCTCCCGGCCAAAGGGGGACCGAGAGAGGTGTGTGGGAGTAAAAAATGTACAGACTGTATACCTCAAATCGGACTTATTCACGAACAGATGTTTAACTAAGCATGCAAATGTAAACTTTTATAATTTAGGCTCTGCGACAATTACGCGAATTAACTTAAATTAGCAAAATTTTTCAGATACGCGGTATTGTCTAATGCTAGTTACGCGGATTTGCACTATCTCGACGATATAACAAACTTTTTACTACTATGTAATACCAAGTGAATATGGTAATTAATTACAACCCCAGTGGTGTAACTATGCAGATGAGTGCTGTAACGTTCGTAACAGTTACATCAACATGCATACTGTCAATCAGCATAATTACACCGAACAAGCATTACACGTTCCAATCGTAATGGACGGACGGTGCATTTCTCGATGAACATTATGCAATTGCATACTGAGCTTTTCTTTGTTGCTGTTAAATGGAATGAAAATGGAAATCAATAATAAATAAATAATAATAAATATTTTCTGCCAATCACATCAATTATTTAGTTTCAAGATAAGTATCATTAAGAGCTTGTGTTATAATAATAATAATAATAATAAGCCCGCAGGGCAGCTTGTGGCGAGCTGTTGGTGAGTGGCGACACTACGGGCGTAAATCCGAGTGCTCCAGAGGGTCGGACTGCGGTCTCGTCTCCGGTTCGCCGGAGTGGGCCCCAAGAGGCTAGCAGGACCCTCGCCCCTGGCTTGCCTTCATTGGCTGTCCAGGGTGGAGTCGCAAGAGCTACATGCTCGCAGGGTGGAAGTGAAAGATGCATAAGTCGTGAGTTGGCGCACTGTCCTCTTGGGCAGTGAGTAGAAAACGGTGTACACCTCTCGACACCCTGAAGCCGAGGATATCTATGTTGCGCTCCTGCCGTTGCACTACGGCTATTTTGGAGTGCCCATTCAATCCTCTGGCTAGTCACCGCCTGCCATTTACAATCATTTGAGACTGATGATGACGGCAGGTGTCCGGTAGTCTCCTCTATCCATAGTCCAATTTACCCAGTCCTTCAGCTTTCAACCCAATATCCCGGCCATAGTAGATTCCATCTTATCCTAATAGTACTGCACAAACCGGGGATTGTCCTTAGGTGTATTTCTATAATGCACATAGGGATAATCGCCGGTTGGTGTCACATAACCATTAGATCAAAATTGTCTAAGGGGCCTCTACGTGTTGGCTTCAGCCCCACGCATGCCTTCCAAATGTCCGGGTCACCATTGGCCCGAGATCGGAAAAAGACAATAATAATAATAATAATTTATTTCAAAACTTTGGTTTACATTCTCTGAACAGTGACCGAAGTCACCTTTTAAGCAAAAAATGCCTGTGACAGGTGACTCCACTCTTCCATAGCTACTACAGATACATTTTATTTATAATACTTAAGCCGTTGTTTAGTATCCATAACACAAGTTCTTATTGATACTTTTAATTGATTTAATTATTATTGACAGAATTTTTTTTTTTTTATTTAACATATTTATATTTCTACATTTTTAAACTTATTATCCTAGTTTGTAATGATTATCCTACTTGAGTTACAATAAAAACATTTTCAATTTTTTTTCATTTTCATTTATTTTTACAGAACTGAAAATCAAATTCCAGCCCGCTTAGCTAGAAAAAGGCGGGGGGCCAGTACCTATGGGTCTATGGTTAGACAGCAGGCGCCCCCTGCCCCCGCTGCCTAAGACCCTCCTGGCGTTGCTTGACGGGGCCTACACAGGTCCCTCTTAGTTTCCCTCTCTGTAGTACAGTACTAAGGGCACGCAGAGTCGTCAACCTCTGGGTGTTACCTTTTCCCGGCATCCGGGAGATACTCTGCCCCCCACCTCGCCAAGGAGGAGACCTGTCCGGGGGAGGGGGCGAAGCCTGCCGGGGTTGCGGAACTGTCCGAAAGGGTTACCGCGGCCTTGGGACGTAGCAGGCTCAAGAAGGAAAGGTCATTAGAAGATTTTCCAACAAAAAAAAAATTACTAACCTCTACCTTCACCATACCAACTGTAAATTCTATCAATGTTATTAAATTACATTACGTACAAAGTTGTAATCAACTAGGTCAAGTTATAACAGTACAGGATGCATTGGCTATAATTACAGGCCTCACTAGGAAAATCCTATATAGAAACCATCAGTAACCCATCAATAAACAGGAAATACTTCAGAACAGTTTATCAAGAATATATAGGGTTTTTAACAACAAGTTTGTTATGTGAACCAAAATATAACAATTAATTTAAATAATATTAATATCAGTTGCCTTAAAACAACGGAATTTCTTAGAAATTATGTCTGACATATTCACCATAGCCACGATTTTTTCATCAAAGTTTTAATTCACTTTTTGGTAGATCTATTTAGTAAATCTCATTACGAGTTAATGTTTTAAACCTGGGGGCCTACTCTATTTTAACGGAAACGAAACTTCGTTATACCCATCCCTTTCACTCGATAATGATATACCTAGAGAGTGAAAGAGATAGGTATAACTACGTTTCGTTTTTGTTGAATTAGAGCAAGCCCTCTGTTCTTTGTGTAGACCCTCTAAAGTGTAACGACCTTCGCACCAAATCGGTCGAAAATAACCGTAAATTATGTTTAAAATATTTTATATATAAAAGTTCTTAAAAACTGCATTACTCTTTAAATCATTATCTCAGCCCATTAACGTCCCACCCACCGCTGTTCTCAGCTCACGTCTCCTCAATAAACTAAGATAAGAATCAGAGCGGTGAAAAATAAACTGCTTCAATCAGGCTATTGCCCATACAACATCTATATTATGATATATCACAAAGGATGCCGAAGACCGTGCGAAGTGGAGGCGAATCTGGGGCCCGTCAGGGATAACACATTAAACCCCTGTCATATTGTTTTGTGGGAGACCCAATTTCAGGGACGTTAATACGTCGCTGTAGTACGAAAAGCTTGAGGATCGTGGTTAGCATCGGAGTAACATCTGGAGCGGATGATCTGCTTCCACCGGTTCTGATCCAGCGCGTCTTTCACGACCGCGTAGAATTTGGAGAACGATGAGTCTTTCACTTGATCGTTCTATCTGGTTGGTGCACGACCACGCGATCGTTTACTCCGATGCTAACCACGATCCTCAGAAATGAGGGACCGACTATAATAATAAATTTATTTATTGCAATACAATATAACAATTTTTCTTAGATTAAGTATAATGAAAGTATATATAGAGAGAGAGCGAGAGAGAGAGAGTACAAAAAGTCACTAAATAGGTCTAAATATGTTTTGATTAAAGTCGGTTCATTTTAGTTATGGTATGAGATAAATTTAATTGTATGGTTTCATATCTTAAATAACATAAATGTCAACAAGATTGAAATTATGCAGAAAAAATTTGAGAGTTTGATTATGTTTCTAACGCAGTTTTATCCCAATGTCGACTTATTTAAATGGTTACTAATAACTATATAACACGTTCTGAAATGAATGCTATTATTATTATTAATAATGACACAAAGAATGACCTATGTATTCTGAGACTCCCATTCCCGTATCTGAAATATCCGTCCCATTACGGGCCCCATCGAATATAGATTGATATTGCGCTTCACGGCTGCTTATCGAGGACAGATACTGACCCAATTCGAGCCGCTGACTGACTTAAATAAACCAGGCTCATTGAATTACGATGAGTGGTCAATGATCGGTGTATTATTGTGTGTAGGGTTGCCCATGTTGCGGGACTGTTCGTAGCAGGCTCAAAAGAAGGAACATGGATGGTTTTTAGTCAGTAGAAGTCTGATACACCCTCCCGCTCCACCCACAGCGGGAGAAGGTTTTTGATGATTTTCCACCCCAAAAAAAAAAGGGTTGCCCATAAAGACCGAAAATTCGTATATGTGAAAATAAATACCCTAAAAAGTGTTATTTACATAAATGATTGTAATTAAAATTTCATCACATGCGCCATCTAGTAAAAAAAGAAGCTATTTTGTATTATGCGTGCATATAAACAGTATGATATCATATGAGCCGTGTGGTACCGGTTAGAATGGTGCCACCCACTCTCATCTTACGAGGAGTCGTAAGAGTCGACGAAGATAAATCCTACCGAGTAATAGGCAACTTCGTCATCCTGCGTTCTGCCTTAAACTACGTTCACCAACTCGCCTGCCCAGCGTGGTGATTGTAGGCAAATGCCCCCAATAGAAGGTAGGTAATCTATTATGCCTAATTTTATTTATCTGTGATGCTATTATAATATACAAGAAATGTTTAATGATAAAATTAATTAATCCGTTATAAATAAATATATTGTTATTGTTAATGTCTTAAATTTTTATAATTCACCTAGGACGCATGCACTTAGTAGACCCTCTGTTATGTTGCTATGCCCTTACAGGGCGTCACATTGTATCTATCCATATTTGTAACAACCTACTTCCATGGGACATGCAATCAATGATTTTGAATTCATTTATAGATTATTTATCCAAGAAAATTATCTAAATGCTTTTTCTTATAACGGTTTTCTTTTCATGATGTATCCTTACTCGCAATGCAAACGTAAACCGATTGTTTTGAAGATATAAATAGAATGTTGTAATGTCCATGACTCGAATGCAAATGATTTATTCATGATGAACATTATGGTTGGAGTACAAAAGAAAATACTGGCCCGATCATCGTTATTGGCTTTTTAATGTGATTTTTGGTTTTTGAGCTCTTTCAGTTTAGGTGATTAATGTGGAACTTAAGGCTGTGTTTACACGATGTTTGAGGATGTTTGTTCTGAACCAATAGAATCGCTGCGTTGAGCAAAGCTAGGTAAATGAAGCTGGTACTTCATTAACACTTCTCTCATAACTCGTCCTCGCACAACTTTGGTGGAGACACAAATCTGACCATTCACGAGCCAAACTGAGATTTAGGACCTCGCACATCTTTGGTGGGAACTCAGACCAAATCTGACCATTCACACTGATATCGAGGAGAAATTTTACAACAGTAAAATTAAACAGAACATTTTTCTTAAACCTCAGTTTTAGATCCGTTTTGACAATAAATTCAAGGAAACGCCAAGACATAAATTCGTATTCATGTAAAAAAATATTTATTGTTGTGTTAGAATCGAACACACGACCTTAAAAACGGGATAAAGGTATACTGACCTAACCATATCGTTAGATTGAGACAAAAAACAAAAGATAACGTAAGTATATTAAATCAATTTAAGGCATTCATTCATTATGCAACTAATATAAGCACGATTTATTTTTAGTATTCAGTCGAAAAAAAGAACTTACTAGTAAGCTATTTTTAATGTTACAAGTTCAGACGAATTATAAGTAAGATCTTTTTAAAATATTATTTGAGGACTCCCTTTTTCATTGGTTTTCTACCTTAACTTAATGATGAGAAGAATATTTCCTATTAACAAAAATGTATTTTTAGATGTTATTGAAATACTTAACTGTTTAATGGTTAGTTTATGTTGAATTTTTTCATAGGTTGTCTACCTTGTCTAAACGAAATAAAGTCAATTTTATGGTGTCAATGCATTTGACACAGCTTATTAGTGTTAATGAATGGATGTGGTCCATCGGCTATGTTCCACACTAGTTAAATTCTACTGGCATTGCTAATTGCAATTCAAACTTTACTCAATGCAAGAGTTAATTTAAGTATTGGTAGGGTTGACAGCGCACCCCCCGACTGGTCTCCACCTTGTCGTAGTGGGGGGGCTGAGTACCTCCCGGAGGCCGGGAAAGGTAACACCCAGAGACCGACGACTCTGGCTGCCGTTAGTACTGACTACCGGCGGAGAAACTAAGAGACTGTTACCGACGTAAAAATAAAAAGGGTTTACAGCGCAGCGCAGTGCCAATCATGATTTTACTTCAATGGACTATAACGGAGTTGAACTTATTATGGATACGCCTATTCTTATATCGCTTACCATAATTATAACAACTCGCTTTTGTCACTTGGACAAGTAAAAAAAAATACAACATTACAATGCGACCATAGGAAACGATTTTGCATGGAAACGCGTACGTATAACATAGATGCGTAAAGCAGAACTGTAACAGTAAGAGCATTCGGCTTTGGAATTCTCTGCTGGCGACTGAGTTTCTCAGCTCATAGTTTCGGGGCGTGAAATAGTATTTATGCTGGCCGTGATTGTTCCACAGTACGGAGCGTTCTCATTTTTTTCGACTGCATCGACTGCTTACCATCATGTAGGACGTGATGACTGCGACGAGCCACATTAAATAAACTCCTTATAAGCGAATTGCAACAATGCCGATATTCGTGCAATATCGGTCATCAAATTTATGATGTTAATTCAAATCATTATTATAACTCAGATTCCTTCTTCAAAAGCCTAAGCCCAATCACCGCTTATCGCCGGGCTCAAAGTTCATAGCAACCTAACTTGCTATTGCTACCTCAATACTTTTATTTACCTGCGTAACCCCACATTCCACTGGTCTCCAACGGACATTTCTCCTCCAAAAGCAAGGTCGCGTGCCGTAGCCCAATTGGAACACCGCTTATCGCCAAGTTATGGGTCTTATTGCCATCTTTAATGCTGTTGTATAACTACGATCCCGGTCTACAAATTGCAATGGTCTTTCTTTCTCCTCTAAAAGCAAGGTCGTCAGCCGAAAAGTAATTCAATTTGCGCACAAACACCGCTTATCGCTTGCCTCGGAGTCTTATCGCCAACCCTCAATGCTTTTGCTATATTCGGCTGCCCCCGACATGTGATAACCTCGCGAGTACGAGATTAGCTCTTGATTTATTTGGAGCATTCATTCAGTGCGCAAGTAGATAACAGAAATTGAACAAAATCTGGTCAGACCAGGAGCAGACCCTGGGTTATTCATGTAAGTCTTGAGCACAACCGGGATATGGCTCGGACGATGGTGTAGATAGGTGGAAGGAAACCAGCACTTAGATGGGTGGGAGCGGTTATGTGGCCGTTTATTGGAAAGGCGTTTAGGGGGCCCGACGGCAGTCGCACCATGAAATAACTGAAATTAAACCAAATCTGGTTAGGGCAGTGAGGGCCCAAAACCGTAGGTCAGAGGCAGAATGTCCGTAGGTCAGAGCTTGGATAGGCAAATGCCGCATTATATGATATAATTATATAGCGAGCTTTTGTTCTTAAGAAGGCACGTGGGAACTTTGATCCCGGTTATAGGGAGTCGTTAAGTCAGGTTATATACACTAATGGGTTTGAAGAATTGGTAAAACAGGACGCCAAAACTCTGCCTGTATGGAAAATTGAATTCATGATTCCTCTCCCCTTGAGTTGAGGCCTATTTTCTTTGGAACTGATGAATACAGATGTATGTTTATGGTAATAAGTAGTAGAGATTATTTAGTTTATACTTACATACATACAACACCTGTTTCCCCGAAGGGTTAGGCATATTACAAGCTCACTCTTCGTTAATTTTACTATTGGTTCCACGTAATAGTTGGCGAGCCTATTGACCAGAACTTTATGCTTGCCAGAGCCTCGTCCGTTCATCAGCAACACAATATACAATACCAACATCTTGGCAGCTTGGTCTGCTAAGATGTTAGTATTGTATATTTTTAGTGTTATACTACGCTAATATGAAAATAAATTTTAGTACTATTTTTTAAACATACTTCAAGACTACCTTTATTACTTTTAAACCTAGTTTACTACTAGACTAGACTTAAATGGAATAATTAATTAATAATTGGAAGGAAAACAGCGAAGTATTACAAGATAAATCTATGAAATGGCTCATTAATCATTGATTGACTCTAATGACCAGTTTTCTGCTAATCAAGTCGGTAAAATGGTGAACGAATCTAGCGCAGTGGCGGCCGAGCGAAAAATCTTTGCCAATCCAAATGAGATTAATATGGAAAATGGAAAATCGACCGTATTTAATAGTAATGCACCTTAAATGGCCTAACTGAAAACAAACGCTGGGAAATTGTCCTTACAATAAATTGTTTCATTATTGTAATTAGTTATTCACAAACTTAATGATGCACCAATAATGATTAATATTTTTATTCTAATTTTATGACTCCTGGTTCATCATCTCAGCCCATAAACGTCCTACTACTGAGCACGAGCCTCCTCTCACATATCAAGTTGTGAGGGTATTGCGTCATACTCCATCACGCTGACCCAGTGCGGATTGGCGGAGGCAGGTGTATGGCGTCCTGCTGTTAGAATTTATCAAGCCGCCCATTAGGCCTCTAACATGGCTTAACGACTACCACATTTAGATATAGCCGGGACCAACGTCTTAACGTGCCTTCCGAAGCACGGATACACCAATAAATTATTAATATTTTAATTCTTAATGTATGACTCCTGGTTACCGACAAAATAAAAGATATATCCCGTTCTGTTCCGAATTAAGCATAGCGTGTATTATTCCTACTGGATATTCATCATCTTAGCTTATTAAGGATCCACTACTGGTCTTCAAAGTTCAAATCTTATATTCCATAAACTATAACATAGTACTTGAAAATTTGTTTGTTAATTTTTTGGAGCCTAGTGGCAGGTACAACTAGTTTATGCTTATTCCTTGTGTTTAGGTTACATTTAATAAGCATTCCGTAACGACCATTCCAGTAGTGTATAACCTAGTGTGTGTCCTATATTGAATTATTTACGAAGCAGTTACAGCAGAAAGAGGTTAACACTAATGGCTAGTAGAGTTGGACAATGCTATGCAAAAACGAACAAACCAATATAATTATACCTGATTAGGAGATACTCATACCTCGTACCATATACTACTTCTAAGGTCGAGGGTTCGATTCCTACACAGGACAGGACATGCATATAATTATGTTCTGGTCTGTGTTGTTTTCATTTGTATATTAAGTAATATAATATGTTTTTACAAAAAAATTACAATAATGAAATCTCATTTTTTTAATCCGTTTTTGAGTATCCATAACACAAGTTTTTAATGATACTTATCTTGGAACTAAATAATTTGTATAGTTCTCAGAAAATATTGATTTACTTTAGATTTACGTAAAGACTATTTTCATCTGCCCTAAATCTAATAGTTAATAATTTTAATTAAAACGACTTAGTGGTCTACGCCGCGCGAAGGTCAGTATATCTGCACTCGCTCCTAAGGTCGTGGGTACGATTTCTATCATCATCTCAGCCCATTAACGTCCCACTACTGAGCACGAGCCTCCTCTCACATACCAAGGTGCGAGTGTATTGGGTCATACTCCACCACGCTGACCCAGTACGAATTGGCGGAGGCAGGTGTATGGCGTCCTGATGTTAGAAATTTTCAAGCCGCCCAATTAGGCCTCTAACATGGCTTAACGACTACCACATTTAGTGCTAACCGGGACCAACGGCTTAACGTGCCTTCCGAAGCACGGAAGCGCTCAATATCAAATGCCACACAAACGGTCACCCATCCAAGGACCGACCTCTGTAAACTCTGCTTTACTTCGGTGATCGTTTCTGACCACCGAGCACCGCGGAGCTACGAGCGCTTCATTTCCATTAAGGACAAATATTTGTAAACATAATTATAAATTTTTGATATGGTTGATTGTTTTAGGATAGGTTTACTCGTCTTGACTAGTCGAAATTACCACATCCCTGACCAGCAGGGTCAGCAGTAGCTGCAGTTCAAAGAAATAGAAGCTGTCTATATCGTGGGACAAGAACGTCATGTTTTAAGACAGATAAAGTGTATTGGTGAATTGGGGGCTATTCATAAATTACGTCACACATTCATGGGGTGGGAGGGGGTTGACGAAGTGTGACATGATGTGACAAGGGGAGGGGAGGGATCCTAAATTTCGTGAGGCCACATTTCAAAATCCAGGTCCTATAAACATTTTGGACCTGCTGTTTTAATGTAATCATTTCTTACTGTACAATTGCAAAATATATGACATCACACTAAGGAGGAGGGAGTCTCACAAGTGTGACCAGCTGTGGCAAGGACGGAGGGGGGATCAAAACTTGACAAAATTCGTGTGACGTAATTTAAGGACGATCCCTTGCGCCTCATCTCATGTCCTAGCATTATCCCGGTTGCCTAAAACTAGGGCCGAGAGTCTGCTAACTGGTTTAACCAGATTCGGCTAAATTTCAGTGGAGCGACTGCCGTTTGACCTCCTTAACCCAGAGGGAAAAATCACTTTATGTTAAAACCAGTGTAGATTGCGTCTGTGTTGCTTAACTAAGTCTATTTGTAGCTGATTTTTATTCATACTGCTTGGTGCTGCATGTTTGGGTTCATTTCATTGTCAATAATGTACCAGTTAAATGAGTGCAAGGTGAAATTATGTTCCACTTACCTAACATAGGCTAGTCAATAATAATCTACTGACATATAGCATAAATTGGAGGCAGTTTATTAAATCTCTTCATTTCACAAAATAATAATAATAATAATAGAATAGCAAATAATTTCAACATACACAAACCTCATAAGAAAATATATACATACTATTAAATAGCAACAACGCATAATAATAAAAGTAACATAAGGCTGTCTTAGTCTATCGGTTGAGCGTTCGGTATAATGTGCAGGTATTGCAGGCAGATTGTAGAATACGTCGTTTTATAAAACGACTAGGCAAATTGTAAAAATATGGTGCTTTCTCTGAAAACAAGAGTCTCATCTCAAAAAGACAACCATTCATGAACACAGGTGTAAGCTTTTCAACTAAAATTAAAATAACAAAAAAATGTTTACATACTTATCACACAATTTATAGTATCTTGTTTGCACCGTACCTCTATGAAACAAATTAAAAACAATATAAAAGATACGAAAGGCAGCATGATGTCAAAATATGTTTTAATGAATTTTATGTTATTTACAAAGCACTCGAGCACGTCAGCTAAGTAGAAACGATAACGCGACAAAAATACTTACACCTATAAATGGGGATAAAAATTATCTTTTAATAAAGTATTATACTGAGTCACACAGGCTATATTTAGCTGGGCCCGTGTTGGCAAATAGCAGTCTAATGATAACGCGAGATAAAGCAGAAATAGACTGGTGAGTGCACAAGGATCTTTTGTGAAAATATGCAGATGTACTATTTGTATACGTTTGATATGGACAGAAGGATAAGGATGTTATTTCTTTTAGATTAGACGGCTTGATTGGATATTTTCGTTGTCTTTTATTTTGATATATTTTGAGATGTACTGGGTTCCTACCAAGACCAAAAGAGGCCATGCCAACCTCACCTGCAAGTGGTGCACCTGCCGATCAACGGACGAGGCTCTGGCGAACATAACAGTGCCCGGTAAGCGGCAATGGGCTCGCCACCTATTACGTGGGACCAACTATATAACTGGCGAAGTGTGGACGTAGAATATGCCTCAGCCTACCCTTTCGGGGAAACAGGCGTGAATGTATGTATGTACAGTGGTCGTTAAGCCACGTTAGAGCCTACTTATCAAGGTCCTATTGAATAATTCAACGCTGCCAATTGTCAGCGTGTCTCCTGACTGCAAAATGGTCAATCTTATTTGAATGATTGACTCTTCTCTCATCTAATTGTTGAAACTAGCCGTGTATTTGCGAAATATTTACGAAAACTAGTAACAAACAGTCATTACAAATACTAGACGAGGTAATAGATTGAGCTAGGTAATTCTTTGTTTTAAAAATTTGCAGTTAAATATCACTTCCTTACTGCCTAAAAGGTATTCATTTTATTGGTTTTATATTAACTTGTTTGTAGAATTTTGCTTAAGTTTATATTTGTATTTTCATTCTTCGGTCTACTTTAAGAAATTCCGAAGTTATTCCGTAGTACAAGTTATTATAATTGAGCGACGCTAGCCCAGTAGCGAGACCCAAAGACATCCAATTCAGATGGTCTAGGGTTCAAAACCTTGACTTTGAAAAAATGACTTTTCGAAGTTATGTGCGTACTTACTCTGTGCCTCGGAAAGCACTTTAAGCCGTTGTTCCCGGCTGTCATGAACATCTATGGCAGCAGTTATTAGGAAGTCAGTGCCTTCTAATATTCTGACAACTGGTTTAACCATATAATTATGTTTTTCTTTGGTTTCTGGAGGTCAGATGGAAGCCGTTTCATGTAATAACTGAAGTCCAGTCAAAATCTGGTTAGACCAGTGAGTAAACCCTGGGCCTTGGGCTTAAGTCGAGAGCAACCGGGATAATGCTAGGTTATGATGATAATGACATGTTTTTATAACTATTATTATTATTTTGTGAATTCAAGGCTCCGACCACATCCTTCTATTTGCTACGATTCTAGCACACCATTTTATCTCTTCACACTCACTAACCTTCCCATGCACTTCAGTTTGTTTAAAGTACTTTTGAGATGCCCTTGATCCACATTTGGGATTAGGTCAAAGCAAGTCTTACCCCTCGTTTTAACCAAGGTATAATACATGTATTAGACAAATCATGGAAAATGTTTTTGTGTCTCACATACATGTATGAAACATGTTGCATACACAACTTGAATGCATGTATATTACTAGTCGTAAGTTTACACAAATGTATGAAGAAACGATCTGTTTGTAAAATACTTGTTGTAAACAACACAAGTTGTAGACTTTCAGACTTCAGTTTCAGTGTAAACGTAAAGGTGTTTTATGCTTGTCGGCTACGAAATAATGTGTTAGACAGTCTCAATACATGTATCAGTGCAATATTTGTTTATTTTACAATTTTTGTATCGGACTTGTATTATACTTGTTTCGTAGTGAAAACGAAGGGTTACGCGGTTTTTTTTTAATTTATTTTTTTATATATATTGTTTTTTAATATTTTCTGACAATTACAGCAATTATTTAGTTCCAAGTTAAGTATCATTAAGAACTTGTGTTATGGATTCTAAACAACGGATAAACATACTTAAATACTTTTTTTTGTAAGTACATACTTAATATACATAGGAAAACACCCAGACCAGGTTTATTGTGTATATTTAAAAAATGCGTTATTTAATCGTTTGTAACCACCTAGTAGTAGCACACATGGATGCTGTAACAGTAGAAAATATCAACAAGAAGCTCTTTCTAACACAAACACGTGAGATTTGAAGAAAAATTTACATAAATTTGTCATTTATCTGTCCAACCTACCAAACCTTTAACTAAGAGTTCACTCTATTACTCATTTACGTTTTTAGCTGGTAACTATAATGGAGAACACGTGAGCCACGGAGCTAGCACGTGGCAAGTCGTGAGATAGGAGTTAGCAGCCCCTTGAGCTAAGTAATACATCACCGGTGTGATGTTACTGTTCCGAGGTAAGTACAACATAATATAGGTACATTATGGGAGTAACTAAAAAGGTTCAAGGCCATTCAAGGGTTTAAGACGGACCATTTTAAACCTTTTTTTTTTTGTTTAACGTCGGTAACAAAATGCGTTTACGCACTACCTTCCGGCCAAAGGGAGACCGAAAGGGGGTGTGGCACTCACCACCAGCAGACGCGACTGCCAGCAGTAATACCCACTAAAAATCTTCCGACGACGCCCGCCGAGAGAAAGAGGCGGGGGCCAGTACCTGGGTGCGGCCAACGTCCCCCGGACTAAAACCGGGAGGACCTCCTCAGAGAGGCGCAATGGACGCGCCCCTCCTACCTCATTGTGATACCATAGCGTATGTGGCCGACTTCTCGGAGGGTCTATAGTTAGACAGCAGGGGCCCCCTGCCCCTTTAGATCAGATAAGGTCTCGAAAGCAGAATACTAAATTATCAAAATAGTAGTAGTAAAATCAACTCATACGTATTTAGGCTGGAGTTGTTTTTTTCTAGCCATTAAAAACCATAACTAACCCACAATTCAATATTCTGCCTATTCGACCTTATGCTCCTAAACCAAAGAGAGGGATAGCTGTAGACCCACAGCACATACCATTCACCCACCGCAGTCAATCAATGCTCGATTTAATTGAGGGCTCGTTACTCAATCAGTACATTCATTCATAAACTTGTCTTGCTTGTTAGTGGCCAATATTGGAGCATATTAACATATAAAAAATCATTTACTGGTGTTGTCGTACACTGAACATTTAATAGTATTTCTATAGCTCAAATATTCAAAAGTAAAATTAATTTTAAAGGTTAAACCTTGCTATATGTTTGGAAGTTACGTATGTTTAAAACTTTTATTATTAATAGCTGTCGATTATATATCAATGTATAAGGATCCTACTAACAGATGAGATATGTATGATCTTTAGATATTAGATTTTGTTAGTTTTAAGAACAGCGGTAATCTTAATATTTTATTTCTTCAATTGTATTAGATCTTAAGACATAATTTGAAAAAAGCCGAGATGAGTATCTTGCGGCATTCTTCTCAATCTAGTTGCCTTTTGGAAGTCTCGTTAAACTCACCGACAGACTTACTGAGTGACGGACAATCCCCTCCCTTCTTTAGAATCACGACAGGCTGACTGACAGACACCCCCGATAAGAGTCACCGACAGACTGACAAATCTTGAGGTAAACCACAACAGACTGATAAACTGACAAACCTTGACTAATTCTGACAAAGAACCCATTTGCTTTTATTTCTTTATTATGATACCGCTCATATCTATTTAATTGTTAAAAAAATATATCGAATTTCAATTTTGTATGTGAATGTTACGAATCTAAATGATCATGTTGATCTTAAAGACAATACAACACACTCTTCGATAAAACCATTTACACACAAAAAATATAATAAGAGACTGCTCTCTAGATACTTTTATTTTGAGTTACTTATCTAGAAATACATATATAAATAATATCAAGCCTGTTTCCCCGAAGGGGTAGGCAGAGGCATATTATACGCCTACATTCGCCAGCTTTATTGTTGATCCCTCGTAATAGGTGGCGAGCCTATTGTCTTACCGGGATTTTTTATGTTTGCCAGAGCTTCGTCCGTTGATCGGCAGGTGCACCACTTGCAGGTGAGGTTGGCTTGGACTCCTTAGATCTTGGTAGGAACCCTATCTTGAGATATCTGTGCCATAACCCCCTTTTAAATAGTTGTACATCTCACCCCTCATGGGACACACAATATAGGCGTGAGATCATTAATGTATGTATAAAAGTATGAATTACACAAAATAGGTACACGCTTGTATTTGATTGAAGAATATATTATTAAATGTTACTTAAAAAATCAACTTAAGGCACTCTAGAGATCTCTCACACACAAATAATGTCAATGAGTTGGTATGGGAATCGTAATGTAAATAATAATAAAACCATCCAAACCCATTCCATTTTGGCGTATAACAAGTACCTATAGGCACGGTAAAGAATAAGTATGAACTATACTATAATTAATATTTAATGAGTTACGCACATTTAGTGGTAAACAAAGACATAAGTTCACAATAAACACGCAGTATTTTTGTACTGAACGTGTACAAAAATTGTATATGTGCTATAAGCGCAAGAGTTGCGCCCCATACTAAATGCTTACATTCAATTAAAAGTTGCAGCGATATTATTATTTGTTTGATTAATTTATAAATTTTTCCATACTCTAGCATACATTATGTTGATACCAAAACATGCAAGAAAATTGTATAACCAATATCAAACATTATATATGAACGAATTATACACACTTGTGTTTTATTGGCGAAGTATGTCGTGACGACACGCGAGTAACAAACACAGAATTTTAACGTGATTTAGTATTATATCCGGGCGCTACATGCGCAAGAGTTGCGTCCGATGTTGATGCTGTGCTCCTGCTTTAATTAAAGAGAGGTGCAGTGATTTTGTGCTTAATTGGCTTATTATTGATGTTTTGTATATACTAGTAGAATATTTTGATACCAAAACATATTAGAAGATATAATTACTCATAAATATTTAAGATTTATACTAATAATAATACACACTTGTATATGATTGATGAAGTTTGGCGTGAACGACATGAACGTTAGAAAGTCAAGATAACACACACAAATTCACAATAAACACACAGTTTTTTTCAATTGGACGTGATTTAGTATGAATATCCCGGTGAGTGCGGAACATGCGCAAGAGTTGCGTCCGACCGATACTGAATGCTGCGCCCCTGCGCCAATTGAGGAGTCGAGTGGGGTACATTGGAGCAGCGATGTAATGACGCATTGGTGTATTGGTCACTTTGTCTTTTCATATTGCATACAAGAAAATTATATATTTAATTTATACTATACTTAAGTTCTTTAAATTATGAGGAAATAAATAACATCATCATTTTAGTCACTAGACTTAAAACTCCTCAATAATTTTTCCACATCTATCGATCTAGAGCTACTTGGCTTCCTGCCGCCTTGATTTGATCATCAGCTTATTGAAGGACGTATTTCTAAATATACGCAGAGCATAATGCCAAAGCATTATTCTTTTTCAAAGCATTTCGAAATATTTATAATTTTATGGTACAAACTTCAATAATATTTAAAAAATTATATTACATAATTTTAAATGACTGTATTTTTTTAAAAACTTGTTTATATAAAGTACCTAATTATTTTTGGAAAGTATTATAAAGCCTGTTGTGCCTTAGACTCATAATATAATTTAACCAGATTTGTCTGAAAGTCTGTCACAAAATCCAATTTCCATATTTATTTGTCCCTTAGAAAAGTTCCTATAACCAACAATTGGAAAGCAAGATTCATGTTAAGTGAACGGTACCAATCCAAAGCGGCGCGGCCAGACATGGCTCCGATCAATTAGTTCTAAATTAATGATGTGGGCGCCCGCGCACATCCCTGACCGTCCCACCGATACACACACATACACACATCCATAGCAGTATACTTCCTTGGGTTGGTGATGATTTAATTTAGAAGTGTAAGAAACGTTCATAGCTCCGCGGTAGTAGGCGAGCTTTTGTAGGGAAGTGATGGATCTGTTACCGAATGACATAGTCTTCTGGACTTCAGGTCTGATTTTTTTTTTCTTTTAATTAATGGCTTCGTGCGGTTTGCACATTTAGCCAGTGTCAAGTAAGAGATATATTAATAACGTATAAATTATAGTAAATGAGAATGAGTGGTGATAAAGATGGTAAATGAGATGCCCAGACTCAAGGGGTTTAGGGGGACTTAAACAACTGAGATCTCACATGGACTTCTTGAGATAATTTGAAAAGTGATGTTGCACCGTTCTGTTTCATTTACTAACACGTGCATGTACATTCACAAACACTTAACGGTTACTAATCCACCGTTATAACACATATACGTTCGAAATATCACGAATTTTAGAAAATAACAAAGCTGCACTTTCCCGCCAAGAAGTCACTCAGGTCTGATTAGAAAATCACATTCAATTGTTTTATTTTTATTTTCTATAGAGAATTCATTGATCAAAGATCAACCAAGTAAGAGTGCAAACAGGTATGTATTTTTAAAGATAATTCAAAATTTTTATTTTATTAGGCTTAATAAAAGTTGTTAAATCACCAGTATTTTTTTTTGCGACTGCCTCAAACTAGAAAACGCAAAGTATAAATTATTTTTTAAACTCCGTAAGTTGGCGTGGCGAGTATATCCGCACTAAAGTATTTATGTATGTGTATCCCCGTTATTTAGTATCCAGAACACAAGTTCGTATCTTGGAAGTAAATAATTTGTGTAAATATCAGAAAATATTTATTTATATGACAAACAGAATCTTTATGGACGCTGTCGGGTACAGTTATATTTAGGATATAATTGTAAACTCTCATTTTTTGCTCTCTGCCAACAAACTGCTATGCAGTTTGGCGGAATGTATTCAAGTTTAATTGTAATCTGAAAATAAAAGTCTTACTTTTTTTTTTAATCTTCGTTCTCATCATCGTATGTGCGTCTTTCGTTTTATATTTCTTACGACCGCTTAGAAGCTCCGGTTCAACAGATAAGCGTGTAACGCACACAATTAGTGTCAAAGTGACAACAACGGCCGGTCGACATTCCTGAAGGGCTGACTCAAGCTTTGACATCATATCCAATGGAGGTATGTTTATCTATCTTGTATTAAATATACACACTGTATAAGTTTATTTGGTATGCTAAGAACATTTGTTAACTTTTGATTTTTAACTTTTAAATTAATAAAATACTCCTTTCCTTTCTATAACTATTTTTTTGTTATCCTCTTACAGTCGCACAAATTATTTAGTTCCAAGATAAGTATCATTAAGATCTTGTGTTATGGATACTAAAGAACGGATAAACATACTTATATACCTTTTATTGTAAATACATACTTAATATACATAGAAAACACCCAGACCAGAACAAGCTGTCGAGTAATCCATCAGTTATTTATTTATTTACAAAGTATATTGTATTCGAAAAGTCATTGGTGCGTCACCAGGGTTTGAACCCGAGACTCTCTGAATTTAAAGGCAAGGGGTCTCACCACTGGGCTATCGGCGTTTATGTCTGGGATCTGTATCACGTACTTATATACATTTATCTTCTAATGTATTTATAAAAAAATATATAAAAGCCACTGTGGTTTGTTAGCATTGCACGAAACACATACTATCACAATTAAACAGATTCTTGTAAGCAGTTCTTAATCACAAACAATCTAGAAATTAGAAAAGTTTTGAATTGGACAGAAAAGTATGTTACAGTAAACCGGTTGCCTACCCGTCTGTAGATTAAAAAGATCATTATATATTTTTTAAATATTCGCAAGTACTTTCATAGAACTGGTCTGGTAAATTATCCAGTATACTAGCCCTTCAGGGTCAACCTGTGATCAAACGTGATCACCCCTGTTGGGCGGCGCGGTGTCAATCGAAATACCAGGGTCATATACTGCCGGGTCATAAAATGAAGGTATAGTAGGCGGCACGTAAGTCTAGCGCTGACCGTTTATGCGCAATAGTCGAAAATAAGGTATCGCAAGGGAGAGATAGGGCGTGCGTAAGCGCTCATTGGCTCTCCAGTCGTACTCACTCACTCACTCTATGCGCAGCTATCCTTTCCAAATTTTGTTCATCGCTAGACTTACGTGCCGCTACCTATACCTAGTGGACCTGAGGCTAGAGAGTATAAAATCCTTCGTAGGTCGATTGGCGGGACCGATGTTCGCGCGTGCGGATGCGTCTGGCCACGACCACATTCGAGGTTTGGCGCCGCTTCACGCGCGACCACCGGATGCCAGGGCCTACGCCCGCAGCCTCATCCCTCAGGAGACCCAGGACTTGACCTGAAGACTCACTGAAAGACTACAACGCGCCGCTGATCGCCCCAGGGCTCGATCGCGGCGCCACACCGAACAAGACACCCGGGACATTCACCGGCTGAACAGCCACCCCAATGCCGCGCCCGTATTCACGAGACCTATTACAACATAATAAATATAACTAACACCAGTGGGTTCACGTTAGATCACCAGTGAGAATTGTATACCTAGAATAGTCAAGTAGACACTGACCTGTGAGGTCCGCAGGTCCGGCTCGCTATTGGCGGCGGCCATGTTGTCGTCACTGCCCGCGGCGGGTCGCGGCGAGCCGGCGCTCTGCGCGCGTCTTCCCTCTCGCTCCTTCTCGCGGTCTCTCTCGCGCGCTCCCCGGGACAGCATGAGGCGGGTCTTGGAGAGGATGTTCAGAGGTTTAGATTTGCGAACCTGTGGGACAAGCAAGAATAGCTTTTAGTCATATAGTTAATAATAATATAAGATACAGTAAATTAACAGTAATTTAGTTCCCGTCTAAACTAAAGTCTTAAAGTATATAGTTATTTAGAGTTAAAGTTAGAATTACTTAACTTAACGAAAACGAAAATTCGTTATACCCATCCCTTTCACGCGATAATGATATACCTAAAGGATAAAACAGATTGGTACACTCCCCGGCTGAACATAAGGCTTCTATCAACTGGATTTATTTTAGGCGTTAGGCAACAAGTTTTTATTAAAAATCAACCATTGCTATCTACCTCAAAAATGGTTTGGTGTGAAGTGTAAATGTCAGGGAACATGCATCATCATCACAGCCATATAAAGTCCACTACTGAAGATTGGCGTACCCAATAGTTTAATATAACGGGGTGTTTACTCATAATCCCTACGCTGGGTAGGCGAGTTGGTGACCGCAGATTCAGCCTATACACAGGATGACGCTGCTGCCCATCATCCGGTAGGATTTCTCTTCGTCGACTCTTACGACTCCCCGTGAGATAAGAGCGGGTGACACTATTCTAGGCCCCAATTTAAAGAACATTAATCCTACATAAATGTTTATCTAAATTATAAACGAAACAACAGGGCTCGAATATGTATAAATATCCAACAAACACTATACCTTGCACTTAAAGGAAGCAGGATGCACGAATTTATCGTCGTCATTCTTGGCAGCCTGCTGATCTCTCAAGCCCAACACTAGCATATCGTCCAGCGACGCCTGCATGTGTCGCTGCCGGCTCGGCCGAGGCTCCTCGTGACTCCGCGACGAGTACACCGACACAGAATCAGCTGTCGACGCGTCCACCGCCCAGAGAGGAGCCCGGAACTGCTGCTCATATATCTCCACAGAATTAAATGCTTCCGACACGCGGTCCACCTCAACTTCAAGAGGTGGAATCAACTCATAGTTATGACCTTCGTTCTCGCTGTAAACCCTATCGTACACAGCACCGTTGCGACCACCATTATAATCGTAGCCATCATCTTCACTGCGCCTCACCGGCTGCGGATCATTCCCGTTTAATAACACATCGTCTAAGTTCAAAGGTCGTCCCTGCCCCCCAAATCCGTCGACAACCGGCGTCGCATTAGATAGAAATGACCCATCCGCGTCGAATCCACAACCCACGAGACCCAGCGGACGTCGCGGAGGTTCTCGAGCGCACGCGTTTACTGGCGGCGGTCTTCTAGCGAAATCCACAACCAGGATTCTGTCAGCGATGTTCCTGCAGTCGTTATGGAAACCGATCCCAGAGTCACTGTTGCTGGACGTCGTCGTTATTTCACTATGATTGCTCGGTTGGGGCGAGTTTGCGATGTACTCCTGACCGTCCAGTCTCGCATCCTCTCCGCGCCCGGGACGCCTGTCTCTAGGGACACGAAAGGCTGCTCGATTGCATCTCGAGAAGTTTCCTAGAGCTGGACTGTCGCCCTTAACGGCCAGCTTCGATATTGGCAGTAAACCGGGGCTAGTAGTCTCATCAGCTGGCAAACTATACATTCCTCTTATTACTCCCACGACGTACTCGGATGACGGTGGAAATTCCAAACATCTTTCAGCAACTGGATCTCTAGTACATTGAATTTGGAACTCCTTCGCCCTCGTAATATGCGCTTCGTGTTCTGCCATTCGAGTGTCAACAGCAAAAACGTGGCAGCTATGAGATGCTTCAGCTTCGTCTGTTTCTGCTGATGTGACCAGCCCAAAAAAACGCCTGTCTGCTTCGGATCCGCAGCCGGAATAAACTATTCTTTCACGAATGTACTGGGCTAAGACTTGACCAGATGTTCGTCTCAGGAACAAGGCATGGGGAAGTACAGAAAGTAGTACAGGTGTGGCAGGTCTTCTCTCCTGACGAAGCTTTCTTACAGCTGTCCTGACGTTGCCCGGGGCCGCAGACGGAGTGGCCTGGGGTGTTTCGATAGTTCCCAGATATCCAACAACGGCTCTACACTCTAAGCGTGCCACATGGTTTGGACTAAGTTGTGCTCGACTAAGATTTTGTAGGATTTCATTGACACCTGAAGTGCTCGGCGCAGCATGACAAGCTGTAAACAGAAAATATTTGTATGGTAAACACAAAAACATAATAATTATTACGTGCATATAAATAATAGTGTAATAGTTAGTGATTATTGACAGAATAGATAGATGCAAAAAACAAATAATACAAGTTAATATATCACAAAGAAAAGTGTGGCCCAGATTTTTAATTATGTAACTTTAGGGCTATACCCTAAGTATACAGAATGTGACATAAAGGCGAAATAATATTTAAGGGTATGTAATGTTTCGGCAAGGGGACGCACAAAGATCCGACATAAGAGTCAAAGTGCGCCACGAACAGTCTCTGGCCCCCATGATAAGATAAGGGTAGGTATGTATAATGTGAATATTAAGTCGTAAATATGTCAGCATAAAATAAACAACTTTTTCATGCAATATTAATGAAATAAAAGGTTTTTATTGAAAATGTTGGCAACCCCGGTTCTATGGTCATTAAAAGCGGTCCTGCCTGCCATCATACCAATTTGTGGTTTTGCATTTCAACTACAGCTACCCTGAATGTACCTTAATTTTTTTTCGCCTTTTGATTACACCTGTATATGTGTGCTTTTATATGCATGCAGTTATTAGTTATGATTCCTATACATTCAATAGGCTATGCTATATATTATATCAGAACCTATAATAAATTCTACTGACTCCTTTAAAAAAACAATTTTTTACTATAATATTTTAAGTACAAGCAATACTAAATAAATAGACATTTATAGGATATAATTATACTGTATGTGTGTATGTCACCAAACTCCTTCTATAAGGCTGGAATGATTTGTTTTTTTTTTTGTTTTTCGGCGTTCTAAGTGGTTAAGATTCACAAATCAATTAGCAAATTAAGAATAAGGGAAAAAATTTAAAATGTATGAAAACTTAACCATTCTAAAAAAAATCCCGACAATATAAACTTATTTTTGTAATGTTTGACATTGCTGTCAGTTGTTTAAAAATTAGCACAATGAACGTAAAGAATCTTAATAAGACAGTACAACGGTCTGTCGGGTATATCATATGTATCATAACTTTAAGAAGTAGCCCCTCTGTTAAATGAGTGGCTATTTATCTGTACTACATTTCTAACATTTAAACAAAAACATATGTACTATCAAACAGCTTTACAAGTCAAAGTAAATTGTTTTTTATTCTAATTTAGTTTAATAGCTATGAACATCAACTTAAAAAACCTAAAGTTAATTAACTGCAGGCAGGTGCTTGATTAGAGAAGAATCAGGCAAAAAACTTATAGGTTTGTTCTCCCTCACATCTCTCTCTTCAAATTTGAAGCTAAACCATTAATAACATAATATTTTATAAAATATTACTAAAATAAATATTTTCCGACAATCACACCAATTTTTTTTTGTTTCAAAATCAGTATCATTAAGAACTTATGTTATGGATACTACATAAAGGATAAACATATATAATTACTTATAAATTTTTTTGGAAATACATATTTAATATACATAGGAAAACATCCAGACCAGAACAAATATTTATTTTCAAGCACACAAAGATTTGTCTGGTGTGGGAATCGAAACCAGAACCTTAGGAGCGGAGTGAAATATTTGGTACCATGTGATAGCATAGTTATCAAAATATAATATAGGATTCCAAAGATATCATGTTCAAAAAGAAATACTAATCCAATAAATAAATAATAACTAAAACAGAACAAATTACAAAATGAAATCAAAACTTTCTAGCTTAACTTTTCTTATCATCATCAGCCTACATTCGTCCACTGCTGGACATAAGCCACTCCAAGGGCACCCAACTGAGCTCAATAGTCAGCTCTTCTTCTCCAACCGCTGCCAGCCATTTTGCGAATACCATCCCTCCATCTAGCTGGAGGGCGTCCCAAACTATGCTTACCGAGTTACCTTTTCTTATGTCACTATCATCATAACAATTATAAGCTACAGATGCTAAGGGCTGATCCCATGGTAAGTTACAAGGAATTATGGGATGGTGCAATAGTGTGATGGTAAAGCACAACATATAACTGTGATGCACACAAAAACAATAGTATTTAACCCATGACATACCTATATACTTGGCAAGCCATCTGTAAATAAAAATTAAAATATCTTTGTTACTTTGGTATTAATAAAAATGTTATAAAATAAAATATGAAGTAAATGTTAATATAAGATTAATATCATGTGGGCAGGTTTAATAGTCTGTTAAATATCCAACACCATAAGTAAAACTTTTTAATAATCAGATAAGATTTAGGTACCAAGTAAAATATAATTTTCTTTCAGCTCTTTGTCTCTATCAAAAAAGTTTTAGATAAAAATATAAAACTGTTTTTAAAATATATTTTTTTAAAGATTTCTATTGAAAATTTAAGAAAATACAGTATTTTTATTTTTATACTATTTTGATATTACAGTGAACCTGTTAAAAGACAACTATTATTCAAGTCAAGTACTTGAACATTAAAATTAGGTTGTAATAAATTGAATTATTGACTCAAGTCTTGTTGAAGACAATATAAGCAGTAGTCAGGGCAGTCACTAGTAACAAATGTAAAGAAAAATTAGATTTATGGTCTTGCTGCAAACATACCTGGGTGATGCATCATCTGCGGTCTGCGGCGCGGCGGAGGGTGCCTTCTTCTGGTGCGGGATCTCTCATCGGGCTCAGTGTCTTCAGTGTCGGTCGGTGGCGACTCCCTCGGAGCCACACTGAGGGAGATGGCCCCCGGCGCTGCCGCCACCAACCTCGCCACGGACGCATGAGGCGCACGAGCTACGTTAGCACCATCGACAGTCAATAACGCATCACCAGCTCGCAAGCCAGCTCTCTCCGCCTGACCCCCTGCTGCTACAGCAGACACCACACAGGGCCTCTGCCCGGCTATAGTAAACCCAAACCCTCCTACTCCACGCGCCACAACCAAACGACGCTCAGCAGTACGAACCAATGCTGCTCTACGTCGTCTCCTTCTCTGCTGTTGGGGAACCATAGCAAAGATATGGCGTTTTTATCTAATTTTCACAACAGCCGCTGCTATAATACATTGCCCGAACATAGAAAATATGTTACAATTCACAGGAAGTAAAAAGAAAATACTGAATCACTCAGAATAATAGTTCAAAACTAGAAAAACTAGAATTAAGAAAGTTTCGAGGCCTCTCTTCGTAACTGACATTTAGTTAGAAAGTTAAACAATGTTGCGTTTAAAAACACGATGTTAGAAACGCTTTGTCACTTTCAACAAAATAAAAAATAAATGGTAAACATTAGGTGAATCGTATACTGTCCGTATATACGCTAACGGGTGCAGAAATAACGTTTTTCATATTTGATTTTGGAAAAAAGATGTTAATTCTATAGGAATTAAATTGATTATCTGCACATGTTAAATCTGTAAATACCGCTATTCCTAGACGAATGCAAATGAAACTAATCTCAGCTGTCAGTGTCTATCTAAGTAACTAATGTCAAATCAACGTGGTCAAATCAGTTTACATTCGCAATGTTTGTGTAATTAGTTTTAATTGATATTCAATAGTATTATTACATACATTATTTAAAACAAACATATAAAACACCTTACCAGATTTTAAAACCTTCAAAATGGCAGTAAGTGTCCGTCCTTAAAATTACTTAATAAAAATAATTACTGTTTTATTGTAACATAAATTTTCTAACCTTTTACATAAAAATTTTGCAGAAAAAAGGCAAATCTAAGATTAGCCATGTGAAGCGTAACAACCAGACAACTAATAAAATGAAGAAGCAGGGTACAATGAAGCTACAGAGGCACAGACAGAAAATTCAGAAGCAAAATCCGCCGAAACAACCTCAAACAGAATATAGCAGTGAAAGTGATTCAGCCTCCGGAGAGGAGTGGGCAGACATGTTGGATGAGGAAGAACAGAAATACATAATGGCCAGGCTCTCTAAACAGCCACAGTTGTTGTCTGATGTTCCTGAAAAAGAACAGGAAACTCGCAATAAGTAAGTCTTGTGTGATTTTCCATTAATCTCTGTAACATATTACAAGTCAATTATTATGTTTGGTCTGTTTAGTGGGAATTACTCAGACCGGTACCTAGATGTTAGACTCACATAGTGTTTTACCAGCACATAGGTTTGACACAAGAGTACACATTTGCTCGGATCATATATAATGCAATTTTACACGTATCATATACGCAGCCACTGTTGCAGTTTTCTTAAAGACTATCACAGACCATAAACTGCTACTGCATTCATATATAAGAAGTCCAAATTCCATAAGCCTTCTAGGACAAATAAAAAGATTATTTATGCCTTAAAAACCTTACAATCTTAAATGACAGTTAACATATTTAATATAAAATAACTTATGAAAGATATAGGAAATATATAGGATACTTTATAGGATACCAAATATAGGATACTTTGTAATAACTAAAACAAATATGAAAAAGAACCCCTAGAGAAAGCGAAATTAAATAAAAAGGTAGGGGTCTGTATATAAAAATATTACTTATTTGAACAAACATAAAAAACCATTCTAATATTGTAGGAAAATCTTTAGCTGAACCAATTAAAAAAGTGCCCCAATTCTGAGCTTGTCATTCTGCTGCCGGTCCCGCCTCTCAGCCAGCAGCTGCACTGTCGTGATCTTCTCCCCCTCCCCTCTTTTTCTTCTGCTGTTCCTTCCACTCCCGAATCTGACTCCACGTCTTCTTGATCTGATTCTGTATTTGAATCTTCTTCGGGTTTAGATTCCACTATTTTAACGCTCTCCTCATTTCTGATTCAGTATCTATAAAGTTTTATGTTTGTTTTAAACAACATTTTCAAATCATCATTGTATGTATGTGTCTTTAGGCACTCAGGAGGATCGACTGCTCACCATCAGGCAGAATAAGGTCATAATCCCAAGTTTGCAAGCAGTTGCAATATTTTTCATAAAAGGCACACATTTAAATAAAATTATAACTTGTTGTAGGTCTAGAAAGCGTAAGAAAATAGACAAAGGTAAAGTACCAAAGCGCCGCCTGAGTGCAGACAGCGGTGCTGAGAGTGAGAATGATTCTGGAAGCGATATGGAGGAGAAATATGAGAAAGAACAATCGGAGAGGCCGTCCAAGAAACTGAGGCCCTTGCTCCCAATCAAGACCAAGGACGGTGTTGTTGAGAGACATGAAGAGTATGAAGGTATAAATATGTTTTCTATAAATTAAGAGACACCTTGTAGTAAAATAAATGAAGTAAAAAGTTGACCTTAGTCAGCTAAAAAATCTAATATTTTACATAAATTTCAACTATTGTGACAGAAATAAAAAGACAGCACTAGACTTGTGCATAAAGTTTAAATTCTGGAAAACGAGATCGAATACAACATTATATAGAAGTTTTTTAAAGATCGAATTGAATAATAATCAACTTAAATTAGGGCCCCTTCTCCTCAATAAATAGTGTAAAACATGCTTGTAGCAGACAATAGCCAAGAATAATCCAGCAGTTAGATTTAAACTGCATCTGGTGTTAAAATTTATGTTGAAAGAAAACTAATAAGCATTAAGCACTTAGAATAGATTGAAGTTATCAAAATCATTTATTTAAATTTTTCTTAATAAACTCTTATGATAGTCAGTAATACAAAACTTAAGATTTTAAACCTAATCACTGCGGGCGGAAGCTTGAAAAATCAGGCAAGAAAATCATGAAGGTTAGTTTTTTTTCTTGCCAGTTACAAGAAAATGTACTTAATAGTAAAACAATTTAACAAGTTTATAAAAACCTGTGTAGTCACAAGATTGAAAATAAAAAAAGAAAAATAACTCTTTTTTTTTATCTTAAAAAAGGAATATTCGTGGTATACTATATAGATGAGACAAAGGAAAAAAAACTTAGTTTGGAAACCATATTAAGAAACATACATACATTAATCTTTTAAAAATGTTGTTTAAACAAACATAAAATTTTATAGATACTGAATCTGAAAATGAGGAGAGTGTTAAAAAAGTGGAATCTAAACCCGAAGAAGATTCAAATAAAGAATCAGATCAAGAAGACTTGGAGTCAGATTCGGGAGTGGAAGGAACTGCAGAAGAAAATGAGGGAGAGGGGGAGGAAATCACGACGGTGCAGCTGCTGGCTGAGAGACGGGACCGGCTGCAGAATGACAAGCTCAGAATTGGGGCACTGTGCTCCTCGCTGCTTGAGGCTCCAGAGAAAAAGGTAACTTGTAATAATTTGGTAATGTAAGGTTAAAGAAAAGTATCATAATAAACTTATTATGTCAGCCCATTAACGTCCCACTACTGAGCACGAGCCCCCTCTCAAATACCAAGGTGCGAGGGTATTGGGTCATACTCTACCACGCTGGCCCAGTGCGGATTGGCGAAGGCAGGTGTATGGCGTCCTGCTGTTAATGCTCAATTCGAAATTCTATCCATAAAGGGTAATGGTAACTAAAAAGGGGTATAACTAAACATTCTGTAAATATTTCAAGCATTTACCTGTGGCCGTTTTTAATATCGTGCCAAAACAAGCAAAAAAATCACATTTGTTGTAAGGGAGCACCCTTATATATTTATTTTATACTGTTTTGTAGTATATATATTTTGACATTTTTAACTGCTACGCTAGTTTATGAATTAAGATCTTTTTACCTTTAACGTGCCTTCGGAAGCATGGAAGCACTAGATATTAAATGCTACACAAACGGTCACCCATCCAAGGACCTCTTGTCAATCTGATTAATTACTTTTCTGACTACCTACTACGGAGCTACGAGCCCTTCTTTTAAATAGAACAATATATTTCCAGCTGAAAAACCTCTACCCCATCCTATACCTGATGGAAGAACGTCTCCGAGACGGGACCTTGGCTCTGGAGTCAGTGAGGAAACTAGCCACACTCTCTGCTGGAGAGGTGTTCCTGGACATCTTACCTGACTACTGCATCCGGCATCAAGATTACTCAGATGTCAAGTGTGAGTTTTTACAAGGGTATTTACTACCTGTTATATTTCCTCTAATCTAATATAGCGATGATGTGGTCTGGTGGCGGAAAGCCGGTGGAATTAAGCGACATGGAAAATAATTGAGGCAACTTATGTTCAGGGATTTTCTTTTTTTTTATGCGACTTGTATTTGTGACCACTTTCTGCGTAATGGTTGCAGTCCAAAAAAATGAGTGCTCTATACCATGTAACGTACTCGGCAACAGGCGCAGCATTATTGTTTTAGCCTTATTCACGTTCACTAACCTCATACACTCCCGGTTTAGGGTACTCTTGACATGCCCATTCTCTAAAACCATACAGATTTGATCATGGATATATTTTATGGTTACAGTAAAGAAGGATACCCTGTCGCTATACAAGTATGAGAAGGAACTGCTGGAGTTCTACAAGAGATATCTTCAGAGGCTAGAGAAGGCTGCCATGGCGTTGCGGAGGAAAAAAGGGGATACCAGGTATGTAATTTATTTGGATACTATCAGACAGTACGGACCGCCGCGAACCTAAAAGCGAGGTTGATCGAACCATAGACCATCAGAGCGGCGATACAGTGGCGAGAACCCTTGCCTTTAAATTCAGAGGGTGCGCTATGAGACCTATGACTTTTCGAAGTTATGTGCGTAATTATCGCTTGCTCCGTGCCTCGGAAAGCACGTTAAGCCGTTGGTCCCGGCTGTCATGAACATCTATGGCAGTCGTTATTAGGAAGTCAGTGCCTTCTAACAGACTGACAGCTGGTTTAACCATAGAATGATGTTTCCCTCTGGGTTGCGGAGGTCAGACGGCAGTCGCTCCACGTAATAACTGAAATTGAGTCAAATCTAATTGAACCAGTGAGCAGTTCCTCCCCCCCCCCGAACAGGTCTCTACCTTGGCGTGGTGGGGGGGCTGAGTACCTCCCGGAGGCTGGGAAAAGGAAACACGCAGAGACCGACGACTCTGGGTGCCCTTAGTACTGACTACCGGGGGGGAAACTAAAAGGGACCTGTGGAGGGCGCAGCGGGCGGGCCAGGAGGGCCCGCTCAGCAGCGCCAGGAGGGTCTAGGCAGCGGGGGCAGGGGGCCCCTGCTGTCTAACCAAGGACCCTCCGGGAAGTCGGCCACACACGCTATGGTCGCAGGGGGAGGTAGGAGGGGCGCGTCCACTGCGCCTCTCTGAGGAGGTCCTCCCGGTTTTGGTCCGGGGGACGTTGGCCGCAGGCGGGGTGTCAGAAGCTGCAACCCAGGTACTGGCCCCCGCCTCTTTCTCAACAAGCGGCGGGCGTCGTAAAAAGATTTTTAGTGGGTATTGCTGCTGGCAGTCGTGTCTGCCGGTGGTGAGTCCCACACCCCCTTTCGGTCCCCCTTTAGCCGGAAGGCAGTGCGTACATGCATTATGTTACCGACGTAAAACAAAAAAAAAGCAGATGAGCAGACCCTGGGCCCTAAGCTTAAGTCTAGGGCAACCGGGATACTGCTGGGATATGATGATCGAACCATAGACAAATTCTCATAATTGAAACGCGATAAACACCCCTTTCTATCCATATTGCCGTCCAAATACAGCGCTGGGTACGCGTGCGCATCCTCTTTGACCGGGACGAAAAAACCGACACATGGCGGCTCGCTACAAGCTAGCTCACGCGACACGCTTTTTCGGGGAGTTTATGCGTAACTGCAAGGGCATTGCGTTCCTAGGCAGAACAATAAACAACTACTCGCACTGTCCTCACTAAATCTAAAAAGCAGGACTGTTTCACATTCGTACTACTCAGCGACATATTTATTTTGCTGGAGTAAAGTATCCAATAGAATTATATTTTCTGAAAAAATTCTAAAACGGGTGCACTTACATTTTTTGACTTAGTGGCTATCCATAAATTACGTCACATATTAATGGGGTGGCAGGGGGTTGACGAAGTGTGACATGGTGTGACAAGAGGATGGCAGGGATCCTAAATTTCGTGACGCCACATTTCAAAATCCAGGTCCTATAAACATTTTGGAACTGCTGTTTTAATGTAATCATTTCTTACTGTACAATTGCAAAATATGTGACATCACACTAAGGAGAAGGAAGTCCCACAAGTGTGGCCAGCTGTGACAAGAACGGAGGGGGGGTCAAAGGTTCACGAAATTCGTGTGACGTAATTTATGGATGATCCCTTAGGTTCTTAATTTTAAAAAAAATAACTTATCGCTGCAGCATTCGATGTATTTTTGTGAGCAGAACAATAGAAATTAATTATGTATTTTTGTGAAAATTTACCTTATAATATTGTTCCAGACAATTAGACGAAGCCTCGAAAAGCTTAGCCCTGATATCCTTACGCTGCTTGTGCAAGTTGCTGGTGGGCCGTCCACGTGGGAACTACGCCTCCAACATCGCCCAGAGCGTAGTGCCATTCCTGGACTGCGGGGAGCAGGATGCCCGGGATATCGTCACCGAGGCGTGTACCGAGGTCTTCAAGGACGATTATAAGGGGGACATCACTCTCACTGTACGTATTTTATTCACATCCACGCGTATTCGATGGAGGCAGAGGCATATTATTCGCCCATGTTATACCAGGGGCCTACCGCCGAGTTCGATGGCAATCGATTATAAGGCAGAATTAGGCAAAATGGATTTCGAATTGATTCTGTCGTACCGCCGAACTCATGGAAATCGAAACAAAATGGCGTTCTCCATTTACCTATTGGTCTGTCACGGACTGAAGGTCATGAATGAGAGGTGGCTGTCGGCAGATTCCCCGGTACGGATTAATGAACGTAAACAAAGTTTAATCTGGATGGATTACCGGTAATCCATCGAATTCGGCGGTAGGCCCCCAGGTGGTGAAACGTTAATGTGTTATAACGGTGGATAACCATTAAGTGTTTGTGAACGTACATGAGTGTTGGTAAATGAAACAAAACAGTGCAACATTACTTTTCAAATTCTCTCAAGAAGTCCATGTGAGGTCTCAGTATCACAACTTTACTGTGGACTCAAGGGGTTTAGGGGGAGGGCATTTCATTTACCATTTATCATCTTTATAACCTTTAAAGTAGCACTAAGGGGCTACCCATAAATTACGTCACACGTTAAGGGGGTAGGAGGGGGTTGACGAAGTGTGACATGGTGTAACAAAGGGATAAGAGGGATCCTATATTTCGGGATGTCACATTTAAAAGTTCCAGGTACTAGGAACACTTTGGAACTGCTGTTTTGATGTAATTATTATTTGCTTTACAAATGCAAAACATTACGCTATGGAGGAGGGAGTCTCACAAGTGTAAAAAGCTGTTATGATGGTCAAAAGATCACGAAATTTGTGTGACGTCTTTAATGGATGACCCCTAAGGGATAGTTCCATTACAGTGAAGTAGAATTAAAACAGTAGAATATAATTTAGAATCCAATGAAGCACTCGTATATTGTGGTTTGCAGCACATTTCATTCAGTCTTCTAATATTAATGTTATTTTTACTAAATTCCTTTTATTCGTCATGTGATGTGGCACCTAAACATGTACTTGTAATCCTATATATAAATATGTTTAGATTATAATAAATCATTCAGTGTATTCTCAAACGTCGTTTCATTTACATCCCCAACACAACATCACATGGCGACCCTGCCAGTAACAGGAGTCGACACGGGCCCGTGCGCGTGCTTCCCATATACGGACAAACTATGTTAAACAATCGTGTTCAGTGCAAAGTTTAAAGAAGTGATTCGATATGGAACTAAGTACAGAAATCTTTTTGCGCGACGCACGTCTTAGCGATACCACAATCACAAAGTATTTTTCTATTTTTTCCGTAAAATATGGGTTGTAAATGTCGTCGGGTCGTTACGCTCTCTAAAATATGGTTGAGCGTAAAGCGTCTGCTCATGTCTATTATGTTTTTCCGTAATTATGTTAATATTGCTAAAAAGAGTTTTGTCTTCTTTTCTTTTGAATTCTTGTAACTGCAGAACATAATTGTTTTAATATTATGTATTTTTATTGTAACTGGCGGGAGAAAAAACCAACCTTGACGATTTTCTTGCCCGTTCTTTTACGATCAAGCTCCCGCCCGCAGTGAATGGGCGCGCTAGTTTTTAAGCATGACATTCATAAGAGCTCTATTAAGCCAAACTTGAATAAATGAATTTTGGTTTTGATTTTGATGTACTTAAAACTAACATACACCGCAGATCGTCCGCCTGATAAACCAGCTGGTGAAGCGTCGCGGAACCCGCCTACATCCGTCGGCTCTCACCTGTCTGCTGTCTCTCCGCATCCGGGACGTGGACCTGGACGAGGAAGCCGACGCTAAGCACAAGAAGAAACTTGGCGAGAGGCACAAGAAGAGGATCGTCAACTTGTCCAAGAAGGAGAAAAAGGTACGACCATGAAACTCTTTATAATGTGAAATATCAAAAGAACACTTTATAATTATACTAACATAGTTTATAAGTTTTATTAAGGATCCCTATACACCACTAATTATAAATATTGACAAATAAGAGAGTATTCATTTAAGTTTGTCCGCTGTCTACAAAGCTAAGTTTGGGTCAATATCTCGTCAACCTTAAAAAGTCCACTTTTGAACATTAGTTTCCCCAATAGAATACATTATATTGGGAGTAGTTGCCCATAATCACCACGCTGGGCGATCGCAGTTGAAGCCAGTACCCAGGATGACGCTGCTGCCCATCATCAGGTAGGATTTCTCTTCGACGACTTCCCGTGAGATGAGAGGGGGTGGCACTATTCTTGGCCGGTACCACATGGGTCAATATAGCTGCCATGAAAGTCAACCCCAAAAATAATGATGATTACATGATTAAATGTTTTGTGCTACAGCGAGCCAAAAAGCTGAAGGAAGTGGAACGCGAGCTGCTGGAGACGGAGGCCCGGGAAGACGAGGCCTCGCGGCGCGGCCTCCTGGCCGAGGTCACCCGCGCGGTCTTCCACATCTACTTCCGGCTGCTCAAGGAGGCCCCGCATTCACGGCTACTCACCGCTGCACTCACGGGGATTGCCAAGTTAGTTTAATACCGATACCTAAAAACATAAATACATACATTATGTCAGATTAGCCTGATCAAGGAAAAAAGACGCACTTGACAGACTGCAACGGCGAGCGGTTCGCATAATAGGGGATGCTGAGGTAACAGTCTCACTCGAGGATCTACAGCTGCGTAGAGACATTGCATCTCTCAGTGTCTTCTACCGGAACTACTATGGCGAGTGTTCTGAGGAGCTTTTCGATCTCATCCCGCCTTCTCCTTTCTTCTACCGAACAACACGTGCTGGTCTTAGAAACCATCCTCATACTGTGCAGACTATCAGCACTCGAACCAAGAAATTTAGAAAGTCGTTTCTGAGCAAGACCACTAAACTCTAGAATTCGCTGCCGGCTCATATGTTTCCTATTTCCTATGATCCTGGGTCTTTTAAGCGGGGCGTGAAACGGCATTTTAGCAGGCCTTCATGAGTGGATGCGCTTTGTACCGTGCTTATTTCACGTTATAAAGCGCTTTCATTTTTATTTGGGCTGCATCGACTGCTCACCATCAGGCAGAATGTAGCCATTTTCACGTGTCACATTAAAAAAAAAGCTAAGCATTCTACTGATCTTCATTATAACCAAGAATTATTGTTAGGAATTGTATTTAATTTCTTGCGATTTAAAAAAAAATAACTTAAGGAATAGTGCTTCAAATTTGTTTTAATAAGAAATATTTTAAAAAAATCTTGTAATAACTTTTAGTATTTCCATAGTACAGTCTCAAGCAGTAAAATTCATGATAATGGGCAGAACACGTACCTACCGGCTTTATAACAACCTGTATATCTCATATTGTAGTTACAGGTTAAAGAACTATTATCTAATGTACATATCTCTTGTAAATTACATTAGTACCACCAAAATTTAAACAGACATACACACATAATGTCACGCCTCTTTTCCGTAGCGGTAGGCAGAGATCACATCCTTCCACTTGCTACGATCTTAGCATATACTGTTAGCTTCATTCACACTCATTAACCTCCTCATACACGCCCGTCGGTGTCAACGTTAAGGTACTTTTGACCTGCCCTTTCTCCAAAATTTTCTCCAAAACATTGGCCATAATCGCCACACCATGGGTATGCACATAATCATATCCTAGCATTATCCCGGTTGCCCTAGACTTAAGCTTAGGGCCCAGGGTCTGCTCACTCGTTCATCCAGATTTGACTGAATTCCAGTTATTACGTGGAGCAACTGCCGTCTGACCTCCGCAACCCAGAGATAAATGGTTAAACCAGCTGTCAGTCTATTAGAAGGCACTGATTTTCTTATAACGACTGCCATAAATATTCATGGCAGCCGGGATCAACGGCTTAACGTGCTTTCCGAGGCACGGAGCAAGCGATAATTACGCACATAACTTGGAAAAGTCTTAGGTTTGAACCCAAGACCCTCTGAATTGAAAGGCAAGGGTTCTCGCTACTGGGCTGTCGCCGTTCTAAACCATGGATATGCACAACATTAATACATATAGAGTCATGTTTTAATAAGCCACCTATCGTAAAAGAACAGGCAAGAAAATCGTCAAGGTTAGTTTTTCTCCCGCCAGTTACAAGAAAATGCACTTAATTGTAATACTATTTGATAAGTCTAAAGAAACCCATTGCAGAACACAATCATGTCAAAAGATTTAAAATAATCTCATTGGGGTTATTTTGCAATGATAATTTATATTAATCTATTTTTCTTTTTATTATTGTATAGATATTAAGTATTCGCATAATAATCTAGAGCTATATAAAAAACGATTACCAAAAAGATTGTATATTTAAATGGTTCTTATTTTTGACCACTACACTCATAGTTTCCGTGGTGTAGCGGTTATCACATCTGCCTAACACGCAGAAGGCCCCCGGTTCGATCCCGGGCGGAAACATATTTTTTATATTTTGCTACAAGTATACTGTTATCGAAACTTGTTGTGTAGATTTTTATATCAGAATTAAGGTCTTCAACAAAGTCAAAGATGATTTCTTAAATTGTTTTCTGGTTTCATATGAAAAATTTATTTATTTCAAATTCAAACGTATTAAAGCTGTAATTACTGCGCGATTAATAATGCGTCGTAGTCTCTGTTTTATTTGCAGAGCGAGCGCTAGATATATAAGTCTTTACATAGGCTATTATATAGATTTTCGTCTCTCTCATTTCTGCTTAGAGTTTATCTGGGGTCAGCGCAGCATCTTATTTCCTCTTCTTTATTATTCACTGACTTATGCCCTTTTAGATCATAATTGTGACGACCGATATGGCGTGGTGGCGAGTATACCCGCATTCCACTCCTGAGGTCGTGGGTTCGATTCCCACACAGGACAAATATTTGTGTGTATAAATATAAATATTTGTTCTGGTCTGGGTGTTTTTCTATGTATATTAAGTATGTATTTACAAAAATTAAAAGTATTTATATATGTTTATTCGTTATTTAGTATCCATAACACAAGTTCTTAATGATACTTATCTTGGAACTAAATAATTGGTGTAAGTGTCAGAAATATATATATTATTATTATTAATTATGATAACACAATTAATCCTTTTTCTTCGGACGTCCTCTTTCTCCTTCGGTTAACGTTTATATTCATTATTCTTCTAATAACTAATAATTAATAAGTTTATTTTATTTAAGCGGCAAGCCTATTAAGTTGCACCAAAAACACAATAGGCAAAGTGTGGGCGTATAATATGCCTCTGCCTACCCCTTTGGGGAAGCAGGCGTGTTTTTATTTATGTATGTATTTTATTTATTTATTACTGTTAATACATATTTATATTTTATTATCGTTGCAGATTCACCCACGTGATAAATCTGGAGTTCTACTCGGACCTGGTGAGTATCCTGGGCGCGCTGGTGGACGATGGTCTGGTGGGTCCCAGCGAGAGGCTTCAGTGTGTGCGGACTGCCCTGGCGGTGCTGGCTGGCGCCGGGGACGCTCTCAATGTCGACCCCGCCAAGTTCCACGCTAGGCTTTATGCGACAGCCATCAATATACACGCAGGTAAGACCTTCGTAAAATGAAATAAAATACAAAAATACATATAAACAAAGAACAGAAATCATAACAGTAAACAATTTTTACAAATAAGTTTAAATATAATATGCCTAAAAAGGACTTCACTCAGCATGTGCTGCAGTGGAGGACCACAACAGCGCTGGTCTTCCGTGGAGACCTAGTAACTTTCGTGTGCAACAGTCACACAAAAGGCAGAAACTTAACAATAAAACAAATACAATTTAATTATAAGTTAAAGTAGTAAAAGTAGTGAGTTACAGCTGAATTACAATTACTTATGTTATTTACTTTTGAAGGTGGTATTTCAAGGCAAGTGTCTGTGGCGTTGGTAGTGCCGCGTCACTAAAAGCTTTAATTCACGAGCAGCACATTGCTGAGCGTCACCTGTCGACGTGCCTGCAGCAAGCTATAACTCTTTTAACGGCGGCTGCTATAGTCTGGCAAACTCGTGCGTGACCGTCCCGCGGGGTGACAGACGGTGGCGGGGACGAGGTAAACAAGATGTCAGCGGGTAGCGGGGAAGGGGGTACTTTTCGTCGTGTGTAGCCGTGTGCTAGAATGACACGCTACCTCGTCCCCGCAACCGTCTGTCACCCTGCCAGCACAATTATGTTAAATGCTTCTATAAGTAGGCTGTATCTCCACTAACATGTGTGAACAGCATGACTGGTCTATGTCGAACGTCACAAATCACGAGAAGTAAAAAAACAATTTAAGAAACTAAAAATAAGTACAATAAATACAAAATGAATAAATTACAAATAAAATTAAAAAATAGAACGGCAATCTTCTATAGTATATATACAATCTTCTAGACTATAGCTTTCATCAACTCATAATACCGACTGCAGCTACATACCGCACCTTCGATAAGACAAGGGCATAATTGTCAAAAATTGTGAAAATTTTTAGGTATGCAAAAGTGTTTTTAAAATGCCTTTTCAATTGGTGGGACAAAAACACCTTTAAACATGAATATTTGTTCTGATCTGGGTGTTTTCCTATGTATATAAGTATGTATTTACAAAAAAATGTTTATCCGTTGTTTAGTACATATACATAACACAAGTTCTTAATGATACTTATCTTGGAACTAAATAATTAGTGTAATTGTCATAAAATATTAATTTATTTATTTAATTACACCATAATGTATAGTTTACTTCATGTAAAGGAAAATTAATTTATAGTAATATTAACTAAACAAGATCGCATTGAGCGCAAATAAACTGCAATTATTCCCCTGTCTTACCGAAGGTGCGATACGTTGTTGATGTTCTTGTGTGCTCTAACAGCGCGACAAAGAGGTTTTTCTGCCCGTTACCGTCTGAGCACCGTCCTTCTCTTTCGAACCAAGGTTAAAGGGATCCAGATTTCACTCCATCACGTAGACCTGGTGGGAATTAAGCAGGTGTGGTGTTCTGCTGTTAGATGACACAACAAAGCCGTTAATTTAGCTAAACAACTACCAGTATTCCCAAAGTGGGCGATAACGCCCCCTTGTGGGCGCTGCATATATCAAGGGGGGCGGTAAGAGACTCAGAAAGAAAATGGGGGCGTTGTGTAGAGGCCTGGGGGGTGATTTGTAATTTTATTTAGCTAGGAGGCCCCTTAAAAAAATATTTATTCTCCAAGTGGGCAGTAGACAAAATAAGTTTGGGAACCACTGCTCTAGACCAATAGCTTAATGTTCCTTCTGAAATGCCACATTCAGGGCATGGACTGAAATTCAGCCAATCTAGTTTAAACCAGTGAGCAGAACTTTGGCTGAATCCATTTGGCTGTAATAGCCTGTAAGTTTCTTACCAGTTTTTCTCACGGAGCGGTGGCTCTTAAATTCACTTACACTTAATTATTTTTTGTTTTTAAATTGTTTTAGTGCATACAAGTGAATCTAAGCTTCGTGATTTCAGTGTAATAATATTTCGATTGTTTATACTTAATTTTGACGTTTTCAAGTACCTACTATTTTTTGAATTTTAAAAAGCTATCATTATACAGGAACAAGACAAGAAGACATGAAGATAATCCTGGAAGGCATGTCCCACATAGCCGCGCGCGCGCGCCGCGTGTCCCCGGCAGTGCTGCAGGCCTGCGCCAAGCGCCTCGCCACCTGCAGTCTGCAGCTGCAGCATCACGCGGCGCTGGGCGCGCTGGCAGCCTTCAGGGACCTCGCGCAGGTAACCTTCTAAAGCCATTTATTCAAGTTTGGCGCAATAGTATCATGTGGGTAATCACTATAACATCTGGTAGTTTATTGTAAACAGATAACGTTTTGGAAAGGGTGAGGCTTTTTTTTTTAAATGTAATAATAATCTTTATTAGCAAAAAAAAAAAATGTGACAAGGATATTTGTAAACTATGACTTCTGCACTAGGCTCGCAGGCCTGTGTTGCAGCAGTCAAGTGCAACAATGTGACACGACATATAACTACATCCTGCCTGACGGTAAGCAGTCGATGCAGTCCAATAAAAAATGAAAGCGCTTTATACCGTGAAATAAGTACAGTACAAAGCGCATCCACTCATGACGTTCACAGTCACAAATCCAGTAGGTACACTATCTGCAGTTTACACAAGCAGCATCACGGGGCATTGGAGATCTTGCAACTTTGAGACTAGCCATTCAAGCTCAGGGACACTACTAAGAACATTTCACCACATTCACGCTGGGTCAGTAATCTGTAGTTCCAACATCACGCGGCATTAGGAATCTTGACAGCTTTAAGGGGCCTTGCTCAGGTAGACTCACATTACCAATTGGATACCACATTTGTACTGAATACAGACCCTAATTGATATTTATACAATGTATCTTATCCGTGTGGCGAACTACTCGTTACATGCAGTTTACAATTGCAACATCACGCAATTTCGAAAAGCGTGGCCCCAACTGAAGAAGTTCAAATTTCACAATATGAGTACCTATATTAGATTTTTAGAAGTATCCTTTCCAAAACGTTATCTGTTATGTTATAGTGATAAACGAAACCAAGGACCTTATATAGATTAATGAAACGATTAATATTAATTAAAGTTAATAACCTGTGATTGTACCTATAAAGTGAAACATAATGTTGTTTTTATTTTGTTTTTTTAGTTTCGTTCTATGTAGTACATCAAATAAAAAAGCTGAAATCTATGGTAGTTACATGTTTATTTCTTGATTATTTCCATCGTAGCAATTGACACCCTCCACCAGGTCAACTTGAGAAAAATAAATCCCATTTGTCTCCTCTAGTTAGACGTCTAAGGGAACAGTCGGCACGAATTGTCACCCGGTGACAACCGGGAAGTCAATTCCCAGCTGTCCCCCCAGGGGACAAGGCTAGAGGAGACAACTGGGAATAATCGAACTTGCCTTCCGAAGCATACCTACGATACATTACTCAACAAGATCTGACCTTTTCTGCTTCACTTCCAACCACCAACCAACTAGTATAGCGGAGCAACGAACGCTTTAGAGCGAGATGAAGATTGATGTTTCGTCAACAGCAAAGTAAAGCCGTGTCATCGTTGCTGGAGCCGGACCACGAATCCGGGTCGGGGCGGTTCGACCCTCAACTGCCGTCCCCGGAACATTGCAACGCGCACACTGCCACGCTCTACGAGCTCTGCCGTCTCGCGAGACATTACCACCCCGACGTCCGGACTGCCGCCTCGGGCCTACTGCGGGGGACCACCCAACACCACAAGCTGTGAGTATTTAGTGGGGAAAAACCTAAACAAACCTGAGCGCCTTACGTTTTCTCATTTCGAGATCACTTTTTTATGAAGATTGAAACTTGTATTCCGGAGGAAATGTTTCTTATTGATTATTATTTGTGTTATAGAATATGGGCGTTTTTTTGTTTGCAATGTCTTTGTTATTGATTTTTTTACACTATATACCTATACATTTTTATTTTTTATTGTTAATGTGACACGACATTCTGCCTGATGGTAAGCAGTTGATGCAGTCCAATAAAAAATGAAGCCGCTAATACCGTGAAATAAGCAAGGTACAAAGCGCATCCACTCATGACGGCCTGCTAAAATGCCGTTTCACGCCCCGCTTAAAAGACCCGGCATAGGAAATAGGAATCACATGAGCCGGCAGCGAATTCTAGAGCTTAGTAGTCTTTCTCAGAAATGACCTCCCAGATTTCTTGGTTCGAGTGCTGATAGTCTGCACAGTATGAGGATGGTTTCCGAGACCAGCACGTGTTATTCGGGAGAGGAAAGGAAAGGGCGGGATGAGATCGAAAAGCTCCTCAGAACACTCGCCATAGTAGTTCCGGTAGAAAACACTGAGAGATGCAATGTCTCTACGCAGCTGTAGATCCTCGAGTGAGGCGATTACCTCAGCATCCCCTATGATGCGAACTGAAAATATTTACCGATATGGCGTGGAGGCGAGTACACCTGCACTCCACTCCTGAGGTGGTGGGTTCTATTCCCACACAGGACAATTTTTTACGTGCATAAACATGAATATTTGTTCTGGTCTGGGTGTTTCCTATGTATATTAAGTATTTATTTACAAGAAAAGTATGTTTTCGTTATTTAGTATCCATAACACAAGTTCTATTGTTTAGTATATAATAATCGTAGAAATGACTTTGACAGAGTACGTAGTTAAAACGTGCAAACGCAAAATAGAACTGAAACCAAATAATAATTTATATCGCGGGATCACGCTCGATGCAGGCACATTGTAAGCTTATAGGGAAGGCCTATTTTCAGCAATAGACGACCCAAATAATAATTATTATATCTTAATATAATATACTATATATAGTATATACGACCGATATGGCGTGGAGGTCAGTATACCTGCACTTCACTCGAGAGGTCGTGGGTTCGATTCCCACATAAGACAAATCTTTGTGTGCAAGAACATGGATATTTGTTCTGGTCTGAGTGTTCTCCTATGTATCTAAGTATGTATTTACAAAAAAAAAAAAAAAAGTATTTAAGTATGTTTATCCGTTATTTAGTATCCATAACACAAGTTCCTAATGATACTTATCTTGGAACTAAATAATTGGTGTGATTGTAAGAGAATATTTATTTATTTATTTTATTATTTATATATATATTAAGATTTAAGTAATAAACTATTTCTTTCAACTAAAAAAAATCTTAATCCACAGAACCCCAGTACAAATAATGTCGAGTTACGACGGCTCCACGATGTCGTTTAAGCCCGCTATTCCGCCGCCCAGCGCGGGGCCATCCAAAGCCCAGCCAGCCAAGCCCGGCGCCCACAGCTGGGCCCAGCCCGCCTTCAAGCTGACCTGCCAAGCTGTGGAGGACAGTGTCGGTTTAGTCTTACCAAGTGAATGCAGATGATAGGAATAAAGTGTTATGCTATTGATTTTTGTTTTTCTAATATTTACCCCTGAAGTATAGACGTGGTACTACTAAATTAATTTCTTAGTTACGTTTAGTCCAGTGGTGATTAAAAATAGCAATTTTGGTCGAAATAAAGTTTATAATATGTAAAAAAAGGGCAACTTAAATTCTTACTCTCCATATCTTGCGTGAGAGTAAGAGGAGCCGTAAGAGCCTTAAACAAGATCCAAAGTTAAACCAGGTTTAAAACTAGATAAAGACAGTGTGTCTTTATCTTATCAATTATATCAAATGTGAAAGTGATAGCACTAGTTTTAAGCCTGGTCTAACTTTAGACCTCATTTTGTGATAAGCCCCATAGTCTCCAAGAGACTAGAATTTCATCTAGTGGCTATGTAGACGAAGGAAAAGACACTTCTCACCATATGTTACGGGACATCGACCTCAAGTCAAGTCAGATTTTTAAGGTATTTTTATATAAATCACAGTAAATGAGCATGAGTGGTGATAAATGGTAAATGAAATGCCCTCCCCTAAACCCCTCGAGTCCTCAGTAAAGATGTGGGACTATACTGAGATCTCACATGGACTTCTTGAGAGAATTTAAAAAGTTATGTTGCACTGTTTTGTTTCATTTACCAACACTTATATACGTTCACTTAACCGTATTACACATTAATGTTCGAAATATCACAAATTTTAGAAATTAGAACAAAGCTGCAGACGTAACGCTTCACATTCCCGCCAAGAAGTCGATTTTTAAGGTATTTAAATAAAAATACAATAATAAAAAAGTCTATACAAATTTTATTACGAACCTACATACAGCCTATATTAAAACGTTACAAACAAGTCCCCCACTCCTGCACTTTGTCGCTGACCAGTTTGAGCCTCTTGTCTATGGCCGCTTGCAATACCCGTTGGGACTCTACTCTCTGGTATTGGATGTACTCTTCCATCGAAGTCAGCTTGGCCTGCCAACTGGAATAAAGGTGCTTATTTATTATTGTGTAATGATTTTACCAAGGTAGGTAAGTATTAGATAATACTTCACCACGTGGACCCAGTGAGAATTGGCGGAGGCAGGAGTGTCGTCTTGCTGTTAGAACTGTTCAAGCCGCCCAATATGGCCTCTAATATGACTTAACAACTACCACATAAAACGATAACCGGAATTAACATCTTAACTTGCCTTCCGAAGCACAGATGCGCTCGAAATTAAGTACTACACCAACGGTCACCCATCCAAGGACTGACCTCTGTTAACTCTCCTTTGCTTAGATAATTGTTTCCAACCACCAAGTACTGCGGAGCTATAAGTAAGCGATTCCATATTATTATGAAATACTTTTGTTTTATGTGAACAACTCACTTAAACGACATATATTTTTTTTATTTGTATACTCTTACTTAAAACAATGTTTGAATTCGGAGTCAGTTTGGTTAGTCCGCGAGTAAAAACCCGTTTTTACTTTTTATAGAAACTATTAAGATTTCTCATTTTTATCGGTCACTTCCGTGCTTCGGGTCGCACGTTAAGGCATTGCTCCTGGTACGTTGGATTAAATTGTCGTTCAGTCAAGTTAGATGCTCTATATGATAACTTTCGAGCAGAGGAACGTCACACGCCACCAAGTTTCAAAGACTTATGAGTAGAGGCCCAGTAGACATTAATAGGTTCGGATAATTAATTATATCACTTCGAAGAAGAATATTGCTGGATATAAGAACTTCGATTAACTATTTCTGGCCAACACTAACAAAATGTTATGTTGAAGCTTTTATACTTGTTAAGCTTAAACTTGTGTCTCAACATAAGGATAAACAAAATGTGTTTTTTAGTATTTAGTTTGCTATACCTTGTAATTTTTTATTATATCAACAGGATATTTGAGCCATTAACTTTTGTGTATGATCCTTGTCTTTGTGTGAGTTTTGTAAGTTGTCCTAATTATAAATAAATCTATCTTGCTACATCACCATGTACAAATAAACGATGACATTTTACGAAAGAAATTCGCTCATAAAGTTCCAAGCTAATAAAATAAATGCAGTTATAATTAGTACTTACGCAGCTTCCTGCTTCTCCCAGAAGTCTAGCTCACTGTCTGCTTTAGCAAACTCCTCCTGCATAGCGTTTAGTTCATCTATTTGACTTATTATTTCTCTGAAAAGGATTTATTTATATTATTAAAAACAACAGGCACATAATAAAACGTAACAATATAATAATAATTGCAATAAAGAAAAGTTTAAACATTATCTGGAGACAGGACTTGGAATTCCAGTATTTTTATTTCCTATTTTCGTAGTTTGCATAATATAGAGTTAATATTATAGTACCGGTACTAATATCACGTATAATATTTTCACGGGTCATCACGAACCGTCTCGGTCATAGGTTTGACGACTTCCAGCCTCCCGAACAAGCCGGTTTCCGAAAAGGCTTTTCAACCATAGACCACATATATACGCTGCAGCAGGCAACATAGCTCGGAGAACCGACGACCGATGGGGCGTCAAAGTTCTGCAATGGCGACCGCGAACCGGTAAACGTAGTAGAGGACGGCCTCCGACCGATGATTTGGTCAGGGCGGCGGGAAGCCGATGGATGCAGGCGACTCAGGATCGCTCAATGTGGAAATCTATTGGGGAGGCCTATGTTCAGCAGTGGACGTCGGATGGCTGAGATGATGATGGAGATTATGACTAATATCATGGGTTTTAATGTTTGTACACTGGTATAGTAACAGGTTTTTTATATGTTATCAAAACACAGTTATCATAGATTAACAATTTAAAAAATATTTTTCATTTATTCAAAAACACTCTATTCAGTTCGTAGAATGTTTGAAATTCATGTTTTTGTATAATCCCGGCACCTGATCCTGTTGGAGAACCATTCTGCAACAAAATACAGGATTGGGTGCTATATATTTATTAAGATATCGGATTGAATTAAATGTACTGAATGTATGAAATAGGCTCGCCACTTATTACGTGGGACCAACTATATAATTGGCGAAGTGTGGACGTATAATATGCCTCTGCCTACCCCTTCGGGGAAACAGACGTGCATGTAGTGCTACTTTATTGGTTACGGCATCTGGGGACCCTTTCAATATCTTCAAATATTCACTATGTGTGTTTTGTATTGTTAATTTAAATTATATTTGATTGATAATTTAAAAGAGCATAACCTGTGAGTTTCTTGCCAGTTCTTGTCACAGAGCGGTGGTTTGGAACTGGCATTAAGATTCACTTACACTTAATTTTTATTTTTTGGCATATAAGTGAATCTAAGCTTCGTGATTTTATTGTAGTAGTGTTTAGGTTTTTTTATTATTTATATTAAATTTTGACGTTTTCAAGTGCTATAATTATAATAGTTTATGACATAAAGAACTTTTTACTTTCACTTTACTATTTATATTAATGAAATGTACTTCAAAATATTTTGCGAGAGGAGCCTCATTCTTAGTAGAGGGACGTTAACCCTTTAACGGGGAGAATATGCTAAAGAACATTGGTTTTCTATCTTAACTCCATAGGGTTCAATTTATATTGGAAATATGTTAAGGTTAAGGCAGAGATGATGAAGAAGTATAGGTATACATACCTATTGACAACCGATATGGCGTGGAGGTCAGTATACCCGCACTTCACTCCAGAGGTCGTGGGTTCGATTCCCACACAGGACAAATCTTTGTGTGCATGAACATGAATACTTGTTCTGGTCTGGGTGTTTTCCTATGTATATTAAGTATATATTTACAAAAAAAAAGTATTTAAGTATGTTTATACGTTGTTTAGTATCCATAACACAAGTTCTTAATGATACTTATCTTGGAACTAAATAATTGGTGTGATTATAAGAGAATATTCATTATTTATTTATTTATTTACCTGTGCTCTGCGTCCCTTGCCTGTTCGTGGGCGGCGTCGTCCGCCAGGTCTGCGTGGAGCGCGAGTTGCAGCCGCGAGATGGCGGCGCGCAGTTCCACTATCTTCGCGCGACTTTCCTCCTGGACAATCATTGTACACGAAATGAATCAATCAATTTTTATCCTTTTGACGTGACAACGTCTTAAATTAGGTTGCGGCTGGGAGTCACTTATGAAAAAGTGTAACGCTCGGTAACGTTACGATGAGTCACCGAACGAGAGAGAGGCCCGGCGAATGCCTTGCGTCTCTCTCCCACTCAACTATGATCGGTCTGCCGCGCGCGCAGCACTAGAGAATTAGGCGCATTGAATCGGCACATGCTTGTGTCTCTGTCTTTGTCTTTCTCGAACGTTCTTGGCGTTGGAAAAACAAGAAAGCGTCATAATACAAGTTCACACGTGTGGTTAAAGTATCGTCAGCTGTGTCTGTAGTGAAAATGTGGAGTGCTTAGATTCGTCATTTACAACAACTACAACAATAAAGGTAAATAATATCTACCGAGAAAAAGACGTTGTCACGTAAAATCTTCGCCCGTAAAAACGACTTTACAGGCAACCATTTTTTTTTAATATACAGACAATAATTTTTAATTTAATTAATCTTAAAACATATTGTTAATCTACCCGTCTTAAATTTGGTTTTTATGTATGAACACATAGTTTGAGGTGTAACTTAGTTTATAAATTTATTTAATTTGTTTTTACTTTGTTAGCATAATAAGGATAGATTTATTTGCATGTTCACTGAACGAATTGGCAAAAGCAGCATATTGCTTCTGCAGTAGATAATAATGTAGTAGTTTAGTGATTAGTAGATAAGAATTATGTGAAAGTCTTTAGTCATATATTTAGGTGTTGTAAGCTCAGCTACTCTATCGTATTAGGTTTGGTGCCTGTAAAGATAGTTGTAAGTTTTATGAATGAATAAAATAAATAAATTGAAAAAAAAAGTTGCATTTTGTTTTGTGTTTGAATAAATAAATAAATAAAATTTTAAAAATGAAATATTATATTCTGCCGTCCTTTAGCTAGATAGCCGCTAACTGTCAGAATATAATTTCTGAAATATAAACTCTTTTGTATTAGAGCAGCGTTTAAATTCCAAAAACAACTTATTGTACGTTAGCCGCATTTTAGCTAATTGACGGCAATATTGTATCCCGATATTTATATCATTACATCAGCATCTGCAATGTTCGCGCAGGCGCATATAGATGATTTATACTCCATTATCATAAAAAGAAGCACATCGCTGCTGAACCGCTTTAAAACAGTTCTAACGGCATCCTGAGCGCATTGGCTGAACGGTAGGACCCTATATTGCCGCGACACACTGCGCTCCTCTAAGGAGGTCCTCCCGGTTCTGATCCGGGGGACGTTGGCCACGGGCGGGGTGCCAGAAGCTACAAACCCAGGCACTGGCCCCCTGCCCCCTTTTTCAACAGCGGTGGGCGTCGTCGGAAGTTTTTTAGTGGGTAGGACTGCGGTGGTCGCGTCTGCCGCAGTGAGCCCCACACTCCCCTCCCGGTCCCCCCATTGGCCGGGAGACAGTGCGTAAACAGCATTTTTTTACCGACGATAAAAAAAAAAAAAAAAAAAGGACTTTATATTGCAGAGGTGGATGAGCCTACATTCTAGCTCATCACCTTTTATAAAATAGCATTCAATTTTAAATAAATTTTGAATTTTAATTTTGTTTATCTGATTATTCTCTTTCACTTTTTATTATTAACGAGCTGACCCGGCGAACTTTGTTCCGCCTTAATGGCAATAAATAAGCAGATTGTGTTTTTATTTTATTGGAAAAATTACAAAAAAATTAAATACCTACATTAATCATTCATTATTATTTCTGTATTTTAGTACAAAGTTGCTCTTCACTTAAGTACTTTGTGATGCACGACATTTTTTGTTTTATTATTATTTATTCAGAAGCACGAAGTCGAGCCATACTATTGCGGCGATGTTCACGTGCAATTTCTTGTTCTTCTTCAGTCCTTTCATTTCCAGTATTTCGTATTCTTCTTGCATTACGGCTTTATCGGTAAAGATTCGATAGTCTTGTTCGCGGCATTATTAATTAAACTTCACTTCACTTCAATTCACCTAAAAAATTACTTCAAAACTCATATTCACATTCCCGCCAAGAAGTCCGAAATAGTTTGAATATTGATTTCTTACAAATATCAAATTGTCATCCATACGTCACTACATAGCTGTCATTTGCTTTTTGTTATTCCAAGTCTGATTCTTTTTTGTTATATCACGTTTTATAGTGACTGACGTTTCATGTCAAGTCACACGGGAACGCTGTCGAACGGGATAAAAAGTATCCTATGTCCGTCTCCTGGCTCTAAGCTACCTCCCTACCAATTTTCTCCCGAATCTGTTCTGCCGTTCTTGAGTTATAAGTGCTGTAACTAACACGACTTTCTTTTATATATATAGATTTGTATTATTTTGTATAATTTGTTATAATGCAATTTCTTTTTAATGTGTTTATTAATGTGTCATTATGCACTAAGTCTGAAATAAATGAGTTTATTATTATTATCACAATAATTAAGGAAAAATAAAATAAATAAAAACTAAAATAAAATATAGTATATTGTCTTTAAAATCAACAGGATCATTAAGATTCGTCAAATTTTTATAAACAAAATGAGGCAAACCCATTAAGTTATTACAATACTTTTGTCGAGATTGTCGCGCATCTTCCTATACATATGTATGGGAAGATATAGACAAAGATATTATTGAGACAGACAAAATTAAATTAAAGTTTACTAAGAAAGTACTTAATAAATATGCCTGCGCTCAGATAATACACAATTATATTCTTATTGTAAAAAAAATATTTACTAAAATTGATCCTTCAGTGTTCAGTTTTTCGGACGTTTTTTTAACTTATACAATAATATACTATGTAAATAAATAAATAACAAAAAATATTTTGTTTTGTTTACGTTGTTGTGTGCACACGATAGTGTTTTTGTGATGATGAGAGTATGTGGGGTGTGTGCTGAAGGCCTAGTGAAAATATGTAAGTGAGAAAGTGAAGTTTGCATAAGTTTATAGTTATTTATGTACCGGTTAAATCCAGAATCATGTTTGATAATATGTTTTCAATTTCTTCACATGTTTAAGGTATTATTTGACGACCGATATGGCGTGGTGGCGAGTATACCCGCATTCCAATCCTGAGGTCGTGGGTTCGAATCCCAAACAGGACAAATATTTGTGTGTATAAATATGAATATTTGTTCGGGTCTGGGTGTTTTTCTATGTATATTAAGTATGTATTTACAAAAAAAAAAGTATTTATGTATGTGTATTCGTTATTTAGTATCCATAACACAAGTTCTTAATGATACTTATCTTGGAACTAAATAATTGGTGTAAGTGTCAAAAATATTTATTTATTATTTATTAACCAGGCGTGAATGGCCTGTTTCCCTGAAGGGGTAGGCAGTGGCAAAGAATATAATAGCATACCCTAGAGCCTACCTCTAGGGTATGCAGGGATTATTTGCATATAAGAAGTGCACGCCACGTAAACTGGACATCAAATAGGATATTGGCATGCTATAGAGTACTCCACATACCACTTTAACGACCCGTTGCCTGGACTGCTGACTCCTAGTGCGTTGCTTATCCGTGAGCCCCTCGGCTAAGGAGGTCGCTTTCTTCTTCAACGCGTCAACTGCTTGAGACATCTTCGCGACGCATTCTGACTCCATGAGGTCTCTGAAAGAAGCACATATTTTTGATATATTATTTATTTATTGAAACACCAACATATGAAACAGCACATAAAAGTAACAAGTAAAATCTATACTTAAATAGGCTAACTGTTCTTATAATTATAGGTAACAGCATGCATAATTACATAATATTAAAAAAAAATAACAAAGTGAAACGAACAGTAGTGATATATACAAGAAAAAAAATGTAACAATAACCTAGAAATTATTAAAGCCAGCTAGGTAAGTCACTTTCTCTGATAGAATATATAAACTTGATAGATAGATAGATAAAACATTTATTTCTTTTAAATAATACAAGTTACATAAAAACATATCCCACAAAACCGTTTGACTGGTTTGTCTGTGGGTTACAGTCTCTCTTATACTAATTTTATAAATAAATAAATTACAATTTTTTACTTACACCAATATAGTGTTTTTTTTTAATTTGCTTTGTACTTAGTTTTGTTTGTTTCCATTCTAATGGCTTCAGGTATACTATTTAAAAGGTATGGAAGCCGTTTTTTTATAGTCATTTAAGATCAATTTACATGCGGGACAGACGAACAACAGGTGAATTACGACCACCATACCATTGTGGTTCTGCAAATTATAATGCGGCACTCAAGCATGCGGCCCACCAGATGAAAGTGGTCACTGCAGTCTATGAACACTAGCAATACTAAAAGGCAATGAAAGTCATACTTCTCGTCTACGGCCAGTGCGGGCAGATCCGGGAAGGTGGCTGCGAGATGCAGTAAGCCCTGGTTGAACTCCACGCAGCTGTCCAGGCACTGTTTCTGCCACAGAGCCAGCTCCGTCTCTTTGCTCACCAGTCGCTGAAAATATAATGTAGCGTCAATAGAATAAAAATAATTGCAGAATTTATTCAATTCAATTCAATGTTTTACATAAGGTCCATAATTGTAACTTGTGAAGATGTAAGATCTTCACAAGTTACAATTATGGACCCTGTTGGGCACGGCACACTTAGGAGAGAGGAAGCATACTAGGTCCTTTCTTTTAAATTTTACATAAAGTTTCCACTAAATAATTCACAACAACAATGTCCTTAAACAAAATATAACCATTATTGGTAACTTAATTTTATGAGTAAGTATAAATAGATAAATAAATATTTTCTGACAATTACACCAGTTATTTAGTTCCAAGATAAGTATCATTAAGAACTTGTGTTATGGATACTAAACAACGGATAAACAAACTTAAATACTTTTTTTTTTGTAAATACATACTTAATATACATAGGAAAACACACAGACCAGAAAAAATATTTATGTTCATGCACACAAAGATTTTTCCTGTGTGGGAATCGAACCCACGACCTCTGGAGTGAAGTGTAGGTATACTGACCTCCACGCCATATCGGTCGTCTATACGTATATACTTTTTTGAGCTGAATTGTACGATTTGAGGTATACTTAATTGAACACAACTCTTTTCACAACATTATGCATTGCATTTGCGCGGTTTTCCCATATTATTGTAGTATTTTCTAATGAATATACTTTTATATAAACGATATATAATGGCAAAAAAACGTATCAGCAACCGGATCAGGTAATAATGAATGTTTGCTGTTACCTTCTGTATGTCATTGGCCAGGGTGAGTTTAGAGTCCAGCACTCGCCTGGAGTAGTCCACTTCATCCAAGAGACGCGCCCGCTCTGTCACGCTCATGACCTGCTGTTCTACCTCGCGCTTCAACTGATGGCTTTCCGCTCTAGAAATTTAGCATAAAATATTTTTTTACCCTTCATACATACCATTTTTATAGATAACATTCAGTCATTTTAATAAATAAGTTGTATATACCACTTTCCTAAATAAAGTTATCTTATTTATTATTGTATAAGTTTAAACAGTTAAAATTCACATCTGTTTCCTCACTGTTTCCCCAAAGGGGTAGGCAGAGGCATATTATACGCCCACACTTCGCTAATATGATAGTTGATCTCATAAGTTTGGCTAAAATAAATCTTTTAAAGAAATAATTTTGCTTTTGTACACGTCCTTTATATTCATTATTTTATAAAAACTTTTAACTCAAAAAATTGAGATTAGATGCAAGATTAGAAAACCGATAATGCAAGTACTGAATTACTACAGCACGTGTTTGTAGACTCATTGCATTGGATAATTAATGACACTTCGAAAGCTTTTGACTGTGTCCGAAATCGGTTCCTTATTTTTAAAGCTAAATGATGATGGTTTAGAAGTTGATAATACCTATCAGAATTAAAGAAGTAGTTCATGACTTATCAAAAGCCTCAATAAACTATACTTGAATAACTAGTTCTCATAAACAGATAGGAGTCCCACAAGGCTCAATCCTAGGACCATTACTATTTTTGGTAAATATTAATTTACCTACTTATTACTTATGAATAAGCATTAAAAGTGTGCTCTATATCAAAGAGAATATTATCCATCGGATGAAAATACCCACTGGCCACGGCGCTTAATGCTAAACATTTCTGTAAAGATATTGGTGACGCGTCGTTTGTCCGCTGGCCCACATTTTTCTCATACTACATCTTTTTTCATACTACATCTCTTCTCATACTACATCTTTTCTCATACTACATCTTTTCTCTACATCGTTTCTCATACTACATCTTTCGACAGTGTCTGAAATAATTGAAAACAGCTGTACTGACTGTGCCCGCTCGGTGTCGTGGTCAGCCTGCTGAATGCCGTGGGCCAGATGCTGGCGGGTGGCGTCCTGTCGGAACAGCTCCTCGCGCCACTCCCTCCTGAGAGCGCGCTCGGCCTTCAGCTCGACCATAAGAGCGTCGCGTCTTTCCGTGAGACGAGCTTCCTCCGCGCGCGCTGCTGTTTCCGCTTCGTCCTCGAGGCATATTTCGTATTCTGAAATTTTTTTATTAAGCTGTCTTTTTCATGGTTTCCTAATAATGAATGCACGCACTTACATGGGCATACAGTGATCCACGGAGGGGGGGGGGGGCTTGGCGTAGTTGAAAGAGGCCGCGGCAAGATAGTAATTTTTCTACCTTAACTCAACTCCATAAGGTATATGTTTACCACTGCCTTGTACATACATACATTCACGCCTGTTTCCCCGAAGGGGTAGGCAGAGGCATATTATATTGCCACTTACAGGGCACTGTTATGTTCGACAGAGCTTCGTCCGTTGATCGGCAGGTGCACCACTTGCAGGTGAGGTTGGCTTGGGCTCCTCATGTCTTGGTAGGATCCCTATACACCTGCCACTGCCTTGTAAAGGGTTTAATATTAGTTCCCTTAATAGTACGTAACGTAGTTACTCTTTCACGCCAAAACTACTGAACGGATTTAAATGAAATTTGGTATACAGATAGTCTAGACCCTGAGAAAGGATATAGGCTACTGTTATTGCGAAAAGGGGGTTGTAAATGCTACCCAAAGATACTATTCCACGCGGACGAAGTCGCGGGTAACAGCTAATAACATTATAATTAGCGAAAAAAACTTGGTTAAATCTGGAACTAGATATTATAATAAGTAATCTTTGCATGTACGAGCTATCACATCTAAACCGACAATATGTAACTTGCCACCTGCCACCTGCCACTGACTACTGTAAACTCAGCTACACTTCGGTTATCGTTTCCGACAACCTAATAACGCGGAGCGACGAGTGCGTATATAACAAATACTAACTTTTAATAATCTGTTGCAGTTCGAATATCTTTTCCTCGTCGTTGCCTAACAAAAGTTTTAAATTTTCCAGATATTCTTCGTCCAAATCGTCGAACTGATGGTTGGGGTCTTGAAATCTGGAACATAGAATAGGTTTACAAACATACATAAAATCACATCTCAATCCCGTAGGGGTAGGCAGAGATCACAGCCTTCGACTTGCTACGATCTTCGCACACACTCTTAGCTTCATTCACACTCATTAACCTTCTCATACACGCCAGTGAGTTTAGGGTATGTTAGGGTAGGCTTCAGTGTTACATAAATTAATTCTAAATAAAAGAATCTTTTATATATATCTTGTTTTTTCGTCAAGTCATAATCATTTATTCAAGTTTGGCTGAATAGAGCTCTTATGAAAATCAAAATTAATAACGTATTGTTAAGAGTCTGTACTTTTTATCTGCTAACATGCGTACTAAATAATAATACCTACTTAATAATAAATGTGATGAAAATGAAAAAAAAATATTTGATAATTTTTTTGAACTACACTATGTGGTTGAACTATGAATGAAAACTCCCAAAGTTATCACATATTAAATATAGACGACCGATATGGCGCGGAGGTCAGCATCCTGCACTCCGCTCCTGATGTCGTGGGTTCGATTCCTACACAGGACAAATCTTGTATGTATTTAAAAAAAAAGTATATAAGTACGTTTATCCATTCTTTAGTATTCATAACACAAGTTATTCATGATACTTATCTTGGAAGCAAATAATTGGTGTGATTGTAAGAGATTATAAATTTATTAAAATTAGAAATCTGTTACTCAATAAATATTTTTTATTTCAAGAACAAAACTGAACATTTTAATATTAGGCATTAGCTTTTAAATAAATTGCTATCATAAATTGTATAACCTATTCACGCCAAAGCCTCTCATAGTCTGTCTGATTAACCACAGACGACTAGTATGTAAAAAAATATTACCTGATCCAACACTTCTCCAAATAGTCGCGTCTAAGCTTAGCCAGGTCGTCTTTTCTTACATACAGCCAGTCGTCAGATACAGGCATTTCCTATAAAAATATAAGGTCTTATTTCAAAACGATGTCTAAAATTAGACCAGGTTTAAAACTAGTCCCCCCCGACTCGTCTCCACCTTGTCGTGGTGGGGGAGCTGAGTACCTCCCAGTAGGGCGCAGAGGGCGCTAGGGAAAGGTAACACCGAGAGATTGGCGACTCTGGGTACCCTTAGTACTGACTACCGGGGGGGAAACTAAGAGGGACCTGTGGAGGGCGCAGCGGGCGTGCCAGGAGAGTCTTTGGCAGCAGGGGCGGGGGGCACGTATAAAGCTTCCATAATTTTTTTTATTTCACAAAGGACCAAATCAAAGAAAAAGGATTATATTTAACGTGTCTTCAAAATTAATAAATTGCCAACCTAACCTAACCTTTTTGTACATCAAAATTACTGATTGAGCACCTAATCACCTATTAGATGCTCACTCAGTATTTTTGATGATCAAAAAAGCTTTTTTTAGAGGTTTAGTTTATTAAATTCCAAAGAAAAATACTTTTTTATATATCTATATAAATTTAAATAACTGGCGGGATAAAAAACTATCTTTGACGATTTTCTTGCCCGTTTTTTTACGATTAAGCTCCCGCCTGATGTGAATGGGCGCGCTAGTTTTTAAGTTTTGACCTTTATAAGAGCTCTTTTGAGTGAGCCAAACTTGAATAAATTATTTTGAATTTTAATAGTTTGTAAAAATGTTGGAAAAAGTTACATAGATAATTATGATGAATAAACACTTAGTTTAGGTTTATGCATTTTTTTTCTTTTGTTAAAATGGCTAAAATAATGATAATGATGATGATGAAGAGTATATCGGAAACAGTCACTTCTGCAAATAATGTAATCTGCCAGGAGAAGCGTATCAAAATTAAATTTCCTGGTATAAAATATAGCTCTTCTTAATTTAAAAAATTAATTAGTTATATTTAAGCCTCTTTTTCAGACTTCATGTCAAAGTAAAACGAAAAATCTTACAATTTGGTACATTACCATTTTTTCTCATAATCACATCAATTTGACAAAATTGCATAAGCGACGTTGTAGCACCGCAGGTGCGATATATACTTGACGACCGATATGGCGTGGAGGTCAGTATACCTACACTTCACTCCAGAGGTCGAGGGTTCGATTCCCACACAAAACAAATCTTTGTGTGCATGAACATGAATGTTTGTTCTGGTCTAGGTGTTTTCCTATGTATATTAAATATGTATTTACAAAAAAAAAGTATTTAAGTAGGTATGTTTATCCGTTATTTAGTATTCATAACACAAGTTCTTAATGATACTTATATTGGAACTAAATAATTGATGTAATTGTCAGAAAATATTTATTTATTTATTTACCAAGTGTGCAACAATGTCGAGCAGGTATGCGATGAGTGCGACGGCATGAGGGAAGGCGTGGAGCGTGTTGACGGTCTTCAGCCACGACTTGGAGACCACTCCGGGGTACAGCAGGCGCTTACACAGGTGAGGCAGCTGGAACACACATTACGGTTACATAACACAATAATAATAATTTACCCTTTAATAATAATAGCCTTTATTCAGACATTATACACTTAGGTTACAATATATATGGTTATTTATAAGTAATAATAACAGTCTATTATGCATCGACTCCGTCTGTATGTCATATGTTGACAAAGGCCTCCTCCAACTGATGCCATTTTCGTCTATTGTCAGCTACCCGTGTCCATGTAGCACCTGCTATAGCTTTGATATCATCAATCCACCGTCTTAATGGTCTACCTCGCTTTCTTTTTTTCTGACTCGTGAACCAATTCATAACTGATTTGGACCATTTTTCACCTCCTCTGATTGTATGGCCTGACCACTTCCATTTTAACTTTTTAATTGTTTTTGCAACATCTTTGGTTTTTGTGTGGTTCTTAATGGTTACGAGTCTTTTTGTCAAACCTGGGCATTGACAAAAAGACACACTAAAAATTTACCCTTTACTGCACACTATAGCCCAGTGGCGAGACTCCTTGCCTTACATTCAAAGGGTCTCGGGTTCAAACCCTGACGACCTTAACTTAAAAGGCTACTAGGGTAATGATGACCAATCATTCTAATATTTAATCTTCCTTTTTTTTCGTATAGTATAGTATATCGTATAGCGGAAGCCTTTGTCAGTGGGAGATGGGGAAAGGTGTGTATGTGATCAAAACTGTATGTAGATTCATCAAGAAAAATATTAGTTAGTACGTTTGCCAATAGATGGCAGGGAACGTTATTGAATCGCGCAAGCGGTTACTGGTTATCGGACCCATATGCCGTCTTAGATAGGTTATACAATACAGTTAAAAAATATTGCCAGAACAGGTTCAATCATTGTGATGAAAAGCAATTAGGGAAGCCTACGTTCAGTAGTGGACTTCATTAGTCTGATGATCAGTGTTGCCAACTCAGTAGAATTTCCACTAAATCTGATGGTGTGGACGTGCCTTTCAGCAGGAAAAAATTGGTTTTAGTGGCTGGTGAATTTTTAGTGGATTAGATTATTTAAGATAATCAGCTTTGACGTTAAACCACTAGTTTTAATTTTATTATGTTTCTAATTCAATATAAAATCAAAATAATACCAAATACCGTTTTAATTTTATATAAAAGTAAGAAACTAAAGAAATTTATTCTCCAAAAGCAAATTACACTAATTCCCCTGAAGATCTTTAGTCATGTACCTAATTACGTATTGATTTCCTTTTTATAGTAAAAAAAAAAATTACTTCATAATAATAATAATGTTATTTTCAGAGGTAGTTGTTGTCTCTAAGTTATTTAGTAGAATTCAGGTGGATTGAGAGGCCATTTAGGTTTTAGTGGTTTCTGGTTGCTTACGCTGCCGCATTTAGTAGGTTGGTAAAAATAAAGTTGGCAACACTGCTGATGATTCTGATACTTGAAAACTATGAGAAAAAACTTTACAAGCACAAACTCTGCAGTATCTTAATTTTACCTTGGTAACATAATTGTCCTTGTTAAGTTTGGACTCCCCGGTGATGACAGCAAGTAGGGCTCCCGTGACATCCAGGAATCGGGCTATGGTGAGAGGCCGCACGAGCGCCAGGCCTCCGCCCTCGGCGCGGCGTGAGAGCATCTCTTGCACGCGGGCGTACTCCGCGCGCTGCCAGGCCGCGTTTGATATCGGCCTGAAGGTATTATACCACACAACTGTTGTAAGAGTCTCAATAACTTATAAGATTTTATATCTCATCATCATCATCTCAGCATGGCTGACCATATTACATCAATTGCTCAACATAGGCCTCCTTAACAGATTTACACATTGACCGATCCTAAGCACCTGCATCCACAGGCCTCCAGTCGCTTTGAACATCGCTCCATTGTGTGGCCGTCCTCTACTACGTTTGCCGCTCACGGTCGCCATTAAAGAACCTAGATGGCAATAAATAAAGTTAAATCTGTAAATTTCAAATTATTATAAAGTTTATTGTGCAATGATGAAAAGTGGCCACCCATCCATCGCAAACTTTAATACCAATTGAAGAAAATGAATTTAACTTAAAAGAAGTTACTATACTGTTGTATTGCACATACTAGCTGTGGTTGAAGTATAATAATTCCTTTGTCGTAAAAATCCTAATTATTTTGTGTACACAAGTGTTTTCAGTGTGACTGTACTTCACTTAGCTGGATGTATTGAAACAGCAACTTGTATATACTACATTTAAGGATTAACATACTGACCTCTGATCTTTAGAGCTGACAAAGGCAAGAGCTCTGTCAAGTGAAGTCTGCCAATTACGCATACCACCATCTTCTGTAGGTGTTCGCTGGAATACACAAAATTAAGAATATATGAAATAATTATATTAATAATATGTATTTATCTTATAGCTTTTGTGTGTATTAAAGTAATTTTAGTTTATGATGTAAAATTGTCTTTTTTACATTAAATTTAATTTACAATCTAGTTATAGAACTTAATTTCTAGGTGTTATGATAGTTCTATAGGCTGAGAGATTCCAAAAATGGGATAGTTTTCTTCCAGTTTTAAAATAAATTATTGTCAAGCAACTTACAACAGGAGTGGTGGTGGATCTCGAGTAGTGGCTGGAACGCAGCGGAGTCATTGTGGACTGACCAAAACGCTCACTCTGCTGGGACCTAGATCTCTAAAAATATTTTTTTTTTAAATATTATTGTGTTTATACAAACAACCACATTACTTTTGTTACATTTTATGGCAAAATATATAATATATTACGAAGAAAATCCCATTTTTTATGAAATAAAACATTTAAGCTGTTGAAAGTATGTTCTGAAAAATTACTTAACATTAAATATGTGGAAAAGAAATATGTTTTATAAATAAAAATGCTCTTGAATTATCAACAGGAAATAATCAATTTAAGATAGTATTCTTACTTTATTGGTCTGTAATTTGGTAGCAGAGGCTTCTCTACTCAGCCGGCCGACTCCAATGGTGCCCCTGGGTTCAGCGCTGCTAGAGCGGTGCCCAGTGGTGCTCGGGCGTCTCGCCTCCACAGACAGGCGGTCTGTAGAGCCAGGCCGCCGGGGTTTAGGCAGAAGTGAGGGCTTGCCTTCCAAACTATAGATTTGTCAAATTATTAAAGTTATGTTTAGTAATGAGGTTTTATGTAAGAAATAATTTCATAACTAATATTAATTGCTTTACTTATATTTCATATAACAGTTCTAAAGATATCCCAATTGGGGCATTAGAATACAATAATAATTCCATGTAGCTTATATAGCTATACTTATTTAGCACAAATAGTTGTTAGTTTGTTGTTTATCACAGGCAAATTGTAACAACAAAAGCTAAGAAACACATAATAAATTCAAGAATGCGTAATGTAAAAAATTTAGTTAAAGCATAATAGTTTTACTGAAATTGTAAGTAGTAAATACTCACCGAGACTTCCGTAATCCTGCATGATCTGCAATTCTTGAGGGAATCATAACTTAAAAGTAGATGAATATCTTACAAACAAATTGTTGACTAAATTTAAAGTTAATAATCAAACTTTTAAGTTGTTTATTTACACAATGTCCTACGAAATCAACAAAAAACAAGTAGACAAAAACTCCTACGGTTGAAGTTTTAAATTTCAAATATGTTTTTTTTCGGACGGTTTAGACTAATGTTACATCACATACTGCCAAACTTTGCCAAACAAATTTGCCCAAATATTTTGTACACTAGCTGCTAGCTATTCATAATAGTCTGAAACTTTCACTGAATTCAATAATTATTACAATGGTAATATCACATTTTTTTTATTTTCCAATTATGTAATGTGAAAGCAAAAACATTATCGTTAGTTACGGTAACCGTTATTAAACTTTTCTTTACTAAATTGTCTCATTATGTTTTGGGTAACAGTCTTCGATCATGAATAGTATGCATTTTTTTTATTACTTAGGTAACTGTAATAGATAATGCTTACATCTATTTTTGTGTGGATTGAAACTATATCTATTTATATGTGTATTAATTTTAATATACCTACTATTAATTTTTGTAGATGTATGCACGCTGTACTGAGACGAGGTCCACACTAAGCGTTATTATAAATTTCAAAATAGTTAGCATGCAATGGAGGGAACTATGCGCGGAGTGTTGATATGGTGCTGTTTGAAGTTCTTGCTAAACTAAATAGTAAAATTAAAGTGGCAGGTTTTTTCCCGACCTATCCGCTGCTTTTGATAATCATGGTGGACCCCAGTTTGCTACAGGCAAAGCTTGAACACTATGTAGAGTGAGGGGTATTGCTATGAAACTGAGGCGTTTTTACTTCAATAACAGGCAGCAATATGTCGAACTGAAAACATTACCACAGTATGAAGAAAATATAATAAGTCTAACATTGGGACTATTCAGCTGATAATTACCATATTTCTGCAATACGAAAATCAAATCCGAAATAAATTTTGGCAAGTCAAAAAAGGCAGGACAATCTGTTTGAAATTAATATTTAATTACAATTCGTATGCCCAATAAATCATAAGTAAGAAAATCCGCTCGAAGATCGCCTGGTGTTAGCTCCGCGGTGCTAGTAGGTCGGTAAAGATCTCCGAAGTACAGCAGAAATCATAGAGCTAAGTCCTTGGATGGGTGACCGTTTGTGTCGCATTCAATACCAGCCGTTAGAGGCTAATTTGGCTGTTTGAATAATTCTAACAGCAGGTCGTCTGACTTTATTAATCTGCACTGGGTCGGCGTAGTGCAGTATGATTAAGTCATACCTATCCTCTCACTTAGATTATCAAAGAAGGCCTTTACACAGTAGTGGGACGTTGAAGAGCTTAAAATGACAAAAAATCCGTACCTAATACATTTCACTAATAATGGTTAGTAGTTTATCCTAGGTTCCTCAAATTAAACATCAAAAGAGTGGGTTTTTTATAATTACGCAATACTTATAAATTGAACCAAACAGTTTTGCAAAGGGTGGTGGAAAATCTGCCCTAGTCCTTAGTTTCTACTTTATACAGAATTTAATGAAGACAAATCATAATCTTAACAAAAATTAAATTTCAGTAATTTTCTTAACTATCTTTTGAGTTTCTTGTACTAACCCAGGGAATGTTGGGTCTAACAAACAAACCTTCACAAAATCTTCATAGTTCGACGGTAGAGCAGTGCAGTTTTTTGAAGCTGTAAAAAAAGTAAATAACTTTGGCGAACGGAAGTTTGATAAGTCAGACTAGACAAAAACTTTTTATTTGGTCTAAGTTTGATTATAACGAACATAGCTGTCAGTTTATACAAACTGACTTTTTGACTTCTGGGTTTCGATTTTATGCGTAGGTAAATCGCCAATACCAGTAACTTCTACCCTTAGAATAATTACACGTGTTATTATTCTAAGCTTCTACCCTAACTTTTTATATGTTTGTATTAAAAACATCCCACAAAGAATTATTACAACTGCTCAAAACTTTCTACATACCAACTGTTTGACTTGAAACAGTAGAAAAATCAAATTAATTTTGTATACATACTTTTTATCGATGCTTAAAGTATTAATGTAGCATTCGTAAATATACAATTGAAGGCACGTTTACGTCTTTTACAATTTCTCGAATCGAAGAGATATGAAGAACCTATTCATTTTGTGTACTAAAACATGTGATAGGAAATATTGTTTTAAAGACATACCATTTTCATTTATCGCCAATTTAAAAATATCTTGCAGTGAGCGATATATTATTTTGTCTTGAATTTTTGAACTGTTGTGTGAAGTTACCGGAAAATGGTCGCCAAGTTTTTTAAAGTAATGTTTTGAATTATTTTTTATTTGACATTTAATTTTTCTAATCTGAAAGAAGGAAAGTACTTAACAATACTAATATTTGAAGATTAAAAAAATGGTTTTATTGAGTTGTCGCTTACCTCCTGACCTATCGCACTAACTATGAGAATTAGCACATCATCTTTATAGATTCCTTTTATTTTGCAGCTCATGTTTAACGACTCCAGTATTTTGTTGTCACAAGTTATAATAATTTGGTCATAATGTATTCGTAATATAAGTGATTTAGTAGGGTTGTTATCGTATTTTATCCAGCTTCCAGCTTTCCAGAATGTAAGTTTGTCAATCGGAGTCCACCAGGAATCTAAAACAAGCATTAACACACATTTTCCAATAATTAAATAAGAACCGATTTATATTTATTATAATGAGGTAGATACATTTAGTATTGCTCGCTTGCATTTCAAACAATCCACTCGTTTGTTTTAAATATTGAGCTAATAATTAACTAATTTAATTTTAACAAACACACATTTTCCAATAATTAAATAAGAACCGATTTATATTTATTATAATGAGGTAGATACATTTAGTATTGCTCGCTTGCATTTCAAACAATCCACTCGTTTGTTTTAAATATTGAGCTAATAATTAACTAATTTAATTTTAACAAACGCGTTGTGAGAGTAATTTAAATCTTCCTGTTCCCGCGGTTTTATATTGTGGCATATTCATACCTATTCTGTTCTTAAAATATCCTTAAGGCTCTAGTACACTTTGGCCGAGCGCGCTCGGTCAGTGCATTCGGCCAACATATTCATGGAATGTATATGTTTATGTGTTTGACGTTTGTTACCATACCAACGCTCGCCGCTGATTAAGTTTGCAACCGTTATAGTGTTTGCACGTACCTATGAGATGGTAAATCAAACAAAATAGTGCAACATCTTTTCAAATTTTCTCAAGAAATTGCATGTGAGATCTCAGTATAGTCCCACATCTTTAGTGAGGATTCACGGGGTTTGGGGGAGGGCTTCTCATATACCATTTTCCCTCATTTCATTTACTATGATTTATATAATACGAGCTGACCCGGCGAACTTTGTTCCGCCTTAATGGCAATAAATAAGCAGATTGTGTTTTTATTTTATTGGAAAAATTACAAAAAAATTAAATACCTACATTAATCATTCATTATTATTTCTGTATTTTAGCACTAAATTGCTCTTCACTTAAGTACTTTGTGATAAACGACATTTTTTTTTATTATTATTTATTGAGAAGCACGAAGTCGAGCCATACTATTGCGGCGATGTTCACGTGCAATTTCGTGTTCTTCTTCAGTCCTTTCATGTCCAGTATTTCGTATTCTTCTTGCATTACGGCTTTGTCGGCAAAGATTCGATAGTCTTGTTCGCGGCATTCTTAATTAAACTTCACTTCACTTCAATTCACCTAAAAAATTATGTCAAAACTCATATTCACATTCCCGCCAAGAAGTTAGAAATAGTTTGAATATTGATTTCTTACAAATATCAAATTGTCATCCATACATCACTACATAGCTGTCATTTGCGTTTTGTTATTCCAAGTCTGATTCTTTTTTGTTATATCACGTTTTATAGTGACTGACGTTTAATGTCAAGTCACACGGGAACGCTGTCGAACGGGATAAAAAGTATCCTATGTCCGTCTCCTGGCTCTAAGCTACCTCCCTACCAATTTTCGCCCAAATCTGTTCAGCCGTTCTTGAGTTATAAGTGCTGTAACTAACACGACTTTCTTTTATATATATAGATCTCGTATTCGACACAGGCTCAATGTGCTAAACGCACGAAGCCATTATTTTAAAAAGAAAAAAAATTGTAATGTGTTTTCTGTCATGGTGACAACGAAACGAAAAGTAGGAAATATTTATTTAATGAAGCTGGAATTTGAAAATAATATATTTTTATTTATTCTACATAGATTCTAAATGAAATGGCTGGTACATATTATTTCGTAATCGTCGGACATTCCGACAACCCAATTTTTGAGATAGACTTCATTCCAGTTACAAAAGAAACTAAGGTTTGTTTTGATAGTACAAAGTAGTATGAAGTACAACATTTAAACATTAACAACATTACTTCCCCTACGTCATGAACTAAATGAGCTGTAAAATATCATAAATAATACTAAAGCCATTATTACTTGAAAATAATTAATTAATTTTAAATTTTTTTTTAGAAAGAAGATAACAGACATTTAAACCAGTTTATTGCTCATGCAGCTCTTGATTTGGTTGATGAACACATGTGGAAAGTGACCAGCACATACCTGAAATCAGTGGACAAGTTTAACCAGTGGTTCGTCTCAGCTTTTGTAACAGCAAGTCAGGTTAGTGGGTTTTATATAAACGTCTATCTTGCAAAATCGTACTCAAATAATATTGTATCTGGTATTTAAGTAATCTCCACTTTTTTCAGTACAAAAATTTACCTTTCCGTATGTTAATACAAAGCATGGATATGAAACTATTATAATGTTAGTTATGATTTTTTCTACAATAAAAATACATTTGTCAATTAAATAGGTACTCAAATATTTTATTATATGGATTATTATGAACTCAAATATGGATATTTTCTTTGGCAGACTGTAGCACACATTTATGAAAAATCCATTGCATCCTAATAATTTTTTAAAAAAATTTATATATAATTAGTCTTGCATGGTAATTAAAAAAAAAATTCATACATACATATTCCTATATGTGCAGGCGGGGATTACAATTTTGCAGTTGCTACGATCTTGGGCTCACACTTTTTAACACTGCTGTCAGCATATGTTACATTTAAACTGCCTTTCTCCTTTATCTTATGGATTTGGCCAGGAGATAATGTGTGCCAGGATCACAGGTGTATTTTTCAGATTGGCCTAAACTTATTGTCATTATGTAACACCTTCTGTGTATTTTATATACTTCTTCTGTAAATCTGTGTACCTGACACTCTGAATATTTCTGGACATTCTGAATATTAGGTGCACCTACCATCCTGATGTCAGAACAGCATTAAAACATACATTTTACTTAATAACGGTTTAGGTACCTTATGTGCACCTGCATAAACAAGTATGATACAAATATGCTATACTTTCTGTAAAAATATGTGATAACAGGACAATAATAAATAATTTTAGACATAAAAAAGATCTAATGCAGTCTTCCTTTCTTAACAATTTCATTCACAATGTACTTACTTTCATTTATCCGCTTAAAATACCTTATAGCATCATTGCGTATATAGGAATACATAGGAACAATGTCACTTATACTTAAAACTTGTTATTTCCAGATGAGATTCATAATGGTACATGACGCCCGTAACGAAGAAGGTATCAAGAATTTCTTCACAGATGTGTATGAAGCATACATCAAATTAATGCTAAACCCGTTCTACAAAGAAGATACACTAATAACTCTACCAGCATTTGAAAAGAAAGTACAATTCCTTGGAAAGAAATACCTAACATGATCTCAAGCTATCATCACTTATAAGTTATACTCAATTCATAAGTTGCTGTAAATATAATTATGATTATTTAAGACTTTAAATTACCTATATAAGAAATAAAACTATACTTGTTCATATTTACAAAAGAGTGTTTTATTTAAATAATAACAACAGTTTTAATTTATAATTATTATGGGAGGCGGAATGAACATTGCAAATTCAATTTGTAACTTGTACCTGTACACAAATTATAATGTTTAAATTGCATTATTACTATTTAAAAAAAAATCTAAATGTTTCTTAATTCTTAAAAATTTGAAGTCATTGGCTATCCCACTTGATAACGAAATTAAACAAATAAGTCACTGTGAAAACTAAGCCATCTGTAAATTGTACATGATTTTGTCTTACTGGTTTTTTTTTAAAAAAATGAAAATATATTATTGGTAAATGTTAACATAGCTCACAATACAGTTTTATCCTTTCTATCTACTGGTTTCTAGTTTCGTAGCAATCTAGGCTACATAATAGGCTTTAAAACTATCATTAACTTATCAATTTACTATCATTAAATGGTTAAAAGCTTTTTCATTTATATATTAGTTACATGGGCTTGACCACATTACAATAACTAATAATGAGATGTTATAGACATACAAATTTGAGTTAAAATGGAATTACAGATAATAAGGTACAAATTACAAATACTGCAAATGCTAAAGATGGTCTATAGTTGTCAGAATTAAAATACAAAGCAAATACACAAATAGACTTCCAATTAGATTTTTTTAAACACACATTTAAATTTGTAATGTCATACAATACTGTTACCTTTAAGATCACATACAATTACAACGTAAATAATGTCTGATATATGGGTACCTGCTTTGTATTTTATTCTCAGATTTACAACCAACAATAATTAACAACACAAAATATATTAAAAATTATGTATTGTTTAGCTGCAACACAATATTAGTATGATTTAAATAAACTTAATAGATATCAGGCAACCCTAAATCATCATCTTCAATGCAATCATTGGAGAAGTCATCTGAAACAAGTAATAGTTATTTTAATGGATTCTTAAAAATTATCCCATTAATGTTACCAAGAACTAATTAAGAGCCTTTTTTTTCTTTTTACGTCGGTAACTAAATGCGTTTACGCACTACCTTCCGGCCAAAGGGGGACCGAAAGGGGGTGTGGGACTCACCACCGGCAGACGCGACTGCCAGCAGTAATACCCACTAAAAATCTTCCGACGACGCCCGCCGCTTGTTGAGAAAAAGGCGGGGGCCAGTACCTGGGTTGCAGCGTCTGACACCCTGCCTGCGGCCAACTTCCCCCGGACCAAAACCGGGAGGACCTCCTTAGAGAGGCGCAGTGGACGCGCCCCTCCTACCTCCTTGGGCGACCATAGCGTGTGTGGCCACTTCCCGGAGGGTCTATGGTTAGACAGCAGGGGGCTGCTTGACAGCATTTTGGTAATTGACTGGGCTGGACCAAATGGATACCCTTCCACATAACTTGCTGCAGATAGCAAGTATGCGCAACAGATTTCCTCGCAACAAAAAAAAAGCTGGATCCACTTTGCCTGTAACCTGTTGATAACAATAAAATTAACATTGCAAATAATTTACTAACCAGTGAAAAAGTCATCTTGGTAAGAGTTGTCAAACTCAAAGGAGAATCGCTTGCCAGAAGGTAGTGGAGTGTTGGGTGGTGAATACTGGTCAGCTACTTCCAGTAGGGGCAACTTCAGATAGTCGTATATGTCTCTGTGGAAATTATCTGGAACATAAAAATAATCTCTTTACCACTTCAACCAGAAAGTTAAAGAAGTTATTGGAAAACATTGTTCTGTAAATAAAATAATGCTTTAAGAGAAAAACATCTCTAATTAAAAGAAACCGCTTGCTCTTAGTAGGCCATTAGAGTCAGGCAGTGGCCTCCTTCTTTGCAAACAACATCACTCGCACAACAAACCAGATTACAGTCTTGCGACTGATTGCAGATACGGAAAACACAATATAATAATAATTTTTAAAGACAATTTATCAGAATATAATCTCTTAAGGAATGAAAACATACTATATCTGGTACTTTTTAGCATAAACAGCAACCTGGTAAAAATACTTTTTGGTAGACTAAAAAGATTACATTTTGAGTAATGTGTTAGGTTAGGTTAGCTCTTTAAATGTAATAACTGACACAACATTCTTAGCTGATGATGATGATTTTACTTAATCAAATAAGTTATGTTCAAGAAAATCTAAAAAATATTAATAACTATTAAAGTATTTTGTTCATAAAAGCTTAGGTAAGTTTAACTACAGACAGGTGTCATAGAAATTGATTACTAAAAACAAGCAGGTAGTGTTTAATAAATGTATTCACTTTTTCTTGCTTGACCCACCTGAATTGTACATTTTAACAACAAGGATATATCAGCAAAGACAATAATAACGGAAATTCAGCTAAATCTAGTTTAATCCAGTCAACCCCTGGGCCCTAAGCTTTAGTCTAAGGCAACCAGGATAAAGAACAGATAGCATGGACCCTTGATACTTACCATGTTTATAAGATGGCTTAGAAAACTCGAACTGTTCAGGGTTGTAATCCTTCGCATCAGCTTCAGGGTCCTTGTAAATAAGGGCTCCTACATTAACGGCCCGCGGGCTAAACACTTGCCGCGCTGGTGTACTTTGTAAAGACATCCCGGTGTTCGACAGGAAAGATTTCTTTACGTCACCCTTTTTCATGGGTTCATTGGGTTTCACTGGGCCAGTCATCATTTTGCCAACATTCTCTGTAATTTTCAAAATCAAATATGAGAAGATTGTTGATAAATTTGTTGTTGAGTTTGAAATACAAATGTTATATACCGTTGTTGGATAACGGTTGTCGCACCACATTTTTAACGGCTTGTCTTAGGTGATGATCGCTAAATATATTGTACAATGAATCAGCCATTCTAATATTAGACTATTACTCGTTTTAAAAAATGTATGGGTATAATAAAATTTAGAAAATCCAAAACGTTTATCTTACTCCCTTGAAAATCCGTTACAATTACAAGTCAGTAAGAGTAAGTAAACTTTCAAAATATTATGACAGTTGTTTTTGTACATTTAACTATTTACGGAAGTAGCTAAAATCCAAAACATACTTCCTATTTTAACGTTCCCATATGAAAAGGAGCATTGTTATTTATATATAACGATACAATAAATCTGTGCAACTGTTTTTTTAAATTGATAAAATCTTGAAATAATTATTTTGATTCGTAAAATTTTGAAAAATTTGTAAAAGTTAAATAGCCTTTAAGGGCTGTTGTAAATTGCATCGATGTCAAACAGATCACTGTTAATTTTATTTTTATGAATTTACTAAATAAAGTATAAAGTTTGTATTTTTTACTTATATGAGAAAAAGTATCACGATATGAAATGAAACTGATAGGATGTATGGCAAATAAACTCAGAGATGAGAAAAGTCGAATAAAAAAAAAAAGAAATCTAAAAACAGATGTTTTGGTTTGTGTTGGTTTCGTGTTGAGTCGTGCATGTTAATTTTACGATTACTCTATCGCTGTTTCAAAATGTTTTCTTGCCATTTTAGATAAAGTGAATGTGAAGTATACACTGGAAATACGTTTAAGCTACTCTTGGAAATAAAAGGAAACATAGATTGTGTTATTCACAATAACTACACTTAACTTAAAGTTTCATGTATTTAAATTTGTACTTGATGATTGTAAAACCGGTTGTTAAACAATCATATTTACCTTGAAACTAGTTAATAATGTCTAATTCGGGAGATAAACCAAATGGTTTGGCTTCAGACCCTTTGCAAAGACTAGCCTCCTTCAAACCACCAAGAGATCTCTCACTTGGTGGTGTGAAACCAAACAAGAAAATATTCACCCCTAATTTAAATGTAGCTAGGAACAAAAACAAAGGGTAAGTTTATAAATCCTTACCAATAAATTAGTACCAATTTAAATTTAATAACAAAACATTGTTATGTTAGCCAATTGAAATGTGTTTCTGGCAACAAATTGATTGTTTCTATGGTCAAATCTGTTTCCTTTTCTATACTGGCTATCAGATTAGTTAAATGCTATACTGTTAATGACTGCGTTTCGATGTGTAGCAATAGTTTTATGAATTTAATGTTTTTGTGTCTTTTAGGTACAATCATTATCATAATTTATTTAAATACTGGCTACATATCTGGTTACCTGTAAAAAAATATGACAAAAAAATAATTATATCATAATGGCGGGATAGTGCAATTCCGCGCAAGTACCACACATAAAGTCGGTGTATATGCAATAGATCTAGTTTTACAAGGGAAGGTTAAGAACTTAATAAGTATCATATTTAAATAAATTTTGGGCTCATTTTAACACATTCTATTATTCATTATATCGATACCTTCAATCTCAAAGGACGTAAAGGACATATTATGTTATGTCCTTTACGTCCTTTGAGATCGAAGGTATCGATATGTTCTATCTCTTGTTGTAAAAAGATTTTTCTGAAAGTACAATTTAGGCAACAATTACGCACATTTTATATTATTTAAACTTTATCACACAAATTAAAATTAAAATGTACAAAAGGCGAACTTACTGCTGCAAAGCATTCTCTACCAGTCACATTAACTTAAAGTAGCTACTTTTTCAGTTACGTTGAGTTATCTAATGCTAGTAACACAGATTTGCACTATCCCCAACTGTTTAGTCAACTGTTGACTAAGCCATACTTTGCTACATTTCCAGACCAGCAGTTCCAAATCTTCAGAAGAAAGATGAGAAAGGTCGAAGAGATCGTAAAAATGATAGAAATAACAAGAACTTTAAAAATGGACCTAATGTTATTAAATCTGGTGGTGTATTCTCTGAAGGTAACTAAGTTCATGAAACTATTTCATTCTTTCTCTGTTTATGTTATAGTAGTACTGTTTTAAATAGATGATAGTGAAAATGGAAAATGAAAATATTCTTTATTGCTCAATAATTATACATAATTCAATTGTAATGAAAATATTTGTGTTGAAGTGCCTCGCTCTGGCTGTAGTGCTTATTACAGTATTGAGTAGTATCTGATCTAATTTTAAATAGTAAAACACATACAGACAGCCACTAGGAATATAATAGACTTCAACCTTCATAATAATATTTTATAGTAATAAAAAATATTAAGTAAGGTATGCTTTTCGTTACTGCAAATTTACTATGCACTTACACTTTTGCTTGCACACCATACATGCATATAACCATTCCTATCTTGGATAATTTGTCGATATACTATATTATTAATTATTTTCATATATACTCATGATATTATAAAGAGGAAATATTTGTATGTATGTTTGTTTGTTATGAATAAATTCAAAAACTACTGGATGTATTCTGATAATTCCCTCACTGTGAATGCTACATCCCTAACAAATTTTTTATAGCAAACAATTAGGGATCCCTACTAAAACTTCAATGCTAATTATTTAATTTAATTAATTGGTACCGAAGCGAAGCTAGAGCGTGCTGCTAGTATGATATAAATTCATAATTAAGAAAAATGTGTCAGTGCCGTTAATATAAAGAATTGTGGAAATTGTTAGTAAGTTTTCAACCTATACACTGCATGCTTTTCCCAAAATCTCAGTGCATGCCCCCACAGACACTTTAATATGTCTAGACCTGCTATATACCTACTATCTTAATAAGGTAAAATGCAAGAAATTATTATACAATTTCAATTAACAATTTACACCCCGCGTAAAACTTATTATAGATGTATAGAAAATTCTTTATTAAACAGCATATTAAAAATAAAACAAGAAAACTATTGCAAAAGAAAAGCGATACAATTGGCGGCCTTATCGCTTCCAGGCAACCTTAGAATCTAGATTAAAATTTAAAAGAAAAGAATAAATGTACATAGTTATATTTTGATAAACAAAAACAGAAATAAATACTAATACTTAAATAAAATAAACCTACTTATATAAATACGTACATGACATAGGAACACTGAGGACATTACTTCTGTAAAAGGAAAACCTTTATTCCAACTTTGAACACATTTAGTGATTGCGCTTGTCTTATAGCCTTGTAGTTATTTATCTGAATTGGTAATAATCATATTTTCTAAGCTGTAGCGTCTTTCATAAACAATATACAAAAATTTGTACTTTGAATAATAACATTTTCATGAAAGGAAATCTATAAATATAAGTTCCTTGTTTCCAGGTCTTGGAAGTGCTGAGAGGCATTCTTCTGGAAGGTTCTCTTACGGCAGAGAATCTGACAGCACAGCGACATTACAACGACCAACCATTAGAGTGAAAGACATTATTAAGGTAGTTAAATAGCTTTAAATATATTTCAATATATAACTAATAATAATTTAAATAAATAATTAATGTAATATTATTGCCAATTAATTAGTTTCAAAATGAGTATCATTAAGAACTTGTCATATGGAAACTTAATAACAGACTTATTTAGTTTACATTTAGTTTTTTATTTATTTAGTAAGTTTACTAAAATACTTTATTTGTAAATATATACTTTATATAACATAGAAACCCAGGAGTGTCGATATACTGGCCTTCAGCCAAATTGTCATGAAATATATAATATACTAAAATAAATTTAATTACTTACACTTTTGTTCCAGTATAGTTATATAGTAATTAAGCAGTATTAAAGAATTATGTTCCTGGCTTAGTCAACTAACAAAATGTCACTGTGAAGCACTCCTAGCTCTGCGGTACTAAGTGGCTGGAAACAATCACCAAAGTAAAGATCAAGTGAACCCTTCTATTTGTTGATTGTTAATGCGCTAAGATGATTCATCATCTCATCATCTCAGCCATCCGACGTCCACTGCTGAACATAGGCCTCCCCAATAGATTTCCACATTGAGCGATCCTGAGTCGCCTGCATCCATCGGCTTCCCGCCGCCCTGACCAGATCATCGGTCCATCGCGTGGGAGGCCGTCCTCTACTACGTTTACCGGTTCGCGGTCGCCATTGCAGAACCTTGACGCCCCATCGGTCGTCGGTTCTTCGAGCTATGTGCCCCGCCCATTGCCACTTCAGCCTGCAAACTTGCCTCGCTGATTATGATATTGATATTAAGATGATTATATTATGTATAATTTTAGTTAGTACATACATACATACGAATGTCACGCCTCTTTCCCATAGGGGTAGCCAGAGATCACATCCTTCAATTTGCTACGATCTTGGTGCCACACTCTTAGCTTCATTCACATACATTAATTTCTTATACACGCCCGTCGGTTTAGGGTACTTTTGACCTGCCCTTTCAACAAAACTTTTTGGGTTTGGGCATAGAAGGTCTTACGTTGTCTTCCTCTCCCAACACTTTCATTAATTTGTTCATCATAAATCACTTTCGTTAGTCTACTTTCATTCATCCTTTTAACATGAACAAACCATCTAAGCATACCTTTTTCAATTCTTTTCACTATATCTTCTTTTACACCAGCATCGGCCCTTATCCTTATATTTCTAGTCCTATCACTCAATCTCACACCTAGCATACTGCTAAGTGCTCCCATCTCTGATGCATTTATCTTACTTTCATGTTTCTTCTGCCATACCCAGCATTCGCTTTAATTTTAGTTAGTCATAAGCCATTATCATCACCCCATTTCAACAAACTAACGAACCCACAGGAAGAGGCTTAATATGTTTTCATGCCTTCATTATCATCATTTCAGCCATTTGAAGTCCACAGCTGAACATAGGCATCCCAATCGCTTTCCAATTTGATCGACCGCCTGAATTCACCGGCTTCCCGCCGCCTTGACCAGATCATCGGCTTAAGGGTGGAAGGCCGCCTTCTACTACGTTTGCTGAATCGTGGTCGCCATTCAAAAACCTTAATGCCCAACGGTCGTCGTTTCTTCGAGCTATGAGCCCCGCCCATTGCCACTTCAGCTTGCTAACTCCACAATATTAACATAGATTAAAGCTTCAGTTCTTACAAGTATACTTTTCTAATATTACAGATAGATAGAGAGCTAGAAGAACAGAAGATCAAGATAGCTATCGGAGACAACACCATCTTAGACGATGAAGGGGAGGACTTCAAGCAGAGGAAAGAGAAGGATGCTCCGATCAAACTGCCTATGGATGACGGAAGTAAGCACTTCTTACTATTGTTGCTTATAGTTTCTGGGTAGACAGTTATGTTTTGTTAACATTTGTTTAAAATAAAATACAAAAATCATTGTAGAAAGTTTTATCTACTGAAGACCAGTGCTGTTGTGGTCCTCCTCTGCAGCACATGCTGAGTGGAGTCCTTTTTAGGCATATTATATTTAAACTTATGTGTAAAAATTGTTTACTGTTACGATTTCTGTTCTTTGTTTATATGTATTTATGTCTAAATATTAATTTACAGATCAAGATCTTAAAATTTTTCTTTAAATAACTGCAGGCAGACTGTATAATGCGTTTTTAAAACACAGATAATAATATGGTCTCTGCGCTTCGCTCACACTGGCACTAGACTAGATGTTATTTCCTTAGTCACCTACGACATCCCCGGGCAAGACTTAGGTTGTATTTTTTTTTGGAGGTGCCATTATTTCACGGCATAAAGTCATTATGCACCCTAATAAAAAATAATAATAAATATTTTCTAACAATTACACCATTTATTTAGTTCCAAGATAAGTATCGCTAAGAACTTGTGTTACGGATACTAAACAACGGATAAACATACTTACATACTTTTTTTTTGTAAATACATACTTAATATACATAGGAAAACACCCAGACCAGAACAAATATTCATGTTCATGCACACAAAGATTTGTCCTATGTGGGAATCGAACCCACCCCTAATACATTATAATATTCCCTAATTACTCCTTTTTTATACTAAAATGATATGTCGAAAATTATGTTATTAAAAACAATAATCTAACCTAAGCAATCATTTAAAATTAACAACATTTAATCCACTTTTTTATTATTTATTTATTTATAATCTTATGCTACCATTACAGGTGTCTTAACCTAATGCGATAGCATAGCAATTTTTATAATAAATACAATATTCTATCTTTTTAATTATCAATCTACAATATTATTTAAATATAACATAAACTAGCCTACCTGATATATAACTTTATTATTACATCCTATATTTACAAATCTATTATAACTTAAGGCATATATCGTCCTCTCTTTTACTTTGCTTTTTGACGACCGATATGGCGTAGAGGCGAGTATACCCGCACTCCACTCTTGAGGTTGTGGGTTCGATTCCCACACAGGACAAATATTTGTGTGTATAAATATGAATATATGTTCTGGTCTGGGTGTTTTCCTATGTATATTAAGTATGTATTTACAAAAAAAAAGTATATATGTATGTTTATCCGTTATTTAGTATCCATAACACAAGTTCTTAATGATACTTATCTTGGAACTAAATAATTGGTGTAATTGTCAGGAAATATTTATTTATTTATTATTTATTGGCGAATTGTGAGCGTATAATATTACTTGCCGTGCCCGACTGAGTCCACAACGAACTGTAATATGTATTAACATCCTATTGTAACTGTTTGTGGAGCAATAAACATATTGGGTTTTATTACAAAACGATATCTAAAGTTAGATCAGGTTTAAATCTAGTGCTATCACTTTCATTTGATAAGATGAAGACAGTGACAGCACTAGTTTTAAACCTGGTCTAACTTTAGACATCGTTTTATAATAAGCCCCATTCAGTATTATACTCATTAAAGATATTGAGTATGGAGTACAATACTCAATTTAAAATTAAAACGAATAACCAACGTTATATTTCATATATAGGTACCACCGCAGATGCCAAAGTCAATTCCATGTCATCTTAATACTAAAGTATGCATTATACATTAATGTTGTTATTATAGGCTGGCCATTAAAACCGAAGCTGGCCGTCAAGGTTAAACAGGAGGTGATCGTGAAGGCAGAGCCGGGGGCTGATGTAGACTGCGCCAGTAAGAGTTTCTTGGGTACCTTGAGGCAGCTCTCAGAGCCCCGCGAACAGTTTCGTTGGGGCTGACAGAGTGGCTAGAGCACTGCAAATACTGTTCCTGAGCATTATCTTTTAGCTTATCACGATTGCTTTGATATACATTGCTCGGTTTATTCAAAATAGTGTATGTGTGTTTTATACTGACGCGTCAATGGTTGCTGCAATGCAAATACTTTGAAATACATTGCTGGTTTTATTCAAGCAAGGGTGTGTGTAATTTGTATTGACGCATCAATGGTTGCTGCAACGCAATTATTTAAAATACATTGCTGGCCTTGTTTAACAAATTGTACGACAGTAATTAAAACTCAAACAGTTGTTGTGTACAATGCAAATGTTTTGATATAATTTAATAATTGCTGGTTTTAATCAAGCAAGGGTGTGTGTGTAATTTGTACTGACGCATCAATGGTTGCTGCAATGCAAATACTTTGAAATACATTGCTGGCTTCGTTCAACAGTAATTAAAACTCACATAATTGTTGTGTACAATGCAAATGCTTTGATAAACTTTATTGTTCACAACTTGTTATTTGCAAAACTACATATTATTATAGGTACATTACTGATATTATTTAAGAGATGTGCTATTTTACTGATGCATCCATAGTTGCCATGTACAGTGTTATTTTAAGCAATTGTGATATGTTATGGGTTACAGAAGGAGGCTTGATTGGGTTTGAAGACAGCAAATGGTAGACGTTATGATACCAAACGTTTATATATACATTGCCACGCCTTGTTCCCGTAGGGGTGGGCAGATATCACGTCTTAATTGCTACATGGCACACATTTTTAGCGTCAACGTTTATGGCTAGAACTCTGGGCACTCAAAGCATGGCTTCATTTAGAAGAGTCCCATGTAGGAATATTTATGAAAACCTCGCCAAAGTTTTCATTCTACAAACAAAGAGTACGTGGCAGTTGTTTAAGGGCGGTGCAGGAACACCAGCGCTGCTGTATCATTAGATGCAGATGCATTATGCTGATGTATCGCCCTTTTGACAGGTAACATTACCTATGTTGTTGTTTTTATTATTGTAATTTTTTTTTAATTTTTTTTGTTTTTTTCTGTGTTCGTTTTTTCTTTGTAACAAACAGTCTAATCTAATTTGTTTATGTAATGTTACTTTGTCAATAAAAATATTATTATTCTTATTCTTTATTTAAAAAATAAACTATACAAAAAAATGATACAGAAGCGCTTCTGTATCTTTAAAGGTGTGAGAATGAACTACCTATATGTAATGTACTCTATTAACGTCCACCCTTTGCAGTTTTCCAAAACCCAATCTCAAGGAACAGATTAGGTACTTGCTAGGAGAGTTTCGATGCATTTTTGTGTGTATTCGTAACTGTAATAGGGAACATATTTACTCATTGCCTTCACAGCGTTTTATAATAGGTTGGGGAAAAAGTCTTTTCGTATTTTTGTATGAAAAGTCAAGACATTTTTTTCAAAGTTTATTTACATTTATTTACAATATATATGTACTGTTTTGTTGAATAACTTTCTGCCATGTGGGCAGAGACATTATCCCGTTACTGTAGAAACTTTGGGACTTCTGATCAAAAAAACGGGACAAATAGTTTTGGCAGTCCTCTCTTGAGGTCAACCTTACAGAACCTAAAGAATTCTGCAGAGACCGAAACAGGTGAAAATCTGAAGGCGCAAGGTCAGGGCTATATGGTGGATGCACTAGGACCTCCCAGTCGAACTCTCTTAATTTTTGCTGAGTGGCTAAAGATGTGTGTGGTCTAGCGTTATCGTGATGAAAGACCACACCCTTCCTGTTGATCAATTCCGGCCGTTTTCTCTCGACTGCTTCCTTTAATCTCATCAGTTGCTGGCAGTAAAGATCAGAATCGATGGTTTTGCCGGGCGGTAAAAGCTCATAATAAACAATGCCCTTCCAATCCCACCATACACACAGCATCACCTTATTTCGTGTTAGGCCAGGTTTGGCCACAGTCTGTGAAGCCTGGCCAACTTTCGACCACGACCTTTTTCGCACGTTCTTGTCGTACGTGATCCACTTTTCATCGCCAGTTATCAATCTCTTCAAAAACGGCTCGGTTTCATTACGTCTCAATAATGAATCGCAAATGAGTACACGGTTCATTAAGTTTCTTTGAGTGAGCTCGTGTGGCACCCAAATATCGAGCTTTTTTGTATAACCAGCTTTCTTCAAATGGGTCAAAACTGTTTTGTGGTCAATTCCCAGTTCTTCAGCTACATCGTAACTACTAATATGCCGATCTTGCTCCACTCTTTCAAAAATGGCGTCCATTTTATTCGTAACAGGGCGACCAGAGCGAGGTGCATCTTTAACATCAAAATTTCCGGACTGAAAACGTTTGAACCAAATTTGTGCTACTCTTACTGACACTGCATCAGGTCCATAAACATCACAAATTTTTTTCACTGCTTGAGTTGCATTTTTGCCTTTTTTATAATAAAATTTTAAAATGTATCGAATTTCTTCATTAAATTCACTCATTTTAACGGAGAGAAAAACAAATGAAAAATAGCGGGAAACAACTTTTTTTTTTTTTTCTTTTTTTTTATAATGGAACCTTTTTAATGTTACCAAAACCAGCCAGACACAAATAGTACAGTCAAAAAAAATTTATAATAAGTTTATACCTACGTTATGCGAAAAGACTTTTTCCCCGACCTAATATTTTACTATTTTCTTACTATATAAGCATTCAACAGTATATCAAGTGGAAGTTTGAGCTAAGCTGATCTCAAGCCGCGTGTAGTTTGCTTAAAAACGTGGTTATGCTGGTTTCTTTACACTTAATGTGCTGTTATTTGTGAAGGTTGTTTATTGAAATCTGGCACGTTTACATATCAACAAACATATTGGTCAATTCGGAAACCACGTGACGTTGCAGGACAAACTTCTCTCTCCATCTCTTCCCACACTTGAAGCTAATACAAATATTTATTGTATTTTGCACTTGCCATATGATAAAATACATTATGAATTTGCCAGTTTTCGGTAAACGACCATCGTCTAACTATAATAAGATTTATTCCTATAAGAGTCACTAGGTGTGTTAAACATGTAGAAGTAAGTTGAGTAGACCTAAAAGAGATTCAATATGCTGGATGGGACCCTTTGCAATAATAATAATAAATCATTTATCTCATAGAATATGGTTATCGTATACATGTTCAGGTTTCTTATTCCAACATATTCTGTCGCTTTTCGCCGTGGAAATATTAGTCAAGTCATATTAGTAATTAATTGTGTACAAAATATATAAAATAATTAAAAAAATCTAGGAGCAAAATTACAACATAAAAAATTAAAACAAAAATTCAGAAATTATATATAAAATAACAATAATAATATAACACAAACACAAATCCAGCAAGATGATATAATAGGCTCACTATTGGGCTCAAGTGCTTCACTTATTCCTTGTTTATTTTTATATACTACAAATAGATTTTTGCATAATAACTAATCTTTTTATAGGTTTATGTAGAAAACTTACTTGCTTTGCTTGTTACTTGTTTGCATACGTCTTTCAGACCTTATGTTTTTGAACGTCTAGCGAATAACAATAGTTTTTATTGTGTTTTGTACTGATGACGCTCAAAGTGTAACACACCTTATAAATAAATAATTTCTAACAATTACACCAATAATTACAAACAATTGTAAAAGGTTCTAGGAAATGTTCTGACATAAATATAAATATTTTCTTTACAATCACACCAATTCTTTAGTTCCAAGATAAGTATCACTAAGAACTTGTGTTATAGATACTAAATAACGTATAAACATACTTATATACTTTTTTTTTTGAAAATTCATACTAAATATACATAGAAAACACCCAGTCAGAAAAAATACTCACATTCATGTAGGGACAGTTACAATGGAACAAAAAAATGATTTCTGTTTTTAAAAAAATATATTCTTACTATTTTTAAAAATTCTTTGTTGAATAGTACAAAGATTTGTCCTGTGCGGGAATCAAACCCACGACCTCAAGAGCGGAGTGCAGGTTGTATCCACCTCCACGCCATATCGGTCGTCAAAATGTATGTTATAAGTATTTTTGGACATTACAGTAACATCAGTGCATCAGAAAGTGATGGTGGACGTGAAAAAGGAGCTGTTTGAAGACACCGATGTCGTGAACGTGCTGAAGAAGGATCAGCCGACACTCATATTGTTACAGGTTTATTTATTTATTTAATCTTTATTGCACACAAAAAAAAGTGATACAAAAGGCGAACTTAAATGCCGAAGGCATTCTCTACCAGTTAACCATAGGGTTAGCAGAGAGGGTTAAAGGCGGTGCTGCAAATTAAAAAAAAGGAATATTAATAAACTTACATAACTCAACATACTAATAAAATACACTACATATACATAAATATACATAATACAGACAAGATGATAGTAGGGAGACTTAAACCGACGAGGACTCACTTAAATAGCAATCATGCAACATAGTTTTAAAGATACTTTTACTCTGTGCAAGTCTTAAATCAATAGGCAGAGCGTTTTATACATAAAACTTTTTTTTTGATTCATTAAGTTATACAATTTTTAAAGTATGTTTATATATTCTTTATTGCACAAAAAAAAATAACAAAAAAAGCCTTACGTGAAAAAGTCGAAGTATAAAGGTGGACTTATTTCTAAAAGAAATATCTTCCAGTCAACCTTAACTGAAGTGGGAGAGATAGTTAGCGGGCATTAATAACACACTACAATATGATAATATTACACATATACATATACAAAAATATGATATAAGATACATATCAGATATATAAACCTACTTATATACATAAATAAATACAATGAGAAAAAAAAATAAACAAAAATCATAATACAGTGCAACCTTAATATAACGTACCTCAATATAACGACTTCCTCATTTAACAAATTCTTCGTAATCCCCTTGAATTTTCCTTAAGAGTCAATATAAAATATACCTGTACTTTGCGAACATTTTTTGCGAACAACCTCTTTATAACGAATTTTCAACTATCAAGAAAAAGTATAAATACCTCTAATTAACGAATTTTGTCAACCCAAAACCTTTATATAAAGTTGTAGTGTCACCAATGTATGACTTTTTAATCTCATAGTATGTGATTCATATCGCGACATGTTTCGACACGCTTTTTGTTCGTAAATCAATCATTGTTGTTTGATGGGAAGTAATGTTAACACTTCTTCTCGTCACTATTGTCAAAGATTTAAGTTAAAATGGCTCAGAAGCGTAAATGGTGTTCCTTATGAAGTTCTAGTACGTAATGTTGAGGTAAATAAAACTATTTTTTTCCCTCTTTATAACGAATATTAGACCATCCTAACCTCAACATAACAAACCTCCGTTCAACGAATTACTTGATATAACGAATATTTACTTGTTCCCCTCCGATTTGTTATATGAAGGTTGCATTGTAGTTCGATAGCAAGTGTTTCTTTAAGTTTGTCTTAAAAGACGCAATTGAACGTAATTGTTGCAGAGCCTAAATTATGTACTTTTAGAAAAATCTTTATAGAACAAGAGATCGAACATGTAACGAATTATACAATGTGTAAAAATGTATACAATGTGTAAAAATGTGTACAATGTGTAAAAATGTATATAATGTGTGAAAATGTATACAATGTGTAAAAATGAGCCCAAAATTATTTGAAATAAGAAACTTATTAAGCTTTTTACCTTTCCCTGTAAAACTAGATGTATTGCAGATACGCGGACTTTACGTATGGTAGTTTCTCGGATTTGCACTTCCCGACGATATAGGAAAACACCTAGACCTGAACAACTACTAATACCTGTTTATGTACACAAAGATTTTCGAACGGGTTTTGAACCCACGACCTTAGGAGAGGAGTGCGGGTATTATCGCCGCCACGCCATAACTGTCGTGAAAATCGCCCTTTGTACGTCTATCCATTGCCGTAAAGAAGCGTATTGCCGTATTGAAGCGCTCGTAGCTCTGCAGTGCTCAGTGGTCGGAAACGATCACCGAAGTACAGCAGAGTTTACAGAGGTCAGTCCTTGGATGGGTGACCGTTTGTGTGGCATTTGATATCGAGCGCTTCCGTGCTTCGGAAGGCACGTTAACCCGTTGGTCCCGGTTATTACTAAATGTGGTAGTCGTTAAGCCATGTTAGAGGCCTAATGGGCGGCTTGATAAATTCTAACAGCAGGACGCCATACACCTGCCTCCGCCAATCCGCACTGGGTCCGCGTGGTGGAGTATGACCCAATGCCCTCGCACCTTGGTATGTGAGAGGAGGCTCGTGCTCAGTAGTGGGACGTTAATGGGCTGAGATGATGATGATGATGATGACATTGCCTAATACTTCTAGTACGAACTCTGCTTAGTTAAGAAATACATATACTCATTAAAAAATGGGTGTATAGGGATCCTATCAATATTTTCGGAGCTCAAGCCAAGCTCACCTGCAAGTGGTGCACGTGCTGATCAACAGACGAGGCACTAGCGAACATAACAAAACCCGGCAAGCGGCAATAGGCTCGCCACCTACTGCGTGGGACCGATAATGTAATTGGCGAAGTGTGGGCGTATCGGCGTATAACACGCCTGCCTACCCCTTCGGAGAAACAGGCGTGAATGTATGTAAGTTGTACTGCTAACTGGTAAAAATCCTTATAAATATTCTCTTACAATCACACCAATAATTTAGTAGACTAAGTTTAGATCACTAAGAACTTGTGTTATGGATACATTATTAATATACATAGGAAAACACTCAGACCAGAACAAATATTCATGTTCATGCACACAAAGATTTGTCCTGTGTGGGAATCGAACCCACGACCTCTGAACTGAAGTGCAGGTACTGACCTCCACGCCATATCGGTTGTCAGGTTGTTATACAAAGCATACTTGTGTAATAAATAAGTATTATTTTTATTCAGTTGCCGGATTGCCTGCCGGGGCGAGGCGGCAGTGCCGACGATGATCCTCGGATGAAGCCAGTAGAAAAACCTTCAACCTCCACAGGAACCTCAGAAGCAGACACACAAGTTGGTATTATTTCCTCATGATTAACCCTTTTTTATTCAGATACTTCAGAGTTTACATCAAAGACCTGCGCACGACTTTTTGTCCTTCAAAATAGATCGCTTAAAACGGCTTGATGCGAATCTAAATGATCTTAAATAGTTTATTGATTCAGGCGTTACTTTGCGGAAATCTATTGTAAGCATGTGATGGATTAAAAATATCTTTGTAACAATTTCCGCGCTACTATAATTTCCGGTCGCTCGCGTTTCAGCGTTGGTCGTGAAGACATCGTTGTTCTTAGGCTCCTATCTTACCTGAAGATGCCCTGTATAGGGCGAAACACGTTCGTATTGAATAGTTTCTCGATTTTTCAAGAAATTATAATAGCGCGGGAATTGTAACAAAAATATTTTTCATCCATCACTTCCTAAATGATCTTGTTGATCTATAGACAATAAAGTAACTTTAATTCTGTTTTGAATAACTTACACGGAAGACGTACCCGATTATCAAAGGACGCCGAGAGAACAAAGATTCGTTTCTATTTGGAAATGAGATGATTGTTGATGTGCAGTATTTACCACCAGACTGGACAGCCAGCGCAAATAGTTGTTAAAATTTAAAGCGCCAATAAGATTTACACATCGCATGCTTAAAGGACATCGACCCATTAATAGATAGGTCAGGTTTGAGTTACGTACTTATACAGTCTTTCTATTTGTTAATGAGATCGAATCAATGTTAATCTAACGTTCAAAACACAAGCAAAATTACTAATTAATAAATCAGTATCAATTTAATGCGCTTACAAGTAGGACAAGTATTCTTTAGAAGATCTTCTTTTGTGATGTTCCAAAAATAGACTTTTTGAGTTATGTCTATATTCCATTAAGCATGCGACATGTCTCTTTAGTTAAGGGCGTTAGGGCGTGTTCCGATAAATATGGCGTTTTTGGTCCTAACAACATTTGAGGACTTGACAAAGATGTTTCTAAGTAATTTCGATAGCCACCCAGTTATAAATGCGTTTTTTGTCGTTCAGGAACCGGATAACAGATGTCGCCTGTCAGATTTAGAAGAAGGCAGGATTGGGAAGTTGCTCATCCACAGATCGGGCCGCGTCACCCTGGCCCTCGGAGACACCAAGTTTGAGGTAACTGCTTCTCTTATTAATGTGCTGATTTTAGGATCCCCCATAAAATACTATGCAGACTTAAAGCGCTTGAACCAAAAATATTATAATTCATACATCTGCTTACCAAATTGACTTCAAAATTCTAATTGAAAGGTCAACGTTCAATTCCAATACTAAAAGTATTTCATCATCATCGTACTAGCATTATCCCAGTTGCCCTAGATCTAAGCTTAGGGGTCATCCATAAATTACGTCACACGAATTTCGTGAAGTTTTGACCCCCCCCCCCTCTCCGTCCTTGTCACAGCTGGTCACACTAGTGAGACTTCCTCCCATTTTGCAATTATACAGCAAGAAATAATTACATTAAAACAGCAGTTCTTTAATTTTTAATAGGACCTGGATTTTGAAATGTGACGTCACGAAATTTTGAATCTTTCTCATCCCCCTCGTCACACTTTTTCTACCACATCCTCCCTCTTAAGTAATTTATGGATAGCGCCTTAGGTCCCAGGGCCTGCTTACTCTGCAACCCAGAGCGAAACTTCATTCTTTGGTTAAACCAGCTGTGAGAATATTAGAAGGCTCTGACTTACTAATAATGACTGCCATAGATGTTCATGACAGCCGGGACAAACGGCTTAACGTGCTTTCCGAGGCACGGAGCAAGCAATAATTACGCACATAACTTCGAAAATCAGGGGTGTCCAGAGTTTGAAACCCATACGAAAATTAATTATGTAAGTTTGTCTGTTAGGCACATACCAATAATACAAGTTCTGGATAGATTTGAGAAGTTTAAGAATATTTATAATACAGGTGTAACTTTAAAAAAATATTTTGCTTCCAGGTCTGTTCTGGTACAAAATCTGCATTCCACCAGGAAGTAGTATCCTTGGCAGTAGACCCTGACTCCCGCTCAGCGAACCTGGTGGCTCTCGGAGCCATACAACACAAGCTGAACGTGGTGCCGGACTGGGAGGCTATGTTTCACAATATATCCGTGTAGGAAGTGATTCGTGACTGGGAAGTGTACATGTATATAGTTTTTAGAGGGGCTGCTCAATAACATAAATGTACTGTAAATAAAGTAATATATCGAAATATATTTTGGGTGTTCTTTTATTTACTAGTGACCAGCCGTACGTAACCTATAGGTACTTTCAAGTTCCCAAATTAAATAAATAAATAATTTCTGACAATTCCACCAATTATTTAGTTCCAAGATAATCATTGAGATTGATTATAATGTATTATTGAGAACTTGTGTTATGGATACTAAATAATGGATTTAGTATCCATTTCTATACATACATAATTTCTATGAAAAACCACCCAGACCTGAACAAATATTCATTTTTATGCCCACAAAGAATTGTGTGAATCGAACCCACAACCTCAGGAGGAGCAGAGAGCAGGTAAACTGGCTTCCAAACCATATTGTTTAACAAATATTAAAAGGAAATAAGAAATTAAAAAGTAATAACATGCTTACATTATAATACACTAATAAAATACATTTTTAATAAATTAACTATCAGGTTTAGCTTCTTTAGGTACAGCTTTGTATTCTCGGCCGAGAAGCTGGTTGCCCTTCAGGTCAATGGCATAGTTGTAGTCCACAGGATTTGCGAGGGCTTGTTCTATGGCATCATCCAGGTTTTCTGGAGTTATGAATGTGGCACTCAGCTCCTGGAAAAGAGTTGGGAATGTCAACAACATTAATTTGTTGGTAGGAGAAAGGTATTGAAATAACATGGAAAGGTACACACAACGGTAATTTTTTCTTTTTAAATATTTGTGGACATCTTACACATTTTTTCTAGCCTTAAACTAAGTATAGCTTTTACAATGAGAACTAGACAGATACAGACATATGAAACAGCTAGACCATTTTTAGAGTGGGTATTGAATCCACTATCTTAGAAGTAAAGGTATATATTCAATTCAATCATTTGTATTCCACATTGTAGCAAAACGCTGCTTTAGTGCAACACAGTCTAACTACCCAAAACTCCCGAAAAGAGTTATGTAAACCACGCACCCATTTGGGAAAAAAAAGGCAGCCGTAAAAGTTTTGGTAATATCTTTGAGATGGTGCTAGTGTCTTTGTTGTTATAGTACTATTTCTGACTACTACTTATGGGCCAACAGTCTCTTTGGTGAATTAGTGCGCACACGCGTCTCTTCCTTCGCTTGGAACAACACCCGCCAAAAGGCCTTTATGATTTGTTTTTATACCACTTATTAATGCAACAAACAATCATCATATAGTATGTCATTAATTTCTATTCCACAATTTATTCCACTTTTTTTGTTTTGCTTTATTTATATTAAACTTATTACTTAAAATTGAAACCAAGAAGCAAATTTTACATAGATTTTAAACCAATTTTAGAGGATATTTCAGTTACCAGGAAAAGTACTAGATATTTTTTGTATTTGTTACAAAAAATATCTAGTACTTTTCTGTAAATTTACAAAATTAGTTGGTGTGACTTTGTTGCATCAAAGCTGCTAAAGATCTTGTTATAGTTAGAACTAACCATGGACCCTGTCAGGGACAATATTATCAGAGGGATGGAGTTATTATGTATCGATCCTATTTGCCTAGCAATCATATTGTAAGTAAATTCCTTTATAACTATATAAGTTTAGATTATTCTAAATTACCTTTTCCCTTCTAATATCTAATGTAGCTTTTTCGATTTTAGCCGCTAGTTGCTTGTCCTTTTCTTCCATTCGTGCTAGAATGTAATTTTCCCGTTTCTGTATTTGAAGTTTCCTTCTGTCTTCACGCTCAAGGGCCACCTTTGCGTTCCACTTCTCATTGAGCTCCATACACTTCGCCCAGTCATCGGCCTCTAAACGCTGCGACATTTCAGAGCTGGTACTTTCCCGCGTCGACTTCTCTTTAATCATTTCCTCGTGATAAAACCGCCTGATTGCACGCATTTGGGTCTTGTAGTTGTTGTTTAGACGCAAAAGCTCTAAACGTTCTTCTTCTGATACCACGGGCCGCTTTGGTATTCGATAAATCTTACTTTTTGCAACGGGCACCCATCGTGGTTTTCTGTGAGCTTCCGCGCATTGTATTACCATTGGTAGCGTTCGTTTGAGAAAAGTATTTTGTTTAATCATAGTTTATTTTTAAAATAATAACCTGCAAACACAAAAATATTACACAAATTTCTGCCTGATTTCAATTGTCAGTTGACAAACCTGACATATGTACTTTGTTTTGAAATGGCAAATAGCATCTCATGGCCATGCTTACAACTTTAATTCAAATAAATTAGTCAAATTAAAAATAGCCGAGGCAAATTGTCATATAAGTCAAAAATTAAGTTAAAGTTAAAGCTATGCCTAATTAATAGTTCAAAAATTAGGCAAGGGAATAAGTTAAATAAAAAAATACTGTGTGTAAGCATCTTTATTTGACATTTGATTTGACGTAGAGACGTGAAAATAAAATACAAATATATTGTTTTGAGTTAAAGTGAGCTTGTATTGTAGAATGAATTTGCCGATTGTGATTATAACATAAAATGCCGTGTAGTTCAACTTAATAAATCCATAAAAATGATAAAGATATCGGCATTAAATAATGAAGCGGAAGAAGAAAGTGGATCAGAGGATGAAGTCACTAAGGAAGCGCTTGAGCAGATAGCTCTTCAACAGTATTCCAAAGCTCTCGACCTCCAAAGAAAAGGGAACCTAAAAGATGCCACCCAACTCTTGAAGGACCTGTTAGATACTGAACTTCTTTACGATATAAAGAAGCCTACTCCCGGTGAAAAAGTTTCCGGGCCGCTGTTCAACTTGAAATATTTGTGCTACAAGAATCTTGCAAGCATGCTAAGCTCTGTGGATGATTACGAAGGTGCCATCGCGGCTTTTAACTCCGCTGCTGATCTCGACGAAACTGATATCACTCTCTGGCACCGAATGGGTCTGGTATGTATGCGTGCCAAACGGTTTGAAGCAGCATTACATGCTTTTCAATGTGGAGTAGACTGCAACCCTAGACATTGGCCATGCCTCGATAAAATAGTCATTTTATTGTTAGGTCTAGATTATAAAGAAGAGTGCATTTCAACTATTCATGACACACTGCAGCTTGATCCAGGTTATTTGAGAGGATTGGTTTATAGAAAACATATTTTCACTGTTTATCCATACATTAGAGATTATATGGAATATTTAAACCCTATTTATAAATGGAATGAAAGTGAAGACGAGCCAATAGATGAGGAAAAGGCAGAAAAGCTGATTAAAGAGGCAGAAGATATCCATGACATATTTGTAGAGCAACAAAAGGCTGAGCAGTTCAAGTACATACTACCTGATCTGAAACTCAAAAAACCAATATCTGATTTAACTTGGTTCTCCGTGGGAGATTCATTAATTCACATGCACAAGTACATGACAGAAAACTGTTACAGTCATGCTTGTTATTTGGAGTTGAAGTTTGAAAAACAAAACAAAGTGGAACCTATGGAAGTTATTGAGGAGAATGATGCATGTATCAAAGAAGCTGTAATGGTTGATAGCTCAAAATCTGATGAGAATGATAAGACTGATGAAAATATTTCTGACAAGAATGAAGAAAATGGCCTAGATACTGATAATAATGATCTGTCAGACAAAGATAAAACAGCAACTGAAACAGAAAAAGTCGAAAGTGATGTAGAAATGACTGCTACAGAACAGGCTGCTGACAATCAACCGGAACAGAAATCCCAACGGAAACAACCAGTACGTAGACGTGGCAGTGCTCTCAGTTTTCTACAACAATGGGAATGGTGCGCTAAACGTAGATCAGGGCGTAAGAAAAATAACAGACAAGAGCAAGATGACAACATTTATGACACTCTGAGAAGGATGGTTCCATTGTATTTGGCTCCTGAAGTAGTGCAAAAGAAGGACAATCAAGCCAGAGAAATGTCCCCAGACACTACTGATCTTGGTAAACTATTTGAAGAAAAGGATAAATCTGTCACAGATGAATATTTTGGAACTGAAGATGAGCAGAAAGATGTAAAGGAGTTTATAAATAAATACACAGAAACCAAAAAGGATATTATTGAAATGTTAAAAGATTATTTAAGTATTTTAGCAGGCAAATGGAAGATTGAATGGCCTAAAGGCTTGTCTAAAATTTTTATTGAGACTAATAACTGTTATAATAGTCACATTGATCTTCCTGGCTGTACAGACGAGAACAAAGATCAACTCTTGCATTATGTTAATGTAAACATTTTAGCAGAAGAGTTTCTGGTTAATGAGGAACTAAATAAGGAAGAAAAAGTTAACCATGATCTAAGTGTTGTAGACGGTATTGGCATTACTTTGAATTTAAAACCTCACCTGTTTGCTGGTATAGATTGTTTAGAACTAACATTGAGGTATCTTTGGCTTAATGTCCATATCCACATTTTGAATAAGTGTGAGGAAATGGGTCTTGATAGTCTTTATCAATTAGCTTCTGAGTTCGAAGCTATGGATGAACATCACAATACATATAGCTTAAAAGTTATAAATTTTACCTTCAAGCCTGACATAAATGAGAAAGAAATTCTGGAGTCTATAAAGTTTTTGGAAAGAAACAAAAAGTTATCAACAGTTATGGATTTGTATGACACAGGAGAATATAACGAAGTGTTATCTATTGTAATAGATTCATTTGAACATTGCAAGCATATTGCTAAGAATGAAGAAGATGAAATGTCTTTAGATTTTGCTGTTCAGCTATCTATAATATTGGATACATATTGGGCTTTAAATCAGGTTGACAATTGTTTTAAATGGGCTTTAATTTGCTTACATGAGGCATTGAAACATTATTTTAGATTTACATCTGGAACTCCTGATTATAATAAATGGAGCTTAACAGTTGTAAAAGTGCTCTGCTCTATGGATCATATATTAAGTTCTGAAGGATTATCATGTTTAGAATCGTTGTCACACAAAGAACTTAGTCAGGGGCTGGAAGATATTATTAGAATCATTGGACATCAAGTGGAGACGAGCACTAACGAAATGCCATTTGGGACAGTAGTCCCATGGATAATCTTACACTACATTTTGCAAAGAGAGGAAGATCAAGGAAGAAGCAGAAATATGACTGATAGCGATAAAATATTTTGTGATGAAGTTCCTAATCCACTGATGGTACTGTTCATTGCTCATGAACACCTTGGAACTAGAGGCTGGTGTAACATTTCTGAAGGCAAACTGTTATACTTAATATTAGATACTGTAGTCCCGCGATTACGCACACCGGTATTGTCCAAGTGTTTAGAACAAATTTGTCAGTATATGGAGCAGTGCGTTTATTGTCTATTTGGTCATCCAGGCAGAAAAAACAAGTTGAAGTATTTAGTAGACCATAATGTTACACCTCATGTTCTAGATTGGAGTAGGGCGCAACAGTTATATGAAGTATTTAGACCTCCTATATTACCTGCATTAGAAGGTAAAGTATCGGGAATCACATCAGATACTGAGCAGCTGTTCCAGCGTATTCTTACATACTTGCCTTCTGAGTGTGATCCTCAAAAATATGTTCCAGAAATGGAAAAGTATATAAATGGTTCTGAAAACAGATTACCCTACGTTCCAATACTCATGCCCTATAAAATGAGAGACATATATTTCCTACTTGGTGATTATTACTTTAAAAAAGAAGAAGGAAAAATGGCTGTTAAGTACAACATGTTAGACATTGTTGTAAATAGAGATCGGTTAGAATCTTGGGCAGAGATATCATTGGCGAAAGCTGTGAACTTAGAAAGAATATTAAATTCTTGCAAAAATTTCAACAACGAAAGAGAATTTCTGAACCCTGCAAAGTCAATTATACGGTGTTTTAAACACGCTCTTGAACTGGATCCTACACATTGCAATATGTGGATAGAATATGGAGTTTTTGTTTATACTGTTCACTCATTCTGTTCAAGAGTTCTTAAACAAGCTAGTGAATCACTAAGTATGGAAGACTTTGAGTCTTTAGAGAAGCAAAAGGAGGACATGTTGGATACTACACATAAATGTTTCATAACTGTTATAGAAGACTTAAACTGCAGCACGGATACTGAGAAAGTAAACGAGGACTCATGGCTTCACTATTACATGTTAGGAAAAGTTGCCGAGAAAAAGAATAAACCACCATCAGTTTATCTTGAATATTACTTGCAAGGAGTTAAAAGTTTACAGGAAACAGATGCAACATACCCATTGAAAATTAATTACAATTCACCTACGAATTTTTGTATAGAAGTGTTAGAACTACATTATCGAATTCATGCATCAATTCTTAAATACATTGAACAACACGAGAATAAACCAATACCAGCTTCAGTGGGTAAAGTTTTTATTAACTGCATAGAAGAATGGAAAAAAGGACCTTTTTCAAAGAAATCTAAAATTGAGGTCGTCAACGAAACTGAACCTAAGCCTACAGAGCCTATTCACGCTGCAAACATTCTTAAAAGATCTGTCAGTGATGCTGGTGAAGAAGAGACCCACGAGGCCAAAAGGTTAAAATTAGAGTTTGCAGCTGCGAAAGTACGAAGATCTGCTTCCTATGATACTGAGAGAACTGCGCAAAAGGAAGCAACAGTAGCTACGAATTCTGAAAAAGCACCCGATACATCTAAAACGGATGACAAACTCGACGACAAAGTTAAGCCAGAAGCTGTTAAAACACCCGAAGTGCCGGAAGAGCATAAAAGTAAGCCGGAATCTGCTAAAAACGAAGAAAAAGAGGTCAATGACAAGCTATCAATAGAGCCTAAAAAAGATACAAATGCAGATAAGAAAGAAGACAACACTAGCACATCTTCTTCCTCATCTTCTGATTCTAGTACAACAGATTCAAGTTCTGACAGCAGCAGTGACTCTAGTACAGATACTGATACCTCCAGCAAGTCTTCAAATAGTTCCAAACCATTAACGGACGATGAAATAATGAAGATAATATCATCTTGTTTAGATGCTTTAGAAGACTGTGCCAGCCGGTTTGCTCCACATTACAAAGCTATTTATAGACTGGTGCACTACCACTTTTATTACAAAAAGGGTAAGGATATTGAGAGATGTAGAGATTTAATGCTCTCAAGCTACATGTCACGAGCTGGACAAAAGCTTGGTGGTCTATTTAGTGAAAGGAAACCATCAAATTTCTTTAACAATATTTGGAAAATTCCATTAGTTGAAGTGGATAGGGCGGGTGGATTCGCTTTTCATATGAGTCGTTCAGTTCAGCTAACTATGGAAATCCTAAAAGAAATCGATGATCATAAAACATTATTGGATTTAAGCTTACACCTGCAGAGATTACCAGATCCTGACAAGAAATATTTACGAGATTCAGACAGAGAAGAGTTGGCGCAACAAGCGTTTTCTTATTGTGTACAATCGTTGAGAGGACAGCTGACTAAGTTCAGCCAACAAGCTGATCTCAAGAGCAATGAGGTGGAAAAACAAGCCCTGAAAAGTTTAACTTTGGACATTTATAGAGCATATCAGAGAGCCCAAAAACAGCCAAATTCGAAACAATTTACAAATTTACTTATAGAAGCTTATAAACTAATATGTACTACTCCTTTAACAGAAGGTATGAACCTCACAGATATTAGTTTAAAATATTGCCAGTCTTTGATTCAAGAGTTGAAACAACAAGCTACGCAGGCAGCTCTAGATAAGAGTCAAAATTTACAGAAGAAGCAATCTACGAAACCTGTGGAAACAGTAAAACCAGCACCAGTCGCAAGCAGTTCGCAGAAAGTCGAGCACAAGACGCAGACTGCTCCCGTGGTCAGTAGTGCGGCCAGCCTGCCTAAAATGTCAACTAACGATATGGCCGCGGCTTTCCAAAATTACATGCCAATGTTGAATGATTCAAGTTTATCCCAACAGGCAGCTGCGCTGTTTTTGAGCAACATGAGCGCACTTGTCGGTTATTCATCACTTAGCAACGCCTATCACCCGTCGCTTCAAAACTCATTCCAAGCTGAATTCTATCGTCAGTTTCTTGGACAAACCTTGTCTTCTTTCGGGATGCCACCTCAAAAAAAAATGAAGCGCGGGCCGAAGCCAGGGACCTCGAGGCAGCCTTCTCAAAGTACAGCTCCGTTGAAGCAATCTAAATCGTTTAGCGGCTCATCAATAAGCTCAGTAACAAAATCCACTCCAACTTCTGTAATAACGAGTATTCACAAATCTTCATCTTCTATTGCTCCTAGTATGGGCACAGTGCTGCCAGCTTTGCCTGCGTCTATGACTGCTAACCTAGCATCGTTTGGTACGACCACGCATGTGACGTCGCATTCTTCGCAAAGCTCAGTTCCTAACAAAGCCCATTCATCGACGGCGTCGATGGCAAACACGAGTCTTCAATCAAAACCGCCAAAGCCACACCAGCAAGTGAGTCCTGGTAAAACGTTGCAAGAAAAGTTGGCTGAACGGCAAAAACATATGCCTGTACAAAAGGTCCATGCGTCACAAGAAATAAATGCTTCGATCAGCAAGCTGCCATCCTCGTTGACTATTACGAAGACGTCTGTGGTGAAACCTCCTTTAGTGCAGAGTAAGAAACCTGAAGCTAAGAAATCTCTGCCGTTTAGTGATCCCAGGCCAAAACCATTACCGTCAGATGAAGTCATAATATTGGACGATTAGGTGCGACATAATCAACATTGTCTAATTATAATTATATATATTTTAAGGTAATTTAATCACATTTATTAGGTCTGATACATAAATAAATATACTCAAAATATCATTGTGTTTCATTAATTTATTTATTACAAAATTAAAGTATAAGTAATATTTAGTATTTATAATATTTTATAAATAACGACTTTTCAACTTAACAGTTGCAATCTTTCGGATAGGACTTAATTAAATTGATGACGTATTTTAAATACCAAAGAAATCAGTCTCTTCTTAAATTATCTGCAAGTCGAACTCCTTTCATTTTCTTTCGATTTTCTCTTAAATTAACTAAAGGACCCTGTAGTGATAAAAGGTCTTTAACATAAGACTGAGGTTCCAGCCAGCGATAATGGTTGCGAAATATAAAATAACTAGAATAGGTAGCGGCAGGAGGAATATTCTCACGTTATGCAGCATCGGCAAATCTGAAAACAAAAACATAGTCAATTTATATATGTCACCGTAAAATTGTAAATAACGTTAAATTATAATCTATCCCGCGATATTGTAATCTGTCTGTGAAAAAAACTGCTCACAATTTAACGCATTATTTTTCTATAGATTATAATCTATCAAAGACAAACCGTTAAATCACAATCTGTCGCGCGTTTAATTGTCAACTGTTTGAAGCCTGTCCATGATTGGCTGGTCTTGCCATCAAGACCAGTCAACCACTCTCTTATTTATTATTTAACTGCACTTCTTTAGGTTATCACAGGTCCGTTAACACTCCCTACAACTTATTATAATACAATGCGTTATTATTATTAACACGAAATCTGTTTTAAATCACCAAAACACTGTTTACATTTCACAACAAATGAATTTGACTAATAACAACCGAAGATGGCGACGACGGGCGACTGAGCGGGGAACGTGAAGTTCAACCAATCAGAGCGCGAGGTGCGTTCTTTCGCATTATAATCTATCGAAAAATAATGCGGTAAATTGTGAGCAGTTTGTTACGGATCACAATTTTTCGACAGATTACAATATCGCGGGATAGATTATAATTTAACATTATTTACAATTTTACGGTGACATAATCTCACGCCCATGGGTAAGTAGGCAGAAATCTTGGTACAATTATTTAAAACAATATTGATGTAGCAAGTCGGCCACATACGCTATGGTTGCACAAGGAGGTAAAAGGGGCGCGTCCACTGCGCCTCGTTGAGGAGGTCCTCCCGGTTTTGGTCCGGGGGACGTTAGCCACAGGCGGGGTGTCAGACGCTGCAACCCAGGTACTGGCCCCCGCCTTTTTCTCAACAAGCGGCAGGCGTTTTCGGAAGATTTTTAGTGGGTATTACTGCTGGCAGTCGTGTCAGCGGTGAGTCCTACACCCCCTTTCGGTCCCCCTTTGGCCGGAGGGTAGAGCGTAAATGCATTTTGTTACCGACGTAAAACAAAAAAAAAGACGCAGCATGTCTTCCCCTTCTATTCATGTCCTGTCACTCGTCATATCATCAGCTTTATAAACAAATTGACAGCTACAACTTTGCAGATAAGCCACAGCAGTCAAATATTATAGTTTTTGAATGATCTGTAAACCCGTTCTTGAGCACATTATTCTCACTCACCTAATAAATATCTTTTTTGGTCGACCTTTCCCCCTCTACTCGCAATTTTAGCAGAAAAATACATACGGATAATACAAAACTAATTATCATGAGTAGGTGCCTATTGCATGTTATTTTATTTTAGGAAAATTTACAGTATATTATGGAGGACATCGTCTGTAATTGGTAAGTACAATGTCACCTGGTTAAAACAAATAGGACTACCAAACGCATCAATGTAAAAGAAAGAGAACATAGAAAATAGTTTTATGTAACTCGAACAGTTCAATTGAATTGAATTTTGTTCTCAGAGTTCAATTCAGTTAAATTTTGTGCTTTGTAACTCACCTCCTTCGATTATCTTGCCATAATCTGAAAGTTAATGGCTTTGTAAGTTGTTATAATAAATAGGTTAATATTCTCTTACAATGACACCAATTATTTAGTGCCAAGATAAGTATCATTAAGAACTTGTGTTATGGATACTAAAAAACGGATAAACATATGTACTTAATTTTTTTTTTTTGTGTGTTTAACTTAATATACATTGAAAACACCCAAGTTTTAAATATTGATAATCATTATCCTCCAACGAGCCAAGATGTGATTGATTCAAGTCATACTCCACCCCAAGAATCCAGTGCAGATTGGGAAAGGGAGATGTTTGTGATCCTGCTATTAAAATTTTACAAGCTTTCTAATAGAGCTTCTAATATGGCTTATCGACTACCACATATCGCACCTTCGGTAAAACAAGGGCATAATTGGACGTAGTTATGCAAAATGGATCCAACCCACAAAAACTATTTTTGGAGATACTGTCATAAATGTCTAATTTATTAAAACAATACTAGACAGGAAGTAGATAATAATGCCCAGTATTTAACAGGAATTCGAAAATAAACTACAGTTTTTATTTTATGCTATATCAAATTTACTAAAACTCCTGTTTTCTCAAAAGTAAGTTTTTATGGCTGGATCCATTTTGCGCAACTACGTCCATATGTCGAAAATTAGTTAGGTATGCAAAAGTGTTTTAAAAATATACCATCATGTATGTAGTTTACTTTATAGTAATATTAACTAAACATGAACACATTGAGCGCAAAAAAAATCTTAAAATGGCTCTCCTGTAAAATTGCACATACTGCAATTATGCCCTAGCCTTACCGAAGGTAGGATATAGTAATAACCGGGATGGCTCAATGTGCCTTCTGAAGCATGGAAGCGTTAGATATCAACTCTCCAACCAAATAGTAAAGAAACAGTACCAAAGAGCGACGAGCATTTAATAAATACTTTGTTACATACTAAAAAGCATAAAACGCTTTCCGCTGTCTGTCCATATGTATGCTTAGAATCTTTGTAAAGGGTGTCTCAGCAAGAGTGCATTTTTGAGGGTATTCACGTTTTTTTTCTTTTGGGTTTTGTGAAATCATGGGTTTATGCGAATAAACCCGAAACAATTCCTGAGCTCAAATCGGGAATCCCACGCGCCATCGGTGAGATACAGCCACATCTCTGTGCAAAAGTCATGAAAAATTTCATGAAAAGAGTAATGGCCTGTCATCAGAGCCGTGGGGATCATTTGATGGTCATATGTTTGGGGTTTCTCTACGAGATAGAATTTTGTCGAATTATCTCCTGTTATAACATTAGTGTACCTCTTTCTTTTACCTTGTCGCGATTGGTCGACATGGATGTTTTATACGACAAATCCTGAGTATTAATATAGGTTTTCTAAGGAATATTAAATTCTATTGCTTAGTTTAAGCATAACTGAATTCGTAAAAGCAGCATATTGCTTCTGCAGTAGATAATAATGTAGTTTAGTGATTAGTAGATAAGAATTATGTTAAAGGTTTTAATCAGGTATTTAGGTATTGGAAGCTCAGCTACTCTATCGTATTAGGTTTGGTGTCTGTAAAGATAGTTGTAAGTTTTATGAATAAATAAACTTGTACAGTCGGCATAATTTAGTTGATGACATTCAAAGCGCTTAACGATACTTTTAATTACTGTTTTTAATGAAATAATTTAATTTAAAAATTCTATAATACATGTTAATAGACATAAAACTATAGAATAGATATAAGTTTGTAACAACAAATATGTCGGAGGAAGTGACGAGCTTAGTTGATAGTTGGTTGCACAATGCGAGTATTTATAAGTAGAGGTTATTTTGTAAAATCTTGATTTAATTTAATTCGATTTACTGTATTTTTGTTATTACGTAAGATCTTAATATTTTTTAAATAATTACTAAACGATTCCAATACAATAACCAATTAGAGCAGAGGGCGCGGGGTCGAGGCGCCATCTTACTTTTACTTTTTACCGCGCAAGGAGTTTGGAGCGTATTAACTTTGTGTTGCTTGGTCGAGGTGGACCATTCTCAGTCCAGTGTTATAGTTTGATGGTGCCTCAAACCCGCTGCTCGGTTTTACTGATTAAAATATTCTTTTAAAGTTAAGTTTAAGTCTAAATACTTTGTATGTAATAAAGTGATAAAAAAAAAAAAAAAAAAAATTGTAAAAGTTTAATTAAAAGTGTATGCAACATTAATTATTTGGCTTTGTGCCCGCATATACCCTGATGACGCCTACTAGACCCGAAACCACTAATGACGATGTCGAAGAGAATAGGGTTTCCCCGACATATATATGTATAAGTGTATGTACGCTCACGACTATTATCCCCGAAGGGATGATGGTCAGACACTAGGCAATAAGGACCGCAAAAGCAGTCCACTGTCACAGTCCACTTTTCACCAAATAACAACTGCACATGTGCTCAGCGTGATAGGTGGTGAGCCCGTCAAATTCATTTATTCAAGTTTGGCTCAATAGAATAGAATAGAATAAAATTATTTATTTGTTCCACACAATTTAGGTACTTACATTTAAAGGCATAGTATTGCCAACAGAAAACAAAAATAAGAAAATCCTAAATAAAATACGTAGACCAGTAAAAGGTCCCCTAAAGTCCCCTTCCCAGCTCGAAGCTGCGGTTATGAAACCATAGCGACGGTGCACTTAGCTGGTATTCCGAAGGCCCCTTCGGAATACCAGCTAAGTGCACCGTCACGGAGAATAGAGCACAATAGAGCTCTTATGAATGTCATACTTTCATTAGAGCTCTATTGAGCTAAACTTGCCGCTCTAAGCTGATGGATGTACTTATGTGCAGTCTTAACAACAAATATGTTATCAAGGTTGCCTGGAAGAAATTGCTGTGAGCAATAAGGCCGCCCATTGTACAATTAATTTTAATGTAATTTTTCAATTGCTGTATTTCTCTTTATTTTGGTGTACAATAAAGTGTTCATTCATTCATTCATGTACAAAACACAAATATAAAATATAAAACAATACTTTCTGTGTAAAGTCTCGTTTCAGCGTTGGTCGTGAAGACATCGTTGTTCTGAGGCTCCTATCTTACCTGAAGATGCCCTGTGTAAGGGCGAAACACGTGTCCTGTTGAATTGTTTTTCGATTTTTCGGGAAATTATAGTAGCGCGGGAATTGTTGCAAAGATATTCTTAATCCATCATTTGCTTACAATGTTTTTTCCGCAAAGTAACGCCTGAATCAATAAATTATTTTGTGTGTACTTACTGCTGTAGCCGAGGAAAGTGATGTACAAGTAATAGATGATGGAGGCCAGCCAAAAAGTGTTGGAGACCAGGCACGACAGGAACCCTCCGTGGTTCAGGAGATCTGGAATTTTAAAGTATGTTTTTTTTTATATTATACAAACAACGCACCGATGTGGGACTTGCGAGGCCCCCGTTTCCCATTGTAATTATAAAAAGTATCCTATGCGTTAATTAATTGTGTAACAAACAATCATACATCCATACTTACAAATATCGCATTTATAATACATACGTACCATATAATCACGCCTGTTCTCCTAAAGTAGGCATATTATACGCCCACACTTCGCACATTGTGTTGTTGGTCCCATGTAATAGGTGGCGAGCCTATTGCCGCTTTCCGGGAACTTCTATATTTGCAGACCCTCGTCCGTTGATCGGCAGGTGCATCATTTGCAGGCGAGGTTGGCTTGGGCTCCAAAGATCATGGTAGGATCCCTATACACCTGGATTTATGCCTACTACTTGAAAGCTAAGAGCTACGAAGATGACGACTATGATAATAAATCTCAAGTAAACAATGTACAGTGTATTGAATGAATGTATTGAATCTTAATACTCTTTTATATAGGCGAGGTTATGACGGTACCCTGTACACCTATTATGTAATTTACATACATACATTCACGCCTTTTTCCCCGAAGGGGTAGGCAGAGGCATATTATACGCCCACACATCGCCAATTATATAGTTAGTCCCACGTAATAGGTGGCGAGCCTATTGCCGCTTACCGGGCACTGTTATGTTCGCCAGAGCCTCATCCGTTGATCGGCAGGTGCTCCACTAGCAGGTAAGGTTGGCTTGGGCTCCTTAGGTCTTGGTAGGATCCCTTTACACCCCGAGTAATTTGTAATTAGTAAAATGTATACAACATAATTATAAAACCAGGTCGGGTAAGGTCCAATACTGACACATACTCAAGTGAATCAATATTAAAGTAAAGTAAAGTAAAAGTAAAGTAAAAAAATTATTTATTTCATAAACTATTATACATAGTACTTGAAAACGTCATGATTACAAATGAAAAAAAAAACAATCGAAATAATATTACACTAAATCACGAAGCTTAGATTCACTTATATGCAACAAAACAATTTAAAAACAAAAAATAATTAAGTGTAAGTGAATCTAAGTGCCAGTTCCGAGCCACCGCTCTGTAAGAAGAACTGGCAAGAAACTCACAGACTATGCTCTTTTAAATATGTCCATTGGTTTGGTACTAGAATTACAATCTTCATTTATCTGTGAAGCTATACAATGCAATATAACATAACCTTAACAATATTTATGTTTTCAAGTCATTCATATTAGAATAGCCTGTATGAAACGGCAGTTTAATCCCAAGCATTTTTATCTGCCATATAGTCTTTAATAGAATAGTATCCCTTTGAAGAAAAACGTATACTAACTATTGAGTAGAATTATCTGGAAGCAATGCAGCAGAGAGAGCGGCGGGAAGAACGCGTTGATGTGGACATCGAACGCGTACCCCCACTCGATGTCGGGCGCGTCCTCGGAACGGCGCAAGAAGCGGTTACTGACGTACCTGGTGGGAGTAACCAACTTATCCATTATTTACTGGATATATATAAAAATAAAATAACCTCAACCTTTTTTTTTTTTTGTTTTACGTCGGTAACAAAATGCATTTACGCGCTGCCTTCCGGCCAAAGGGGGACCGAAAGGGGGTGGGGGACTCACCACCGGCAGACACGACCGCCGGCAGCAATACCCACTAAAAATCTTCCGACGACGCCCGCCGCTTGTTGAGAAAGAGGCGGGGGCCAGTACCTGGGTTGCAGCTTCTGACACCCCGCCTGCGGCCAACGTCCCCCGGACCAAAACCGGGAGGACCTCCTCAGAGAGGCGCAGTGGACGCGCCCCTCCTACCTCCCCTTGCGACCATAGCGTGTGTGGCCGACTTCCCGGAGGGTCCATGGTTAGACAGCAGGGGCCCCCTGCCCCCGCTGCCTAGACCCTCCTGGCGCTGCTGAGCGGGCCCTCCTGGCCTACCCGCAGCGCCCTCCATAGGTCCCTCTTAGTTTCCCCCCCGGTAGTCAGTACTAAGGGCACCCAGAGTCGTCGGTCTCTGGGTGTTACCTTTTCCCTAGCGCCTCCTGCGCCCTACCGGGAGGTACTCAGCCCCCCCACCACGACAAGGTGGAGACCAGTCGGGGGGGTAAATAACCTCAACCTAACCTAACCTAACGAGAAGTAAGCTGCGTTTCAAAGTATGCTTTATAAAAATATGGCAAATGAAAATATAGATTTATATGATTACGGCTTTTATAATTATGCTTTTCAACAATTCTGCATTATTATGGTTATGCATAGTAATTATGCTTTTGGATCTTTATGCCATATGATGTATGTCTTTTGAAATTATGGCAATAAATCGTATGCGTTTCAATAGGTAACCATTTAGCTCACAATCAACACGCAGGGAAGGCGTCGCTAGTGCTAGTAGAGAGAGACATTCCAGCAAGCACATTCATCATCTCAGCCATCTGACGTCCACTGCTGAACATAGGCCTCCCCAATAGATTTCCACATTGAGCGATCCTGAGTCGTCTGCATCCATCGGCTTCCCGCCGCCTTGACCAGATCATCGGTCCATCGCGTGGGAGGCCGTCCTCTACTACGTTTGCCGGTTCGCAGTCGCTATTGAAGAACCTTAACGCCCCATCGGTTCTTCGAGCTATGTGCCCTGATTGCAACTTCAGCCTGCAAACTCGCCTCACTATTTCGGTCACTCCAGTCCTCCACGCACATAGCTAGCACATAACCTCATTGAAATACAGCCAGATTCGCAACCCAGGAGTTTGAAAGTTTTTACATGAGATCTTATAACAGTGCATCTTGGAAAAAATTTACATAAGAGCTGGGAGATTTCAACTTTATAATATTTATTGTATTGCTTCAAGGGTTAAGTAAGGCCTTGATTGGCATTCCTTTGCACTAAGCAATTTAAGTCAGAGGTATATAGACTAATTATATGTTCAAAAGCTTACCAAAACATTGTGGACACCAGAATGCCGACTCCGATGAAATCGACGAACACCACAAACAGTATGAACAATACTATTTGCGTCATATTCAAAGCCATGCCCAGTGCGAAGCATATTGAGGACACTACAAATTAAAGTTTCATTAAGTAATTATTAATCAATTTTAAATATCAGTTGCAGCAGTAAATTAATATACATGTTTTCCCACCAAGACCTAAGGAGCCCAAGCCAAGCTCACCTGCTAGTGGTGCACCTGCCGATCAATGAGGCTCTGGCGAACATAACAGTGCCTGGTAAGCAGCAATAGGCTCGCCACCTATTAGGTGGGATATATACATGGTGAAGTTTTGGCGTATAATATGTGTCTGCCTACAGGCCTGTATTATATTAATCAAGCTTAGTGGAATCTCATTAGAGAAGCCTGTGTCCAGCAGTGGAAGAGTGTAGGCTGATGAATGAACTTTTTGACTGGAATAATAATAGAAGAGTCAGGTAGACTAAGGTAGACTCAGGTAGTTTTAATTAAATTTTTAGACATTATATTTATAAAACGTTTGCTATCTTGTCAAAAATATGATACACTTATACATATAAATGTAACAACATTTATTGTACAATGTTTTATGCAAATAAAAAGTTTTTTATTTAATTTGATTATATTGAATGCCAATCAAGCATTCATCCTTACAAGGGCTGACCTCTGAGCTATGCTTAACTTTGTTGATAGTTCCTGAGAACTAAGTATCCCGGAGCCACTAGTACTTAACAATTATTAGTTTGGTGTTTAATAAAAAATACTTACAAAATAACCAAATGCAGAGTAACACCAGAAAGGCTGGGTCATCTCGTGCAAACTGTGATTTTGTGTCTGTAATGTTACAAAACAATAAATAAATGATTATTCAATAAGGCATTAAACTTAGCTTTTAGTTTTAGTAGAAAATACTTATATTTTTTACTGTGTGTTTGCCTGCATGACCTAGATACATTATATATTAGGTCGGGGAAAAAGTCTTTTCGCATAACGTAGGTATAAACTTATTATAAAATTTTTTTGACTGTACTATTTGTGTCTGGCTGGTTTTGGTAACATTAAAAAGGTTCCATTATAAAGAAAAGAAAAAAATAAAAAAAAGTTGTTTCCCGCTATTTTTCATTTGTTTTTCTCTCCGTAAAAACGAGTGAATCTAATGAAGAAATTCGATACATTTTAAAATTTTATTATAAAAAAGGCAAAAATGCAACTCAAGCAGTGAAAAAAATTTGTGATGTTTATGGACCTGATGCAGTGTCAGTAAGAGTAGCACAAATTTGGTTCAAACGTTTTCAGTCCGGAAATTTTGATGTTAAAGATGCACCTCGCTCTGGTCGCCCTGTTACGAATAAAATGGACGACATTTTTGAAAGAGTGGAGCAAGATCGGCATATTAGTAGTTACGATGTAGCTGAAGAACTGGGAATTGACCACAAAACAGTTTTGACCCATTTGAAGAAAGCTGGTTATACAAAAAAGCTCGATATTTGGGTGCCACACGAGCTCTCTCAAAGAAACTTAATGAACCGTGTACTCATTTGCGATTCATTATTGAGACGTAATGAAACCGAGCCGTTTTTGAAGAGATTGATAACTGGCGATGAAAAGTGGATCATGTACGACAAGAACGTGCGAAAAAGGTCGTGGTCGAAAGTTGGCCAGGCTTCACAGACTGTGGCCAAACCTGGCCTAACACGAAATAAGGTGATGCTGTGTGTATGGTGGGATTGGAAGGGCATTGTTTATTATGAGCTTTTACCGCCCGGCAAAACCATCGATTCTGATCTTTACTGCCAGCAACTGATGAGATTAAAGGAAGCAGTCGAGAGAAAACGGCCGGAATTGATCAACAGGAAGGGTGTGGTCTTTCATCACGATAACGCTAGACCACACACATCTTTAGCCACTCAGCAAAAATTAAGAGAGTTCGACTGGGAGGTCCTAGTGCATCCACCATATAGCCCTGACCTTGCGCCTTCAGATTTTCACCTGTTTCGGTCTCTGCAGAATTCTTTAGGTTCTGTAAGGTTGACCTCAAGAGAGGACTGCCAAAACTATTTGTCCCGTTTTTTTGATCAGAAGTCCCAAAGTTTCTACAGTAACGGGATAATGTCTCTGCCCACAAAATGGCAGAAAGTTATTCAACAAAACGGTACATATATATTGTAAATAAATGTAAATAAACTTTGAAAAAAATGTCTTGACTTTTCATACAAAAATACGAAAAGACTTTTTCCCCAACCTATTATATCGACGGATTCGCTGTTCGCTGTTTCCTAATATAATTAAAAGTCTATATCGCCCAGAGTGTTGCTTAATACAAATAGCCCGGAACCCGTCAATATGACACTTTTTTTAGGTCAATAAGTATTCTAAGTGGACTCTTATTCAGTGTTGTGTTAGAAAGTTGGGATAATACTGTTAGTGTGGTGTCTATTTACGCCAAAAGTTTTATTTATTTATTAATTCAATATGAAATTTTCGATAATCGAAATTTATTGTTGTTATATTAATTTTAGGACAAGTTGTGTTTAATTTAAAAAACTATTATAGGATTCATTACAAAGTTTGATATTAAATAGCTGTCAGCACCCACTGGAAAGCTTAATAAATTATAGAGTAAGCTGAAAAGTACGTACGTTTTCTATAATTAAAATTCCTGAACACTTTCTGTGGTGCTACAAAGAGGTAGACCATTTGCCAGGCTGCAAACTCGAAGTCCATTTGATTAAACTTAAACAGTCTTCTCAAGTATTTGTACCTCTTCATGGCTGCACTAGCTGTGGTCGCCTGGTAATTTGCAGGTGCAGGGAGAGGAGAAGTACTTCTGGGAAAGTTACTCATGCTAGGAGTTGGTGAAGTTGAGTACTTCATGTTTTTAGCAAATTCACAAATCTGTGTCAATATTGAAACGGAATAAAACTTGTAAGTATTGTCACCGTCATATAGAACATGTATAAATTATTATTTAAGTGTTTATTTATCAGTAAAGAATTAATTTAATTGTTTATTAGCAAATTCACAGGTTAAGAGCACGTCATACGTCAGCTGACCGTCAAAGTCAATTTTAATGACAATTTTTTTTTATTTCAGAAAGCTGTATATTTCCAACTAGTAGAACACAGCCTTCTGACATAATTTTTTTTTTCCCCATTTAACCAACTACGAACACTGTCAGGACAACACTTCCATTCGCTATTATGACACAGTGTTCTACTTCGAGAACTTTAGTTCTGGCGGCACGTGGGTTTCCCAGCTCCTATAGGTGTGAAACTACATTTGAGCAGACCGTCATGAGTAGGTGCTTTTGTTACCGTGCTTTTTCCACGGTATGGAGCGCCCTCATTTTGCTGGTATACATCGACTGCTTCCCATCAGGCAGGATGAAATCATCATGACGTGTCACGTTATGAAAATGGTTTTAAAAGGGGGCTCGACATCCAGCTTACACGAGAGTATGTTATCGTTGAAAAAAACGGGTCAGTAAAATAAACAGACCGTGTTTAAGTATGTTATGAATTATATCGTATCCTAACGTAACGGAGATCTAGGAGGTTCGAGGGAGCGAAGTTCTCGCTTCTGTACTAGAAGTGTTACATTATACGTTGTGTAAAACAACTGATAATTATGTGATCCCATAATTAAGTTAAGGTATTCTCGGTTCATTATGGTCCCTTTACCCAGCACTGGCCTCCTCCTAAGAACTCATGTGAATAGCAGTTTGGTCTTAAGGTCACAGCTCATTAAAGCCACCCGGCACCCACTCCCCGCTGTCAACGAGTGGACGTCGCTTGGTCCACAAATTTTCGAGTAGTCTGTTAACAATGAGCACTAGGTCTACAAGTGCAATCAACGCAAGGCAAGCATTCGAGCAGCGAGTTGTTACCGAGTGGTCAATCCGCCGTACGCGCATGGAGGGCTTACGACAGTTACGGCTGAGGCGATCTGGCGACTCCAGTCAATGTAGTGAGCGCATATCCATACAAGTCCATCTAAATATACTACACTCAGGAGGCGAGTCGGTGCGGAGTGGTAGCCGGGGGGCTTCAATAAGCTGTAAGGGTGTGCACAGAGGTTTAACTATATTTCTTGTATGGGTGACTGCTTGTGTGGTATTTAAAATCGAGCATTTCGTGGTTTGGAAAACACGCCAAGCTTGTGGGCCCGGTTATTGTTACATGTTGAAATCGTAAATTCAAATTTGAGGCCCTTCTTAGCGGCTTGAATTCTAAATAATGCCATACACATACACACCTGCTTCCGCAGTCCGCAATGGGTCTGCCTGGTGAGGTATGAACTAAATAATCCCTCTTACCTAGGTTTCGGAAAGGAATCAGGAGCCGAGAAGCGTGAAAATCATCCGATAAAATTTACATCGTGTTTAGCGGCAGCTTTGTAAAAAGAATTCAGATTGAATACCCTGATATTATCCAAACACTCTTTCTGTCTTGCTTTGAAAATTATAATTGAAAAGTAAAATATATGGACAACAAAATTACCTTATTGTGTTGTGTGTACACAATCTGTTAGCAGGTTTTTATTAGATTTATAAGTTTAGTGTAACCTTTTTTGTGTAATGCCTGTGCTTGAATCGGTTCTATGCTTGCTAAAACCATTTAGTTCTATTAGGTCGGGGAAAAAGTCTTTTCGCATAACGTAGGTATAAACTTATTATAAATTTTTTTTGACTGTACTATTTGTGTCTGGCTGGTTTTGGTAACATTAAAAAGGTTCCATTATAAAGAAAAGAAAAAAATAAAAAAAAGTTGTTTCCCGCTATTTTTCATTTGTTTTTCTCTCCGTAAAAACGAGTGAATCTAATGAAGAAATTCGATACATTTTAAAATTTTATTATAAAAAAGGCAAAAATGCAACTCAAGCAGTGAAAAAAATTTGTGATGTTTATGGACCTGATGCAGTGTCAGTAAGAGTAGCACAAATTTGGTTCAAACGTTTTCAGTCCGGAAATTTTGATGTTAAAGATGCACCTCGCTCTGGTCGCCCTGTTACGAATAAAATGGACGCCATTTTTGAAAGAGTGGAGCAAGATCGGCATATTAGTAGTTACGATGTAGCTGAAGAACTGGGAATTGACCACAAAACAGTTTTGACCCATTTGAAGAAAGCTGGTTATACAAAAAAGCTCGATATTTGGGTGCCACACGAGCTCACTCAAAGAAACTTAATGAACCGTGTACTCATTTGCGATTCATTATTGAGACGTAATGAAACCGAGCCGTTTTTGAAGAGATTGATAACTGGCGATGAAAAGTGGATCACGTACGACAAGAACGTGCGAAAAAGGTCGTGGTCGAAAGTTGGCCAGGCTTCACAGACTGTGGCCAAACCTGGCCTAACACGAAATAAGGTGATGCTGTGTGTATGGTGGGATTGGAAGGGCATTGTTTATTATGAGCTTTTACCGCCCGGCAAAACCATCGATTCTGATCTTTACTGCCAGCAACTGATGAGATTAAAGGAAGCAGTCGAGAGAAAACGGCCGGAATTGATCAACAGGAAGGGTGTGGTCTTTCATCACGATAACGCTAGACCACACACATCTTTAGCCACTCAGCAAAAATTAAGAGAGTTCGACTGGGAGGTCCTAGTGCATCCACCATATAGCCCTGACCTTGCGCCTTCAGATTTTCACCTGTTTCGGTCTCTGCAGAATTCTTTAGGTTCTGTAAGGTTGACCTCAAGAGAGGACTGCCAAAACTATTTGTCCCGTTTTTTTGATCAGAAGTCCCAAAGTTTCTACAGTAACGGGATAATGTCTCTGCCCACAAAATGGCAGAAAGTTATTCAACAAAACGGTACATATATATTGTAAATAAACTTTGAAAAAAATGTCTTGACTTTTCATACAAAAATACGAAAAGACTTTTTCCCCAACCTATTATATAACACCAACAGATGACAGTGGTAATAAAAATAAAGGGTAAAAAATTGTAATGATTTATTTGGTACACACAAACACCCAACAGACACATGCACACACACCCAACAGACACACGCACACACACACACTCAACAGACACACGACACATTTTATTCTGTTTTTAAATTTCGTTATTTAGGTGTTTTCTTTTCAATTATTTATTAGTTTATTGTTCGAACTACTTCATAGTCTCAGTCGAACCGGAGCTCTTATAACTACATTATGTAACTTAAATTGTTATTCTCTTTTGACGTGACAACGTCTTATAAATTGGTTTGCCGGGTGACACTTCAAGAAACTGCGTTACGCTCCGCTCACGTTATGCACTCACAATGAGAGCGAGTGAGAGGCACGCGTCCCTTCCACTCGGGCATGGTTATAATTCTCAAATATAATTCTTTGTATAAATAAATGTTTGAAATTGTTACTATTATTTCATCCTTCTTCCTACTATACGAATGAATATTCACATTAAAATTATTTTACCACTCAAAGTCGTTGTCACGTAAAACTTTCGCCCGTATACCGACTTTACAGGCAACCAATTTTTTTCTCTATTAAATGGGCACTCCAAAATAGCCGTAGTGCAACGGCAGGAGCGCAACATCGATATCCTCGGCTTCAGGGTGTCGAGAGGTGTACACCGTTTTCTACTCACTGCCCAAGAGGACAGTGCGCCAACTCACGACTTATGCATCTTTCACTTCCACTCTGCGAGCATGTAGCTCTTGCGACTCCACCCTGGATAGCCAATGAAGGCAAGCCAGGGGCGAGGGTCCTGCTAGCCTCTTGGGGCCCACTGCGGCGAACCGGAGACGAGACCGCAGTACGACATTCTGGAGCACTCGGATTTACGCCCGTGGTGTCGCCACTCACCAACAATAATTATTATTATTATTTATATCATTTGAAAAATCGTCATTAAATAATCCTAATCATAAATAACTCTAGGGTAAACAATGCTTATTTGCTTAAATAAAAAGCTCGCCACTGATGAACTGTGACCTTTATCCCTCCATACGGACTCAGTGCGAACTAAAAAAATTCAGCTGGTAGAACTTTTCAAGCCGTATCTTTAACCGGGCAACAGCTTAACGTACCTTCCAAAATATGGAGGTGCTTGACATTACATTCAATTAGCCTTGCTTAACTGTGTCACTGTGAACTCTGCTTTACCTACATGACCTACATGACCTATTACCTTGGAGCTACGAGCGCTTACTTTATATTCTGCTCGTATCACTATTCTGGTACAGACACACTCTTGACAGGTGAAACAGGTCAGAACAGATCTCACGATGTGCACTCTCCGCAAATAATGTAAAATCCACATGTCCACCAAAGCAGTTCATACGAAGGATCCCACGAAACTCTGTCATTCACCCACTGGCGGACTCATCATCATCATCAATCTGAACGAAGCCCACTGTTAAACATAGTCCTCTCTCATACACTTCAAGTCTGCCCGGCAGATTGTAGGCGGCCAGCATCTATCGTGATACCTGTCAGATCGTATGTGCCAAACTGTAAGCGGTTGTTTTATGAACTAAATTAAAAATCACAGTACATTGAAATACTTTATTTAAGTATTATATTCTTTTTCTAATTACATTGTAGTTATAAATATCTTAGGTTATAAGTAAAAGTGATTTACAGTCATTCTATCACAAAGTTAAATAAATTTCGTCACAAAGATTCAGATCAATAAATAGAATTTAATTTAATGATGCCACTAGTTTATATATGGCAAAACATTTTTAAAATACACTTCAATGGTAACTGTATGAACTAAGTATGGAATATATAAAACTTGTTACTCGACTCCGAAAAAAACATCAATAAATGTAGTTCCTTTGTGCCTTTTTCGATATCATGCAACCTTTACGTGTCTTATGTATTGTATTATTTCTTTATTATGTTGTGTGATGTTGAAATAAATGATTTTTCATAGTTTGTTTGACAGTAGGTAGTTCTATCCTGACACTTTATATAATTTTGTATGATAAATTATCGTCGATGAAAATGTAGAATAATATTGGCGTAATATTTATTAAATTCACGCGGATATTTTTAAGCTAACTGTTGGATTTATTAAAAAAAAATTATAATAATAAGTAAGTAGTGATTTGAGTGCTTGCTTTTTTTGCTCCCATTACAAGCAAGAGCGAGGATACTTTTAAGTATTAATATTTCTGTATTTAATAAACTAAAAATTTGGGTATACAAATAAGTTTACTAGTTTTTGTTCTATATCAACTTCTTTGTTCGTAATTAAACACAATATTGGCTTCACATTATCTCGATTCTCCCATGACTATCATGAATTGTAACCGATTTGTACAAATGAAGTAATATATTTTGTTCGTCACTTTGTAAATAGACTTATAAAAAATTGCTAAATTGCTATAATATTAATACGCTTTTAAAATAAACTATTTATGTTGTACAGTTGAGAACATTACTCCAAAATGGTCATATAAAACTTGAAAACGATCTCGTTTCAAATGTAAACGATGAGGGGCTTATTACAAAACAAGATTTTAAGTTAAACAAGGTTTAAAACTAGTGCTGTCACTGTCTTCATTTTATCAAATAGAGGTGACAGCACTATTTTTAATTTTTGTGTCGAACCACAGACAATATTATAAGTACATAGGTTTGTGTTCTCTGTGTAAAGGCTATCATTGACGTACCATTTTTCTTTTGATTTGATCGATGAATAATCATAATGTATTTCATTAATTACATTCATCATTAATTAAATCTGACCAGACCATGGATTAATCATGAACGGGTTCTTATCACGACAATCTGATAAATGGTTTTATCTTTCAGTATCTTCATTGTATCCGTTAGTTTATTTATAAGTAGGTATGACATTCATAAGAGCTCTATTGAGCCAAACTGAATAAATGACTTTTGATTTTGTTTTTTTTTGTTGATTTTGATCCTCAGATATAATTTTTTTCTTTTAAATTATGGCTTCGTGCGTCTAGCACATTTAGCCAGTAAAGTTAGTGATATATTAATAATATATCATTCATAGTAAATGAGAATGAGTGGTGATAAAAATGATAAATGGTAAATGAGATACCCTCCCCTAAGCCCCTTGAGTCCTCAGTAAAGATGTGGGACTATACTGAGATCTCACATGGACTCCTTGAGAGAAAATTTGAAAAGTGATGTTGCACCGTTTTGTTTGATTTACCAACACTCATGTACATTCCCAAACACTTGACGGTTAATAATCCACCGTTATTACACATTAATGTAAGAAATATCACAAATCTTAGAAAATTAAACAAAACTGCAGACATGACGCTTCACTATCCCGCCAAGTAGTCCTCAGATATAATTTTAGTATCCTTAGTAAGTAGGTACAGTCAGCGTCAAAATGTATGTAGCACCCAAAGCTCCAATACAGAACACGCCCAAACGCTCTTGACAATAGAGACGTTTGTCAATCTTCTGGCGCAAGTGATGGATAAAAAATATCTTTGTAACAATTCCCGCGCTACTATAATTTCCCGAAAAATCGAGAAACTATGAGAGTTGATTCTTGTTTCAGCGTTGGTCGTGAAGACATCGTTGTTCTGAGGCTCCTATCTTACCTGAAGATGCCCTGTGTAAGGGCGAAACACGTGTCGTGTTGAATAGTTTCTCGATTTTTCGGGAAATTATAATAGCGCGGGAATTGTTACTAAGATATTTTCAATCCATCACTTGCTTACAACGGATTTCCGCAAAGGAACGCCTGAATCAATAAATTAATTTCCTGGCGGTTTGGATGGTAACAACTATTAGAAGCTGACTGAAACTATATTCTTTAAAGTAAATTGATTCAATCTGATGTGTTGTCTCGTAGCCAGCTATCGTAGTGTGTGAGTCTGGTGTAGACGCCGGGGTATCCGGGTTCGCCGCACTTGTTCCCGAACGAGACAACGCCGATTTGCGTCCATCGTGCACCTGTCTGCAACATCAGTGGCCCTCCGGAGTCACCCTGGAATGAGGAATTATTTCTATTATTACAGATTCAATTTTTTGTATGGACAATGCTGTATTTAGTTTGCAAAATGATTTTTTTTTAGAAAAAATCAATATGTCCGCGGTGGCCAAGTGAGAATCGAACTCACGACCTTTGTAGAACCGGTCCACTGCTCTAACCACTAAGCCTCACGGAATACCGGTAATTATTAACATATTACTTTGCTATTGAGTAATAAGATTAGAAATTAAGTGATAAGGGCCGAAGCTGGTGTTAAAGAAAATATAGTGACAAGAATTGAGAAAGGTTTGCTTAGATGGTTTGGTCATGTTGAGAGGCTGAATGAAAGTAGCCCAACGAAAGTGATTTATGATAGATAAGTGAATGAATGTGTTGGGAAGGGAAGACCACGTAAGACCTTCCATGACCAAATACAAAAAAATTTAGAGAAAGGGCAGGTCAAAAGTGTATGAGTGTGAATAAAGCTAAGAGTGTGTGCTAAGATCGTAGCAAGTGAAAGGATGTGATCTCTGCCTACCACTGCGGGAAAGAGGCGTGACATGTATGTATGTATTACTTTAATAGTAGTACTTCATTCGCGCTAATACGCGTCCCATAGGTGTGTAATGTGTACTAATTTTTTAATGAATACTTTTATTTGTTATTACTATGAAAAGTTCGTGATGCCGTAAGATGAGAAAAATCAATCCTAGGATGGGTGACCGTTTGTGTGTCATTTGATAATTGTGCAGTTCTCTGCTTTCTTAGGCAAGCCTCAAGACTAGTTTTCTGAAGCAGTATCTAGTGTGATAGGGATGGATAGTTATGATGAAGAACCAATGTGGAAAAGCATGAAAACGGATATTAAAAATACTAGGAATCAAGGACCATGGATGGTGTGGATTCATATCCACACCATTATGACCATATCACCATGGACACATGAATTTGACCCCGTAGTCTATTGCCTTTTGCATTGATCACATTTTTCCAGTGATCAGGGTGATGTTTGTCCTACGATCCTAAGATTGTATAAGTAAGCAACAAAGTACTCAACGATTTGTTTTTGATAAAGCTAAATAGGTAGATATTTTTTACCTGACAAGCATCGACGCCACCCCGGGCATAGCCAGCACACAGGAAGCTATCAGTGATCGGTTGGAAGTAGGCCCGGTCACAGTCCTCGTTTCTCCAGACGGGCAGCTTGGCCTCCAGTTGCTTGGTGCTCTCTCCGCCGCCGTATCTTGTAGTGCCCCACCCGACCACAGTGGCCAGGGAGCCGTCGAACTGCTGTCGCAGCTGGTCTCCCGTCGGCAGACATATCGGGATGACATATTTGGACTTAATAACGTTTTCTGAAAAAAAAACAAGACGGTCAGCTCAATCATCAAATGACCGTCTTCCGTTGGGAGTGGAGCAGAAGGGTGTGTCAGTTTTTTTCGGACTGAAAACCATACAAGTTTCTTATTTAGCCTACTATGTCCTAGGGCCGCGGTTACCCAAGTCCTTACTGACTGACTGCACCATGGCCATTTTACCGCTGAAAGCATCACGGTTACCTCCTTATTGTGCTGCGAGCAACGGCGTGACTACGTCCCAGTTAAGACAAATCCTTGCCGTAGGTTCTGGCAACCTGCGGCAAGGCTTTATTTTAACTGACTTGCGTTTAGCAGCATAGCGACTTAATCATTGATCTGCGAGTGGCGTCACATCAACGTCTATAGTGACCTTCGATCAATACTACTTCTCCACAAACCTGTTAGGAGCGATGCGGCTACTTCTTTACTGATCTGCGATTATGGGCACGAACCATTGTTCAATAATTTCGAAGAATCAACGCGGCTCCGTCCATCCAACTAAACTGAAATTTATGGCACGGCTTTGTTCCCACTGAACTGCTAGCAGTCATATGGCGACGAACTTACTGTGCTGGGACCTGTTGTACGGTTCTGTTTCTAGTAAACTGCGAGAAGCGACAAAGCTACGTCCCAAGTGTTTTCGGGAGCTGCAGCTCAGTATTACTCGGACTGACCTGAGAGGATGGGCACGGCCATGTCTTCATTTGACGACCGATTTGGCGTGGAGGTCAGTATACCTTCACTTCACTCCAGAGGTCGTGAGCTCGATTCCCACACAAGACAAATCTTTGTGTGCATGAACATGAATATTTATTCTGGTCTGGGTGTTTTCCTATATATATTAAGTATGTATTTACAAAAAAAAGTATTTAAGTATGTTTATCCGTTCTTTAGTATCCATAACACAAGTTCTTAGTGATACTTATCTTGGAACTAAAGATTTTGTGTGATTATAAGAGAATATTTATTTATTATTTATTGCCTGCAATGACTACGTACCAACTGATATGGGAGATGAGACAGGACTTTGTCCACATTGACCTTAGAAGATTGTGATAGCCAATGTTAACTGACCTGCCAGCAGCAGTATGGCGACGTCGTTGTAGAAGCCGACGCGCGAGAAGCGGGCGTGCGCGCGCACGGCCTGCACGCGCAGCGTCTGCGGGGCCGACGGCTCGTCCGAGCGCGCCAGGTCCACGTCGCCCACTCGCACGCTGAACTGCCGCGCCGGGAAACTGGCGGACAATCGCGGTTTGGAGTCTTATCTATTGCTTCTATCATCTATCTGTCTGTAGATGGCGCCCTCACCAAACGAAAGGGATAGATAGTAAGACGAGTGAAGTTATGTCAGTGATTCTTCTGAATCGCCGAAGCCAGCGACGTCCATCGCGCTCTTAATAGGCGTGACAAAAATTGCCTGGCTGGCGGACAAAACTTGACGAGTTTCTTGTCCAATTCTTCTTCACTCAAACTCCTGCCCGCAGTAAATCAGTGCTACAGTTAAAGATACGCTCATGACAGATTTATTTGAATAAACTAGTTTGACTATAAAATGTCTGATTTTTTAGTAACAGTACGTAATATCAATTGCTGCTAGCTACTTGTATTAGTGGTTACTTATGCCCAATGACTAAATGGTAATGGTACAGAAGACTTACTTCTACGTGTGAACTGTGTAGACAAAACGGATTTTAATATGCATTCATGGAACACATCAACAACAACGCAATGATATTGAATGATTTTATCATCGTTATAAAAAACAATCAATTGTCTTAACCAGACAAGACCGCCCACAGAACCCCAACTCACGGCCTCTGCTTGGAGTCCCTGGTGCAATGCGCCGCCGTCAGCACGTGCCTCTTGTTGACGAGCGTGCCTCCACACCAGAACTCGCGGCGCTTGCTGCCGTGGAGGTAGATCGCAGCCATCCACGGCCAGGCGCCTGGCTTGGACTCCGAGCCTCCTACTATACGACCGCCTTCATCTTCCCGTTGCCCGCATTCTAAAATATATATTAGTAGCAATAAATACTGATGAAAGAAACAAATCTTCCGATATCTTAGGAAATGCACCATGTTTGCTTTGAAAAAAAGATAGTTTTTATGCGTAGACAAGAAGTGATTTCGTAATAAAAATAAATTACCGACTACTGACAGCAAAAGGGAGTTTAATTTTAAGCAATTTTTTATTACACTGCCGATGCCGTGCCGACTTGCTTCCAGTAGAGATGATAACAGACGGTATCTAATCTGGAAAGGGTTGTCAAAAATTATCAAAGAAGTTATCGACAACTACCGGTACTGCTTTAGAAGGCTCGTTGAGCAAGGTTTTTATTTACGGCAGGATGCCACACACCTCCATGTAGATTAATCATTGTTACACGTAGTCCCCTCTCATCTTGGTTTCTGAGGGGAGGCCCGTTCCCAATACTGAAATCATTAATGAATAAAAAACAAACACAAGACATTATTTACTGACCTTCCATGTTCACGATATTGGAGAAGTTGGTCAATATTGGTGGAGCTATTGTGTAGTAGCTTGTGGTCGAGACAGGTCGCGGAGAGGTCAGGGCCACGGCTGTGGTACTCGTCGGTCTAGTCGTCGGTCTATTCGTCGGTCTATTTGTCGGTCTACTTGTCGGTCTTGCTGTTGATGTCACCGGGTTTGGTCTCTTTGTGGTTAGGACCAAAACTGCTGATGGCTTCTTAGTTGTCGTAGGTTTAGGTGGAGGCTTCTGAACTGGCTTCTTCGTCGTTACAGGTACTAAATAAGTTGGTTTACTGGTCGTAGTGACTACTGGTTTCTCAACTGCTGGTGTGCTGGCAGGCACAATAGCGTGCTCAGGACAGCACACACCGGGTACGAAGAGATCTTTGAAACACAAAGACTCTCTTAGATTTACTAAATTTAAAAGGAGTTGTGGACAATTGCTCAAATCTTCGCAAACACCAATTTCTCCTTCTGGCGTTGTACATGATTTAGCATCATTTTCAGAAAGATTACCCGTAGCTATCTTAGTAATTGGTGCATCTGGTAGAACTTTGGGCAGCGCTTTCCTTACTATTGGGGCTATTTTATCTGTAACATTTCTCCCTAAAACATTTTTGCTTATTGTATACAAGGCTTGAGGTAATTGCTTAAGATTTGGGTCCGTTTCATCTCTTTCGTTTTCATTAACCATGTCTACTAAATAATGTCCAACTGTATTGATGGCACCAAGAGTTTCAGATATTCTAGTGAATGCTGAATCTGAGAGGAGCCTTCCATCGTTCTGAATGCTTTCTCCTTGATTTAGGTCGAACGACGATCGACTCTGTAAGTTTTGTGGGTTTTGATGATACGGCTGATTGTATGCTGAAGGTCCGTAATTGTACGGCCCTGGTGGTAGATTTTGTGGCCCTTCATAGTGTTGAGGGATGGGTATATATTCTGGAGATCTTTTCCTTGGCGACGGGAACTGATGCCAGGGTTGATTAATTTGCTGAATGTGTTGGTTTGGCCAGTTAGTCGGGCCATTTTGTGTAATAAATCCTGTAAATAGAAATACATATTTAATTAATATACTGGAGCTGAAACAAATGCTGATTAATTTGTTTTGGGAAGATGTATTGATGCATACCTACCCGGGTGGTGAGCAGAGTATTGACATTTTGTGTGCGTTGTCAAAAGTAGAAAGCCTGCAACAAAAAAGAAAGCGACATTTAAAACCGAATCAGACCATACTAATATTGATTTCAAAAATTGGTAAACAACCAACTGGACTCTTATGGATAATAGAAAGTAGGTATGCTATAGTTCCTTTACTGATAAGGCATTTTCCGCCCACTGTACGTTGGTTGTCTTCAACGACTGTTTTGCAAACCGTTTATATTTGGACAAAGAGAGATAAAATGTCACTCTTTCCATAGTTATTTAAATGCTTTACACAATTGAAGTCAAACGACTCGCTTTATGTGTGTACATTTGTAAATAAGTGTGTGGTTTATAATAACATCATTCTATGGTTAAACCAACTGTTAGTCTGTTAGAAGGACTGAATTCCTAATAACGACTGCCATAGATGTTCATGACAGCCGGGACCAACGGCTTAACGTTCTTTTCGAGGCAGGGAGCAATCGATAATTACGCTTTTACGAGTTAGATATGTTTCACTAATAAACACACGGACCTGCTGGACCGATATCGATATTATTGTATTTTAAAACAAAAGCATCCTTATAGTGATAGTAAACAAAAGTCCTTACTAAACCTTCAATACCCCAAGATGTAAAAAAAGTGAATTAATAAACTAAAACACCCATCAGTTCAAACTAGGGATAAAACTTACCAAGAGTCTTACCCACATCGGAATTCGATCAAAATGAAATCGAAGTTATGAGCACGATGGATTAAAAATGTCTTTGTAACAATTCTCGCGCTACTATAATTTCCCGAAAAATCGAGAAACTATTCGTCTAGTCGTCGAGAGCATCTTCAGGTAAGATAGGAGCCTCAGAACAACGATGTCTTCACGTCCAACGCTGAAACGAGAGATTCTCGATTTTTCAGGAAATTATAGTAGCGCGGGAATTGTTACAATGATATTTTTAATCCATCACTTGCTTACAATGGATTTCCGCAAAGTAACGCCTGAATCAATAAATTAATTATGAGCACGATTTTTCCTCTATAAATGAAACGGGAAATTATAATTCGGTATTGCATCTTAAAAAACTAGTGTGGTCATACAACATCAACAAAATATGTGCACTGGAAAATACGTTGATGAAATTATAATGTTCAGTTGCCTAATAAGCAGAGGTCGGAATTAGGTAGAGTTATTTATGTACTTGCATCGAAATGTTGATATTAATGTGGACCTTCCCGGGATTTCAAATGGATTTCAAATGGGAGTGCTCCGCATTTTCGCTATTGTATTCTTTTGTTCTCACAAGCTATGTAGTGCGAACAATAAACGTGGCAACATCACGCGTGTGCGTATTGGAATTTTGCAACTTCGGTCATCCAATATCATTGATGTAAGTTTGGCAACGTCGCGCGTGCAGTAGTCTAAATTAAAAAAGTAAAAGTAAATAACTTTTTATTAAAAAGTAACGGGATTTTTTCTATTCTTTAAAATTAATCCCGGGATTTGAGGCATATCCACTATATTCTTTCGCTGTGTGAAATCAGTGTAAGTACATGAATAACTCTACCTAATTCCGACCTCTGCTAATAAGTCACGTATGATTGCATAGATGCTTTATGCAATCATAGATATAAGTGATTCATACTATTTCACATACTACTACTATACTTATGTACCTATACAACCCAAGCTTTGTAATAAGAAGCTCTACAGTTTATACCCATATTTACTTTGTTTTATTATTATTATTGTTTTTAAGTTTAAGTAATTAAGTTATAGACTTATTTGCTAAGGATAAGAAATGTTCCTGATTACTATTTTTTTATTATATATTATTTATATTATAAATTTTTAACAAATACCTTTTTAATAAAGAGTGCTAATCCCGCCGACAAACTGGAAAGCAGTTTGGTGGGTTTAAAATGTATATATAAGGTTTTAAGTTTCAATAAAGCATATTATTATTATTATTACTTCTAATGTATAGTTTCACAGACAAATGAAGATTGTAATTCAACTACCAAACCAATGGATATATTTAAAAGAGCATAGCCTGTGAGTTTCTTGCCAGTTCTTCTTACAGAGCGGTGGCTCGGAACTGGCACTTAGATTCACTTACACTAAATTATTTTTTGTTGTTATATTGTTGTGTTGCATATAAGTGAATCTAAGCTTCGTGATTTCAGTGTAATAATATTTCGATTGTTTTTTTATATTTAATTTTGACGTTTTCAAGTAGGTATTTATAATAGTTTATAAAATAAATAATTTTTGAATTTAAATTTAACTAGAACATTTAACATTTCAAATTAGTACGACATATGTACACTACAATTCTTCATATTTTTTGGTAATTTATTTAATTCATTAGGCAAAACTTTAAAGTAAAATGGTGTGATCGTGCGCAATATATTATTATATTATAATATACTATATTAAATCTCTTTGTTTCGGATTTACGGCTTTCACGGAGGCACGGAGCAAGCGATAATTACGCACATAACTTCGAAAAATCATAGTCCAGGGTTTGAACCCAAGAGCCTCTGAATTTAAAGGCAAGGGGTCTCGCCACTGGGCTACCGCCGCTATGTTAACAAAAGAACTACTGGTATTATTTACAATTGAATCTACTTATTTTAAAATTTTATTCGTCTAAGGTTTCATTTACATAACATGTGGGTATAATCGTTATTGTAACCAATAATATGATACTACTGTGCTAAATAGTTCAATTTTCCAAGTAACTGTTCAAAAAATACCTAAATATAACCGGCAGTTTCCATTGTTTTTTCCTGTCCTAACTTTGTTTGTTAATAATGGAATGGGATCGCGCCTTGTGACAATGTGGGTGAAGGGCCATTTGACACGTTTTGTCGAGAGAGTCTCTGTGCTAAAAGTGACAATTACACAAATCCCCTTTACACAGTGATATGGGTTTCATTGCAGAGATTATGTATGTAAGTAGGTATGTGGTTTTATAGAAATAAATTAGACGATTTCGATATTAAGAAGATTATTCTACAACAAAATACTACTAACTTTACTATGGTAGTGTCATCACTGATGAACTAAAGTAATAAATGGATCCTGCCAGCAATAAACTGAACAAAATTAATATCATCTATCTCGCCTAAACACAAACGGGATGTCGCGAAATTCCGCGCGAATTTAATAACAATGGCGGTTTGGCGTTGGCGCCATTGCATAACGAGTGACGTCAGCGGCTTTCTCCACTCGCCGCGAGATGGCGGTCACTGAGTCATTCGGCCGCATTTGGAACTATTTGTGAGATGTGATAATCTTTTTTACAACTCATTGAGAATGTTTTGCATGCCGTATTTATTTATGTAAGAATCATAAGGCGGCACGCCCAGAATAGATATTGCATTTGATTGTAATAGAAGTATGAATGAGAACGTGTTTGGCATTTGCTCATCATTGAAAGATTTGAGGAACAACAACAAATATTATTAATATATACCTAGTTAATTTATTTCGTTTTGTTATGGTATAAATAACTAACAGCTAGTTAATAAAATAAAAAAATAACCGGTGTCAAAAAGTACTAGGTTATTTACGCAGCTGAAAGTTGTCATATTTTGATGATTTTTTATCCGTAACAAATTGAGAGACGAAAACTTGCAGAGTTTCTTGCCAAGTTCTTGTATAAAATTCCGCCTGAGACAACCGTTTTCAAATGTTTCTAGATATGAGTTTTGTAGAAAATCTATTCCCGCGATCAATTAATTATTTGTTTGAAAGAATACAATTTTACACGTAGGTATGATGATGTTGGTATATCGTTAGTATTCTTCCTGCCAGCAGACACACAAAATATATTTGTTAGTATAAATCTAAATATCACATGAAATGTCTTTGGTCACATGTCAAAATTAATGATTATTACTATTTTACATTTACATTTTCCTAAGTATAAAGTGAATTTTTAATTTTTACAAAAGCCAACAAATTCCGTTAAATCATAATCAAAAGTCATTTACTTATTCAAGTTTAGCTCAATAGAATAAACTAGCGCGCCCATTCACTGCGGGCGGGAGCTTGATCGTAATAAAATAGGCAAGAAAATCGTCAAGTGTTGGGAGGGGAAGACCACGTAAGACCTTCCATGACCAAATACAAAAAATGTTAGAGAAAGGGCAGGTCAAAAGTACCCTAAACCGACGGGCGTGTATGAGGAGGTTAATGAGTGTGAATGAAGCTAAAAGTGTGTGCCAAGATCGTAGCAAGTGGAAGGATGTGATCTCTGCCTACCCCTACGGGAAAGAGGCGTGACATTATGTATGTATGTATGTAATCGTCAAGGTTAGTTTTTTCTCCCGCCAGTTACAATAAAAATACCAAATATTAAAACAATTATGTTCTGCAGTCACAAGAATTAAAAGAAAAGAAGACAAAACTCTTTTTAGCAATATTAACATAATCACTTAATATTATAAAAACAATTACTTATGAGCTACTCATATAAATTGTTTTTAAAGTAATTACCCAAGTATTTTTAAGTCGTTGTGTGTGATTTTAAAGTAAATTGTAAATGTACAAGTATATATTAAAAAACATTTTTTTTCTATATAATGCGATAATATTTACTAATACATATAATAAATTTATTTCTTGAAAAAGATATTGAACGTTTATATCACGACTTATACTTTTTTGTCCTGTGTAGGTTTGAAACAACAAAAGATGTCGTCGTCGACAAAAATATACTCACCAAGTTATTAATTTGAATTAAGTTCTTGGCGGGAGAGTAAAGCGTCATGTCTGCAGTTTTGTTTCATTTTCTAAAATTTGTGATATTTCGAACATTAATGTGTATCGGTGGAATTATTAACAGTTACGTGTTTGTGAACGTACATAAGTGTTGGTGAAGAAAACAAAACAGTGCAACATCACTTGTTAGTATTACTTTTAAAATCCATAAAATCCGATTTCGTGTTATATGAAATCGCAACTATTGTACGCCCATGAGGCAGACCACAGCTAGATTTAAACCTGTACTATAACACCTATCCTGTAACCTGAGTTCGCAATAAACTATTTTAATTTGATTTAATTTGATCACTTTTCAAATTCTCTCAACAAGTCCATGTCAGATCTCAGTATAGTCCCACATCTATAATTTGTATGTTATTAATATATTCTTACTTACTTGACACTGGCTAAATGTGCAAACCGCACAAAGCCATTATTTCTAAAGAAAAAAAAAATTGAATCAAAGGTTGGCATTTTTGGCGGAAAATGACACATCACGGCAGTATTTAATTTCACAAAACTTTTGTAATTTGAGTTTTATGAGTCAATATAGTGGTTTTTCTTGAGTGAGGTCTTTGACATATTACAGTGAATTTTGATTTTCCGTTTTGATTTCAAAACTCCCTAGAAGCCAATTATTTTCTATTAATTAGAATACTACCAGTCTAGCAATATTATTATTATATACTATTATTATCATATTTACTTCACATTGCAAGTCGTGGCAACCTGTAATTGACTCTGCACTTAGCTCTTACTCCTTGCAACAACAATAATTGTTGTTTTAGTGTAAGATTTGTTGGTTGTCCTTAATAAATAAATTAATAAATAAACTAAGCCTTTAGTAAAGTCTCCGCCTTTTACTAGGCTGTACTGAATAACGAAAATGATGCATATCGTCGGGGATAGTGCAAATCCGCGAAACTAGCATTGGATAATTCCGTGTAACTGAAAAATTTTGCTATTTAAAGTCGCAGAGCCCAAATTTTGTACGTTCAGAAAAAAACTTTTTAAAGCAAGAGATAGAACATATAATGAATTATATAATGAGTAAAAATGAGCCTAAAAATAGTTGAAATAAGAAACTTATTAAGTTTTTTTACCTTCCCCTGTCAAAATAGATCTATTGCAGATACGCGGACTTTACGTATGGTAGTTTCGCGGATTTGCACTATCCCTGACGATATCTGAAAATAATTCGATTACTAATATTACTTGACAATGGCAAATACTATAAACGAGTGAGTTCATATTGGAGAAAAGAAAGATCCATAGTTTATTAAAATCTCTATTGTCAGATATTTTCGTTTTGCACATGGTTTTGGGCGCGCCTCGTAATACATTTTGGCAAAAACTAAAAATCACTGTTTAGCTTTTATTTACGGGACAGAAATCCCACTGAGCTGTAGCCATTCTCTGGCACCGCGGCATATATGCATGCACATTAGGTTTTTAAATAAAATAATAAAAAGTCAAAATTTGTCTTCTAAAATTTGAATTTGACATGAGCAATCCAGCCGCCATTTATGAATCAGTGACGCAGCCAATGTCGCAAGGGCACATAGGTCAGTACGTGAGTGTATTCCAGATTGCCAACGAGGCAGTTGCCCAATCCACTCAAAACACGGATGCACCACAAACAATGATGCAACCGTGTCAAAGTAATGACGTAACGAACCGTCGACCGCAGCGACAGCCAGTTCCGTTTGACACAAACATTGCATTGTCCTTTGTAGAAACTGTTACCTCGTTGTGGTTTTGGACAGAAGATCTTGCTATTCGCTACGGTTGTTTTTACCAGTTATACTAAACTATTTGCTCTCGTAGCTACGCCCTACTAACTAGGTCGGTGGAGCGCCTACCATACATGAAAATAAGCTTACTGTGCTCGCTAAGCCTAAGGCTCAATATACATCACCGCGGCATGGAATAGCAGCGACTTTTTGCCAAATAGGTAACTACAGACTATCAGAAAATGTGTGTGTGTTTTATTTTTTTTAATTATTCAGCAATGACTATGAAAATGTACAACATACAAGATATTTGGCGCTTGTTTTGAATTTCTTGGTTAAAAGTGGACTGAAATGTATTGACGAACCTGACTGTATCTACAGTGTCACATATGGTCAAAACTAAAATTATTCTCGCCAAAACAAATGTACTTTGAAACCTGTGAGAATTTAAAAGTAGATAACTAGGTCGGTCCATCTATCCAATCCATAAAATCTGATTTCGTTTCGTGTTATATGAAATCGCAACTATTGTACGCCCATGAGGCAGACCACAGCTAGATCTAAACTTTTCTGTAACACCTAACCTGTAACCTGTGTTCGCAATAAACTATTTTGATTTGATTTGATAATTCAGCACTTTTACAAGATATGGCCGTACGGTGGAACTTATTTGATGCCGAAGCGTGCTTTTGCCATGAGGGTCGTCCTATTGAGCCTTAGGCATAGCGAGCACAGTATGCTTATTTTCATAAATGCATTTTGTTACCGACATAAAACAAAAAAAATAAAAAAGGTAGTACCCAAGATTCGTTTATTTCTTTTCATACTGCCCGTAAATTTCCGATGGTACATTTTACTTCCTCTGCATTAATGGTACTCTACTTTGTATGAAGGTTGCTCTATAGAGTTAGATAGTTGACAAAACGGTCTGGCGAATAGAAATCCGATGGCCTGTGGTTTTCTAAAGCGTCGTGTCGTTGTCAGTTGTACCTATTGTTTCTGGTCGGACGCGCGTCAGGGCGGCGCTCCACTCGTAGCTAAGATATTGTACTTAGCTTCTAGTTCGCATATGGCACTGTCTTAGAAACTGTTCTGTAGTTAGCTATAGTGTCAAATCTGGTATTGTGTAATATATCCGTGTGTGTCTATGCACCTATAAAGGTACTATAAAGTTTTGTGCAATTTTTTCGTTATATATGTCGTTATAAATACATTTATCAGTTATATTATAACTTATTAATTTGTGTGGTGGCGTAAGACTGCTGGTAGACAGGGAACAATTTTGTCACATTATTAAAGTGAAGACATAGAAATCAATTCAGTTAATTAATAAATATGTAGGCTAGTTTTAAAGCAAAAGGAATGCATAAATGTTATATAAAAATTTTATTTTAACCATATTTATATTATTTTCTATAAATATTTATTAGCTCTAGATCGCCGTAATCTATAAGGTATTTGCTTAATTTCCTTAGTATTATTCTACTGTAGGCAACAAAAAGTTTATATGTCCTGTTTTAATTTTTTTTCTCATTAGTATTTCGAACATTAGATCTATCTTACTATATTGTACCCTACACCATGCGTAGGACACAGCAGAGAAAACATATTATCTCTTGCAGTGAACGGCCAGGATGACGCATCTCATTCCGTCACGGCGATTCACTTAATTAGTGAATTAAAATAAGTCTTAAGAGGTTTTACTATTCGTCGGAATCTCACTTTCTGTAAGAGCCGTACTGTCACTGTCATGGTGACGTAACACGAAAGGCCGCACTTCGTAATTATAATTCAAGCTATTTAACTCAAATTGCACTTTTACACTTTTAAAAGAAACTTTACGAATACGAAAGTTTGTGAGGAAGGTCGGATCGTTACTGTTTCACGCAAAATGTACCGAACGGATTTTAATAAAGTATGGCACACACGATGATTGATGGCACATAATATAGACTCATAGAGAGACTCAATGTTCGAACGCTATATCTATTTGGAAATCGAATATTTATCATGAAAATAAGAAATTGTTTACATTAATTACCTACTCATCTCAGCCCATTAACGTCCCACTACTGAGCACGAGCCTCCTCTCACATACCAAGGTGCGAGGGCATTGGGTCATACTCCACCACGCTGACCTTGTGCGGATTGGCGGAGGCAGGTGTATGGCGTCCTGCTGTTATAATTTCTCAAGCCGCCCGATTAGGCCTCTAACATGGCTTAACGACTACCACATTTAGTGATAACCGGGACCAACAGCTTAACGTGCCTTCCGAAGCACGGAAGCGCTCGATATCAAATGCCACACAAACGGTCACCCATCCAAGGACTGACCTTTGTAAACTCTGCTGTACTTCGGCGATCGTTTCCGACCACCGAGCACCGCAGAGCTACGAGCGCTATTATTCCAATTCGTTCATAACTAATTAAATATTTATTGATGGGACTTGATATTCCAATCGATAGACCTCGAAATTTTACACTAGATGGCATTATAAGTCAATTTTTGTATTTTTGGAGTTACAATTTTTGTATTGTTAAAGTTCGTGAATCTCTTTCTATATTTCCAAGTCTGTCTATAGATGTGTTTTTGCGTTTTTTGTCTTTTAAATTTTTTCCTACGCCTCACAATATGAAATCAAATGATAAATGCTTTATTCAATTTGACCATAAGAGCACTTATGAATGTCAACATAACCTTTAAAAGCGCACAAACCAAGAGCAATAGGAAATAATGGTACCTACACGTGTATTGTCACTAATAGGCACTTAAAGTTCACACACACTAACTGCAATTCAGCCAAATCTAGTTAGATCAGTGAGCACAGCCTGGGCCTTAGCGTAAGTCTTAGGGGTCATCCATGTATTACGTCACACGAATTCCGTAATTTTTTGACCCCCCCTCAGTCCTTGTCACAGCTGGTCACACTTGTGAGACTCCCTCTTCCTTAGTGTGATGTCACATATTTTGCAATTGTACAGCAAGAAATCATTACATCAAAACAGCAGTTCCGAAATGTTCATAGAACCTGGGTTTTGTAAAGTGACGTCACGAAATTTAGGATGCCTCCCATCCCCTTGTCACACCATGTCAAACTACGTCAACCCCCTTCCACCCCCTTAAAGTGTGACGTCATTTATGGATAGCCCCCTAGGGATAGCCGAGATAATGGTTGTGAGGTAGTTGGCATTTACAGAATACTTACAGAAACAATTCGGTAGTCTCGTCAAAAGTTCAACGAGATTCGTCAAAAAAAAATACATTTCCACGAAAGATTCATACGGGAAAATGAACTGCAAAGGTCGAACATTCAAGCTTTACAAATTCGTAATTGAATTTTAAAATTGTTATTGTAACTGGCTGTACACGGGAGCCGGAGGCAGAGTTCAAAAACAAAAGGTCCGGAGGTCGCCCCTATGGTTACTATTGGAATTCGCCTTATAATATGACTAATTTTAATTTGAAATAAATTTTTTTTATCGATAAATTCAAAAATGCGACCATGCTTCTGAGGTATATCTAATATATTTCATTAATGTGACAAGTTATAGTGATGATAAGCATTGTATGCAGTCCAGTAAGTAATAAAGTATCGGGACGTAGTTTGGAAACATATGCGCCAGCAGAGAATATACAAGTTCGTGTTACAGCGGTAATTTTTAGTTAACGTTTGTGAAACGAAAATTTGGATGTGTACTGGGTCGAGCGCTTGCTTTGAAACCATAAGGACGTGGCTTCAGTGCCAACAAAGGTTTTGAAAGACCACTAGAATAACCTTAAGTAACCTTAAGTAATAGGATTCAAAGGGTTGAAGTTAATGGAAAGCGATGTCAGGGTTCTGTTGTTAAAATGGGGGTTCCGCAGGGCTCGATTCTCGGTCCGTTTTTGTTTTTGATTTATATTAATGATTTGCCATATTTTTTAAGAGAAAACCACGAGATAGTATTGTTTGCTGATGATACATCATTATTGTTCAAGTTAAAACGAAATCAGAATTTAGACGATGTAAACAGTGCGATGTCAAAGGTGGTGCACTGGTTTGACGTCAACAATTTGTTATTAAATGGGGCTAAAACGAAATGTATTAAATTCGTGACGCCTAACGTCAGACAGGCAAACTCTACTATTATGGTAAAAGAGGATGAGTTGACCCTTGTGGATACTACCAAGTTTTTAGGTATTACTTTAGACTCTAAGCTACAGTGGGGCCCACATATTGGTGAATTGTCGAGTAGACTTAGCTCTGCAGCATTCGCGGTAAAGAAAATTCGCCAATTAACAGACGTTGTAACAGCTAGGCTAGTTTATCATAGCTATTTCCATATTGATATGTCGTATGGTATTCTTCTGTGGGGTTGTTCCGCAGATATTCAAACTATCTTTGTGCTGCAGAAGACGGCTATTCGAGCAATTTATAATCTCCCGTGTGGACATTCACTAAGGGAAAAGATTAAAGAAATTGGTATTTTGACAGTGGCGGGTCAATTTATTTATGAAAACCTGGTATATGTACATAAGAATACTGATTTATTTAGTAAGAAAAGCTGTATACATAACCTAAACACAAGGAATAAGCATAAATTAGTTGTACCTGCCACTAGGCTCCAAAAGATAAACAAATCATTTAAAGGTCAATGTGTGCGATTCTACAATAAATTCCCAAACAATATACAGCAATTGAGCCTAAATAAATTTTAATTAACAATAAAACACAAGCTGTCTTCAAAGGGATACTAATCTATCAAGGATGTTTTTTTTTCCATTTTTATTATGACGTTTCCAAGTACTATGTATAATAGTTTATGACATAAATAATTTTTTTTCTTTTTTTTTTACGATGCGTCTGCTTCGAACCTGTCCAAACACAATTGAATCTAGAAATTTCCGTAGTAACGCTACAGGACTAACAATACAGAATCAACCACAATTCTTACACGTGTGGCCCCAGATGAAAGGGCAAAGGCTCTAATGAAACAGTTCAATTAACCTTCAGGCTTTACACCGCGCCGTTTGTTACAGAGACAAGTTATCGACGCTACTACTGCTTGTGGAGTTGTGCCTCCTGTGGCGCTTTAAAGTTTTTTCATGTATCATCATTATCATCTCAGCCCATTAACGTCCCACTACTGAGCACGAGCCTCCTCTCACATACTAAGGTGCGAAGGTATTGGGTCATACTCCACCACGCTGACCCAGTCCGAATTGGCGGAGTCAGGTGTATGGCGTCCTGCTGTTAGAATTTTTCAAGCCGCCCAATTAGGCCTCTAACATAGATTAACGACTACCACATTTAGTGATAACCGGGACCAAAGGCTTAACGTGCCTTCCGAAGCACGGAAGCGCTCGATATCAAAAGCCACACAAACGGTCACCCATCCAAGGACTGACCTTTGTAAACTCTGCTTTACTTCGGTATGTACTGTATAGACGCTCTGCCTACCCCTACGGAAAAAGCCGTGTATGTTTGTATGTACAAGTATGTATTTAAATACATAAAAATCAACAAATCATTGAGAAAATATAATATACCACATAATCAAATTTTTTACGTTCCGAATGCTGAAAGTAGTCAATGATTTTTTAAGATACCTGTTTTTATTTATTGATGCTCATGTCCAAGTAACGTAATACTGACATAATGATACCTGTCAAGTCAGTAATTAATTACTGTTTTTAAATGTGCGCTGCAATAAATATCTTATTCATTGGAAATGAAACGGGACGTGTTCTGAAGGAATTAATCAAATTAAAGATTTTAATCCTTTTATTTATGACCAGTACCTCAATGGTTACTCGTTGATGTAATTAAATACTTTAGTTATCTTTATATCTCCAGCGGTTCTTATATTTAGTACATCTTAAGAGTTGTGCTGCTATTGTTTTACGTTTTAGATGTTTTTCACATGATACCTTAAATTTAATAAAAAAATATTGGAACCTTTTTTAATTTTTGGCCTAATAAATGTCCTTGACGCATTCCCCGCCACAGTGGGAGGTGACGGGAATATGTGGGACTCGTGGCTCCGAAAGATGGAAGCGGGGGCGAAACACCCACTAAAAGATGGGAATGAGGGGGACACGGGAACCAGCGTAAGCATTACATCCGTGGCGAATAATGTCCTGCTGTTAGAGTTTTTCAAGCCGCTTAATAAGGCAAAATTTTTCAAGCTAGTCTGTACTGTATTAACTTATCTTAAAATGCCTTTCAAAGCAGGGATCCATGGACTGATATCTTTGAACTCTGCTTAACCGTGAACGTTTCAATTAACCTAGTATTACGTGCCGTTTGATATCGGCCTAGAATAGTGACAGCCCCTCTCATTTCATGGGGAGTCTTAAGAAGAAAAATCCTGTCCTGCGTCAGTCTGCGTACTGGCTGAACTGCGATGACCAACCCCCCGATAACCCCCGATAAAAAGTAATATATTGAGGAGGCTATTGTTCAGCAGTGAACTTTCTAGGGCTAATTTGATGAGCATTGCGGAGCTTCGAGCGCATCATACGCATATATTTTTGTAGATTGTATCGTTTTACTCGATACTGTTTTCCGAATTGAAGCTTGCTATATTGGTCCGTCGGTGGTGAAGCGCTCGTAGCTCTGCGGTGCTCGGTGGTCGGAAACGATCGCCGAAGTACAGCAGAGTTTACCGAGGTCAGTCCTTGGATGGGTGACCGTTTGTGTGGCATTTGATATCGAGCGCTTCCGTGCTTCGGAAGGCACGTTAAGCCGTTGGTCCCGGTTATCACTAAATGTGGTAGTCGTTAAGCCATGTTAGAGGCCTAATTGGGCGGCTTGAAAAATTCTAACAGCAGGACGCCACACACCTGCCTCCGCCAATCCGCACTGGGTCAGCGTGGTGGAGTATGACCCAATACCCTCACACCTTGATATGTGAGAGGAGGCTCGTGCTCAGTAGTGGGACGTTAATGGGCTGTGATGATGATATTGGTCCCGGTTATCACTATATATGGTAGTCGTTAAGCCAATTCATACTATTTTCTATCAGTTTCACAATAAGTCCTATTGCACACATGTATGTATGTATGTGTGCCGTGACATTTACATCGCATCTCCGGCGGGCTTTTTCGAGGAAATCTAATTAATTCTCCTTTTACAATGCTCTTACTGACACGTAGTAGAGAGTAGTAGAGTATGACCCAATACCCTCTCTTCTTGGTTTTATGAAGAGGCCCGTGCTCAGTTCTAGGACATTAATGGGCTGAGATGTTAATTAGTAATAATAATAATTAATTATAGTCATATTGTGACTCTGCCTGAGATAAGCTGGAAGTGATCTCTTAGTTAAGTTTATCTGCTAAAATATTTTAAAATTCCATTTATTATTTTAAACTTTTGTGTTCAATAAAGAGTTATTTATATAATTTAATTTTAAATCAGTAACTTACAAAGTAAAGTTTAACAAAAATTTATTATCCGCGTCAAACTCATAAATATTAATAATTATGTCTCATAAAACAAACCAAATTGCTGCAAAAACAAAATGGTCGCTAGTCTCGGCAGATGTTGCGTGAGAGCGCATAATGGGCGCGCACGCGCCGATTACACTACGCGCTGTAGTCAGATGTTAATAGTAAAACAGTGTACTGTCTCGTTTAGAATAGTAATCTTTTCTGCAATAAAATCATTACTTATATTATTTCGGGTCATTAAACTGGTTTAACCAAATAAATGATGTTTCTCCTTTCGGTTGTGGAGGTCAGATGGCAGTCGCTCCATGTAATAACTGAAGTCCAGCAAAATTTCTTTAGACCAGTGAGCAGACCCTGGGCTTAAGTTTAGTGCAACCGGGATAATGCTTGGCTATGATGATGAGTTACTATCTATGTTCTATATCACTATGAAAATCACTATGTAATGTAAAATTATAATATTTAGCACTGATCCTCAAATTCAAAGTCGTTCAGTGCGCAAAGTTTCTTTCAGATGGAATTCGTGATAGTCTTTAGAAAGAAAATTAAAGGAGCATCAGTATCTAAGCTGAAGTGGAAGTGCGTCGATAATGTCTCCAGATTATGAAGATTGTAAATAACCAATCGATAATTTAAAAGAGCCTGTGAGTTTCTTGCCAGTTCTTCTTACAGAGCGGTGGCTCGGAACTGGCACTTAGATTCACTTACACTTAAATATTTTTTGTTTTTTTTAATTGTTTTGTTTAATTGTTTAATCTAAGCTTCGTGATTTTAGTATAATTATATTTTATTTGTTTTTGTTATTTATTTATGATTTTGACGTTTTCAAGTACTATGTAATAGTTTATGAAATAAAAAGTATTTGATTTGATCTGATTTGAGAGGCACTGACTGAAGAAGAATACACGTGTTGGACAAAAGTAGTGAATAACCTGCGGCAAGGTGGGCTGACGAGTTGGGACAGGTGGCTGTTTCTGCCAATAAGCACTGGGTACGCTTGGTGGAGTATGACCCTCTTACCTTGGATTCTGAAAGGAGGCCGGTGCTCAGAAGTGGGACTTTAAGAGATGGTGGTGAAATAAAATATAAACTCAAAAACATCATACAGTTAATTGTGACGGTAGCAATTAGTAAACATTTATCATCCTAGCAATATTCCGGTTAGGGTCCAGGGTCTGCTCAATGACCTAATTAGATTTGGCTGAATTTTAGTGATTACACGGAGCGACTGTCGTCTGACCTCCACAACCAGAGGTCAACATTTTTAATGGTGAAACAAGATGCTAGCAAAAAGAATCGACTTGTCTACTGTTATACTTTTACTATGGCGTATCAAGTTATCACTGAATAGTTGCGTATGCGCAAATTACCACGCGTAGTGAAGACGATGGTCATCGATGCTGTAATTAATGGTTTGTTGAACCAGGCGCGGCGGGCTCTACCGTGTTATTGTTTAGATTCATAATACATTTATTTACTATTAGCTGTGTTGTTTAACCGAATCGATAGAGATATATATAGACACTATTATGTATTAACCGAAAAATGTCATTCATTCAGGGAACAAAAAGTTGTTTTAAAAAACTAAATACAAATAAAATATACTTTTTTAAAATAATATATATATTTATATATTTTTTAAACATCAATGTAAGAGATATGAGCGGTACAAGAAATAAAAGCAAATGGATTGTTTGTTAGAATTTGTGAAAGTTGGTCAGTTTATCTGTCTGTTGTCTTAGAATAATAACACCTAGAACGATAGTTCCCTCCAAAGCGGTCTTTCAAAAGCGAGGCAAGAAAAAAATCTATGTGTGCGTAAGATACTTGTATTTACGCTCGACGAAACGCAAACAGTGAAAAAATCATGTTGTCATTTCATTAAATTTTCCCTAAAAGTAGGGAAGTTGAAACTTTTACACTTTAGCTATTTATTGCGCTTAGCTATTTATTGCATTTAGTTTATGCGAAAAACCACTTACTTTATAATTTCATTAAAAATTAATATATATTTATCCTGCCTGGGGTTAATAATTTTTCACTAATTATTTATTTAATATATTTAGAGCTATGAAACTCTTAAATTGTTATAGTTAGTCAACTGTTTTATGTAGATAGCCCAGAATCGAATAAAACTATTACACCTTTTTAAGATGTGATTTATGCCATATCAATTGAAATCAATCAATCAATGAAAAAATAAAGGTTTTTGTGTTATCGTATATTAAAGAAATTATTCCACGCGAACAAAGTCGCGGGCGGAAGGTAGTTGCAGATAATTGTGAAATAACATTTTGTGCAATTTAATTATTGTCTAATTTAGACCTGTTTCACTTACAACAAAATGTAGAAGATTTTTTCCCCTTAATGGCAACATTTTCATCAACTAACAAATATTGAAATTAATTTTTTCATTTTAATAAATATTTTATTTAATAATTTAAGTTCAAACGCATAATTTACCCGTGTAATGTTATGTTTATATGTTTCTTGTGCTTTTCCGACGTATTGTGATATCCGTTCATAGCGCAAACCGTCATTTTTAATAAAAATATCAGGAGTAGTTTTCAATACGACACGACCTTGAGCACTGACGGGCCGCGTAACGAACTCAGCCAATATGGCTAGGTTTGAGCTGCCTCACTTTGACGGCGCGTACTGGGCTTCTAGGTGTAATTATTCTAAGTCTGTTGTGGTATTTTCTCAAGATTTGTCAGTCTGTCGGTGACTCTTATCGGGGGATTTGTCAGTCAGCCTTTTTTTTATCGTCGGTAAAAAAAATGCTGTTTACGCACTGTCTCCCGGCCAACAGGGGGACCGGGAAGGGAGTGTGGGGCTCACTGCGGCAGACGCGACCACCACAGTCCTACCTACTAAAAAACTTCCGACGACATTGTTGAAAATGGGGCGGGGGCCAGTTCCTGGGTTTGTAGCTTCTGGCACCCCGCCCGCGGCCAACGTCCCCCGGATCAGAACCGGGAGGACCTCCTCAGAGAGGCGCAGTTGTCACGCCCCCCCTACCTCCTTGTGCGGCCATGGCGTAATGCCCGACTTCTGGGAGGGTCTATAGCAAGACGAAAGGGGCCCCCTGCGCCTAAGACCGCCCAGGCGCGGCCGGACGGTCCCTCCTGGCCTGCCCGCTGCGCCAACCGCGTAGCCGGAGAGAGAGTGGATCCCGCTCCCTCTCCCGCTCCGCGGCCTTCTTCTGCGACATCACCACTTCGCAGAAGGAGGCCATCGCCTCCCATGCCGTCTCGCTGTCGACCATCTTTTGCATGATGGTCGACAGCGAGAGAGCTTCCTCACCCAGGGCCGTGGTAAGCATCGCCCGCGGCCCCGCCCATACCGGGTACTACACCAACGTGTGCTGCGCAGTGTCGACTGCGCAGTCACAGTGGTGGCAGCACCGGGTCGCCGGGGGGGGGCAACGTCACACAGATACTTCCCGAAGCAACCGTGCCCGGAAAGCACCTGCGTGAGCCGAAAGGGCATCGACTCCCACCGACGGCCGACCCATCGCTCCAAGATGGGCCGAACCGCCTCGAGGATACGGCGCCTCGAGCCTTCGGCACACTCGGTACTCTTCAAGAGGCCCTCTTCCACGCCACCGCACCACAGTGTCCGGTGCAGGGCGGCGACCCTGGCTCCGGGATGCGTGCCAAGCCAAAACATCGCTAAAAGAACCTCGGCGTCGAGGTCCCACGGAAGAGACCCGGCGAGCGCGCATGCCACCTCATGGGAGATGGTGCGATACTCCCTCCGGGGACCATGAAAAACGATAGATTTGACGACGACGGAAATCGTCGTCGCGACGCCGACGGTGGCCAAAACTCTCTCATCCCGGAGGTCAGAACCCCGGGATGTTACGAGAGTGTCGTCGGCGTAACATACCACGTCCTCGCCGTGTATGTTCCACAGGAGTGGTCCCAGGACCCAGGTCCCAGTGTTGGTCCACGTAATAGATGGCGAGCCCATTGCCGCTTACCGGGAACTTTTGTTTTCGCCAGAGCCTCGTCTGTTGTACATCACGTGCTCCACCTGGTGGTTAGGATCCCTATAAACTCTATATAATGATGATCATTATGTTAGATAACACGGACTTTCTTCAGCCAGATATGACTGGTAAATATTCCCGGTTCCACTTTAGCGTAACGTGTTTCTCAGTCAAGTATTCAAGCTAAACATTCCGTCTATGGCTACGGGCGGGTGCGAACCTTATACTTAGATCTGACATCACAATCGACTGTGAATTATTGCTAATTCAACTGAATATATATCGCTAGCATCTTCCTGTTGCTTTACTCGAGTGATCTGTAATATTTATTTATCACGTTTGGGCTACTCAATATTGTCAAAAGTTTGATCAGGTACTAAAGTTTTGATGTTGTTACCTTGAAAGGTAAAAAGACTTAAAGACTCTTTAATGTAACTCGTATATTTATAGGGATCGGGTGACGGATCCTATCAAGACCTAAGGAGCCCAAGTCAAACTCACCTGCAAGTGGTGCACCTGTCGATCAAAGGACGAGGCTCTGGCGAACATAACAGCGCCCGATAAGCGGCAATAGGCTCGCCCTCTATTACGTGGGACTATATAATTGGCCAAGTGTGGGCGTATTATATGCCTCTGCCTACCCTTTTGGGGAAACAGGCGTGAATGTATGTATGTAACTCGTCATAATAACCTTGTCCTGAAGTCAGACCTTCAAACTAAAAAATAAGGGCCCTTCTTACCGTGAATTAAGTCTCAAGACGACATTAATGCCGTTTGCCTATTGATGGTAACTGCAACCTATGGATATACTTGAAATATAAGGAGAATCTATGGCATATAATATATGTTTTGTTGTCTATCTCTTACTCGCACCGCCTTTAATGTCTCTGCTAACCCCAAGGTTGACTGGTAGAGAATGCCTAATGGCATTAAGTTCATCTTTTGTACATTGTATTTTATGTGTGTGCAATAAATATTAAATACATAAATAAATATCTATTTCAATATCGTTTTACGGCCTTTTTGGAAAGCCCCATGCTCTTTGGTTTTGTGGAAACCTCTCCAGCGAGTTCCTACACTCAAGGGTATGGGGCCTTGAAGCTTGTTTTCTGCAGAAAGTTTCTTTGGAAAATACCGTACGCGCTCTATTATTTTTAAGGAGTGAAAATGAATATATACATAATAGGTTGGGGAAAAAGTCTTTTCGTATTTTTGTATGAAAAGTCAAGACATTTTTTTCAAAGTTTATTTACATTTATCTATATATATAAAAGAAAGTCGTGTTAGTTACTGCACTTATAACTCAAGAACGGCAGAACAGATTTGGGCGAAAATTGGTAGGGAGGTAGCTTAGAGCCAGGAGACGGACATAGGATACTTTTTATCCCGTTCGACAGCGTTCCCGTGTGACTTGACATGAAACGTCAGTCACTATAAAACGGGATATAACAAAAAAGAATCAGACTTGGAATAACAAAACGCAAATGACAGCTATGTAATGACGTATGGATGACAATTTGATATTTGTAAGAAAACAATATACAAACTATTTTTGAGTTCTTAGCGGGAATGTGAAGCGTCATGACTGCAGTTTTGTTTTATTTTCTAAAATTTGTGATATTTTGAAGATTATTGTGTAATAACGGTGGATTATTAAGTGTTAAGTGTTTGTGAACGTACATAAGTGTTGGTAAATGAAACAGAACAGTGCAACATCACTTTTCAAATTCTCTTAAGGAGTCCATGTGAGATCACAGTATAGTCCCACATCTTTACTGAGGACTCAAGGGGCTTAGGGGAGGGTATCTCATTTACCATTTATCATCATTATCATTAAACATTCTCATATACTACGAATTATCTCTTTTACTATTGATATACCACTTACTTGACACTGGCTAAATGTGCTGGACGCACGACGCCATTATTTAAAAGAAAGAAAGAAAAAAACTATTTTTATTAAATAAATAATTAACAATTATAATGCAATGATAGTGCCATTGCCCATTCGTATAAACAGTAAAGTGAACTATAAAACTCGGTATGGTTGAAAATTTGAGTTTTGAAATAATTTTTAGGTGAAGTGAAGTGAAGTTTAATTAATAATGCTGCGAGTTAGACGATCGAATCTTTCCCGACAAAGCCGCAATGCAAGTAGAATACGAAATACTGCAAATGAAAGTGATGAAGAAGAACAAGAAATTGCACGTGAACAGCGCCGCGATAGTATGGCTTGACTTTGTGCTTCTCAATAAATAATAATAAAACAAAAAATGTCGTATATCACAAGATAACTTAAGGGAAGCAACCTATGTACTAAAATACAGAAATAATAAGAAATGATTAATGTAGGTATTTAATATTTTTATATTTTTTCCAATAAAAAAAAACACATTCTGCTTATTTAATGCCATTAAGGTGGAACAAAGTTCGCCGGGTCAGCTAGTTTACAATATATATGTACCGTTTTGTTGAATAACTTTCTGCCATTTTGTGGGCAGAGACATTATCCCGTTACTGTAGAAACTTTGGGACTTCTGATCAAAAAAACGGGACAAATAGTTTTGGCAGTCCTCTCTTGAGGTCAACCTTACAGAACCTAAAGAATTCTGCAGAGACCGAAACAGGTGAAAATCTGAAGGCGCAAGGTCAGGGCTATATGGTGGATGCACTAGGACCTCCCAGTCGAATTCTCTTAATTTTTGCTGAGTGGCTAAAGATGTATGTGGTCTAGCGTTATCGTGATGAAAGACCACACCCTTCCTGTTGATCAATTCCGGCCGTTTTCTCTCGACTGCTTCCTTTAATCTCATCAGTTGCTGGCAGTAAAGATCAGAATCGATGGTTTTGCCGGGCGGTAAAAGCTCATAATGAATGTCCAAGTACAGAACCAGCAGTCTAAGTCTATCCAGTTGCTCAGAGGGGTGAGACAGGGGGATGTAATATCCCCGAAACTGTTCACAAGCGCGCTGGAGGACCTATTTAAGACGCTGGACTGGAAAGGCAAGGGCATTAACATAAACGGTGAATACATCTCGCACTTACGATTCGCTGACGATATAGTCTTGATGGCGGAAACGTTGGAGGAGCTGCAACAGATGCTGAACAGCATGGCATCAGCCTCGCGACGGATAGGTCTCGGCATGAATTTGGATAAAACCAAAGTCATGATCAATGCCCGCATTGTTCCGAGACCTATTGTTGTGAATGGCCACCTACTTGAAGTTGTTTCCGAATATACCTACCTCGGGCAGATTCTGCAATTAGGCAAAAACAACTTTGAGAAGGAAGCCAAAAGGAGGATCCAACTTGGCTGGGCAGCGTTTGGGAAACTCCGTCGAGTCTTATCGTCAACTATACCACAATGTTTGAAAACGAAAGTTTTCAATCAGTGCGTCCTACCTGTTATGACCTACGGTGCCGAAACGTGGACACTCACAGTAAGACTGATTCGCCAGTTCAAGGTCGCTCAGCGAGCTATGGAGCGTGCTATGCTCGGAGTCTCTCTGAGAGATAAAATCAGAAATGATGTTATCCGACAGAGGACCAAAGTCACCGACATAGCATACAGGATTAGCAAGCTGAAGTGGCAGTGGGCTGGCCATATCTGTCGAAGAACCGACAACCGATGGGGTAAACGAGTTCTTGAGTGGAGACCGCGACTTGGCAAACGTAGTGTAGGACGTCCACTCGCCAGGTGGGGTGACGATTTGCGAGCGGTCGCTGGCAGATGCTGGATGCGGCAAGCCGAAGACAGGGGAAAATGGCGCGATTTGGGGGAGGCCTATGTCCAGCAGTGGACTAGTATAGGCTGATGATGATGATGATGATGAAAAGCTCATAATAAACAATGCCCTTCCAATCCCACCATACACACAGCATCACCTTATTTCGTGTTAGGCCAGGTTTGGCCACAGTCTGTGAAGCCTGGCCAACTTTCGACCACGACCTTTTTCGCACGTTCTTGTCGTACGTGATCCACTTTTCATCGCCAGTTATCAATCTCTTCAAAAACGGCTCGGTTTCATTACGTCTCAATAATGAATCGCAAATGAGTACACGGTTCATTAAGTTTCTTTGAGTGAGCTCGTGTGGCACCCAAATATCGAGCTTTTTTGTATAACCAGCTTTCTTCAAATGGGTCAAAACTGTTTTGTGGTCAATTCCCAGTTCTTCAGCTGCATCGTAACTACTAATATGCCGATCTTGCTCCACTCTTTCAAAAATGGCGTCCATTTTATTCGTAACAGGGCGACCAGAGCGAGGTGCATCTTTAACATCAAAATTTCCGGACTGAAAACGTTTGAACCAAATTTGTGCTACTCTTACTGATACTGCATCAGGTCCATAAACATCACAAATTTTTTTCACTGCTTGAGTTGCATTTTTGCCTTTTTTATAATAAAATTTTAAAATGTATCCAATTTCTTCATAAGATTCACTCATTTTTACGGAGAGAAAAACAAATGAAAAATAGCGGGAAACAACTTTTTTTTATTTTTTTCTTTTCTTTATAATGGAACCTTTTTAATGTTACCAAAACCAGCCAGACACAAATAGTACAGTCAAAAAAAATTTATAATAAGTTTATACCTACGTTATGCGAAAAGACTTTTTCCCCGACCTAATACATTCACGCCTGTTGCCCCGAAGGGTTAGGCAGAGGCATATTGAACGCCCACACTTCACATATTATATTGTTCGTTCCACGTAATAGGTGGCACGCCTATTGTGCCAATGAACGTCTATAGAAAAAGATGAAAGAAAAAGTTTATATTAATTGAGTCTATATCTCTAACTTAAGAAGTCTTGACAGTTTGTTAAAGGAATCATGCAGACATAGACAATAATATTCGTATTTTTGTCTGCACACAAATATTTGTCTTGTATGGGAATCGAACCCAACGACCTTAGGAACAAAGTGCAGGATCCCGACCTCTACTCCATGCCACATCGGTTATACATTTACTTTTAAAATAAAGTTTAAAAGAATTACATTTTATACATTGCTTTAGAAGTTATAGCGTGAAATGGTAACGAACAGACATACAGAAAGAGTGACTTTCATATTAATTATATTAGTATAAATGTGTTCATTCTTGGAACTAGAATCCACAACCCGTTATGAAGAATTGGGTCAAGCAGATCAGCCCCTCTAACGTTGCATTTGAAAACAGAAATTTGAATAGAATGGAATTTATGGAAATGACTCAAGCTGTCAATGTCATCATCATATATTTTGAAAGAAAGAAAGAAATGCCATTCATTTTAACTATGTTCTTATTACTTTATATATGTTACCGGCCAAACCCGATTTTAGGACAAACTAGTATGGCCTAGTCCAAACTAATTTAGGTGGGCTACAACTATTGTAATAAAATGTTTTTTAATGGTAAAAAAAATAACCTCAACCTAACCCAAAAAGAGAAGTATACGTATCTCTTTTTAGGTTAGGTGGAGGTTATTTTTTTTCTTACCATTAAAAAACATTTTATGCAGCCCACCTAAATTAGTTTGGACTAGGTTATACTAATTTGTCTTATAGTCGGTATATATAATATCAAGCGCATAAAACATAAGTAGAAATAAGTGAAACACAAAATGTGAATGCTTGTGATGGCTTGCATAAGTGTCCCTTTGTCTTAAGCGTTGTATGTTAAATACCGCATGATGGGCAGCAGCGTCATTCGGCCTACTGGCTGTAACTGCGATCACCAACCCGCCGGTGCTGGACCGTGATCTCCCCAATAGATTAAATTCTATTGAGGGAATAGGCCCATAATCACCACGCTGGACAGGCAGGTTGGTGATCGCAGTTCCAGCCAGTACGCAGGATTACGCTGCTGCCCGTCATTCAGTAGGATTTCTCTTCGTAGGCTCTTACGACTCCTTGTGAGATGAGAGGGGGTTAATTAAATAATGCCTAGTATTATATTTTAATAATGTGTATTAGTAATAATATGTTGTAAATTGTACATTCAATATTATGACGACCGAAATGGCGTGGAGGTCAGTATACCTGCACTTCACTCCAGAGGTCGTGGGTTCGATTCCCACACAGGACAAATCTTTGTGTGCATGAATATGAATATTTGTTCTGGTCTGGGTGTTTTCCTATGTTATATTAAGTATGTATTTACAAAAATAGTATTTAAGTATGTTTATCCATTCTTTAGTATCCATAACACAAGTTCTTAGTGATACTTATCTTGGAACTAAAGAATTGGTGTGATTGTAAAGAAAATATTTATATTTATGTCAGAACATTTCCTAGAACCTTTTACAATTGTTTGTACCCCCAAAGAAATAAAATAAAATTGTATCCGTATAAAAAAGTATGCTTTTTTCATATTAACTTTGATCTAAATTAATCCGTATTAAAAGCGTGAAAGCGTCAAACCAGACCAATATAAAATAAACAAACAGACAGGCTCACTTTCACATTTATAATTTATTATTGTGGTAAACGAAACTATTATAGTATGATTTTTCGTAGTTGTCATCTTACGCATTAACTTCTGGGTCAATTTTGATGAAATTTGGTTAACATGAGTTAACAAGATGGGCGCTTGAAAATAAACTAGTCTGTCTATTGAAAATCCCGAAAATTGAGTACCTAATTCCTGCGAATAAACTGGAGTTGAAACGGGTGGGTAGCTCCGCGGTGTTTGGTCGGAAACGATCACCGAAGTAAAGCAGAGTTTACAGAGGGCAGTCCTTGGGTGCCCGTTTGTGTGGCATTAGATATCGAGCGCTTCCGTGCTTCGGAAGGCACGTTAAGCCGTTGGTCCCGGTTTTCACTGCATGTGGTAGTCGTTAAGCCATGTAAGAGGCCTAATTAGGCGGGTTTAAAAATTCTAACAGCAGGACGCCATACACCTGCCTCCGCCAATCCGCACTGGGTCAGCGTGGTGGAGTATGACCCAATACCCTCGCACATGTGAGAGAAGGCTCGTGTTCAGTAGTGGGACGTTAATGGGCTGAGATACAGCTAGCATGATCATTTTTGTTTCCTGATTTTATTTTAGGTAATAACTTTTTTTTTATTAGCTTATTTGAATTCTCTTTTCGTTATGGAAGTTACTTTCATATATCGCACCCCCGTTGCTACAACGTCACTTATGCAATTTTGTCAAAATAAATCTGATTATGAGAAAAATTACGAATATACCTAACTGTAAGATGTTTCGTTTTACTGTAAGATGTTTCGTTGTACTGTGAAATGAAGTCTGAAATAAAGGCTTAAATATTACTAGTTAATGTCTTAAATTAAGAAGAACTATGTTTTATAACAGGATATTAAATTCATAAATGCTTCTCCTGGAAGATTAAATTGTTTGCAGAAGTGACGTTGTAGCACCGGGGGTGCGATATTTGAACTTAGTATATTTTATTTCAAACACGTATACTAACCAGCACTTACCACATGACAAATGATCAAGCAATTGATTAAAATATGCCTCCAATCTACATTAAAGTGAAACTGTACTAAGTGTTCCAGTCTTTTGACGCTTGATTATTTTAGGAAAGCGATTATTAATGGCGCGGTAATGATTTGAGTTTTCGGAAGGAGAAACCAGCCCACGAATATCCTTTGTTGGAACTGTTTCCAACTAAGAAAAATGGTGACTGGTGGTTTTTTGCTAAGTGTTTACTTTTTAAGAAATAATTTAAGAGTGAAATCTTTTAATATTGGCTGTTTCCTGCTCTGTGGGAAACGGACGAAGATCTCTCCTAGCGATAAGGTCTTTGCCCATTAGTAATTTTGTATTGGCTGTGATTGGAAATGTAAGTGTGTGGTGCGGGTCCCTATCGGATCGCCTAATTTTTTGTACGCCTAATTTGTAATGGCACCCAAACGAAAAGCCTAAAATTTTTTCGCCTAATTTCACTCTTCAGAATCGTGTTTGCCCTAATTTCACTTCGCCTAACTTTTTATCGCCACATAGTCATTTACCAAATGCGTCATTTGGCAGAACACATAGGCGAACCAAAGGGCACCCGTGTGGTGATCCTACCAGAGTCCCAAGCGAACCTCACCTGCAAGTGGTATACCTGCCGATCAACGGACGAGGCTCTGGCGAAAATGACAGTTCCTGGTAAGCGATAATAAGCTCGCCACCTATTACGTAGGACCAAAATATTATATTGTGAGCATAAATTATATGCCTCTGCCTCTACCCCTTTGGTTAAATAGGCGTGATATTTTTGCGTACAATTAAGTGTTTATTTATTTATATTTTTTATATATCATATTAATTACAACACAAAAAATACTTCAAGAGATTTTTACGCAGGTGTAAATTTGTATGTACACTTTTTATTTTTTTAACAATTACATCAATTATTTAGTACCAAGATAAGTATCATTAGGAGCTTGTGTACTAAATAACGAATAAACATAAATAAATACTTATTTTTTGTACATACATACTTAATATACATAGGAAACACCCAGACCGGAACAAATATTCGTGTTCATGCACACAAAGATTTGTCCGTGTAGGAATCGAACCCACGACCTCAGGAGCGGAGGGCTGGTATACTGACTTCCACGCCATATCGGTCGACTTGTGAGAAAAAGTTTGGAATCACTTGAAATTGGTTGCACGCGATCTTGAGTACTAAATAAGGGTACTGGCTTGATTTAAATCAATTCATTAATTAATTGATATCAATTAAAAGTTAACAGTTAAACCTTTAAAATAATGTAATTTTTTATGATTATTAAAAAAATATGAAGTGCTCAAGATCGCGCCGCACGGAAACCATTATTTTATGAGAATCTGTTATTTTACAATTTATTGCAAACAGACACATCAGTTATATTATGTACCCACGTATTTGTAATATAATATTTTGTTAATAAAAAAGTAAGATAATGTTATTGACGACCGATATGGCGTGGTGGCGAGTATACCCGCACTCCACTCCAGAGGTCGTGGGTTCGATTCCCCCACAGGGCAAATCTGTGTTTGTATAAATATGTGTTCTGGTCCTATGTATATTAAGTATGTATTTACAATAAAAAAGAAAAAAAGTATTTATGTATGTTTATTTTTTATTAAGTTATCATCATAACACAAGTTCTTAATGATACTTAACTTGGAACTAAATAATTAGTGTAAGCGTCAGAAATATTTATTATTATTATTATTCATTATGAGAAAAAAAATCTTAATTGCATAAAATTATTTTGTCAACTTTGGAAGTCCAAGATACTGCGTTTTAGAGTTCAGTGGTAGGATAAGATAGTTATTTTTATAAATTCTACTTTATTTGAATTTTTAAGTCAAAAGCATAAAAAATACATTAGTTTATGTTCTATTTACTTATGTTATTCAACTGCGTTCTGAATCCAGAGATAGTTTTAAATAATATATCTCTTCTTCTTCTTCATAATAATAAATCGATTTCATCTCCTAATAATAAGTAAAAAGACTCACCAAGAACAATAAGACTCTGCTTCCCGAATCGGGCGATATCCGCCATAGTAGTCTTAACTAATGTAACTGTTACGTCACCACACTTTCGCTGCGCGGCACACAATCATGCAGTCGGTAATCGAATCACTTATGAAACTGAGCGGGCACCGCACTACTCAAGTTCAATGCACTACCGAAAAAGTTCCCCAACCAGAAAAAAGGTAAGATGAAAAAAAAGTAAAAAGTCAAGGGCTTCCCGCGCGTTTTTGGTAGAAATTCTTTTTTTCTTTTTTTGGTATAAATTTACGTCGTGCGCGCTCACTTTCGAGGTACGCAGTGAGGCGACGCGCACTATGCCTATGCTTTTACTTTCGTGGTAGTGGAAGACAGTGGGGATTGATCTGATAGTGGATTTGTCGCGAGGATCTGTGGAGCAAGAAAGGCAGAAAAAATGGCTCGAGTCATTGTTATTTTCTTAAAATTTCATATTTCATAATTCTCTTTCATTTACATGCTTGGCTTCATTACGAGGCACTTGTAAACGTCACTTATACAGTCGAGGGCAATTTCGCCTTTCAACCTGCTGTGAGAAGCAAGAAATTCTGCTCCTGCCTCCCACTAAGATATTTGGATAAATAGATCGATATCTGCGTCTAATAATATTATAACGTCTTTCCCTCCTTTTTCTTCAATTTTTCAGTGTTAAGTAATTTGTTAATGCTTAAGAATTCAATATTAAATAAATAAATATTTATCATTAAGAACTTGTGTTATGAATACTAAATAACAGTTAAACATACATAAATACTATTTTCATAAACATTATAATTTTTTCTAATAATTACACCAATTATTCAGTTCCAAGATAAATATCATTAAGAACTTGTGTTTGGATACTAAATAACGAATTTTAATATAATAGGTTGGGGAAAAAGTCTTTTCGTATTTTTGTATGAAAAGTCAAGACATTTTTTTCAAAGTTTATTTACATTTATTTACAATATATATGTACCGTTTTGTTGAATAACTTTCTGCCATTTTGTGGGCAGAGACATTATCCCGTTACTGTAGAAACTTTGGGACTTCTGATCAAAAAAACGGGACAAATAGTTTTGGCAGTCCTCTCTTGAGGTCAACCTTACAGAACCTAAAGAATTCTGCAGAGACCGAAACAGGTGAAAATCTGAAGGCGCAAGGTCAGGGCTATATGGTGGATGCACTAGGACCTCCAAGTCGAACTCTCTTAATTTTTGCTGAGTGGCTAAAGATGTGTGTGGTCTAGCGTTATCGTGATGAAAGACCACACCCTTCCTGTTGATCAATTCCGGCCGTTTTCTCTCGACTGCTTCCTTTAATCTCATCAGTTGCTGGTAGTTAAGATCAGAATCGATGGTTTTGCCGGGCGGTAAAAGCTCATAATAAACAATGCCCTTCCAATCCCACCATACACACAGCATCACCTTATTTCGTGTTAGACCAGGTTTGGCCACAGTCTGTGAAGCCTGGCCAACTTTCGACCACGACCTTTTTCGCACGTTCTTGTCGTACGTGATCCACTTTTCATCGCCAGTTATCAATCTCTTCAAAAACGGCTCGGTTTCATTACGTCTCAATAATGAATCGCAAATGAGTACACGGTTCATTAAGTTTCTTTGAGTGAGCTCGTGTGGCACCCAAATATCGAGCTTTTTTGTATAACCAGCTTTCTTCAAATGGGTCAAAACTGTTTTGTGGTCAATTCCCAGTTCTTCAGCTACATCGTCAAAAGTCAAAAAAAAAGTCAAAAAATACTTTATTTCATAAACTATTACATAGTACTTGAAAACGTCAAAATTATAAAAAAATAACAAAAACAAATAAAATATAACTATACTAAAATCACGAAGCTTAGATTCACTTGCAACCAAATAATTTAAAAAAACAAAAAACATTTAAGTGCAAGCGAATCTAAGTGCCAGTTCCGAGCCACCGCTCTGTAAGAAGAACTGGCAAGAAACTCACAGGCTATGCTCTTTTAAATTATCGATTGGTTAGTAACAATCTTCATTTGTCTGTGACGCTATACAATGCAACATAATATAACAATATTCATGCTTTAAGTCATTCATATTAGAATAGCCTGTATGAAACGGCGGTTTAATCCCAAGCATTTTTATCAGCCATATAGTCTTTAATAGAATAATATCCCTTTGAAGACAGCTTGCGTTTTATTGTTAATTTAAATTTATTTAGGCTTAATTGCTGTATATTGCTTGGGATTTTATTATAGAATCGCACACATTGACCTTTAAAAGATTTGTTAATTTTTTGGAGCCTAGTGGCAGGTACAACTAGTTTATGCTTATTTCTTGTGTTTAGGTTATGTATATCACTTTTCTTACTCAATTTATCAAAATTTTTGTGTACATATACTAGGTTTTCATAAACAAACTGACCCGCCACTGTCAAAATACCAATTTCTTTAAATTTATCCCTTAGTGAATGTCTACATGGTAGATTATAAATTGCTCGTATGGCCCTCTTCTGCAGTACAAAAATATTTTGAATATCTGCGGCACAACCCCACAGAAGAATACCATACGACATAACACTATGAAAATAGCAATGATAAACAAGCCTAGCTGTTTCAACGTCTGTTAATTGGCGAATTTTCTTTACCGCGTATGCAGCAGAGCTGAGTCTATTCGACAATTCACCAATATGTGGGCCCCACTGTAACTTAGAATCTAATATAACACCCAAAAATTTGGTGGTATCCACAAGGGTCAACTCATCTTCCTTTATTTTAATAGTGGTGTTTACTTGTCTGACGTTAGGCGTCACGAATTTAATGCATTTCGTTTTAGCCCCATTTAATAATAAATTGTTAACGTCAAACCAGTGCACCACCTTTGAGATCGCATTGTTTACATCGTCTGGGTTCTGATATCGCTTTATTTTAAATAATAATGATGTATCATCAGCAAACAATACTATCTCGTGATTTTCCTTTACCAAATGTGGCAAATCATTAATATAAATTAAAAACAAAAACGGGCCGAGAATCGAGCCCTGCGGTACCCCCATTTTTACTACAGAACCCTGAGATCGCTTTCCATTAACTTCAACCCTTTGAATCCTATTACTTAAGTAAGAAGTAAGAAGATCCAATGCGGAGCCTCTTATTCCATAATAATCTAATTTTTTTATCAATGTTTCATGAGGAACACAATCAAAAGCTTTGGACAGATCGCAAAAAATACCTAAAGCGTCCAAAGAATCTTCCCAAGCATCAAAAATATGTTTCAAAAGCTCAACACCTGCATCGGTTGTGGAGCGACCCTTAGTGAATCCAAATTGTTTTGAATGCATTAAGCCATTTTTATTAAAAAATCTTAACATTTGGTTGTAAATAAGTTTTTCAAAAATTTTACTAAAAGTAGGCAGCACTGAAATAGGTCTAAAATTAGTTGGGTCTGCTGTACTGCCCGATTTAAATAGTGGATTGATTTTACTATTTTTCATTAAATCTGGAAACGTGCCGCAATCTATACATTTATTAAATATTATAGCTAAACTGTGCGCCACCGAAACAATGATAGGCTTGGTAACTACGATGGAATTGCCCCAGAGGTCTGCAGTCTTTTTAACATTAAGAGTATTAAATGTCTTAATTATATCTATGGGTGTTACATGATTAAACATAAACTCTTCTGTACAAATGTTTACATTATCTCTTAAAATAGCCTCCGCTAAAGTAGGCGAGGAATTTAAAGTTTTTGTAGTAGACACTGGAATATTAGTAAAGAAGTCTTCAAAAGCATTGGCAATATCTAAGTCAGATGTAAGCGTCTTGCTATCAATGTTGAGTTTAAACTTATTATTATAATTCTTATTTCTTCCCGTTTCACTATTAATAATATTCCATGTCATTTTAATCTTATCATCACTATTTTTAATTTTATAGCTCAAATAACAAGACTTTGCCGTATGACATGCTTTTCTAAATATTTTAGAATATTTCCTTACATAATTATGAAATTGTTCACTATTGTTAACATTTCTTTCGTCATACAGTTCATACAGTCTCTTTCTACTTTTATGTAGCCCAGGAGTAGCCCATTCACTAAAGGCAGCATTATCATTTACCTTAATCGTTTTGGGAGTAAATGTTGATTGAAAACTACTACAAAAGTCGCTAAAAAACATATTATATAAAATATTAGGGTCATTGCTTTTATCTACCATGGGTAAACTAAATGATAATAATTTATTGTTAAACCTCTCAAAACGATTATTGGTTTTTGGTATAAATGTTATTGTTCTTTTAGCCACAGTTTTATTTCTACAAAGCAAAGATATTTGTTGACCACAATGATCTGAATCTAATTGATTAATAATTTTTTTACTGTCATCACTCAGTATAATATCTGTAAATATGTTATCCAAGCAAGTGGCAGTAGTGGCTGTAATTCTTGTTGGCTCTAGAAACACATTTATCAAATTATATGATTTAAAAAGTGCTTTTATTCTTGTACATGCACTCGAACACTCTAGCAAATTAACATTAAAATCTCCACAAACAATAACATTTTTGTTAGCATTATAAACTTTTCCCAGCACTTCATCCATAATACTTTCAAATAAATCATATGAAGCTGATGGAGGTCTGTATACACTCAATACAACAAACCGCTCCATTTCGATACAGGCTATTTCAATAATCCGTTCGGCTGAGAAGCTTACTATCGTAACTACTAATATGCCGATCTTGCTCCACTCTTTCAAAAATGGCGTCCATTTTATTCGTAACAGGGCGACCAGAGCGAGGTGCATCTTTAACATCAAAATTTCCGGACTGAAAACGTTTGAACCAAATTTGTGCTACTCTTACTGACACTGCATCAGGTCCATAAACAGCACAAATTTTTTTCACTGCTTGAGTTGCATTTTTGCCTTTTTTATAATAAAATTTTAAAATGTATCGAATTTCTTCATTAGATTCACTCATTTTAACGGAGAGAAAAACAAATGAAAAATAGCGGGAAACAACTTTTTTTTATTTTTTTCTTTTCTTTGTAATGGAACCTTTTTAATGTTACCAAAACCAGCCAGACACAAATAGTACAGTCAAAAAAAATGTATAATAAGTTTATACCTACGTTATGCGAAAAGACTTTTTCCCCGACCTAATATATCTAAAAACACGCAACTAGAATAAATATTCATGTTTATGCATTCAAAGATTCGTCCTATGTGGGAATCGAACCCACGACCTTAGGGAGGCTCCCACGCCATATCAGTCGTCAACATACATTCACGCCTGTTTCCCCGAAAAGATTAGGCAGAAGCATTATACGCCCCCATTTCGCCAATAACATGGTTGGTCCCACGTAACAGGTGGCGAGCCTATTGCCGCTTACCGGGGTTTGTTATGTTCGCCAGAGCCTCGTCCGTTGATCGACAGCACTACTTGCAGGTGGGGTTGGCTTGGGCACCTAAGATCTTGGTAGGAGCCCTACACACCCTTACAGTTTTTACAATGACCTTTTATATAGCGCTATAGGTAATGCTGCCTTATGTGGGGTAATAAGAATTTTGACAATAGTAATTTAACCTTTGTACAATATTATGTTCGTTGGTAACATTTTGGCGGCAAAACTGTGATATTCATTGATACACTCGCGAGCAACCAAATCGAATCAATCAAATTTGTGTAAGTGTCAGAAATATTTATTTTTATTTTTTATTTATTTATGTACGTAACAAATAGATTTTACGAATGGCATTAATTTGATATTGCCACTGAAAAGAAGTTAAAACGTAAACTTATTTCTAACATAGATATTTTCCAACAAACATTAAAGTTGAAGTAAAATTTATAGTATGCAGTATTAATTAGTAAGCGATATTGCATACATACGTATAATTATAAAAATTATGAGCAAGTGACAATAGTAGCAGTTGTGACTCAGCGATACTAGGTTGGCGGAAGCAATCACCCAGGTGAAGTGTGCTTCCGGGCTAGGCCGTTGGTCTCGGGTATCACTACATGTGGTATTCGTTCAGCTAGTAAGAGGCTTGAATACTATTTGACGTGATGGGGGGGCTAAGTAACTTCCGGTAGGGCGGAGGAATCTGCCCCCTCGACTGGTCTCAATCTTGCCGTGGCGGGGGGGCTGAGTACCTCCCGGAAGGGCGGCGCTAGGGAAAAGGTAACACCGACTGATGACTCTGGGTGTTACGTGATGTTGTGGAGGGCGCAGCGGGTGTGCCAGGGGGCCCCTGCTGTCTAACTATAGACCCTTCGAGAAGTCGGCCACACACGCTATGGTCGCACAGGAAGGTAGGAGGGGCGCGTCCACTGCGCCTCTCTGAGGAGGTCCTCCTGGTTTTGGCCCGGGAGACGTTGGTCGCAGGCGGGGCGTTATACGCTGTAACCCAGGCCTACTGGCCCCCGCCTTTTTCTCAACAAGCGGCGAGCGTCGTCGGAAAGTTTTTAGTGGGCATTAATGCTGGCAGTCGCGTCTGCCGGTAGTGAGTCCCACACCCCCTTTCGGTCCCCCTTTAGCCGGGAGGCAGTGCGTAAATGCATTTTGTTACTGACGTACAACAACAAAAAAAAAGGGCGGAGGAATCGTCAGGGAAAAGAGACCGGCGATTCTGGGTGCCCGTTCCACTAACTACCAGAGGGAAATGGCGCCCCGCCTCTTTCTCAACACGCGTCGGTCGTCGTTGGAGGCCCCGGGACATAGCAGGCTCAAGAAGATCATGGTTGGAACATGGATGGATTTTAGGCAGTAAAAGTGCGACACACCCTCCTGCTCACAGCAGGAGACAGTCATTTGATGATTCTCCGAAAAAAATGGGTTATCTCGCGAACTTTATCAGGTCGTGTGACCATTTTGCGGTTAAGGTTTCTGTCAATAAGTCTCTTTTTCAGAACTTTCCTGTCTCCACGGCTTTTAGTTCTTCGTTCGTTGCTTATTCTTTGAGGTATGTCGGTAAACTATCAAATCAAATCAAAATCAAATCCAAAAACTTTTTATTTCATAAACTATCACATAGTATACTTGAAAACGTCAAAATTATAAAAAAACAAAAAAAAAACAATAAAATATAATTATACTAAAATCACGAAGCTTAGATTCACTTGCAACCAAACAATTAAAAAAACAAAAAATATTTAAGTGTAAATGAATCTAAGTGCCAGTTCTGAGCCACCGCTCTGTAAGAAGAACTGGCAAGAAACTTACAGGGTATGCTCTTTTAAATTATCGATTGGTTAGTTACAATCTTCATTTGTCTGTGACGCTTTAAAGTTTTATATTATTTTTTAAATTTTTAAGGTTTGATTTGATAACATATTGCAACTACACGCTCTGATCATTGTTCTCCGGACGGTCTCTAAAGCTCTCAATATCAAATTTCAAAATAACGGTAATTCATCGATAGAGGAGGTAATATGAAATAGATATCGTTCATCTTGTCTCAAATGTTTAAATAATGTAGGTGTTTGCTGACACGACACGCGACACGATAAGTAAAGCATTCTTTAGAATGGTATTTATATTTAGGTCAGTAAATTACACACAAACATACTTCTATTCTATACTACATTTACGCCTGTGTTCCCAAAGGGGTAGGCAGAGGCATATTATACGCCCACACTTCGCCAATGCAATATCGCAATCTAATCTCTGCAATATCCTTGAGTGCAGCCTGACTGTGGTTGAATATTTAAATCACTTGGTCCCTGATATTCAGGTTGAGCATCTTTGTCTATACTTCTATACTAATATTATAAAGCTGAAGAGTTTGTTTGATTGTTTGCTTGAACGCGCTAATCTCAGGATACTACTGGTCCGATTTGAAAAATTCTTTCAGTGTTAGATAGTCCATTTATCGAGGAAGGTTATATATTATATTATCACGCTAAGACCAAAAGGAGCGGAGCACCAATGAATAATGTTTCAAAATCGGGGGATATTTTCCTATTGAGAGAGCTTACGCTGCGTGCGCTGCGTGAACGGTTAAAGTTTCGCAAAAACCATGTATGACAGAATTGTTTCCCTTTAAAAGTTCTAAAAAATAGTTCGCGACAGCATATGTCTATCTTTTAAGGTTAGCTCATTATAACCTTTTTTATGCTAACCGATTTTTTTCTAAAATAATGCATTATTTGCGAAGGTGTTTTTATAAATATGATATTAATCCTTATCCAAATAAATACATTATTCATAACAAGTATTTAATTTAAAACAAAATTGCCCTTTTTATCATTCGATTTCAATGAGTATTGTTTAGCTCTAGCTGATTTCATGGTTTAAAGAACAAAACCCCGCGCCCGTATCAGATTTCACTTTGGACACTTCGGTGTACCAGACTGTGCTGTTTACAATAGGAGATAGTGGCCCTTGCCTTAGCATTCAACCCTAGTAATCCTGCAGCAATAGTGTAGAAGATTATACTTAGGTATAATTCCATTTCCATTTGAAGTTGCCACCATTTGACCAAACATTTCGGTTGTTTAATTACTCTAATAAAAAGTTTATTACCTTTATTCATAATAAAGTTTCACATAAAATATATCAGAATTAAATTTATCATTAGACTCAAAACTTTGCAGTTAAAAAGTATCCATCACATAAAAATTAACGGCACAAATATTTTAAACTCGATGTCAATAACGTTTAGTTTTACCTCCGCACACTCTTTTGTTCAATAGAAAATGAACGTTCTCACATTACCATATTATTTTAGCAGTAAAACAAAACATTGCTTAAAAAGATCAACTTTCACTTTAAATGAAAATATTAGCTTTACTAAGGAGGTTAAGTATTGTATTATATGTTAGCTTTGCTTTTTTTATTAGTTCTTGTCATAGAATATCATTACCATATCGGCCTTATGAAGTTCACCGTTGAACAGTATCTCCCCCATAGATTATGGGCAAATGCCCGTAATCACCATGCTGGGCAGGCGGGTTGATGATCGCAGTTCAAGCCATTACGCAGGATGACGCTACTGCCCATCACTCGGTACGATTTTTCTTCGTTTATTTTCATGATAGATATTAAAGCAGAGCTCACCCAGTGATTGGCGACTCTGGGTGCCCTTAGTACTGACTATCGGGGGAGAAACTAAGAGGGACCTATAGAGGGCGCAGCGGGCGTGCCAGGAGGGCCCATCAAGCAGAGCCAGGAGGGTCTTAGGCAGTAGGGGCAGGAGGTCCCTGCTGTCTAACCATAGACCCTTCGAGAAGTCGGCCACACACGCTATGGTCGCACAAGGAGATAGGAGGGGCGCGTGCACTGCGCCTCTCTGAGGAGGTCCTCCTTGTTTTTTTCGGTCGGGCGGTCAGGGCGGGTGTAGAAACTGCAATACCTGGCGTCGTCGGAATATTTGTAGTGATATTACTGCTGGCAGTCGCGTCTACCGGTGGTGAGTCCCACACCCCCTTTCGGTTCCCCTTTGGCCGGAAGGCAGTGCGTAAATGCATTTTGTTACCGACATAAAACAAAAAAAAAACAAGGAGGCGGGAGGATGCGGGCGGGGTGCCAGAAGCTATAAACCCAGGCACTGGCCCCCCGCCCCCTTTATCAACAGTGGTGGGCGTCGTCGAAAGTTTTCTATTGTGTAGAACTGCGGTGGTCGCGTCTGCCGCAGTGAGCTCCACACTCCCCTCTCGGTCCCCCATTGGCCGGGAAGCAGTGCGTAAACAGCATTTTTTTACCAACGATAATAAAAAAAAAAGTTTGCAATTGGATGCTTTTTGAATGGTTTTAAACAGGCCTATTCAGCAGAGAAAAGCAAATGGTTGACTAAAAAAAAGTCTCGGAAGAAGCTTTCTTATAATTAGCTGACTTTTTTATGATTAACCTTTGCCGAAAACCATAAAAAAAGTTAAATTATAATTTAGTTTGGGTAATAGGACCTAATAGGTATTAAAAGCCATTAAGCCACAATCCTCTGAGCCAAAACGCAGATTATTAGCTAAACTCGCTTAGAATACTAATGAAAAAATACTCATTACATAAAAATAAATCTCGCATCTCTGTTGGTTACGTTTTCACGTCTAAGCTATAAACAGGGTTGTTTGTAAATATGTAAATTGGCGTGTTAGTTAGTTAAATAAACGTTCATAGGATAAAGTATACTTTCAAACTTGATCAAACAATTTTAGCATTGTCATAACAGAGACAGTGGCTGGCGAAGTTGGTATAAATTTTCTTACAGAGGGCCGTCATCAAACTTATGCTGAATAAAGAATCCTACATTCCAACTGTTAGACAACTACATACATACATTCACGCCTTTTTCCCCGAAGGGGTAGGCAGAGGCATATTAAACGCCCACACTTTGCTAATTATATAGTTGGTCCCACGTAATTGGTGGCGAGCCTATTGCCGCTTACCGGGCTCTGTTGTGTTCGCCAAAACCTCGCAATATACTCAAGTACCCATATTTAACTCGAGCTTTGCCAGAAGTCAATCAATATCAATATTTATACATGATCGTTTCTTTTATGATGTTTTAAATATATGGAGGTAATTTACAAAATGAATATTACCACCATAAAATCTACGCTAAAGAAAATACTTACTTCCTCAAAAATATACATCACGGCTTTGTTTATTTTGCTTAACTATTGTAAATTTGAGTTTTTATGTGTAAATATAATGCGAATTTTTAGAAATAGCTTCTTCAGCAACGGACACAAGTGTAGGAAATATATTGCAGTGAATTGTGGCTTTCAGTGTTGATTCCAGAACTCCATGAAAACCTCTAGTAAAGTCTCCACTACTTTATTGACTACCGACTTTGTCTTGACTGTGACGGACTTTACTGGACATGACTTCAACTGTGACTAAAGGACGAAAACGCTGCACATTGTTGCAAATAACTTGAATTCTATGATTACTTGACACTGGCAAATACTCTAAACGAGTAAGTCCATACTAAAAGAAAAAAATCCTTAACTTATCATGCTACAGTAATATTTATAGTGTACTTATCACTACATCATCATCATCTCAGCCCATTAACGTCCCACTACTGAGCACGAGCCTCCTCTCACATATCAAGGTGCGAGGGTATTAGGTCATACGCCACCACGCGGACCCAGTGCGGATTGCCGGAGGCAGGTGTAGGCGTCCTTTTGAAGCCGCCCAATTAGGCCTCTAACATGGCTTAACAACTACCACATTTAGTGATAACCAGGACCAACGACTTAATGTGCCTTCCGAAGCACGGAAGCGCTCGATATCAAATGCCACACAAACGGTCACCCATCCAAGCTGATCTGACCTCTATAAACTCTGCTTTACTTTGGTGATCGTTTCCCAGGAGGGTCTGCCAGGGCCAGGAAGGTCTTAGGCAGCGGAGGCTGGGGACCCTTTTTGTCTAACCGTGAACCCTCCGAGAAATCGGCCACTCACGCTATGGTCGCACAAGGAGGTAGGAGGGGCGCGTCCACTGCGTCTCTCTGGAAGGTCCTCCCGGTTTTGGTCCGGGGGACGTTGGCTGCCAGCGGGGTGTCAGAGCTGCAACCTAGGTACTGGTACCCCGCCTCTTTCTCAACAAGCGGCGGGCGTCGTTGGAAGATTTTTAGTGGGTATTACTGCTGGCGGTCGTGTCTACCGGTGGTGAGTCCCACACACCTCTCTCGGTCCCCCTTTGATGCACTGTCTACCGTTACTGTTGTTACCGACGTAAATAAAAAAAGGTGTTTGTGTGATGCGCACAAGTATTTGTATCTGAGTTATGGATGTTTATAAAAGTATGTATATTCGCTGTCTACTTGCCATAGCACAGGCTCTGCTTCGGTTGGTACTGGCTGGAAATAGGTGGGTTTGTTGGAAGGATTTATTTATTTAATTTAAAAGTGTAGCCGGTTACATAAATATATTTTTCATCCTCATACTGTGCAGAATATCAGCACTCGAACAAGAGCTTTTGAGCAAGACCACTAAGCTCTGGAATTCGCTGCCGGCTCATGTGTTTTCTGTTTCCTATGATCCCGGGTCTTTTAAGCGGGGCGTGAAACGGCCTTTTAGCAGGCCGTCATGAGTGGATGCGCTTTATAGCGTGCTTATTTCACGTTATAAAGCGCTTTCATTTTCTCATTGGACTGCATCTACTGCTTATCATCAGGCAGGATGTAGTCATTATTACGTGTCACATAAAAAAAAAAAATCTTGGTAATTGTATAGGGTGGAGGGTTTATTATCTTAGATATAGGAAATTTCTAATTCGAAATGAAAAAAAAATATTTGTTGTCTTTAACATCAACAGGATCATTTAGATTCGTCAACAATTTATAGGTGTTAACCCTCCATAGTGTCCATTTCCCTGTATTTTACTAGTATACTATTTTTGTCGCCTACCTACTTTGTGCCTCATTTCAAATTTGTTGTAAAATGATGACTATGCTGAGAATAAAAGTTTTTTTTTTGTTCTTTTATAGTGATCTAACTACTTTCATTTTTTGTGTGTGTAAAAAAAAGAATTATGATATACGGTTACGGAAGAGCGAAACAAAAAGAGCGTATGATAATACTTAAAAGTAGGCCTTGATCCAATGAAATGTAAAATTTAGATTAAGTTTCAATAAAAACTTTTTGTATTTGGTGGGTGTATAGGGGTCTTACCAACATCTTAGGAGCCCAAACTAACCTCACCTGCAAGTTGTGCACCAGCCAATTATCTGACAAGGCTCTGTCACACATAACATGTGACAGAAGTTATGTCACATACTGTAAACATATCGTGACATTTTCATGTAAAGTTCTATATTTATTAATTTAAAATAATTTCACGGACAGTTACGCTTACAAAGTTAATTTATTGTTTAATCTCTCACATACCTAATTAAATTGTAAATTCTTGTCTATATAAATAAATAATAAATCACTATATTTTTTAACTATTACAACAATTACTTGGTTCAAAGATAATTAATAATTATTAAGAACTTGTGTTATGGATACTAAATAAAATAACGGATAAATGTACCCAAATACTGTTTTTTTGTAAATATATACTTAATAACTGTGCCCGGTTAGCGGCAATAGGCTTGCCACCTATTACGTGGGACTAACTATATAATTGGCGAAGTGTGGGCGTATAATATGCCTCTGCCTGCCCCTACGGGGAAACAGGTGTGTATATATACTTAATATACATAATGTACATAGGAAACATCCAGACCAGAACAAATATTCATATTCAGGCACACAATGATTTGTCCTGCGTGGGAATCGAACTCACGGCCTCAGGAGCGGAGTGCAGGTATACTGATCTACTCGCCATATCGGTCGTCAATATATATTAACTACTTATGTATGTAAAAAAAAAGGATTTAAGTATGTTTAAGCGTTCTTTAATGCCCATCGCACAGTGTATATATATTTATTGACAATAATAAAAACCTTCAATTATAAGGGCTGCTTTACTTTAAGGTTTTCTCTCCGTTCCTGAGGGGCTACTCTAATTCATCGAAAACGAAACTTCGGTATACCTATCTCTTTCACTCTCTAGGTATATTATTATCGAGTGAAAGGGATGGGTATAACAAAGTTTCGATTTCGTTGAATTAGAGTATCTCTTTTCCAATGTGTCACTCAGACAAAGTCGAGGCCAGATACTAGTGTAGTTATAAAATCGACCCAACAAGGTTGTGTTGCGTGCGTCCCGGACTTAAAGTTTTGTAACAATTTTAAGAAGTTCTCTCTTTCTGCGCAAAATATTTAGCAATCGGGTTTTACACATCTCGAAATAAAAGTATTATTCATAATTGTTATAGGTTTAGTTTCCTTGTGGGTACTTAATAATACTAATAGCTCGAAAAGCTCTCGACTGAGTGAGTCCTTATTAAATTTGAATATACCGTTTGATAATGACTGATAGTTAAGTAAGTAGACGATGCAGTCTAAAAGACTATAGCGCTTAATATTTTGGAATAAACACGGTGAGAAGTACATCAACTCTAGGTGGCACAGAATGATTATGGGGCTATTCGAAAAGGGCATGAATTTATTTGGAAGGTTTAAAATCAAATCAAATATGGATCATTTGTTTCATAAACTATTTATACATAGTACTTGAAAATGTCAAAATTAAATATAAAAAAACAATCGAAATATTATTACACTGAAATCACGGAGCTTAGATTCAGTTATATGCAACAAAACAATTTAAAAATAAAAAATAATTAAGTGTAAGTAAATCTAAGTGCCAGTTCCGAGCCACCGCTCTGTAAAAATAACTGGCAAGAAACTTACAGGCTATGCTCTTTTAAATTTATACATTGGTTCATCATCATTATTTTAGCCATTTCACGTCCACTGCTGAAAATAGGCCTCCCCAATTGCTTTTCACGTAGATCGATTCTTTGCCGCCTGCATCCACCGGCTCCCCGCCGCCCTGACCAGATCATCGGTCCATCGCGTTGGAGGGCGCCCTCTACTACGTTTGCTGATTCGTGGTCGCCATTCAAGAACCTTAACGCCCCATCGGTCTTCGGTTCTTCGAGCTATGTGGCCCGCCCACTGCCACTTCAGCCTGCAAACGCGCCTTGCTATGTCGGTCACTCTAGTTCTCCTACGGATTTCCTCATTTCTAATTCGATCACGTAGGGACACTCCGATCATAGCTCTCTCCATTGTACGCTGAGCGACTTTGAGCTTCCTTATGAGGCCCATAGTCAGGCACCATGTCTCAGCCCCATACGTCATCGCTGGCACTGGTCGAAGACTTTCGTCTTGAGACACTGAGGTACTTTGGACTAGAAGATTTTGCGTAGTTTCCCGAACGCAGCCCAACCGAGCTGGATTCGACGATTTCTTTCTCGAAGTTGGACTCACCTAATTGGACTTTTTGTCCCAGGTATACGAACTCGTCGACAACTTCGAGGGCCGAGCTTCCCACTATTACTGGGGTAGGCACAACATGGATATTTGACATGATTTTGGTCTTATCCATGTTCATTTTAAGACCTACCCTTCGGGAAGCTCTGTCGAGGTCTCCGAGCATTGTGCTCAGATCCACAAGCGACTCCGCTATGACCACTATGTCGTCGGCAAATCGAAGGTGAGTCATATACTAGCCATTAATGTTGATGCCGTAGTTTTTCCAGTCCAGTAGCTTGAAAACATCCTTCAGAGCAGCAGTGAACAGTTTCGGTGAAATGACATCACCCTGTCTCACGCCTTTCTGCAAAAGGATAAGACTCGTGCACTAGTCGTACGGACATGGTGGAGTTTATGTATAAACTCCTTAGCACTTCGATATACCGATGATCAATGCGGCTTCGCTGCAGGGACTGAAACACTGCCCAGCTCTCGATCGAATCAAAGGCCTTTTCATAGTCCACAAACACTAAGCAAAGTGGCTGGTTATACTCCTCGGTCTTCTGTATAACCTGCCGCAGCGTGTGTATGTGGTCTTTGGTTGAAAAATCTTTTCGGAAACCGGCTTGTTCGGGAGGCTGGAAGTCGAGACGGTTCGTGATGATCCGTGAAAACAACTTATAGACGTGGCTCAGTAGCGTAATTGGCCTATAATTCTTCAAAAGAGATTTATCACCTTTCTTGAAGATAAGGACAACCACACCACTGCACGCCTGTGGCCTACGTCCCTCGAAGATGACGGTATTAAAGAGCTTCTGAAGTACCTTAAGTACTGGTGTACCACCCGCTCTCAGAAGCTCTGCTGTCATCCCGTCTTCACCCGGTGCCTTGTTGTTGTTTCAGGGCCATCCTAATCTCGTACAGGCTGACGTCCGGGATATCTTCGGTGGTATGTCGAGTTAGTTTGGCTCTAGGGTCTTTAGCCAAACAAGTAGCAGGATCTTGCGTACTGGTATACAACTGTCCATAAAACCTTTCGATCTCCCTCATAATCTCAGGTCTCGAGTTGACTAGACTGCCTTTGTTGGTCTTCAGCTGTGTCAACTGACTCTGACCAATAGACCTCTCTATTCGCTTCAATATAATTTGTATTGAATTTGCGAATATCGAGTCGCAAGGATTTCGAGATCTGTCTATTGATGAGCCGGTAAGCAGACGCTTGCACTGAAGACTGCAATCGCATGTCTCGTCGCACTTCCATGAGATTAAGAGTTTGAGTCGACAGTTTATTTTGTTGAGTCTTATAATGTTTGGACCCGACAACGTGGACAGTCTCAACTCGCTTATATCATCAACTGTTACGCAGTTCTCCAGACCTGCGAAGCGATTTTAAAGCTCGAGCTGAAAGTTCTCGGGGTTTTGAATATGGGCAGCTGAGGGTCGGAGCGTAGACCTCGTCAAACGGGACCTTTCAAGCTTTATATTTATATGCAATGTGCCCCTTACCATTCGGTGATCGCTACCGGTTTTCACCCTGGCGATCACAGAGACATCATTGAATATTTGTCGCTTAGTGGTCAATGATGAAGTCTATCTTATTCCTCGTGAAATTATCGAGGCTCAGCCAGATCCATTTCCTGTGTGGTGGCTTCTTGAAGAAGGCATTCATCATGAAGAGGCCCTCCTTCTCCAAGAAGTCAGCCAACCGCTGTCCCCTATGGTTCCTTTGCCCTATACCAAATTGCCCCACTTTCTGCTCGTCAATTTCCTTCGAAAAGTCACAGCGCACCAGAGTTTAAATCTGAGACCATCTGAATTTGAAGACCACTGCGCTATCGCCCGTCTAATTGTGTATTAAATGAATATTAACCGCCTGGTACTGTTCGTAATCGCTGATAACATTACGCAATACACACATCGTCAGTATAATTTTCTCTGCTGCGTAACTCCAAAAATACAACACAAGATTTTACTTTTAATGCCATCTAGTGTCAAATTTAGAGATGTATCGATCTCTCAAGTCCCATAAATTAATATGCAATTAGTTTTTAACGAATTGGAATAACACCTATATTCAGTTAGTGCCTTAACTATGAAAAATAAACAGTTTTTACTAAAAAATTAGGCCGACGACATTTCTATTCTTTTCATTTATAAAAAAACAACTTATGCACAATATCGCAAAACTTTATTTCTTGCTACACAAGCCCCCGAAGCACAACTCCTGTTAGCATACAAACTGTTCTTAACTTAATTTAAAATTAAGCCCCGGGCAAGTTTAACTTCACCTAGAAAAACTCAATTTTAGAACTTACAATCACAAGCTAACAATTTACTTCATAAAACTTAATTTAACCGAGGAGTATGATGTAATAAAAGCCGTTTCCCGGACGCACAAACAGGTTTCATCCTGTCTTTTGTTAGCTTTCAAGTTATCTGCAGGGCTATTGTAGGTCAGGTATCTCGGGATTTTATATTAGATTTTCAATTTAATAACACGCCTGTAATAAAAAATTCTGTCATGACTGCAGTGCCTGCTGGCTGCATATGAGCAATGCCTATGAGTTTCTATTGTGTGCGTTATTATCTGCGTTTTTCTGAAGGCGCTATTCCAAATGCTTTATCGTACCATTTGTTGAACGCATTCTAAGACATCTCACACAGCGCTTCACACTGAGCACAAGCCCAGTCAATCAGAATTAGTATTATACGTAATTATTAGGATAAATAAACATATGCAGTCCTCCATGAAAGTAGTTTACTTTAACTTTCTTTTATCTATGTTATTGAATAAAATAAATTATAATAAATAAACATTGGTTTTGTTCGGTTCCGTGTGGCTTAGAATAGTAGCACCCCTCTCATCTCATAGGGGTCATAAGAATAAACGAAGGGAAAATCTACCGGATGATGGGCAGTGGCGTCATCCTGCGTAATGGCTGGAATTGCGATCAGCAAACCTACTTTAGCAAATATACTTTATTGTCTTTAAGATCAACATGATAATTTAGATTCGTTAAATATTTACACACAAAATGGAAATTCAATATATATATATTTTAATAACAATGAAAGAGATATGAGCGGTACCATAATATAGAAATAAAAGCAAATGGGTTCTTTGTCAGAATTTGTAAAGGTTTGTCAGTTTATTTGTCTGTTGTGGTTTATCTCAAGATTTTTCAGCCTTTCGGTGTCTCTTATCGGGGGGATCTGTCGGTCAGCCTGTCGTGATTCTAAAGGAGGGAAGGGATTGTCTGTCAGTCAGTCAGTCAGTCTGTGTCGGTGAATCTAATGAGGCTTCCAAAAAGGCGAAGAGATTGAGAATAATGCTTTAAGAAATTCATCTAGGCCAATGTTCAGTATATTATATACATTCTATTTATTATATACGTACCAAAAATACAAAGGAAATATCAAGACCAACACAATATTCGTATTCAGGTACACGAATATTTATCATGTATTAGAATCGCAGCCACGACCCTAGAGTGCAAGTATACTTGACCTTTACGTCATAACGGTCTCATAGTCAATTCAATTTAATTATTTATTGCATGCTACATTGGGTAGTTACATAATGTAATGTATGTATGTATGTGTATACATAGAGATGTTAATTACAATATAGCGCCCTGTAAGGACATAGCAAATTGTTTATTACTACATACTATTTATCTATTTATTTACTATTTATCATAAATATTTATAAATCAACACTACATAATATTATAATCATTGCACATTTGTTGTTTAACTTACGTTTATCTTTTATGTCTAACATCAAGATATAGGATATATTATTTCTTAAAATGTTTTTATATAAGTACACCTATTACTATACACATTATAATTATATTACAAACGATATGTGAATGATGTATTAGAGTCTTCAAAAAATTCTTTAATGCTGTAATAACTTTTTGTAATTAAAAACTGTTTTAGCTGACTTTCGAAACTAGTTAATTTTTCAATATTTTTAATTTTGTTAAGAATATGATTAAAATTAAAATTAAAATTAAAAATTCATTTATTCAAGTTTGGCTCAATAGAGCTCTTATGAATGTCATACTTATAAACTATCGCGCCCATTCACTGCGGGCGGGAGCTTGATCGTAAAAGAACGGGCAAGAAAATCGTCAAGGTTGGTTTTTTCTCCCGCCAGTTACAATTAAAATACATAATATTAAAACAATATATAATTTTATTATATAAACGCTGTAAACAAGTCTTTATAGTCAGCAAACATAACAAATATATTATAATGTAGGTAATAATAGGTATTATTAAGTAGGTAGGTATAATATAGATGTACATAAATTACCTTGCCCTGCCAATCTATCCTCATCTGTAATAGCTTTGACATTTTCACAGAAAATGCGAAATGTATTACTGCGTAGTCAGAATGGAGCCGGAAATAGGTTTATTGGTTCACCGCAGATCCCTAGAGGGACGCGGTGTAAGCCAATTTCCTACCTTGTTGTAGTATAAACAATTTGGGAACACAGCCTTAATTTAGATTTCACTAGAAATAGAGTTAGCCTTGTTTTGAAAGTATCAGTGATTTCAAGATAATTAAACATTGTAATGTATTTTAAAGTACAGAATATTTAAAGCATTATTGTGTGTCCGAGCAAAGTATTGCATACAGAAAAAATACTTTTATCTTTTATATTACTATTTGTTTGAATTTATTATTCTAAATTAGGCAGACAACAAATTTAAACTTCAAACTTCAAATATATTTATTTCATAAACTATTACATAGTACTTGAAAACGTCAAAATTTATAACAAATATAAAAAACAATTAAAATATAATTATACTGAAATCACGAAGCTTAGATTCACTTCCAACCAAAAATTTAAAAAAAAAATTAAGTGTATGTGAATCTAAGTGCCAGTTCCGAGCCACCACTCTGTAAGAAGAACTAGCAAGAAACTCACAGGCTATGCTCTTTTAAATTATCAATTGGTTAGTTACAATCTTCATAACATAGACATACATTTCTCATATCATCATATCCTAGCATTATCCCGGTTACCCCAGACTAAAGTCCAGGGCCCAGGGTCTGCTCACTGGTCTAACCAGATTTGGCTGAACTTTAGTTCAGAACATAGAGCGCCTGCCATCTGACCTCCACAACCCAAAAGGGAACATCCTTCTGTGGTTAAACCAGTTGATATAATATTAGAAGAGACTGACTTCCTTATAACGACTGCCATAGATATTCATGACAGCCGGGACCAACGGCTTAACGTGCTTCCCGAGGCACAGAGCAAGTGATAATTACGCACATAACTTCGAAAATCCAACCCTAGAACCCTAGACCCTCCGAATTAAAAGTCTATGGGTCCCGCCACTGTCTTAAAGGCATCAATTTCTAACAAATTGCTAACAATTCTATTTATGTTCACCTATTCATGAGTAATTTAATCCAATGTTGCAAGTAATTGTCGTATATTTAATTTATATATCTATCTTTAGTTACTTTTGTGCGCAGTTTTACACATCTCGAAATAAAAGTATTATTCATAATTGTTATAGGTTTAGTTTCCTTGTGGGTACTTAATAATACTAACAGCTCGAAAAGCTCTCGACTGAGTGAGTCCTTATTAAATTTGAATATACCGTTTGATAATGACTGATAGTTAAGTAAGTAGACGATGCAGTCTAAAAGACTATAGCGCTTAATATTTTGGAATAAACACGGTGAGAAGTACATCAACTCTAGGTGGCACAGAATGATTATGGGGCTATTCGAAAAGGGCATGAATTTATTTGGAAGGTTTAAAATCAAATCAAATATGGATCATTTATTTCATAAACTATTTATACATAGTACTTGAAAATGTCAAAATTAAATATAAAAAAACAATCGAAATATTATTACACTGAAATCACGGAGCTTAGATTCAGTTATATGCAACAAAACAATTTAAAAATAAAAAATAATTAAGTGTAAGTAAATCTAAGTGCCAGTTCCGAGCCACCGCTCTGTAAAAATAACTGGCAAGAAACTTACAGGCTATGCTCTTTTAAATTTATACATTGGTTCATCATCATTATTTTAGCCATTTCACGTCCACTGCTGAAAATAGGCCTCCCCAATTGCTTTTCACGTAGATCGATTCTTTGCCGCCTGCATCCACCGGCTCCCCGCCGCCCTGACCAGATCATCGGTCCATCGCGTTGGAGGGCGCCCTCTACTACGTTTGCTGATTCGTGGTCGCCATTCAAGAACCTTAACGCCCCATCGGTCTTCGGTTCTTCGAGCTATGTGGCCCGCCCACTGCCACTTCAGCCTGCAAACGCGCCTTGCTATGTCGGTCACTCTAGTTCTCCTACGGATTTCCTCATTTCTAATTCGATCACGTAGGGACACTCCGATCATAGCTCTCTCCATTGTACGCTGAGCGACTTTGAGCTTCCTTATGAGGCCCATAGTCAGGCACCATGTCTCAGCCCCATACGTCATCGCTGGCACTGGTCGAAGACTTTCGTCTTGAGACACTGAGGTACTTTGGACTAGAAGATTTTGCGTAGTTTCCCGAACGCAGCCCAACCGAGCTGGATTCGACGATTTCTTTCTCGAAGTTGGACTCACCTAATTGGACTTTTTGTCCCAGGTATACGAACTCGTCGACAACTTCGAGGGCCGAGCTTCCCACTATTACTGGGGTAGGCACAACATGGATATTTGACATGATTTTGGTCTTATCCATGTTCATTTTAAGACCTACCCTTCGGGAAGCTCTGTCGAGGTCTCCGAGCATTGTGCTCAGATCCACAAGCGACTCCGCTATGACCACTATGTCGTCGGCAAATCGAAGGTGAGTCATATACTAGCCATTAATGTTGATGCCGTAGTTTTTCCAGTCCAGTAGCTTGAAAACATCCTTCAGAGCAGCAGTGAACAGTTTCGGTGAAATGACATCACCCTGTCTCACGCCTTTCTGCAAAAGGATAAGACTCGTGCACTAGTCGTACGGACATGGTGGAGTTTATGTATAAACTCCTTAGCACTTCGATATACCGATGATCAATGCGGCTTCGCTGCAGGGACTGAAACACTGCCCAGCTCTCGATCGAATCAAAGGCCTTTTCATAGTCCACAAACACTAAGCAAAGTGGCTGGTTATACTCCTCGGTCTTCTGTATAACCTGCCGCAGCGTGTGTATGTGGTCTTTGGTTGAAAAATCTTTTCGGAAACCGGCTTGTTCGGGAGGCTGGAAGTCGAGACGGTTCGTGATGATCCGTGAAAACAACTTATAGACGTGGCTCAGTAGCGTAATTGGCCTATAATTCTTCAAAAGAGATTTATCACCTTTCTTGAAGATAAGGACAACCACACCACTGCACGCCTGTGGCCTACGTCCCTCGAAGATGACGGTATTAAAGAGCTTCTGAAGTACCTTAAGTACTGGTGTACCACCCGCTCTCAGAAGCTCTGCTGTCATCCCGTCTTCACCCGGTGCCTTGTTGTTGTTTCAGGGCCATCCTAATCTCGTACAGGCTGACGTCCGGGATGTCTTCGGTGGTGTGTCGAGTTAGTTTGGCTCTAGGGTCTTTAGCCAAACAAGTAGCGGGATCTTGCGTACTGGTATACAACTGTCCATAAAACCTTTCGATCTCCCTCATAATCTCAGGTCTCGAGTTGACTAGACTGCCTTTGTTGGTCTTCAGCTGTGTCAACTGACTCTGACCAATAGACCTCTCTATTCGCTTCAATATAATTTGTATTGAATTTGCGAATATCGAGTCGCAAGGATTTCGAGATCTGTCTATTGATGAGCCGGTAAGCAGACGCTTGCACTGAAGACTGCAATCGCATGTCTCGTCGCACTTCCATGAGATTAAGAGTTTGAGTCGACAGTTTATTTTGTTGAGTCTTATAATGTTTGGACCCGACAACGTGGACAGTCTCAACTCGCTTATATCATCAACTGTTACGCAGTTCTCCAGACCTGCGAAGCGATTTTAAAGCTCGAGCTGAAAGTTCTCGGGGTTTTGAATATGGGCAGCTGAGGGTCGGAGCGTAGACCTCGTCAAACGGGACCTTTCAAGCTTTATATTTATATGCAATGTGCCCCTTACCATTCGGTGATCGCTACCGGTTTTCACCCTGGCGATCACAGAGACATCATTGAATATTTGTCGCTTAGTGGTCAATGATGAAGTCTATCTTATTCCTCGTGAAATTATCGAGGCTCAGCCAGATCCATTTCCTGTGTGGTGGCTTCTTGAAGAAGGCATTCATCATGAAGAGGCCCTCCTTCTCCAAGAAGTCAGCCAACCGCTGTCCCCTATGGTTCCTTTGCCCTATACCAAATTGCCCCACTTTCTGCTCGTCAATTTCCTTCGAAAAGTCACAGCGCACCAGAGTTTAAATCTGAGACCATCTGAATTTGAAGACCACTGCGCTATCGCCCGTCTAATTGTGTATTAAATGAATATTAACCGCCTGGTACTGTTCGTAATCGCTGATAACATTACGCAATACACACATCGTCAGTATAATTTTCTCTGCTGCGTAACTCCAAAAATACAACACAAGATTTTACTTTTAATGCCATCTAGTGTCAAATTTAGAGATGTATCGATCTCTCAAGTCCCATAAATTAATATGCAATTAGTTTTTAACGAATTGGAATAACACCTATATTCAGTTAGTGCCTTAACTATGAAAAATAAACAGTTTTTACTAAAAAATTAGGCCGACGACATTTCTATTCTTTTCATTTATAAAAAAACAACTTATGCACAATATCGCAAAACTTTATTTCTTGCTACACAAGCCCCCGAAGCACAACTCCTGTTAGCATACAAACTGTTCTTAACTTAATTTAAAATTAAGCCCCGGGCAAGTTTAACTTCACCTAGAAAAACTCAATTTTAGAACTTACAATCACAAGCTAACAATTTACTTCATAAAACTTAATTTAACCGAGGAGTATGATGTAATAAAAGCCGTTTCCCGGACGCACAAACAGGTTTCATCCTGTCTTTTGTTAGCTTTCAAGTTATCTGCAGGGCTATTGTAGGTCAGGTATCTCGGGATTTTATATTAGATTTTCAATTTAATAACACGCCTGTAATAAAAAATTCTGTCATGACTGCAGTGCCTGCTGGCTGCATATGAGCAATGCCTATGAGTTTCTATTGTGTGCGTTATTATCTGCGTTTTTCTGAAGGCGCTATTCCAAATGCTTTATCGTACCATTTGTTGAACGCATTCTAAGACATCTCACACAGCGCTTCACACTGAGCACAAGCCCAGTCAATCAGAATTAGTATTATACGTAATTATTAGGATAAATAAACATATGCAGTCCTCCATGAAAGTAGTTTACTTTAACTTTCTTTTATCTATGTTATTGAATAAAATAAATTATAATAAATAAACATTGGTTTTGTTCGGTTCCGTGTGGCTTAGAATAGTAGCACCCCTCTCATCTCATAGGGGTCATAAGAATAAACGAAGGGAAAATCTACCGGATGATGGGCAGTGGCGTCATCCTGCGTAATGGCTGGAATTGCGATCAGCAAACCTACTTTAGCAAATATACTTTATTGTCTTTAAGATCAACATGATAATTTAGATTCGTTAAATATTTACACACAAAATGGAAATTCAATATATATATATTTTAATAACAATGAAAGAGATATGAGCGGTACCATAATATAGAAATAAAAGCAAATGGGTTCTTTGTCAGAATTTGTAAAGGTTTGTCAGTTTATTTGTCTGTTGTGGTTTATCTCAAGATTTTTCAGCCTTTCGGTGTCTCTTATCGGGGGGATCTGTCGGTCAGCCTGTCGTGATTCTAAAGGAGGGAAGGGATTGTCTGTCAGTCAGTCAGTCAGTCTGTGTCGGTGAATCTAATGAGGCTTCCAAAAAGGCGAAGAGATTGAGAATAATGCTTTAAGAAATTCATCTAGGCCAATGTTCAGTATATTATATACATTCTATTTATTATATACGTACCAAAAATACAAAGGAAATATCAAGACCAACACAATATTCGTATTCAGGTACACGAATATTTATCATGTATTAGAATCGCAGCCACGACCCTAGAGTGCAAGTATACTTGACCTTTACGTCATAACGGTCTCATAGTCAATTCAATTTAATTATTTATTGCATGCTACATTGGGTAGTTACATAATGTAATGTATGTATGTATGTGTATACATAGAGATGTTAATTACAATATAGCGCCCTGTAAGGACATAGCAAATTGTTTATTACTACATACTATTTATCTATTTATTTACTATTTATCATAAATATTTATAAATCAACACTACATAATATTATAATCATTGCACATTTGTTGTTTAACTTACGTTTATCTTTTATGTCTAACATCAAGATATAGGATATATTATTTCTTAAAATGTTTTTATATAAGTACACCTATTACTATACACATTATAATTATATTACAAACGATATGTGAATGATGTATTAGAGTCTTCAAAAAATTCTTTAATGCTGTAATAACTTTTTGTAATTAAAAACTGTTTTAGCTGACTTTCGAAACTAGTTAATTTTTCAATATTTTTAATTTTGTTAGGAATATGATTAAAATTAAAATTAAAATTAAAAATTCATTTATTCAAGTTTGGCTCAATAGAGCTCTTATGAATGTCATACTTATAAACTATCGCGCCCATTCACTGCGGGCGGGAGCTTGATCGTAAAAGAACGGGCAAGAAAATCGTCAAGGTTGGTTTTTTCTCCCGCCAGTTACAATTAAAATACATAATATTAAAACAATATATAATTTTATTATATAAACGCTGTAAACAAGTCTTTATAGTCAGCAAACATAACAAATATATTATAATGTAGGTAATAATAGGTATTATTAAGTAGGTAGGTATAATATAGATGTACATAAATTACCTTGCCCTGCCAATCTATCCTCATCTGTAATAGCTTTGACATTTTCACAGAAAATGCGAAATGTATTACTGCGTAGTCAGAATGGAGCCGGAAATAGGTTTATTGGTTCACCGCAGATCCCTAGAGGGACGCGGTGTAAGCCAATTTCCTACCTTGTTGTAGTATAAACAATTTGGGAACACAGCCTTAATTTAGATTTCACTAGAAATAGAGTTAGCCTTGTTTTGAAAGTATCAGTGATTTCAAGATAATTAAACATTGTAATGTATTTTAAAGTACAGAATATTTAAAGCATTATTGTGTGTCCGAGCAAAGTATTGCATACAGAAAAAATACTTTTATCTTTTATATTACTATTTGTTTGAATTTATTATTCTAAATTAGGCAGACAACAAATTTAAACTTCAAACTTCAAATATATTTATTTCATAAACTATTACATAGTACTTGAAAACGTCAAAATTTATAACAAATATAAAAAACAATTAAAATATAATTATACTGAAATCACGAAGCTTAGATTCACTTCCAACCAAAAATTTAAAAAAAAAATTAAGTGTATGTGAATCTAAGTGCCAGTTCCGAGCCACCACTCTGTAAGAAGAACTAGCAAGAAACTCACAGGCTATGCTCTTTTAAATTATCAATTGGTTAGTTACAATCTTCATAACATAGACATACATTTCTCATATCATCATATCCTAGCATTATCCCGGTTACCCCAGACTAAAGTCCAGGGCCCAGGGTCTGCTCACTGGTCTAACCAGATTTGGCTGAACTTTAGTTCAGAACATAGAGCGCCTGCCATCTGACCTCCACAACCCAAAAGGGAACATCCTTCTGTGGTTAAACCAGTTGATATAATATTAGAAGAGACTGACTTCCTTATAACGACTGCCATAGATATTCATGACAGCCGGGACCAACGGCTTAACGTGCTTCCCGAGGCACAGAGCAAGTGATAATTACGCACATAACTTCGAAAATCCAACCCTAGAACCCTAGACCCTCCGAATTAAAAGTCTATGGGTCCCGCCACTGTCTTAAAGGCATCAATTTCTAACAAATTGCTAACAATTCTATTTATGTTCACCTATTCATGAGTAATTTAATCCAATGTTGCAAGTAATTGTCGTATATTTAATTTATATATCTATCTTTAGTTACTTTTGTGCAGCAATAAAGATTCTTCTAGAATTATTGCCACAAAATGGTCCTAATTTCAAATTGGCATAACTGCAATGCTAGAAACGCACATGAAATAAATTGAAACCCAATTATATACGAAAAATAATCTGCTGTTAGAATTCTCAGCACGTACACGTAGTAATTAGAGGTTGTGAGTTGAATGAAATGGAGGCACAAAGGAATTCCGCAGCCGGACGAACGCCTCCTGCAATGTTAAGAGGGTGAGGTGCAAAAATGGAAAATTGCTATTTTAAACGAGTAGGTGACGCATATAATTTTTATTTTCACAGTGTTCTCATAATACTATTTTATTCGTCAGGCTAAATCTAAAGATCACTCATTGCTTTAAACCCTTATTTTATTTTTTTGTTTTATGTCGGTAACAAAATGCATTTACGCACTGCCTTCCTGCCAATGGGACCAAAAGGGTGTGTGGGGCATATCACCGGCAGACGCGACTGCCAGCAGTAATACCCACTAAAAATGTTCCGACGACGCCCGCCGCTAGTTGAGAAAAAGGACGGTTGCAGCTCTGACACCCCGCCCGCGTCCAACGTCCCCCAGACCAAATCGGGAGGACCTCCTCAGAGAGACGCAGTAGATGGGCCCCTTCTTCCTCCTTCTGCGACCATAGCGTGTGTAGCCGACTTCTCTCCTGGCCCCCCTGGCCCGCCCGCTGCGCCCTCCACAGGTCCTTCTTAGTTTCACCCCCGGTAGTCATTACTAAGGCCACCCAGAGTCGCCAATCTCTGGGTGTTACCTTTTCCCTAGCGCATTCTGTTCTACTACTATTCAACACGACACGTGTGTCGCCCTTACACAGGGCATCTTCAGGTAAGATAGGAGCCTCAGAACAACGATGTCTTCACGACCAACGCTATAACGAGAGTCTCAGAGAGACGACTTTACTTATGTTAACATAAGTGATGTTAGCTTACGCGTAATTGCTATAATGCTACTCGTAGCTAGTATCTGGCAATATCTTGAATGTCCGAAAGCTGTCAGTTCTCCTCACTAGCACATTGGGTTATGTGGTCTCACAACTGGGGCGCCAGAACTGGGGTTTCGTGGTCTAAGTTACAAGAGAAATTCTACTTGAGTACCGTATATAGGAAAAATAAAACAGTTTAGTAAAGAAAATTCGTCAGTTCAAGAGCGATTAAAGACTTTAAACTAGTTTAAAGGAATATTTGTATTTCTCGTAGCAGATTTTTAACCAAAAGCAAAAAAATATAATAAAATATAATATGTGATCTGTATAAAAAAACAAAATTGTCTTTAAGATCAACAGGATCATTTAGATTTGTCATATTTTTTACATACAAAATGAAAATTCAATAAATATTTTTTCCAACAATGAAAAAGATATGTACAATATATCAAGAATCAAGAAATAAAAGCAAAACGGATTCTTTTTCAGAATTTGTCAGTTAATCTGTCTGTTGTGTTTTTTTCTCAAGATTAGGATTTTTATAATCCCTCTTCTGCATTATGACCGGTATTTAAGTCTGAGCACCCGTGACGCGGTTCTACCAGAAGATTAGGTACATAATAAAGGCTTTATAAAAAGAGCGTGTAAATGTTTTTAAAAAGCCAGCAATGCGCTAGTAATGCCCGTAGTATTGCAAGCAAGGCACCCACTTTCTAGCGGCACGTGGGCATTTTGTACAGTTGTATTTGTGAGCAATAACGTGTTTATCTATGCTAAAGACTTTTATATAAAGGGTTTATCATTAAACGAGTATCGACCCTAGCACACTACAGTTACAGTAGCATTTTGAAGCCAAAAAACGCTTACTGTCGTGCTTTGAGCCACCTCTGACCGCAGCTGGCTTCAGAGTTCAAACTGGCGTCAAACTTGTCCCGGATTTTAGTGGGATGGCCTGGGCTGGCTATTTGCGATCCATTGTTATAGAACCGCTTTCTAATTTACATTTTTCAAATCAAGCTCTTTATTGTGGATTTCATTGCTCCTCTCACGCTCACGGGGACACCCAACGACGCCCCGAAGAGTCGACGAAGAGAAATTCTACCAGATGATGGGCAGCAGCGTCTTCCTGCGTACGGGCTTAACTGCGATCAACATGTTTGCCCAGGGTGGTAATTATGGGCAAATATCCCCATACATATCTACATTCACGCCTGTTTCCCCGAAGGGGTACGCAGAGGCATATTATACACACGCCAATTGCATTGTCAGTCCAACGCAATAGGTGGCGACCTATTGCGGCCTGCCGGAATCTGCTAAGTTCGCCAGAGCTTCGTCTGTTGATCAGCAGGTGCAGCAATTGCAGGTGAGGTTGGCTAGGGCTCCTTAGATGTTAGTTGGATCCCCATACACCGAAATATAATGTAATCGCTAATATCCCCAATAGAATATAACCTATTGGGTAGGCCAATGTTCAGCTGTGGACTTTATAAGGCTGATATGATGATGATTATATTCCTAAGGTAAGCCTTACCTTACCTTACCTTAGAGATATGAGAGGCCATACTTAAGGAGTTTCTTGCCAGTTGCTTTTACGCTCAAGCTTCTGTACTTAGCCTTGATTGAAACGACCACAGATATAGATAGACCTAGATAACGCAAGAGCAACTACTTCGCGTGCCCAGCTTACGAACAAAAATCGTAAGCGGCCACTTTCGCGCTCAGTCTGCATCGGTGTGCCGCGCTAGTCGGACGTCAGTAAAAAAATATAAAATGGTTAATTGCTCAGTTATAAATTGTAAAAACTGTACAAATGCGAGGAGAAAAAATAAAGGAAATGTTTCCTTCCATCGGTAAGTCATTTTGTGATTAATATTATGCATATTTAATATTAAAATCAATTATTTTTGATCTAATACCCTCTGTAATACCAAATTTGAGAAAAAACATAGGTCATCAAACGTTAACTGCATATTCGTGTTACATTGCGGCTTTTACTAGAAGCGGTTGATGCGACGTTTTGTTTTAACAAGTGATGAATATCGCAGCAAGTGATACTATCGTATATCGCATCGGTTTTGTAGTACAGGGGCTTTTATCATTTTTCTGTCAGTTTTAGCGATTAGTGCTGTTCATCGTAGGCAACACAAATTGATTCTCAAGAATCGATTTCGGAAACAGAGAAATGATTTTGTATTTTATAGGTACTAATTATGTAGACAATTTTAGTAAATAATCGTAACGTTTAGTGTTTGTTTTTTAGTTTTCCACATGAACCCAATTTAAAAGAAAAATGGATTGAGGCGACGGGAAAGAAAGATTGGTTCCCAACAAAGCATAGCACTATTTGTTCAATACATTTTGAGGAAGCATGCTTTGTTGAAGGGAAAAAGCAACGAATAGTAACAAAAGCAGCATATCCGACTATTGATGTACTGAAGATCACAACTGATGAAGTTAGTTAATTGAGAAGTCTATGTACTTTCGAGCTTTTTATTACAAGTGTGTAAAGTTTTCAATGTTGATTTTTACTTGTACTTGTATTACAGAATGTAGATCCAAAAGTTACGCCAGAAAAAGCTTTGTTATCGCCAAAAAGGAGGAAATTAGAAAAGGTAAGTACTTTATTGTTATATTTTTTATAGATGCCTTATTTTATTACATACAATACAGGACAGTAATAAAAATAATAAAGAAAATATATAGAGTACATAGTGTACAAGTACCTACTAATGGATGTTTTCTTGTGTTGTTTAACTTGTTATTATTAATTGTTAATATACCATATAATACAAGCTACCTACCTGGTTTGTAAACATTTGAGGGAGATCTGTGTTTAGCATGTGTTTCAACAGCTGACATGATAATAGTGATTGTTTTGTTTATAAAATGATTTATGTTTCAGGATGTCAACGAATTACTTAAATCAAACGAAAACACTCCAAAGAAAAAAAAGATATTTATAAAATTGAATCAGGCAAACGAAAAAGTTATACAGCAAAAGAAACAAATAAAAATTCTGAGGGAACGAAACCGTCGCAAAGTCCAAAAATACATGCCTTGATAACGTTAATAGAATGCTTAAAAAAGAAATCGTTTATTAATGATGAGCAAGCTAATGTGCTTAAAACAACCAACGTGACAACTCAAGAACTTTATTTAAGACAGTCGAAGAACAAAAACGTAGTCAGTACGTCGAAGTATACACCAGCACTACGGACTTTTGCTCTGACGTTGCATTATTATTCAACAAAAGCTTATAATTATGTCAGAAAGGTTTTTAATTTGAGCTTACCACATCCTCACACTATTCATAAGTGGTATAGATGTATAAATGGTAGTCCTGGATTTACCACTGAATCTTTAGAGGCGTTGAAGTTGATAGCGAATAACACAAAACGTCCTTTGTATTGCTGTCTTATGATCGATGAAATGGCAATTAGAAGGAAAATTGAATGGGACGGAAATAAATTCCATGGTTATGTAGATTTTGGTGGTGTATTAGATACCGAAGAGGTTCCTGAAGCTAAAGAAGCACTGGTATTTTTAGTCACCGGAATAAATGCTAACTGGAAGGTGATCTTGAAATTTGAATTAATAATGTTTTTTTCTTGTGTATGACGATATTATATTAATTCGCTTTTATTTACAGGTTCCTGTTGGATATTTTTTAATAGATGGAGTAACTGGTCAGCAAAAAGCCGATTTAGTGCTGCAATGCCTGAGACATTTACACGAGTCAAATTTAAACATAGCCGGTCTTACTTTTAATGGATGTCCATCTAACATAACAATGGCAAAAATATTGGGTGGCAAATTTGAACCAAATAATATGAAAACCACGTTTGAACACCCTGTTACTAAACAACCAATTGCAATTTTTTTTGATGCTTGTCATATGATGAAGTTAGTGAGAAATTGTCTTCAATCATGTAAAAACCTTGTTGATGGTAATGGCAAATGTATTTCATGGGAGTATTTTGAACATCTGAACAAACTTCAAACTACGGAATATTTCCATTTAGCCAACAAATTACGGAACCACCACATTAATTTTCACAATCAGAAGATGAAAGTTAAGTTGGCTACCCAACTTCTAAGCAAAAGCGTTGCTGATTCTCTCGATTTCTGTAGAAAAAAATTGAGAATTTCTGATTTTAAAGATTCATTAGCTACAGCGGAATTCGTACGTATTTTTAATGATTTATTCGATGTACTCAATTCTAGAAATTTAAAAAAGTTTGATTATAAGTAGCCTCTTAACTTAAATAACAAATCAAGAATAATAGATTTTTTGGATAAGGCCGAAAGTTACATTATAGGATTGCGAACTTCAAAAGGAGATTTTTTGACTCAAAGTCGCAGAAAAACAGGATTCGTTGGTCTTTTGGTTTGCATCAAAAGTACAAAAGCACTATTTCAACATTTGATTGAAGAAAACAGAATCAAATTTATGTCGATGTACAGATTCAGCCAGGATCACCTAGAGTTGTTCTTTTGCAATATTCGGGCTCACGGTGGAAGTAACAACAATCCGACTTCAAGACAATTTCAATCTTTCTACAAGAAACTGTTGAGCCATGTTGAAATAAAAAACAGTAATGCTGGTAATTGTGTGGAACTGGAACACATTTCAATACTGAATTGTTCTTCGGCGATACAAACAATTAATGCTACCACAATACGCGGACCACTAGCAGATGATGAAACAGATTGTACAGAACTCAATATAAGTAGTCTCCGAGATTTTGATGATTTTTGCAACACGTTGCCACGAATTACAGAATTTAGTGGGCAAATTATCACATATATTGCCGGTTATGTAGTAAGAGCAATACAAAATAATATCAAATGTGACGAATGTATCAATGCGTTGTCTTTACAAGAAAAACCGGGCATTGATCATACTTTTGAATTTGTTAATTTCAAGGATAAAGGTGGTCTCGTTTATCCCACAAAAGACGTAATTCAAATATGTAAAGTTGCAGAGATAGAGATTCGAGATATAATTAACAAAACACAAAAATTCAGCATGAGGCCGTCATTAAGTAAACTCCTTCTAATTAATAAGATTTTACGTTATTTTGTCAATAGTAACATCTTCAGTAGCATCGCCATTCATCAATTCGATCAATCGCCAACAGAGAACCATTTAGTAAATTTAATTAAAACAGTCGCGAGTACATATTATTATATGGACGTGCGTTTTCATTATTTAACAAAATTTTTGAGATCTGCTGTAACAAAAAGACAATTATATAATAAGCTCATTTTATTGCAGGGACAATAACTTTGTCGTTGCGCCCTTAAAATTGTGAAATAAAATAAAACTACAAATCTTTCAATTGAACTTGAACAAATCAAAGGTTTATTTTCAACTTAATTATAATAAATTATAATTTTAATAAATAGGTAACGTAAACGCACCTAATAACGACCCCTTAAAATCCGCACTCATTACCGCCCTATTCAGAAAACTACCATTTTAATGTAATGTATTAAAATTATACAAGTGGTTGCTTTAGAAGAAATTTAGATGTATTTGTATTACAAATGTTCGTCTCTTGTCTATGTTCTCAACTCGACGATTTAAAGAATAATTGCTCAGTTCGTCCGTGGACGCCGGCGATAGTGCATTTTCCATAGTGTGGCGTTCCCGATCACGTAAGTACTCTTATTTTTTTCTTAGTAGAATATTATATCGTCTGGCATTTTAATGAATATTCTAGTTCTTTTGATCCATTTTTAATACTTTCAGCAACATAAATAATAATTAAGTTTAATGATAAACTGTTTTATTTTGTTTAAAATTCAATATTAAAAATAGGCGGTAATAGGAACAAAAATCACAATTTTGTTTCTATTAACGACTCATGTCGCTGATAAGTACTTTACGTATCTTTAGTGTGTCTAGATTTTTGTTAAAATGTATTAATTGATAAGCAGGAGGTTATACTAATTTAATTCCTTGGTATGTTAACTTATATTTGAGCTATTAACGCCATATATTTAAGTGCATTAGTAGCCGTAAAAAATTACTTTGTTCTTATGTAAAAATTTTAAGGAATAAAGGAGATATAATTTTTAAATATTAATTTTTTTAGTTGTAGTATCATTATTATTAAATATTTATAGCAACCACACCATTTAAAATCATACAAATGCACAAAAATCACATGGATTTACCCAATTCATACACATTCTATTGGGTCGGTAATAGGTTATACGATTTTCTTCAATAATACCTATTACCGATCTACTGGTACATTTACAACGAACTCCCATACTAAGAATCTGTTTCTTTATTTGGTATTTATTTTCAAGTAAACATAGTTACCTAAGTTACATTGTATTCCATATTAAACATACAAAATTTAAATAGCAAACTTTATTATATAAATGGTATATACATAACTAATATTTATAAGTGGAAATCAAATGGTAACTAATTCTTTATGACTATTTGACATCGATTTATATTCTAGACTTAGTAGTGCATATACATATTTAGTTAAATAAATAAATTTGTTTTAGAAACATGGATCGACCAAAACGTAAACAATATACACCTAATCAACTTGACACTGCACTGTTGGCTATTACTAATGGAGCAAGTATCTATGAAACCTCGAAGAAGTTTGGGATTCCTAGAACAACTCTTCGTGACAAGAGAGATAACAAGTACTCTAATGAAAATTGTGGTGTTCAGACCGTTTTCACCAAGGACGAAGAACGTCAGTTAATAGACTGGATTCACTATTTGGGAAGATTAGGTTTTCCTATAACAAAAGACCAGCTACTGGAAACTGTTTCAAAATTAGTAGAAACATTAAAGCGCCCGCACCCATTTAAAGAAGGAGTTCCCGGTCGACACTGGTTTCAAAATTTTTTGAAAAGACATCCTACAATTTCGAAAAGAGTTGCACAGAATTTACCAACAAATAGAAACGAAGTGAAAGAAGAGGCTATAAGATTATGGTTTGGGCGTGTGCGTCAATATTTTGAACAAAATAATTTAATGGAAGTATTAGATGATCCAGCAAGAATTTTTAACTGCGACGAAACTGGATTCTTTTTATGTCCCAAGGCAAAACAAGTCATTGTGCAACGAGGCAGCAAAAAGGTATATACTCGAGTCGCCAATGACGAAAAAGAGTGTTTGACTGTATTGGTTAATGTTGCTGCTAACGGTAAAATAGCACCACCCATGGTTTTATACCCTTACAAGCGTATGCCTAAAAACCTTGTACCGACTGTGCCATCTGGCTGGGCTGTTGGTAACACCGAATCTGGATGGATGAATATGGGTGCTTTTTACGAATATATTACCAACTGTTTCTATCCTTGGCTAGTTACTAATGGAATACCGTTTCCAATTGTATTATTTCTGGATGGCCACACATCACACATATCCCTACCTTTATCTTCATTTTGTAAAGAAAATGGTATAATACTTGTAGCTCTATTACCTAATTCTACTCACGTACTTCAGCCTTTGGATGTTGCAGTATTTCGACCTGTCAAAGGTACTTGGAAGACAGTTGTTAGCGATTTCCGAATAAAAAATAACTTTGCAAAATTGAAACGAACAGATTTTGCACCGCAAGTCAAAATCTGCCTCGATTCTTGCTTAACAGAGGAGACTATTGTAAACGGCTTTCGTTCATGTGGAATATACCCGTTCGAGCCAAATAATGTTAATTACAGCAAGCTTCTACCTGAAATTCGGAACGTGACCAGCGATACTAATAGCGATACTGCAGAGGGTAGTGATAGTAATACAGTCAGCTCTATTCACAGTCAACGCCATCGTACTAATCAAATGAAAACCTTCAAGCAACTTTTTGAAGATCGCTTGTCACCTACTGTCCTTCAAGAATTTCAAAGCTCTGGAAATGTATGGATTGGTGACATCGGCTACAAGAAGCTGTTTGAATATTGGAAGGATATTAAAATCAATGATGACGATGAAGAACGTAATTTAGAAATTGGCGATACGACTTTAGTGAACAATATTACCGATTTGGATACATTCACATTTAAAGTAACACCAGCTTTAATTTTACCATCAGAACAAAATGTCTTCCAAGAAGTATCTTATTTGACTGTAGACGGCACATTGACTTTTCCAGTAGATCATGTTTTACCTGAAAACACTCAAGGCCCAGTAACTAGTCATATTACAGATTCAATGCAAAAATTGCCTTCTAGCGAATTTAGGAACGACAAAGATTTTTTTTTCAATACTGCAGATCAAAATCTAAGAACATCATCTCCGAAACCATCAGACTCAACGTCAAAACCTTCAACATCGACTACAAAACCATCAACATCAAGTCCGAAACCTTCAACATCAATTCCGACACCATCAACATCAAGTCCGAAACCATCAACATCTACTCCAAAACCATCAACATCTACTCCAAAACCATCAACACCAACTCGAAAACTATCAACACCAATTCCGAAACCTTCAACATCAACTCCGAAACCATCAACATCATCAATTCAAAGTATATGCGAGAATTTGAGCTCTGAATGTCTTGATAGTACTATAATTAATAGTTCAGAACATTGTAAAACTCCACTAAAATCTACTACGACGTCAATCAATAAAAATATTCCAAAAGAACTGAACATTTCAACACCTTTTAAGAACGCATTATATTTTCCCGAGAATAAGACCACAACGAAAAAGAGAGCATGTAAAAGGGTTACCCCAACTGTTGCAATATCCGATGAATTTATGGCATATCAGAAAAAAATAGAAGCTGAAAAATTTGAAAAAGAAGAAAAGAAAAGAAAACGAAATGAAGATTTGGAAAAGAAAAGAAAAGATAAATTAAACAAACAAGGCAATCCAAAATCTAAACTACTAAATAAGGCAAAACGTAAAATAACCAAGGTGGATGCTTCAAAGGAAGATACGACTGATTCCGAAAATGATTTTCAAGTTCGACAAATGCCTCGAAGGCGACATGTTAATATGCAATCGTTTACGGAACTTAGTTTTAAGTCTCCATTACGATCTACTCAGGCTAGCCCTTACCGAGATACAGCTACAACACAAGATGTGAACGTCTCCAATGATGGGTCTTCATCTGATGATTGTGAAATAAACCGTCCTGCTAAGATCATTATGAGGCCGAGATATGATTTTGGATTTGATTCAGAGTCAGATGAACCTATTTTTTAATCTTAATTTTATTCTGCCAAAGGTAATTTCTTTGTTTTAATTTTAAATGTTAATCTAATAATAAATATTGATTTGATATGACTGCTAAACTTAAAAAAATTATAGTAATTTTATATTTGTATGTTACATTTTGCTAAATAATATACTAACTATTGTTACACTTTAAGTTATAATTAAGTAGTATATTATTTTTAAGACTGATTGAAGGCTGTTAAGAATAAACTCATATAATAACGTTAAGTTTTGATAATTTTTTGTAGTGAGCGCTGAGATTATAATCCTGAATTATATTCAGAGTCACAGGAGTCTATTTTTTAATCATATTATTTTTTGCAAAAGGTATATTTTAATTTGTTTTAATTTTAAATTTTAATCTGTAATAATTTTAAAATTGATTTAAATTTCACATGACTGCTAAACTTAAGTATACTTATATTTGTAGGTATGTTACATGTTGCTAAATAATATACTAACTGTTGTTATACTTTAAGTTACAAATAATTCATAGTAAGTAGTATATTATTTTGAAGACTGATTGAAGGCTATTAAGCATAAACTCGTATAATAACGTTAAGTTTTGATATCATTTTGTAGTGAGCCCTGAGATTATAATCCTGAATTTTATTCAGAGTCGCAGGAATCTATTTTTTTTTTTCTTAATTTGTTTCATTTATCACTATGAATCCAGATGTTATAGTAATTTTACTACTATGTTAAATTTTTTACTAATATTGTTTAATGCCTTTTGTTATTATAGAAGAGGTATAATGCCAAATGCCAGATTGTATATTTATTATAGTATAATCAATGCTGGCCTTTGATAATTATTGGCCATATATAATTCGTTCAAATAAGATGTTTGTGACTGATTTAATACTGTACTACTATATACCTATAGTAGGAGAAGAATACATAACATAATAGTTAAGTTTTGATAACATTATGTACTGTGTTGGAACATTTATAAAAATAATTCAATATACACAAGCATTTTTATTTACCGTTAACGGGTCCATTTATTTAGTGGTCGGTATTAGGTGTCACATAAACGGTATTAGGCACACGGCCTATATTTTGGATCGGTAATAGGGACATGGCCCGTTTTCTTTTATTTAATTTATATTTTTTGAAGTCATTCGAAGTATAACTGTTTCTATACATGACTAAAAAAATCAATAATTTCAGTACTCGAAAAACCGGTTTTATTGGGGCCACATATTAAGAATGTGCTTAATTTTTGGTCATCAATCTGAACTCCGCTTAAACTGGCGGTAATGGGTGCATTTACGTTAACATAATTCTCGAATTTTGTTGTTTTTCTTCTTATCAATCCGCTAAAATAGAAATATCTTATCTTATAGCGGGGGCCACAGATTAACCGTGGCGCACTTTGACCCTTATGCCGGATCTTTTGTGCATCCCCTTGCCTATCACTCCAAATCTCCAAATATTGTTACCATCATCTTTATGACAGTTTTTGCAGATTGGAGCCCATAGTCCCTTGGTTGTGGGTAGGCCACCCCCAGGAGACTCATTCGGCAAGCAGCCAACGAGTCACAGGTACACAGCAGGTGTTCCATAGACTCCTCTTCGTCCCCACATCTACGACATAGCGGTGATTGCACTAGTCGCATCCTGTGGAGCATTTTGTTTGTGGCATAATGCCCTGTTAGAGCCCCAATTATCAGTCTGGCTTGATACCTGCTACCTTCGCAGAGGGCCTTACACCAGCTGCTCCCTGTCACCCCGATGAAGGCCTTTGAGTGCTTAAGCGCCGGTAGCAGCTGCCATTCCGATAGATGTTTCTCCACCGTATACTTTTTTAGCGTCGTGGCTATTGTACTCATAGAGAGTGCAATGCATGGCTCCGGTCCAGTGAAAATTGATTCCGAGCCCTGTCTGGCAAGCCTGTCAGCGTGCTCATTCCCCTTAAATCCGGCGTGGCCTGGTATCCACATGAGGGTTACCCTGTTTGTCCGGCCCAGTCTGTTAAGGGTTTGAGCAGCTTCTAGTACCAGCCTTGAGTCTACTCGCACTGAGGCGATAGCCTTGAGTGCAGCTTGACTGTCGCTGAGTATGTAAATCACTCGGTCCCTGATGTTCAGGTCGAGGATCTTCATAGCACATATGATTATTGCATATGTTTCAGCCTGAAAAACCGTAGCATATTCGCCTAAGCTTTGGCTAATTTCATGGTTTTTGGAATAAACACCCGCGCCCGTACCAGATTCCATTTTGGAACCATCAGTATACCAGACAAGGCTGTTTACATCAGGAGTAGGTGGCCCTTGCTCCCATTCATCCCTAGTGGGGACCTTTGTTTTGAATTTATTTTTGAACATGAATACAGGGCATTGTTTATCTGTCCCCATACTCATGAGCCTTTTGAGGCTGGAATTAGCCTCACATCTTGTATGTTTACCCTGGTTACTAGACGGATCCCACAGACCAGCCACTTTCAATCTGTGGATTGCCTTCCAGGCCTCCGCCTCTATAACAGTATGCAGCGGCGGTAGGTCCAGTAGGATCTCCATCGCTGCCGTTGGTGTAGATCTGAATGCCCCAGTAATGGCCATACATGCCACCCTTTGAACCTTACTGAGCTCATTTCTACAAATAGATAGCCTCGCTCGAGGCCACCATACAATGCACCCATAGGTCACTATAGGCCGCACCAGTACTGTGTAAATCCACCTTAGGATTCTTGGTTTTAGCCCCCAAGTTTTCCCGTAAGTAAAACGACACAATCCAAAGCTCCTAAGAGCCTTTTTAAGGGTCTGTTCTACATGTGACTTCCAAGTTAGTTCCTTATCTAGGATTACACCTAGATATTTAACTTCCGTAGTCCAAGGCAGCTGTGTACCACAGAGAGTCAGCGTTTTCAACGCTGACAGGTTTCTCATTTTAGTGAATGTAATCACGGTCGTCTTCCCTGGGTTTACAGAGAGGTGGTTGTCGTCGCACCATTCCTCAAGCTGACCCAGGGCTCTTTGCATCAGTTGTGATACGATATTGGGAAACTTCCCATTGACCATAATGACAAGGTCGTCAGCATAGCCTATTGTCTGATATGGTCCTTGGTTTAGTTTGGTTAGAATGGAATCCACTACAAGACTCCACAGGAGGGGTGACAAAACTCCCCCCTGCGGACACCCTTTCGTGGTCTTAACCATTAGTATCTCACCAAACTTACCTGAGGTAATGATTCTACCCTTAAGCATGCAGTCTATCCATTTACAGATCGTGTCAGGGATACCGTGGTCCCTAGCTGCTGCTCTTATCGATTCAAAGGTTGTTCTATCGAAGGCGCCTTCTATATCAACAAAGGCTCCCAGGCACACTTCCTTATTCTCGATCGCGGCCTCGGCCCTCTTAACAACTAGGTGTAGTGCTGTTTCCGTTGATTTCCCGGATTGATACGCACATTGAAACTTGTGTAGGGGAAGTTTCCTGAGCGGACCATCTCTAATGTAACGGTCAATTAGTTTCTCCAGGGTCTTAAGAAGAAACGATTGAAGACTAATGGGCCTGTACGCACGTGGCTCTTCATAGTCCGGTTTGCCTGGCTTCGGTATATATATAACCTCAACCTTTCTCCAGGCTTTCGGAATATATCCAAACGATATGCAGGCCTTATAAAGCCTACAGAGATGAGTGTTCAATTCTGAGGCTCCCTTTTGTAGAATTGCAGGGTAGATTCCGTCAGGGCCAGGAGCTTTAAAAGGTTGGAAGCTACCAGTTGCCCATCTCAGTCTTTTGTCGTCTACAATTCTCTTTGCAATGGTCCAGTCTGCCCTGCAAGTATGTTTTATCTGGTCTTCCAGGCTTAGTGGATCATCATTCGCCCCTAGGGCTATTGACCCCGGAAAGTGGGTCCTTAAAAGTGTGTCTAGGGTCTCATGTATGGACTCCGTGCGCTCCCCATTTGACTTCTTAACAGTCGTGAGTGGGATCGCCTTGGTTGTTGCCATAGCCTTACATAATCTCATTCCCTCAGGAAGTGAGCTTATCTCTTCGCAGTGTGCCCGCCATGCCTGACGCTTGGCTTTGCGTACCATTTTGCTATATAGCTTTAGAGAGATGGTGTATTCCTCAAAGTTCATGGTAGCTTTTGCTCGATTGAAAGCCTTTCTCGTTTCCCTTCTCATCTCTGCTACCTCTTTCGACCACCAAGGTAGCTTTGATGCAGTGACCTTGCTTTCCGGACAGTTGTCCTTCCATGAAGAGAGCAAGGCATTAGTTATTCGGTCAGCCTCAAACTCAATGTCTATTGTTGAATTTAATCTGCCCTGAACTTTGCCTAGCTCGGCCCCGAGGTCTCCTCTGAAACCTGACCAGTCGGTGTTTCTGGGATTCCTCCTACGTAAAGTGCTCCTACTGACCTGAGCCCTATACTTGAAGCAGATGTAGTTGTGGTCCGATAACGTTACCTCATCCGACACATGCCATCCTGTAATATACCTTACCGCTTTTTGATTAGCCACTGTAATGTCAATTACCTCCGCCCTTCGGGCATTGAAGAATGTTGGTTTACATCCCTTGTTAGTAACATGTAAAGATGAACTCACCAGATATTCCAGGAGTTTCTCTCCTCTGTTGTTGATGTCTGAGCTGCCCCAGTCAACATGATGCGCATTGGCGTCGCAGCCCACAATGAGTTCTAGATCGCTGTGTCTGCCGTGATTTACCAGTTCCCGTAGCTTGGTTGATACAGGTTCCGCCTCTTCGAAGGGCAGGTAGGCAGAGGCAATAATGATGCCCCGCCCTCCACCATCCCTCCTCCTTCGGACCATGACTGCCGTCAGATCCCTATAACAAAACTGTGCAAGAGGAGACGCATCTATGCCTCTTTTGACATAGATACAAGTCCTCATGTCATTAGTATCACAATAATACATTAAGCTACCGTTGAGCCCATTGAAGCCTCGAATTTGACCCTTGTAAGTATAGGGTTCTTGAATCAGGGCAACATCAAATTTCTCATTATTCAGCTCCCGTGCCAGAAGGGCGGTAGCTGCCTTACAATGGTGTAAATTAATTTGCACGCACCTTAAGTTATCCATCTGGAAGCCTTATTCGTCTCCTATGTCCCCGTCCGTGTCCACTCTCGTGTCCAACGGCGAGGACAGGCCCAACACCAGTTCGTCCAGGGCCCCCAGACAGTCATCAACGCCTCTTGGAGAAGATACATCCTCCATGTACTCGGAGGTGGTTTCTCCCCCAAGAGGCCCTACCAACCCAGACGGTATCCTCCCTGTCTCCTCCGATCCGCCTGGTTGGTCTTGCAGACCGAGGTCGTCCTCTACAACCTCAGCCTCCTCGGTAGCCTCAACCCCGGCATCGACAGGCCCATCCTCAGGTCTGTCCTGCGCCTCCAGCACCTTGAATGTGCTCCTGTCAATCCCGGTGTTGAGCATGTACCCCTTTTCCTTTATATAGGCAGCCGAGGCCTCGTCCATGAGGACTATGCGCCTAACATGAAGCGGCTCCAGCAGGGTATTGAGGACCTTCCAGCGGGTAGCCCTCAGGCCCGGATGAAGCCGCTCCACCATACGCAGGACCCTGCCAATCTCAAGGCGGCTGACGTTCCTGGATTTCCAGGCCATCTTGATGGGCCTAGGAAGATCCCTGGCATCAACCACCCTGATCTTAGTACCCTCAACGGTAGCACCGTCAAGGGCCCTGAGCCAGTCAGCTGAGTCATCCCCCCTGCAGGTTACTGGGATGACCCCCCCGACGAGGTTTGCGATATTGATGTCGGGAGCCGGGTCAGGAGTCTCCTCCAGACGGTCCCACACCATGCCTTGAATGGCCACCGCTAGCCCGTCACTAATCACTGTGGTTGGGTACTCATCAGCGATGATAGCCAGTTTCTGGGCTACCGTGGCATCCGCGTAAGATCCCCCCATCTTCACGCGTTTGGCATCGGCATCCCCCCGGCTCTCATCGCTGATGTCGGCCCTCAACCTCTTTGCACTGTCCGTAGGGCCCAGTGATTCCTCGGCATTCTGCCGTAAGAGGTATTCCTTCTTACGGCGAGCACCACTTAGGCGAGACTTCTTCCCCCTTCCCGATGGTCCAGCAGCGGGCACCCCATTGCCGGTCCGCATGGGCCCAAGCTCCGGTGCGCCCTGCCGCTGGGTGCCGCCAGGTCGTGGTAAAGGCATGCTACCCCTCCCCGGAGGTCCTCCCCCGCTTGCCCTACTAGGTGCCAGAGTTGCCCCGGTCCTAGCGGTCAAGGGGGGTATCATTCCCCGAACGCCCGAAGGCTCGCCTCCCCCTCGTGGTAGACGGTCCATGCCGGAACCACCAGCCCCCCGAGGGGCACCAGTATGCCCCAGCTGGCCCACTCCACCACGAGCTCCAATGTAGCGGTCTCCCTGGCCCGAGCTGGTACTCCGAGGAGTCCCAGTTGGTCCTGGCAGCCCAGCTTCTCTATTAGGCGCATGATGCGCATTCGTCTCTCTCGAGACCTTTACCCTAGCGGGCCCGACGCCCGTAGGCATCTTGGTAAACGGTTGGGGAGTTAATTTTTTCTCCATACTTTATTTACTATTTGATTCGCCTGCCAGATTTCCCACCCTCCATGGAGCCCGCACATTTGGGAGTGCCCGATTCCCGGTGCACTAGGATTATCTGGCAGGTATAGGCAACAGGAAGTGGATGAGAGGACGCGACATCCAGGGCTCGTTATACGCATGCTAACTCAAACCTACGCAAACTTACCCCTTCAGCATGGCCATCACCCCAAACTGGCCATCAGCCGAGGCCAATAACCAGCTCCTCCCCGCGCCTCGCCGCGGCCCTCTGATGGGTCGCTTGACCATTTCCCCCCACTCGGCTACTGTGGGAGGCCACCGTTTGTGAGAGAACTCCAGACCAAAGGGGCGTGTTGCCTTGCGAAGAGAACAACCACCGCTCTTGCTCGGCTCAACCTCCCAGGATTCCTTCATCCCCCCTTACGGCGCTCAACTGCGCAGGCCCTAGCGCAGGAAGGACTGCATAGTCCATACGGGCCGCCCTCCAAAATAGAAATAGGTTGACCCTTATGCCCGGTGCAGATTGGTGAAACGTAACATAAATGAGCCGTCCAAATTTATGCAATGCAACCTGCGATGTAACACAATAACTAGGTGAATTTGTTTCAATGTGTGTTACGTTTCACCAATTCTTAATAATTATTTACTGTATACAATTACTCAATAAATAGATGTATTCGTACGGTAATTGAAAATTGAGAAATGGTATATACAAAGGCGATCTTTATTCAAAATTGAGATTAAAAAGTACCCTTTTTCATCTCAATTTTGAATAAAGATCGATTCGAAAAGCAACGAGATCCCACCGAATCTCGTTGCTTTTGTAAACACTAGAACTAAATTGAATATAAGGTATTTCAATCGAATATTCACGTATTTATAATGGTAAACTTACTTGAAATTTTGGCAAAGGTATCCAAAAACGATGTGTGACCGTCGACGGAACGCGCACGAACACACAACCTCTCAATACGAAAACTTTCAGCGCACTGCTGGCTGGGTCAGCGCTTGCGCTAGGCGGGTGGTGGGGCGAAACGGGTGCCGCACGCGGCGGCGTCTTTGAATCGAGTTTATTTTCCCATCACTAAATAGTGCTTGTGACGTCATAGTAGGTAGTCAAAAAATGGCACGCTTGGTTTTCATACAAATCGTGATACTTGCGTTATCTAGGTCTATCTATATCTGTGGAAACGACATTGTTCCATTAGAGCTCAAATTGAATACAGCATTTTTCATGCATCCATCATGCCACACATAAAAGTAATACAAACGTCGGGAAATATGGCGTTTTAAAAAAAAAAGAGTTTTTAATATTATTACAGTGCCACAAACTTATCTGCCCAGTGGTCGAAATTGGAACTAAGCGTAGAGCTGTGGAATTTTCTTAATAATAGTAAAACGAAATATGACAACAACGAAACCGTCAACGGTTTAGGTAAGTAAAAGGCACTGTAAAAATATTAGAACCCTTTTTTTGTTTGAAAACGTCTGATTCGATTTAACTACCGACATGCTCGCATACAACTTTTTCAATTACCTACCAAAATAATATTATGGAGAATGAATATCGCAAAAGTTGGCCTCACGGATAAAACAACATACAAAGTTTCTTTTACAAAATAGAACACCAATTTTTAAAAATCAATTTATCTGCACATTGATCTAGTAGAGTAGAGGGTTCGTTGTTTTGGACACATTTGTTTTTTGGAATTCCGTACCAAAAACCCTATTTAAATAAAAAGGGGCCCTATTACTAAGACTCCGCTGTAGGTCCGTCTGTCGCCAGGCTGTATCTCATGAACCGTGATAGCCAGATAGTTGAAATTTTTACCGATGATTTCTGTTGCCGCTACCACAACAATTTGATCGCTATATAAACTCTTTTACACATTAACACACACACACTCACTCGCGCACACGCACGCACACACACACATACACACACACACACACACACACACACACACACACACATTTTCCCATACAAACACACACATATCCTCTTAAACTCTCTTAGGGTTTTCCTCTAAAAATGTACTAAATTATTTAATGTCTTGGTGACAGGGATGAGACCTGGTGACCCAAGACACAGGATTTACCTAGTTTGGGCACCAGTCTCCCATATAATATCAAGCTTTGGCAAAATTGTACACCTCTTATTTTAAGTAGTTTTGTAATATGTTTAAGTAGCTTTAGGTTTCTTTGCTTTGAATGGGAGAAAATAAATAAATATTATTATTATTATTAATTAATGTGAAAATTAAGAAGTGTGTGCCAGCATTGTAGCATGTTGATGGATGTGATCCTTGTCAACCCCTATAAGAATAAAACGTGACGTACATGTACTTAAAAATCTTAAGAAAAACCACAACAGACGGAAAAACTGACAAACCTTGACATTTGCTTTTATAAGAAATAAATATTATTATACCCTCATATCTCTTTCATTGTTATTAAAAAAATATATCGAATTTCAATTTTGTGTGTAAATGTTTGACGAATCTAAATGATCATGTTGATCTTAAAGACAATAAAGTATATTTTATTTTATTTTAACATAATCTTACAATTCCTGCCTTCCTATAATTCTTATCTGTTATTGTAGATCTATACCAACTGTCCAAATTACACTAGGTATTGAAATCTTAATTAAAACTAATGAACTGATTTGAATCTACTCATATCAAGCGACAGAAACGGGCCAAACTCCTGAGTTTACTGACAGTATCTTATCTTCGTGTCAGTCGGCAACTCCAATTATTTAGTTGCAAGATAAGTATCATTAAGAACTTTTGTAAAGAATATTTTTTTTCTATCTATACTAATCTATATCTATATCTATACTAATATTATAAAGAGGAAAGATTTGTTTGTTTGTTTGTTTGTTTGTAATGAATAGGCTCCGAAACTACTGGACCGATTTCAAAAATTCTTTCACCTTTGGAAAGCTACATTATCCCCGAGTAACATAGGCTATATTATATTTTGAAAAACATTTGGGATCCTTACTAAAAATCCAATAATGTAACCTAAGGTGTAAAAAAATGACCTGAAAAATTCCTTACATAGCGTGCGCAGCGAAAACTATTGATGATAGAACAAAATTATGTACTACGACTTTGCAGTACTCATCATTATCTACAAAAAGTGTCGCGACAGCATATGTCTAAATATTATAGTTACGTCACAGTAAGCGGTTTTTTATTCTAAAAATTTAATTTATATGCCGCCGCTTGAAAAGGCTCTATATTTGTACCTTGGTATTAATCCTTATCAAAAAAAATACTTTGTATTCAAGACGGCTTCAATACCTTTATATAACTTTTTGAATTATTCAATTCGGACATTTCATTAGGAAGATATCACGAGTTTAAAAATGCAAGTATTAGAAAAAAGTCGCGTGGTGCCGCTCACCGCGCTCAGCTAGCCAGCATGCGATGTAGGCTCCATGTAAGCGTCACTGGGGTGGTACGGGGGGGGAGTCAATGTAATCTATACTAATATTATAAAGAGGAAAGATTTGTATTTTTGTATGTAACGAATAAACTCAAAAATTACTGGACCGATATTAATAATTCTTTTTTCAATAGAAAGCTACATTATCACTGAGTAACATAGGCTATATTATAATTTCGAAAAAAATAGGGTTCCGTTAAATATTTGGGTATTTCGGACACAAAGTGTAAAAATCAACCAGAACAGTTGCGTACGCTGCCTAAACTATAAAAGATAGAACCACAAAATGTATGAATGAATTAAAGATCTTATACCACCTACTAAAAAGTCCGCGACACACTATACCTATATATGGCAAGTGAGGCACAACAACCCTTTTTTTATTTAAAAATCTTGATTTTTTTTTGTACTATATTTATACGCATTTATTTTACTTATGCTATTAATACCTATCAAAATTAATTATTTCATCACTAAGTGCAGTTTATGTAGTTAATATTTGGTCTTGGAATGATCAAAATTGGACGTTTGTTTTTGAAGTTATGGCGAACTTAAATTATTACGATTTCTGCTGCACAGCGCCCTATCACGGGTCGGGGCTCCCGACCACCAGTTTATTTTGTCACCTAAAAAGAATTTAATGTCAAATGTTGTTTATGGGGAAGATTTACAATAATCGCTTTAGTTATCTATCCCAAAACAACAGTTTGCTCTCCGGGACTGCCGGTAAGAGTAAAAACTAAGTATTAATTAGATTTAAATATTTTCATCATTAACAACTTCAACATCCACATAAAGACAATCTATGCAGCCTGCGGATAATGACTGCGTCGTCGATGTTAGTGTCCGTGTTTGTGAATTGATCTGGAAATCATTTTGCTGACCGACATCCACGCGGGCGGAGCCGCGGGCGACTGCTAGTATTATATATTATATTAGGTTGGCAGAAAGCAAGCCTACTTTTAAAGGGATGCTTAAAAAATACTTTCCAGAGGAGTTATCATCTGATTGAGTCTACATATCATAATTACTATAAATTTTTATATAATAGGTTGGGGCAAAAGTCTTATCGTATTTTTGTATGAAAAGTCAAGACATTTTTTTCAAAGTTTATTTACATTTATTTACAATATATATGTACCGTTTTGTTGAATAACTTTCTGCCATTTTGTGGGCAGAGACATTATCCCGTTACTGTAGAAACTTTGGGACTTCTGATCAAAAAAACGGGACAAATAGTTTTGGCAGTCCTCTCTTGAGGTCAACCTTACAGAACCTAAAGAATTCTGCAGAGACCGAAACAGGTGAAAATCTGAAGGCGCAAGGTCAGGGCTATATGGTGGATGCACTAGGACCTCCCAGTCGAACTCTCTTAATTTTTGCTGAGTGGCTAAAGATGTGTGTGGTCTAGCGTTATCGTGATGAAAGACCACACCCTTCCTGTTGATCAATTCCGGCCGTTTTCTCTCGACTGCTTCCTTTAATCTCATCAGTTGCTGGCAGTAAAGATCAGAATCGATGGTTTTGCCGGGCGGTAAAAGCTCATAATAAACAATGCCCTTCCAATCCCACCATACACACAGCATCACCTTATTTCGTGTTAGGCCAGGTTTGGCCACAGTCTGTGAAGCCTGGCCAACTTTCGACCACGACCTTTTTCGCACGTTCTTGTCGTACGTGATCCACTTTTCATCGCCAGTTATCAATCTCTTCAAAAACGGCTCGGTTTCATTACGTCTCAATAATGAATCGCAAATGAGTACACGGTTCATTAAGTTTCTTTAAGTCAGCTCGTGTGGCACCCAAATATCGAGCTTTTTTGTATAACCAGCTTTCTTCAAATGGGTCAAAACTGTTTTGTGGTCAATTCCCAGTTCTTCAGCTACATCGTAACTACTAATATGCCGATCTTGCTCCACTCTTTCAAAAATGGCGTCCATTTTATTCGTAACAGGGCGACCAGAGCGAGGTGCATCTTTAACATCAAAATTTCCGGACTGAAAACGTTTGAACCAAATTTGTGCTACTCTTACTGACACTGCATCAGGTCCATAAACATCACAAATTTTTTTCAATGCTTGAGTTGCATTTTTGCCTTTTTTATAATAAAATTTTAAAATGTATCGAATTTCTTCATTAGATTCACTCATTTTAACGGAGAGAAAAACAAATGAAAAATAGCGGGAAACAACTTTTTTTAATTTTTTTCTTTTCTTTATAATGGAACCTTTTTAATGTTACCAAAACCAGCCAGACACAAATAGTACAGTCAAAAAAAAATTATAATAAGTTTATACCTACGTTATGCGAAAAGACTTTTTCCCCGACCAATATGTAGTTTATTAATATTACATATTTTTATTCTATGTAAGTTTATATGTTTTCTTATTCGTACTGCCTCATACTTTTCTGCTAACCCAAAGGTTAACTGGTAGAGAATGCCTTGCAGCATTAAGTTCGCCTTTTGTACATTTTAATTTTTGCGATAAAGTTTAAATAAATTTATTATATCTTATATTGTCTTATATCTTTGCTATACTATATTATATATCTTTTGTAAAATATATTTTTTTTGTTGTAAATACTATACTTAATATACATAAAAAACACCCAGACCAGAACAAATATTCATGTTAATGCACACAAATGTGTGGGAATCGAACCCACGACCTAAGGAGCGGAGTGCTGATATAGCGACCTCTACTATTTATCAGTCGTCAATTAATATAACTTTTAAGATATGATCGGTTTTAAATCCTTCTTTGAGTCAAATACTTAATTTTCGGGAATAGATATTCTGAACCTATCCTCTTATTTTATAATTTTCCTGTTCTTCTATTGGGATTCGGATTAGTACTGTAGCGACACCGTACAAGCGATGAACGGAACGTAAAAAGATGAATGAAAATACTGAATCGCGCGAACGAAATTCCTCAAGCTCGTAACTATATATGCAGCACCCAGCCATCATCGGTTGGGCCGCGGCCCCCGGGCACATCCATCCGCCCGGTGGAAGATCTTCCCTTTAGTCGGGAGCACGTCATCCGCTCCCTACAGTACCAAGTTCATTAAAGATAGTCAAAGTTACATTTTACAAACCAATTCAAAGCATAGGAAAGCCTACTTAATATTAGTCTTATAAAGTCCACTGCTGAACATTAGCCTCCCTAAAATAGATTACATTCTATTGAAGGTATGTGCCCATAATCACCACGCTGCGCAGGTGGGTTGGTGATCGCAGTTCAAGCCAGTACGCAGGATGACGCTGCTGCCCATCATCCGGTAGGATTTCTCTATGTCGACTCTAACGACGAGATGAGATGAGACCTAAACTTAAATTAAAAAAACCTAACAGATGTCTTTCAACTGTGGGCTTTTGAGAATGGTACCAAGAATGCTGGCAACATTTCCTCTTTGGATTGCCAGACTAATACGCTGGCAGAAATAGCTGCCAGCCTTCTTGTCACCGGAGGCATCAATATGGCAAAAATTAAAAGCCAATCAGATGAAATCAATTTATATGCGTAATATGGTATGTAAAGAGAGTTTATTTGTGCTTTTAGTTTTATTGTAATATTGGCAGAATAAAAGATAACAAGTGTACAATCCATCACAAATTGACTGTACAATATTTTAAATAAAAAAGAAAAAATATATTAACAACAATAATTGCTTACAATTAAGATCATCATTCAATACCTATCTAGCCAAATTAATACCTAGTCAAATTGTTAATTGACAAAATGTTACCGTGGGATAAGCGTGATAACAAGTGCAACGAAGTACAAAAAAGCTGTTTTACGCCCCTATTATATATAAATCAAACATATCAATCTTAAATAGAAGGGCTCTGCCAAGAAAAGATATACATAGTCAGGGACTTATCATACGTTCATAAATCAAGATAGATAAGATATTTCATTTTGGAATAAGCAGTGCCTGGAATAAGCAGTGCTGGAATAACCTGTGCTGGAATAAGCTGTGCTGGAATAAACTGTGCTGGAATAAGCTGTGCTGGAATATACTGTGCTGGAATAACTGTGTTGGAAAAAGCTGTGCTGGAATATACTGTGCTGGAATAAGTTGTGCTGGAATAAGCTGTGTTGGAAAAAGCTGTGCTGGAATAAGCTGTGCTGGAATAGGCTGTGCTGGAAAATGCTGTGCTGGATTAAGCTGTGCTGGAATAAGCTGTGCTGGATTAAGCTGTGCTGGAATAAGCTGTGCTGGAATAAGCTGTGCTGGAATAAGCTGTGTTGGAAAAGTTGTGCTGGAATAAGCTGTGCTGGAATAAGCTGTGCCCAATGTTTCTTAGTTTTAAGTTTTTCTGTAGTTTTATTTCTGTGTGTGTACTAAAGAAATGACTAGCATCGTCTTTTTACTCAAAATATCAGTTCACTTCAATGAATTCGCAAAAATAAAATATCCTATTTCATATTAAGATTTTTTATGAAATATTCGTGATTGTATTGGAAGGGGCGGTATAAATATCTGCCCAAACCTATCACAATATAGCACAATTACAGTTACTTGATGACAGTAATAAATCTCAGACTCTGTTATTTGAAAAGCTTGAAATTTTCATACATTTTAGGTGTATAGGGATCCTACCAAGATCTGAGGGGCCTAAGGCTTTACCCAAGTGGCGCAATGTCGAACAACAGACGAGGCTCTAGCGAGCATAAAAGTTCCCGGTAAACGGCAATAGGCCCAAAAATATATTTTGTTTTTTTTAATGTTTTTTTTTTGTTTTTATGACAATTACACCAATTATTTAATTCCAAGAAGGTTCATGAACGATTTGTGTTATGGATACTAAATAACGGATAAACATACATAAATACTTTTTATTTGTAAATATATATATTATGCATAGACCACAACAAATATTCATGTTTATGCACGTAAAGATTTGTCCTGTGTGGGAATCGAACCCACGACATTAGGAGTGGAGTGCAGGTATACTCGCCACCACGCCATATCGGTCGTCGAAATATTTGGCATAATGTGAGCAAATAATATGCCTCTGCCTACCCCTTCGGAAAAACAGGCGTGATATTGCGTACGTATGTAATTTTTTAAGGCTTACTTGCTAATTTTAATAATTTTTGCTGCGGAAGGCAAGTTAGGTTGATGTTTCCAGTCCCATGTTGTTGTCGATAAGATATACGTACTCGGCGCGGCTTGAAAATGTCTAACAGCAGACACCTTTTTTCTTTTTGTTTTACGTCGGTAACATAATGCATTTTTTACGCACTGCCTTGACCTTGTATTACGTCGGTAAAATGCATTTACGCACTGCCTTCCAGCCAAAGGAAGACCGAAAGAGGTTGTGGGACTCAATGGCCCTCCTGGCCAGCCCGCTGCAGCCTTCACAGGTCGCTCTTGGTTTCCCTCTCCGTAGTTAGTACTAAGGGCACCTAAAATCGCCATCGTCTGGGTCTTGACTTTTCCCGGCTTCCAGCCTATCTGTAGGTACTCAGTTTCCCACCACGCCAAGGTGGAGTTACGCCGGTGGGGTAACAGCAGACACCTTAATTTTTTTTTTCCGTCGATAACAAAATGTTTTTACCCACTGCCTTTCGACCAAAGGGGTACCGAAAGGAGGTGTGGGACTCACTACCGGCAGACGCGACTGCTAGCAGTAATACCCACTAAAAAATTTCCGACGACGCCCACCGCTTGTTAAGAAAAAGGCGGGGGCCAGTACCTGGGTTGCAGCGTCTGAGACCACCACCTGCGGCCAACGTCCCCGGACCAAAACCGGGAGGACCTTTTCAGAGAGGTGCAGTGGACGCGCCCCTCCTACCTCCTTGTGCAGCCATAGCGTGTGTGGCCGACTTCTCGGAGGGTCTATGGCCCTCCTGGAACGCCCTCGAACTCCTCCCGCTGCATCCTCCACAGGTCCCTCTTATTTTCCCCCCCGCTTGTTAGTGCTAAGGGCACCCAGAGTCGCCAATCTCTGGGTCTTACCTTTTCCCTAGCGCCCTCTGCGCTCTACCGAAAGGTACTCAGCCCCCCACCACGACAAAGTGGAGACCAGTCGGGGGGAACAGCAGACACCTGACTCAATAATAATACAATCACCTCAACGAACAAAATTGTAGTAACATTACATCATTAAAACTGGACATATTAAAAAATTGTCAAATTATAATTTGAGCAAGCAAATAAAATGTTAAACGTAAATTTGCTTAACAGTTTCATCTGAGAAATGAAACTAGAGCGATAAGTTTCTTGAGAAATAAAGTTAGATGCAAAATATTGAGAGTTGGCACAGAGTTTTTAATCTTTGGAGTTATGAGTTGATACTTTCTTGACGCATTGCGTCATGTAGCGTGACGTAACGTCCCGTAGCGTTGCTGCATTGCTCCCGTAGGACTAAGGAAGGGTCGGTTTGTCCTTTACGAATCTATTCCACGTGCTTTTAGTTCTGCTCCTGACTTCCTTGCAAGTCCTGAGCCAAGATAGGCCTTCACCTGCTTACAAATTGTTCTTTGAGTAAAACACTCGAGATACCAAAAATATAATTTCCGCAAAGTTACGCATAATTTTTTTAAATTTATTTTGTCAATCGCTCTCGCAGACCATAAGTGGATGGTGCGGGACTGCTCGCTCGAAAGGGTTACCACGGCCCAGGAGTCCCAGGACATCGCAGGCTCTTGAGACTGCTGTGTTCATAAAGAAGAAACATGGATGGTTTTTAGTCTGTAAAAGTCTGACGCACCCTCCTGCTCCACCCAGAGTGGATGACGGTCATTTGATGATTTTCCATCAGAAAAAAAGACCTTAAATGGAAAAGATAAGAACTGAGAACAAAGACCGATCGAAGATGTTCTTCTATTTCGATTTCTCTATGCTCACAGGTATGTAATTTAATTTATCAATCAAAAGTTCTACTTTCGCCCCCACGTATTCTCAGAATAGCTAAAATCTAAATAACTATCTGGGTAAGCCTCTCTCATCGTGAAACATAATGAAGTGGGTTCAATACCCCACAGAAGTACAGTCTTCGCAATAATATTTGATTCTAATTTTCATTTATTTTTTTAGGTTTTATACTACAAGTTATGCGCTCCGTTAGCGCGATATCACCAAGTATAATGTATAGAAAACCCGCTTTGTTAATTTGTTGTACCAAGATTTACAAATCGAAATAAGGTACTTGCAAAAAAACAAAAATTTGGAAGGCAAGGTAAAAAGTCCTTGGTTCCGGCTTTCACTATATGTGGCAGTCTTTAAGCCACGTTAGAGGCCTTATCAATCAATCAATCAAAAATTATTAATTTCATAAACTATTACATAGCATTTGACGTCAAAATTATATATAATTAAAAAAAAACAATAAAAATAATATTAGACTGAAATCATGAAGCTTAGATTCACTTATAAGCAAGAAAACAATTTAAAAACAAAAATAATAAAGTGTGTGTAAAATAATAATCTTAGTGCCAGTTCCGAGCCACCACCACCTTTCTGTAAGACGAACTGGCAAGAAACTCACTCTTATAACTTATTCATTGGTTTGGTACTTGAATTACAATTCAATTATTGCGCGGCTTAAAAAATTCTAACAACAAGACGACAAACTCCTGCCTTTACAAATCTGGGTCCGTGTTTTGGAGTATGACCTGAGTCTTACTTATCTTGGTTTGTGAGAGGTGAGGCCTGTGCTCAGCTGTGGAGCGTCAGGGTGCGTTTCCAACAGAGATGAGCGAGGATGCGTTCCGAGAAATGTGATTGTTAAGAACCAATAGAATCGCTAAATTAACCTAGTATCTCCCAGTGCAGCGATTCTATTGGTTCTAAGCAAACATATTCCTCGCAACGCAACCTCGCTCACCTCTGGTGGAAACGCACTCTTAATGGGCTGAGATGTGGATAATGGTCATCATATATCCCATTAGGGGTAGGCAGAAACCTACTTAGGGTGTATAGGGATCCTACAAAGACCTAAGGAGCCCAAGCCAACCTCACATGCAAGTAGTGCACCTGCCAATCAACGGACGAGGCTCTGGCGAATATAAAAGTGCCCGGAAAGCGGCAATAGGCTCGCCACCTATTACGTGGGATCAACTATATAATTGGCGAAGTGTGGGCGTATTATATGCCTCTGCCTATCCCTTCGGGAGATAAGGCGTGATTGTAAGTATGTATGTGTATGTAGACACCTACTTATAACTATTAAAAAGCGATCTATAAAATGGTAGCTAAATTAACCTTTAGCACAGATATCTTTATATAAAACGTGCCAAATGATGAGATGATGTACCGAGTGTTACCGGCCTAGAATATTGCCACCCCCTCTCATCTCACGGGGAGTCGTAAGAGTCGACGAAGAGATATCCTACCGGATGATAGGCAGCAGCGTCAAAATTCAAAAATTATTTATTTCATAAACTATTACATAGTACTTGAAAACGTCAAAATTACGTATAAATATAAAAAAACAATCGAAATATTATTACACTGAAATCACGAAGCTTAGATTCAATTATATGCTACAAAACTATTTACAAACAAAAAAAAATTAGGTGTGAGCCACCGCTCTGTAAGATGAACTGGCAAGAAACTCACAGGCTATGCTCTTTTAAATTTATCCATTGGTTTGGTACTTGAATTACTATCTTCATTTGTCTGTGAAGCTATACAATGCAATATAATAATTATAACATTAACAATATTTATGTTCTAAGCCATTCATATTAGAATAGCCTGTATGAAACGGCAGTTTCAAGCGTCATCCTGCGTACTGGCTTGAACCGCGATCACCAACCCGCCTGCCTAGAGTGCTGATAGAGTCTTACTTATTGTGAGGCTAATGTTCAGCAGTGGACTTATGATGATGATGATGAAATGATGAGAGATGGCAACACTTTCGCCAACATTGACAAGATAAAAATAAACGACATCGGTATTATTAGACATGACTGTACATTTATTTTTTGCTCCTATTTCTGAAAACAACCAATTTTTATTCCCGAATTTCGTATTCAGGAATACTGGATCTCCGATGGAATTGTATAAATTTGGCAACAGTGGCGTGGGAGTCTATTGGTTATTGAATATTTTATCTTTCTCCCCCCTCGTTACTGCCGAGTACTGAAATAATAATCATTACTGTGGAACATACCTTTTGGATATATTTTTTTATCTAGACTAGGCGGTGAGGTGTACTATGTATGAAGGCAGACCAAGCTCGATAGATGTGTAAAACAATTGTTTTCAGCATGTCGACTTTTTGTGACCGAGATGATGATGATGATTTAAGTAGGCAGTTATGAACTGATGACTTGGATGCGCCGGGATATACGGATGATGCAGGTGGCTCAAAACCTCTTGACGTGGAAAGCGATTGGGAAAGGCTGTGTTCTCCAGTCTACTGCTTGTTACAGCTGACGGAGACAAATACAAGAATTACCCTAGGGTAGAAAACTAGTTTCATTGTATGATCATATCAGCCTTATAAATCCACTGCTGAACCCCCCCGAACAGGTGTCCACCTTGTCGTGGTGGGGGGCTGATTACCTCCCAGAGGCCGGGAAAAGTAACACCCAGAGGTTGGCAACTCTGGGTGCTCTTAGTACTGACTACCAGGGGGGAATCTAAGAGGGACATGTGGAGAGCGCCGCGGGTGGGACTGGAGGACCCGCCTGGACTAGACTAGACTGGGTTGGGTGGCTATTATTCTAGGCCGGTACTGCACGGCACCGGCCTAGAATAGTTGGATGATATTTGGGTATTGTATTTAGAGCGACGAGCTTAGGTAATTCCGAATTAGGATAGAGAAATCGCTAATACGGTGGCGCTACACATCTATTCTCTCATGAAGTGGCTGGTTCTTTGTGTCGTCGACAGCGCCCAGCGCCAAAGAGGCCGGTGAGAGGTTATTACAACCTCCAGGTGACTCTATAATGTCAGGACAGTAGCCCCATGTGCACGTGGTTCAACTGCTGTGTAGAATATACATTGCTTGCTTTGACACTTTCATTTCAGCTTCAATCGGTAACATTATGACAAAAAAAATCTTATATAATATTTTATTAAAATTTCTTTTAGCCATTCAAATAACTTGATGTATTAAATTACTTGACAGTGGCAGATATCTACTGGAAACGAGTGGGTACATATTAAATAAAAAATAATACTATACCTGTCAATGTATACTACCTGTACCTTACCTCTCAACTTTGGCATCTCGCCCAGGCTGGTCCACGGGAGGCTGCGCGATCCGCGGATCAATAGAGCCCTCCTCTCACCCCCCCGCCCCGCCCGGACCTCAGTCCTCAGGCCGCCTAGTCGCCACCGACACATTTTCTATATAGTTTTTTATAGGACCTTTTTTTGAGTCCTTAACGTTAAAATAGTGATATTAGTTAGGTAATGTGCTGAAGTGGAAATGAGAGGTTGGTAAGGTAAGTTCTTTTTATAGTTTCTTTGTTAGCAGTATATAGCTTTTATAAGTCTAAGTTTTATGAGTCCTTCACTTTGAAATAGTGATGTTAGTGCTGATAAGAAGATAGGAAAGGTAAGTGTTCTTTGTAAGCAATAAGTTTTTTATATAATATTATACATATTGTTATAGGACCTTCTTTTGAGTCCTTAACGTTAAAATAGTGATATTAAGATAGGCTTCGTGCTGTCGTGCAAATGGGAAGTGGGTAAGGTAAGTTTTTGATCTGGTTCTTTGTTAACAATCATCATGCCGTCCATTTTTGAATATAGGCCTGTCACAAAGGGCGCCAATAATTTCATCGTCATTTATTTATTAGCAAAAAGGTTATTTTCTTTAAGTATATTTTATTGAACCTTCTTTCGAATGCTTAACGTAAAAATTTCTTCGTGATAAATAAATAAATATTTTCTTAATATTACACCAATTGTTTAGTTCCAAGATCAGAGTATCATGAAGAACTTGTGTTATGGATACTAAAGAACGGATAAACATACTTACATACTTTTTTTATTGTAAATATATACTTAATATACATAGGAAACCCCCAGACCAAAACAAATATTCATATTCTTGCACACAAAGATTTGTCCTGTGTGGGAATCGAACCCACGACCTCTGGAGTGAAGTGTAGGTATACTGACCTCCACGCCATATCGGTCATCGTGATGTTAGTAAGAAATGACATTTTTGAGGTCAGTTTCTACCAAGCGGACCCTCTGCGGATTAGCGGAAACTGGTATGTGGCGTTTAGCTGCAATTTTTTTTCGAGCAGACGTCTTGAATTGGTATCCTGACATACATAATATCAAGCCTGTTTCCCCGAAAGGGTAGGCAGAGGCATATTATACGGCCACTTTTCCCCAGTTATATTGTTGATCCCACGTAATAGGTGGCGAGCCCATTGCCGCTTACCGGAAAGTTTTATATCCACCAGAGTCTCGTCCGTTGATCGGTAGGTGCACCACTTGCAGGTGAGTTTTGCTTGGCTCCTTAGGTCTTGATAGGATCCCTATACACCAAAAATTCGATATTGATGCAGTCCAAATAAATTAAGGCGCTTCATATTGAGTAGTATGCACCGTAAACAGCGCACTCACTCATGACGGCCTGGAAAATTGCCGTTTCACGCCCCGCTTATAAGTCCCTGTATTATAGGATTTAGGAAACACATTATCGCTAGACGACCGCTATGGCGTGGAGGTCAGTATACCTGTACTTCACTCCAGAGGTCGTGGGTTCAATTGCCACACAAGTAATCTTTGTGCATGAACTAGAATATTTGTTCTTTTCTGGTTGTTTTCCTTTTTATGTTAAATATGTACTTACAAAAGGGTATTTAAGTATGTTCAACTGTTCTCTAGTATCTATAACACAAGTTCTTAATGATACTCGTCTTGGAACTAAATAATCAATGTGATTGTAAGAGAATATTTATTTATTTATTATACCACAGAGACACAAGCTCTGCAATGAATAACCTACTATGTCTTTAATATTTAAAAGTGATAATGGGAACCTAGTAACTTTGTCCTGTATTCATTTTCCATTAGCATCCATTAAATATGAAAGCCCCGTTACGGAACTAAAGCTATTTATAAAGTTGTCCGTCTCCCTACTCCACTCCCACCTTTAGTATTTTCTTATATAGGTGCATGTTTGTTCAATATTGTTATATCTTCAGACTTTACATTCTTTAAAAGGCCTGGAATGGAACCTGGAACCAGTGCCGTAACTAGCCTTTTCTGCACCCGGTGCGAGCTTTCAAAACTGCGCCCTTGAAAAATGCTCTGACCAGGGGGCCTACCGCCGAATTCGATGGATTACCGGTAATCCATCTAAATCAAACTTTGTTTTGCGTTCATTAATCCGTACCGGGGAATCTGCCGACAGCCACCTCTCATTCATGACCTTCAGTCCGTGACAGACCAATAGGTAAATGGAGAACGCCATTTTGTTTCGATTTCCATGAGTTCGGCGGTACGACAGAATCAATTCGAAATCCATTTTGCCTCATAATCGATTGCCATCGAACTCGGCGGTAGGCCCCCAGGCTCTGAAAATACAGGCCAGGTACAGTAGGGCGCGTCTACACCATGTTCGCAATAAAACAAAATTTACCTACTAGCTACCATGCATGAGATATAACTATATACTGGTCTGGTAATTTTTGCGCCCCTCCAGGGTCGGCCCTGTGCCTAGACACTGCTGGCACCGCCCTAGTTACGGCACTGCCTGGAACATACTTACACAAAACTAGGTCCTTATGTTACCAGGTTCGATAACCGTAAGCTTACTCATTCATAAACCACTCGTATCGTATTATAAATTGTCTTGCCCCAAAAATACCTATTTCGGTCAAGAGGGAAACGAATAGGAAAAAAATACTTCCTTTGACGTATAACAATAACCGCTAGAGTCACTGGCGTGTGAAAAAACCAACCTTGACGATTATGTTGCCCGTTCTTTTACGATCAAGCTCAAGTTTATAAGTATGACATTCATAAACTCATTCAGCTCTATTGAGCCAATCATGAATAAATGATTTTGATTTTGGAATAATAAGCCATTATCTTCACGGCGCAGCCTACCCGAAGATCTGTGCACGCTGTTGCACATACTTCTGTATGATTTCTAAAGAGGCACCAGTTTTTTTTTAAAGTATGAACTCACTCGACTAGCCAGTGTATTTTTTTAATTTAAATTTCAAAAAATTGCAGCGTATTCATCATTAAGTTATAGTTAAGTCAATAAAAACACCAGTAAAGTAGTGGAGACTATACTAGAATTGAAATAAATACGGAAATTCACAATACACTGCAATATACCCTTTCCTACACTTGTGTACGTTGGCGAAGAAGTTATATCTGAAATTCCACTATATTTAAGACACAGACAGCACTAGTTTTTTATTTTTGTTTTAAATAATGGCTTCGTGCGTTTAGCACATTTTGCCAGTGTGAAGTAAGATATATTAATAATACATAAATCATAGTAAATCAGAATGAGTGGTGATAATGATGATAAATGTTAAATGGAATGCCCTCCCCTAAACGTCCTCAAAGTCCTCAGTAAAGATGTAGGACTATACTGAGATCTCACATAGACTTCTTGAGGGAATATGAAAAGTGATGTTGCACTGTATCGTTTCATTTACCAACACTCATGTTCGTTCACAAACACTTAACGGTTAATAATCCACCGTTATTACACATAAAATTTTCGTTCGAAATATTACAAATATTAGAAAATAAAACAAAATTACATACATGACTTGACAGATGAGCTTTACTTTCTCGTCAAGAAGTCCCTGGTTTAACTTTAAGTCTTGTTTCGTAATAAGCCCCAAAAGCTATAATTTACACTAGTTTTAAAAAAAAAATACAGTCGCGATGCGTCTTTCTCGGCGTTGGCGCCATAACTCCGAGGCACCAGTTACAACACAGTTATGGTTATATACAACAAGGGGATGAGCCTGGTTGGGCTGGAGCCAAGTAGTGGGACGTAATGGGCTGAAACGTTCCACTGCCCCATTTCTTTTAACTGAATTTTTTTTCAAAGAAACATTTTCAACAGATATAACCCCTTTATTTTATATTTCTGTAAAATTGACCATCCAAATTTTTTTAATAATAGATAATTCTTTATTGTACAGCAAGAAAAAAAATAATAATCTCCCCCGCCCATCGCCATTTTCCTCCTGCCTTTCAATGGCAAAGGGCAAAGCGCATTCTGCCGCCGGATGCCGCGCGCTTTCATCAGTTGCCGCCAATCTGCCCTCGCGACCGCACGGCGCCGGCCGCTTCTCGCTAACTTTGAACTTGACTTTCGTAATTCAAATTACATCATTTGAGGTTGCAACAATAATTCAGTTCAACCTCTTTGCGAATTTCCGGTGTGCATTTTGAATGTGGAACAATTATTTCAGCCGCGTTCTGACAGTTGGCCAACAGCGGTTATTTATAAAACATAGTTTGCGAAAAGTCAGTGTTAAGTTTTCATAATAGTAGTATAGACTTAGGAGTGTTGTATTGTTTTCATCTTTTATGGACAAATTTAAGTAGAAATTCTAGAAAATTTGCTTCATCTGCAAAGTACGTATTCTTTTAATATTAAAAAATATATCATTAAAGAGTTTGTTCGATTAGGTCTGCTATTTTCTTGAAAATTTGTATTTCTTGATAGTTTACGTCATATCTAGAACTCACGACCGACCTTTATTTTTTATCTATTTATTGACTTTTTAACTATTATGTTTCTAACCTCATAAGGTTTTAAATTAATGCAATATTTAAGTTGAGATTTCATTTGTTTGTTTTTTTTTAAATAAAGCGACTGAGATCCAGCAAACTTAGCGAAAGACAGCTGTCTGATCTGGTCAGTCTGGTCTGCCAGTCTGGTCAAGGCAGCAGGAAGCCGATGGATGCGGGCGGCTCAGGATTATAATATAAATTTTGATGCCATAGTTTCTTGTTTGTCGTAATGCAAATAGTTCATTCAAGTGTTGCGTTTTTCAGAGAACTCACTTTGATAATATGTAAGATTATGAAGGTGTCGTTAGTGTAAAGTTTCATCCATGTATCTGGGGTTACATACAATACTTGTCCCACGGTAGCCACCTTAAAAAAATAATTTCAAATTGTTTTGACGGTTTATCTGCAAAGCTACTGGTCTTACACACATAATAAATGTTTTAATGCAAAAAAATTATTTCCATTATTTGTCCAGGATTTTTTTGTTGTAGAATCATAAATAAAAAATATAAAAGCAAAAATACATAAAAGAAAAAGAACCATTTATAGATCCTTACTCTTTTTTATAATTTTGCAAAAAAAAAAATACTTAGACTACTTTTACAGATGATTCCATCTCAGGAAACTTACATCGTTCACCATATTTTTGAATAGAACCTCTTAGGGATATTTTTTATTTTAATGTATACATTAGCCATTTGCGGAATATAATAATTATATCCCATAGTTGAAGACAGCTTCACGTTCTAATGTTAAAAAGATTTGTTCTTTTCTTACAACGACATGACAATGACACACATTCTTGGCCAAATTCCAAATGGAGATTTGAACCAATTCTGAGTAGCTTTCGTCAAACTGATAAGCAATTATTGGAGTAGAGCAATTTTTGTTGTTAGTGTGGACATTCCTGAATGCCCTCGCACCTTGGTATGTGAGAGGAGGCTCGTGCTCAGTAGTGGGACGTTAATGAGCTGAGATGATGACTATTCTACAAATTACGAAGCACCTTTAGCAACTATATCCAATTAATAGTAACACTGAAAGCGCAACTGATTTATAGATGCCCGACGTTGGGCCGGCTGATAAATGGTGATACACACAGACGATAGGGTGAGTGTACACTGAGGCACCTTTTAATATAACCACAATTTTTTTTCAACTTATTTAAACTTTTCACAACTGTCACACTGTTTTTGTATATTTGCTTGGTGCTCAGAAAATTATTTTTTTTATATATTAATAAAAGACGTGTGGCACTAGGAGTGCCGCGGTAAAACTATTGCATAGCATTTTTTATAAACTTATGCAATTATAATTATTTATTTATTTTATTTATGCACTATTTTTTTTCTTTGTGTTTTATTTTGATATTAATTCAAGTTACACTTTGAGCGTGGTGACCGATAAGAAAACAAATTTTAGCCACCTGATACAACCAATGCTACCTAAAGGCGGGTTGTTGAACTAAAGAGACAAGCGTGGTTTTTTTTTCGTTACGGAATTTCTGGATTCGATCTCCAAAGCCTCTATCGCGGGCTATGCAATACTTAATATTCTCTTACAATCACACCAATTATTTAATTCTAAGATAAGTATCATTACGAACTTGTGTTATAGATACTAAAGAACGTACTTACTTCCATACCTACCTTTTTTTTTGTAAATACATACTTAATATACAAAAGAAAACACCCAGACTAGAACAAATATTCATATTCATGCACACAAAGATTTGTTCTGTGAGGGAATCGAACCCACGACCTTTGAAGTGAAGTGCAGCTATTCTGACCTCTACGCCATATCGGTCGTCAAATTAATGAAAAAATAATTTAAGTGTGCTCAACCTTATAACATAGTTACATGAAATACGGCAAGCCGACTGATGACATGAAGGCCGACTTTCCGCCATTGATTGATCAATTAACACAACGCGGCGTCTTTTCTAATAAAAAAACTTCCTGTCTTCCTGCCGCGACTTTGCCTGATTATGTACTAAAAAATCCTCCGTTAATTGACCAATTAACTAATCGCAACGCCTTTTCTTATAAATAAAAAAAAATCCACTGCTGCGTTTTTGCCGACTATGTCCATAATTGTAATTACCTTAAATACGTAATGATTTCTTACTATAATATAAGTACGGATTATAACGACGGATCCTTTTCTAATAAAAAAATCACAATTCAATATAGTCTATATCACCTAAGATGAGTTCCATGACAGATCGATTTTTGACACTTGTAGAGATGTCCTTTAATAAAATCGAATCTAATATTTCCGATAATCGATAATAAATCATTAGGAAATAAAATCGATCTATAAATAAACCTTATCAATAAAAAAACTTAAATATTGTAGGTGTATAACTATTATATTGAAAGTTTATTGTGCATAATGTGTATGTGCTCGTCATCGGTTGTGCTGTCCTCTTACTTGTGCTACTCAGGTTCCCTGCAAGCTTTTGTCTTATTTGTATGCTTGTGTCTTATTTGTATTTTTATGTCTTGTTTGTATGCTTATGTCTTATTTGTATGCTTATGTCTTACTGTAACTGTATATATGTATTGTGTTTTACCATTTATATAATGATTGTGTCATAGTAGTGCTCCCACAAAAGGTATCTACGGAAGACCAGCGTCGAGGTGTTTTCGTGACACCTCGGCTTTATGCTGAGTGGATACCTTTTCTGTGACACTCTTCAAATTGTTATTTAAATATTATGTATCTGTTTTATTTTAAAGTTGTCACAGAATAAATTCTTTTTCTTTCTTTCTTTCTTTCTTTCATAAATACATAAACGGTATATTTTGCTCAGTTTTATTAAGGTAAAATATAATAGAATTTTAAAAGACTTAATTCTTTGGTCACTTTCTGAAAAATCACTGTCAGAATATCTTGAAGAGTCGCTATTGCCGAAAATTATTATAATTTCGTCTTTCCACCTGTCTATTCTGACCTACCGCTCCCAGTCCTTTAATATAATCTCTGCATTATCGAGCGATTGTCGAGCGATCACAAGATGACCGCCGATTATGTGATTTCTCAGCCCTATGTTCTTTCTACGTTCCGTTCCACGGCCAAGATTGCATCGGTATTTTATTTATGTGCTTTTTTTATTTTATATTTCATTAAATTAAACTAAGCGAGACTGTTTTTGTTTTATAACTTTAAGTGTATTTAGAAAAGTGGTATAGTCACTTGTGTACGTTTCCGAAGAAGTAACGTCTATAAATCCACTATATTTACACATTAAAACACGAATGCACACTGGTTTTGACAAATAAAATACTGCTGCGATGTGTTCTATTCTGCGTTGGCGCCAAAAACCAACTAAAACCTTTTTTGACAACAAAGAATTAAAATTTATATGGTTATATATTAAAATATGTATAGTATTTAGTGTTGTTTTATTCAACGCATTCCTTGACGTCCGATATGGAGTGGAGGTCAGTATACCCGCACTACGCTCCTGAGGTCGTGGGTTCGATTCCCACACAGTACAAGTCTTCGTGTGCTTGAACATGAATATTTGTACTGGTCTGGGTGTTTCCTATGTATATTAAGTATGTTTATCCGTTCTTTAGTATTAATGACACCAGTTCTTAATGATACTTATCTTGCAGCTAAATAATTGGTGTGATAGAAAGAGGATATTATAATCAGAGCATTTTGCCGGCGGAGGCAAGTGCAGGCAGGCAGGTCAACTAACACTGCTTAACAGCTACCATACCTACTATGATTACCAGAATCGACTACCTATTCCAAAGCACTAAATAAATAGGATTTCAAATGTTACGCAAACGGTCTCACATTCCTAAATATCCGTAATAACTAAAATATGTATAAATTTCCAGTACGCAATCTTGTGGCGCCACGAGCGCACAAATAGAAATATCTAAAATGTAACAATTTATTTTCAAATGCATCCAGAAGAAGCGCATTGCTGGCAGCAAATCAAATCTAATTATTCAACATCTTTAGCTCTAAAAATAGATTCGCGTTGCTTCACGTAACCTAAAAGGGTATTAGTGTTAATAAGTTAATATGTGTACAAATTTGTTGCCTACCCTACTTTGTAAACCTTATTTCTACCCTCGTTTCTTTTATATTTTCTGTTTTCACCCACTTTGGGCACATCCAATCCGAACGGATCTTGTTTCGAATGGATTCTTTCTACTTTTGGAAGATTACATTTTTAACTTTTTCAATTTGAGGCAAATTCGATTTGAAACCAATTCCATATTTGACGGAAACGGAAATGTAATAATTTTAACATAATTAATATTAAATTACTGAATACTTTTATAGAATTTGCACCTTATACTCTTCTCTGCTCTACTGTTTCTTCTGTCTTTTTATGTATTTACGAGCTCAGAAAAGCCTTATTTACTTATAAAAACTATTTTTAAGGCATCTTTTTCCATCTTTAGGTAAATTTTATTTGCCGCATTTCAATATACACCATCATTATCATCTCACCCCGCTAACGTCCCACTACTGATCACGAGCCTCCTCTCACATACCAAGGCGAGAGGGTATTGGGTCATACTCCATCGCTCGGACCCAGTGCGGATTGGCGGAGTTATATGGCGTCCTGTTGTTTGATTTTTTTCAAGCTGCCCAATTAAGCCTCTAACATGGCTTAACGACTACCATATTTAGTGATAACCGGGACCAACGGCTTAACGTTCCTTCCATAACAACGAAAGCGCTCAGTGCTATATACCATACAAACGGTCACCCATCCACCACCCAGGATTGACCTCTATAAACTCTGCTTTACTTCGGTAATCGTTTCCGAGCACCTAGCACCGCGGAGCTAGAGCGCTACATACACACAATTTCATAATAGGCTGTCTTCTATCAATCACGATTTTACTTGTGAAGTTTCTTTTTAGAGGGTTTATAATTCATCAACTGTTATGTATATAATTTATTCAACTGTTGTGTTTATAATTTATTTAACTGTTGTGTTTATAATTTATTCAACTGAAATATTTCATCCGACGATTCGAAAATACGGCTCTTCTGGAAATATTTGATACTTTTCCTCAAATTCATTATCGAAAGATCCTATTTTGATCGAAATGCCAAACTTGTCTACCCTTGTTTCTTGTTTACTAACTTTGTTTTTACTTTGTCACACCCAAAACTTTTGGTAGGTTTACTATAGATCGTTTTGTCTAGGGTGGCGGCGTCATGCGTCGGGTCGTAACGTTCTCTAAAATATGGTTGAGCGAAACGATGGCTGGTTCATGCGTCATACTCGTGAACGGGTGCCGCCAGTGAGGATCTGCTCATGTCTACTATGTTTATTCGTAATAATGCTCGTATAACTTAAAAACGAGTTACTTTCTTCTTTTATTTTAAATCTTGTGACTGCAGAATACAGGTTTATGTAGACTTGTCAAATTATTTTACTACTAAGTACATTTTCTTGGCGGGAGAAAAAACTAACCTTGACGATTTTCTTGCCCGTTGTTTTACGATCAAGCTCCCGCCCGCAGTGAATGGGCGTGCTAGTTGTTAAGTTTTGACCTTCAACGGAGCTTTTTTAAGCCAAACTTGAATATATCACTTTGAATACATAGATTAATCTACCAAAATAACATTTTAAAATTTTATAATATCAACATAATACTGTTATAACTTTCATAATTCAGTAAGACGATTACACTGAAATATCAGCTAACAGGTTAAATACAACTGTTATAATATTATAGTTTATAAAGTTATAGTAATATCTAGAAATAAAAAGTAAGGAATAAACATAACAAGTATGTAAAACATGGGATATAATACACAGTATATAAGTTTGCAATAAATGGACGTTAAAAAGGTAAAGATAAAAAAAATCTAAATAAGTTTGGTTCTATACCCTAACTGCATGTGTTTTTTTTTCTTTTCATATTTATCTACCGTATACGCCGTTGGGTTTCTAAATAAGTCATAAAATATCTAGTAAATATAAGTTAGACAAAATTACCTGTATCAATCTATCTAACACTATTTGTCCCATATATCAATCACCTGTCTTCCCCTGCCTACATCAAACCCAGTTAGTTCGCCCAGAGGCCGCCTGGCGGCGCTAATGTGTTTACTTCCGCCCGCCATTTCCCAACACGGCCGCCTTTGATTAAATTTTCGCGTGATCCGCATACTTATTTAAATAGATTTGAACCTGTGCCGCGGGCGATGCGATATGTAAACAGATTTGTAAGTTACATCAAGATAAATTTTACGTCAAGTCATGTTGCGTTTGAGTTAACATTTTAATAATAATAATTTCTTAGCGCTATATGGTAGTTATAATAATGAAATAATGCCACCTCTCTGATCTAATGGAGAGTCTTCAGAGATTATTGACAGCAGCGCCATCCCGTGTACTGGCTGTAACTGTGACTACCAACCCGCCAGCCCAGCGTGGTGATTATTAACAAAATATTAGATTGGCTAAAGGGGGACCGAGAGAGGTGTGTAGGACTCACCAACGGCAGACACGACCGCCAGCAGTAATACCCACTAAAAATCTTCCGACGACGCCCGCCGCTTGTTGAGAAAGAGGCGGGGGGCCAGTACCTGGGTTCCAGCTCTGACACCCCGCCCGCGTAAACGTCCCCCGGACCAAAACTGGGAGGACCTCCTCAGAGAGACGCAGTGGACGCGCCCCTCCTACCTCCTTGTGCGACCATAGCTTGTGTGACCGACTTCTCGGGGGTTCTATGGTTAGACAGCAGTGGCCCCCTGCCCCTACTGCCTAAGTCCCTCCTAGGCTGCCCGCTGCGCCCTCCATAGGTTCCTCTTAGTTTCCATCCCCGGTAGTCATTACTAAGGGCACCCAGAGTCGCCAACCTCTGGGAACACCCAGAGGTAACCAGAGGTAAGGTAACAACCTTTTCCCGGCCTCCGGGAGGTACTCAGCCCCCCCACCAGGCCAAGGTCATGTCAGGGGGGAGACCTGTCAGGGGGGATTAATTGCAAACCTAACTTACCCTTATTGCACATAAGAAATACTAACTCAGCCGTCTAGTTTCTGTTTAGATGCTCAATCAATATTTTTGATGCGCAAACAAGAAATTAATAGAGAATCAGTTATATTAATGAGAATTAAGAAAAAAGTTAATGAGAATCATTTAATTGTGGGTAGGTGTTACTCGCTTTATTTTAAATATATATACTTACAATACATAGAATATTGTATTAATTTTTCTACATTTAAAACTTGTAAACCTTTGTGAAGAGAGAAAATAAAAAATATATTATTATATTATTATTATTATATTATTAATATACCTACACCAAAACAAAATGAACATAGTGGCATCAACACAAACAATTGTCCTATGTGTGGAGTCTGGGAATCGAATCCATGACCTTTAGAGCATAAGAATGGGTTTACTGGCCTCCACGCTAAATCGGTTGGCAATGATTCAAATTATGACCTCGCAATGTATAAAAGTTTCACCTGAGTTATCTATAAATATAATATTTTTATATCCCCAGACTTAAAAACAAGAAACAGATTGCCGTTTACCTGTTTAGTTAAAAAAAATCAGCTGTCATTTAAGACGGAACGTAACTTCTTGGCGGGAAAGTAGGCGTAATGTCTGCAGTCATTTGTTTTATTTTCTAAAAATTGTGATATTTCGAACGTTAATGTGTAATAACGGTGGGTCATTAACCGTTAAGTGTTTGTGAACGTACAGTCATGAGTTTTGGTAAATTAAACAAAACACTGCAACATAACTTTTCGAATTCTCTCAAGAATTCCGTGTGAGATCTCAGTATAGTCCCACATCTTTACTGAGGATTCAAGGCGTTTAGGAGGTGGGCATTTTATTTGCCATTATCATCTTTATCAGCACTCATTCTCGTTTATCTAAAATTAATATATCTCTAACTTGACACTGGCTAAATGTACAAACAAAGCCATTATGTAAAAAAAATAAAAAAGACGGAACGTGGGAGCGGGCCTCAGACATCCATAGAAATAAATAAAATGAAGGAATCTTATGTAATGTAAAAAAAATGCTTTATATAGATACATAATAACAATGTGAACAGTCTTTTATGTTATAAAATAACTATGGTAAGTATTTTTGAAAGTGCTGAATAAATTTATGTACTTATTTCTTTGAAGAGTGATGTTTTTGTTATACGCTACTTTAAATCCAATAAATAACAAAGTAAATAAAATTGATATGTATAATAAAATAAAATAATATATACTTACTCAACGCATTAAGAAGTATACACGATACATTAACCTTTTTTTTTATTTGTCTCTCAGTCTGTTTGTTCCGTCTTATCTGTGCAAAGGTCTCTTGTCCTGGAGTTAATAACGCGCCCAAAAATCCTTTAAAAAGGCGGTGAAGTAGAAAGAGAGTAAAACATTAATTCATCATTGGCTGACGGACAGGCTATGCTCTTTTAAATTATCAATCAAATTTAACAACACACCCAGTGAATATTTGAAGATAATGAAGGGGTCCCCAGAAGCCGTAACCAACAAAGTAGCACTAAGGGAACCTTCCATCATAATCTTAAAAAAATGTTTTATTATCGAAGAGATTTTGTCTTAGAAAAGTCTTAAAAATATAAAGAAACCACATAATATATATGTATGTATAATATTGATATATATGTATGTAAGTATGTATTGTATATATAAGTTTTTTTTATTTCCTTTTTTAACAAAGATCTTTAACCAAATTTAATCCCGTACCTACAAATTTATACACAACTTATTAATAGGGTTGGCTGGTAGATCTCTTCTACAGATAAGTCCACCTTTGTACTTTCAGTTTTTAAATACTTTTGTAAACTATTTATGTGCAACAAAGGATTATTATTAAAAGCTTATTTCCACTAATAAAATCAGCACGAATTTATCGGTCTAACAAACGCCTAACTCTTAGGTATGTTAGGCATAGAAATGGCTGCTTCAAGGCCACTTAAGGCGAAGACGACATAACATTAGTTTATTGTGTTTATTGGCTTTTATATTTTAATTAAATTAAGAGTCTTATTTTAATTTGACATTTCATAATATTGATTTGTGTTGTAGTGTTTTATTGTAATTTGACATTGTAATATTTATTGTTACATAATTGGTATTTAATTGTAACAACTAGCATGCCGGTGGGTTGGATGCCTGTAAGTGTCGGTGCCGGTGTCTGTAAGCTGACATGTACAACTATATGAAATCTGTAGGAGCGACGATCTTGTCAGGGCAACAGGAATCCGGTGGATGCAAGCAGCTCGATTTCAATATCTTTTTTTCGGAAGTCTGTTAATAAATAATTATATTTCTGTAGAGAAAGTCGGCGCCTTAATTCTAGTTACTTAGTAGCAAGTAATTATGAAGGTACGTTTTCATGACGATAACAATCTTAGATATTTAACAATGGAAAATAACTGTTCTTTGTGGGGTGACATTTAATTTACCCTTTTCTTTCCTAATTACAAAGTACATGTGAGCAAACATTAAATATAAGTAGTTATTGTAGGTACCATAATATATTATAGGTACAAATACAAATACAAATCATTTATTGCATGTCACATGGAAGTAGGTTGTAACAACAAATATGGATAGATACAATGTGACGCCCTGTAAGGGCATAGCAACATAACAAAGGACCTACTAAGTGCCTGCGTCCTAGATGACTTACAAAAATTTAAGACATTAAAGAATAACAATATACTTATTTATTTATATAGATTAATTGATTTTATCATCGAAAAATTCCTGCATATTATAATAGCATTTTTTAATTAAGAATGTCTTCAAAGTTTTAGTAAAAAGCGGAAGATTATTTATGTTTTTTATGTAATTTGGTATAATATGATTGAATATTTTAATTAACATGCTATGCGGGCTTGTCGAGATTAGTTTTAATGTTGAAAAAGGGATTTTTAGTTTGTTCTGATATCTATTGTTTCTTCTCATTCTTTTCTCGGGTGAATATAGGGTTTGGTTTTTTTTATAAACTTGCATGACTCCATAATGTAAATTGAAGTGAGAGTTAAAATCTGATGTCTAATAAAGTGTGCTCTACAGGATTCTAGTTGGTCAATGTTTTCTAACTCGAACTAACTCTAGGTATTACTTTATGTCGACTGATTTGACGTGGAGATCGCTATCAGAAAGTTAAACATATCTTTTTGTACTCAACTTAACATATATCTTTATTTGTTAATACATACATAAAATCACACCTTTTAGGGCAAGGCAGAGGCACATTATACGCCCACTTTTCGCCAATTATATTGTTGGTCCCACGTAATAGGTAACGATCCTATAGCTAGTGTTGCAAAGGACTCGAGTCTTTTAGTCTTATTCGATAGACTCGACTCAATTTTCTAAGACTCAGTGAACTAACTGAACTCGGAGTCTTGAGTCGAGCCGAGTCTGAGTCCTATCATGAAGACTCGAGCGCCATTATTGAACTCGAAACCTTAAATAGAACTCGAGAGACTCGAGTCTTATAAAGAGCTTGAGTCTTAAAAGAGCTCGAGTCTTAAAAGAGCTCGAGTCTTCTTCAAACTGGTCTTCGAAATGCTGACAGTGATTTATTTAGAATAAATGTCTATGCTTATATAATAAAGCTGAAGAGTTTATTTGTTTGGTAGTTTTGTTTAATTAATGTTTTCTTTTGTAATAATTTTCATGATCATAATTAATTAAACTGATTTTTCATGTTAATTAAAACTTTAATTCTTTCATTTATTTTTCGACATCTCCTTCTGGTTACACATTATATCTCACAAAAATAGCCTTTTATTGGCTACTTTAAAAATAATGACTCAAAGCGGAAAAGAACTCGAGCGCGACTCGGCGCGTAAAAAGGACTCGAGCGCTAAAGAAGACTCGAGTCTCGAGTCTCGCGTTCAAGAGCTCATATAGACTTGAGTTCTTTATTCTTAAGAGTCTTATTGTTATGAGTCGAGTCGTGTAATGCCGAGTCGAGCTCTAAATTTAGGACTCAAAGACTCGAGTTCTTTACAACACTACCTATAGCCGCTTACCGGGAACTTTTATGCCCGCCAAAGCCTTGTGCATTTATCGGCAGTTGCACTACTTGCAGATGTAACTCACAAAGAATGTAGTTCAAATTGATTAAGGGGACGGTGGATGTCGCTGAAAGCAAGGCAAGGTAAGCAAGGCGTCCCCGCGCCCGCGGCAGACGGGATTCCTGATGGATTTTGTGCATCGATTTAATATAAAGCTCATCCTAAATATAAAATAAATCAATTGGCATAAACAACCAAACGGTCCCTTCGGTATTTAATCGACTAATAACCTAGAGTCATTAAAAATACTTGCGATTAATAGCTTAGAAGTAAAATGACCGAAAATAAAGACGAGACGCAACTTTATATAATTATGTTATATTGAGAATCTAAACGGTTATTTATTTTTAATCACACGTTTTTAATAACATAGATTGTTGATGGATATAAGTTTATGTTAATTTTTTCATAATTTTCCCGTACATGATGACAGAGAACAATCAAATTGAATAAGACCAATTTCAGTGATCTCACATAACTCCCCACCTTAACTTGTTTTCATTGTTTGTTTTGTAAACGTATTTTGCGCACTCGATAACTATTTAATATTTCAGTTATTTTCATCTTCGGTCTGCTAGAAGAATTTTATCTTTAGGAACTAGGTATATCATGGTATTCACCGTAAATAAACTGATAAGTTTTAACAGTAAAATGGTACAGAAGTAGGCTAATAGGAATCTTGTAAATTGGTTCAAATGATTGACTCGAAGCTAGAGCGATACACGAAAGGCAGTTTGATGGTGGGTAACAGTAACCTTTGTCTACTTGAATTATAAATAACGTTTCCTTACCGGTCATAGGCTCGCCTACTTACATCATTAGCCGGCGCCATTTTAAATCGACATCATTTCAATTCGAATTTGTGAGTTATGCCGTTTCAATTGCATGCAAGGGTGATGAATAACTAAAAATACTAATAATCAATTTCTTTATAATAATTGTAATTGTAATAAAAGGAGGTGTCCTACTAACATTCAAGGAGCCCAGGCCAACCTCACCTGCAAGTGGTGCACCTGCCGATTAACGGACGAGGCTCTGGCGAACATAAAAGTTCCCGGTAAGCGGCAATAGGCTCGCCACCTATTTTATATTACGATTTTAAATATAATATATACATATTTTTCTTTTTAAATTTAATAATGACATTACATTTTTTGTAATGCAAGCGCTTTCAGCTTAAGTCGGTGCAGTAGTGTAATTGGTTTGATCTCGTTACCAACTAGTTCTTTGTACAGTCAGCGACAGTTGTGGGTGGATGAGTGGGTCCGCTTTATACCGTGCTTATTTCACGGTATGAAGCGCTTTAATTTTTTTTTACCGCATCGACTCTTTACCATCAGGCAGGATGTAGTCATGACGTGTCACATTAAAATAAAATAGGCGCTTTTGGTGCTGTCAACTATTGACGCTGATCTTTACGGGAAATCAAACTTATAGGCTACGAGCGCCTAACAAAACTAATCCAATGTTTGTTTGTTACAGAAGTAGGATGGAATACCCCCGTCCGACATGTGTCCTCTTCGTTCTACTAGTGACCCTCGCCTTCAGCCACCTCACACAGTAAGTTGTCCTCAAATCGTATAAGTGCATGTACACAGGATGCTTAAAGGCCACGGCCACAGCTAAAAATTACATATTTTGCCCAGCAATATGAATTTTTTTTCATACTATACCAGGGAAATTAATTGCCTTAAAGTTTGCTTCAAAGGTCAAATTTTTATTAAAAAGTTTTTTCAAGGTGTTATTTGTATGAGGCGTATAGGGATCCTATCATTACTTTTGGAACCCAGGCCAATCTCGTCTGCAAGTGGTACTCCTGATAAACAACGGACGAGGCTCTGGCAACAAAAAAGTTCCCAGTAAGCGGTAATAGGCTCGCCACCTTTTACGTGGGATCAATAATATAATTGGCAAACTTTGACATATAATATGCCTCAGCCTACCCCTTCGGGGAAACATGCGTGGCGTTTTAGAAGAGATCCCTAATTTCAATCAATTAATAAAATATTTTTTTCACGAAGAATTTAGATTTGAATTAGTGAAATATTTTATCAAAACGATCCAAATAATGCATGTTTACATTTATTTATTAGTTACAACAAAATCTTTTTTATTTATAATAATAATTATATAAATGAAATCTTAATAACAAAGTGCAAGGGTGTCTCAGAAAGAGTGCACTTTTTCATTTTAAAATAAAAACAAGTATTTAATGACAGAGTTGTGATATTTGAGAGTTGTTATACCTATTCCTAATATGTCCTTGTAAACCTCCACGCTCGGTGGTCGGAAACGATCACCGAAGTACAGCAGAGTTTACAGAGGTCAGACCTTGGACCTTGGTCACCCACCGTTTGTGTGGCATTTGATATCCAGCGCTTCCGTGCTTCCGGTTATCACTAAAATGTGGTAGTCGTTAAGCCATGTTAGAGGCCTAATGGGCGGCTTGATAAATTCTAACAGCAGGACGCCATACACCTGCCTTTTTTTTTTTTTTGTTTTACGTCGGTAACAAAATGCATTTACGCGCTGCCTTCCGACCAAAGGGGGACCGAAAGGGGGTGTGGGACTCACCACCGGCAGACACGACCGCCGGCAGCAATACCCACTAAAAATCTTCCGACAACGCCCGCCGCTTGTTGAGAAAGAGGCGGGGGCCAGTACCTGGGTTGCAGCTTCTGACACCCCGCCTGCGGCCAACGTCCCCCGGACCAAAACCGGGAGGACCTCCTCAGAGAGGCGCAGTGGACGCGCCCCTCCTATCTCCCCCTGCGACCATAGCGTGTGTGGCCGACTTCCCGGAGGGTCCATGGTTAGACAGCAGGGGCCCCCTGCCCCCGCTGCCTAGACCCTCCTGGCGCTGCTGAGCGGGCCCTCCTGGCCTACCCGCAGCGCCCTCCATAGGTCCCTCTTAGTTTCCCCCCCGGTAGTCAGTACTAAGGGCACCCAGAGTCGTCGGTCTCTGCGTGTTGCCTTTTCCCTAGCGCCTCCTGCGCCCTACCGGGAGGTACTCAGCCCCCCCACCACGACAAGGTGGAGAAGGTTTGTATCACTCAACATACTAACGCTCCCTTGCCTTTATATTTTAGAAGTAGCTCTATATGTTAAGCAAAATGAGCAAAGGTTTATACAAGCAAGAGATGTGACTCAACGAAGCTTACGATATCCTACAAAACTAGTATTGGGAACCGTTCCTAACACAGAGAAATATCTCAAAAACTGTTATGCCATGTGTAGGAAAATTTACAACAAAATTCCCAATAATTTCAAGTACCTACCGCCGCTTCAAATCGATGTTAAGGAAATGGTTACTGGATAAGGCGTTCTATTCAGTTGATGAATTCTTAAGGTATGAATTGTAAAACTTGCAATCTCAATGACATTGTTCAAAATAAATGACATTTGAAACATACCTGTTAAATTACCTGTTTTAATCGCGCTTACGAAATAACCAACAATCAATGTGTAAATCTGTAGCTACTTTAAATTCCATAAGTCTGAATGTAATATTTGCATGCTATTTAATATGGCTAAATAGGTTAAGAACTCATAATGTAATTTGACATCTAAATTGTACCCTATTTAATAGCAAATAAAGATATTTGTATTTGTATTTGTATTTGACCATTCGGGGGGGGGGCCATACACCTGCCTCCGCCAATCCGCACTGGATCCGCATGGTGGAGACCCAATACCCTCGCACCTTGGTATATGAGAGGAGGCTCGTGCTCAGTAGTGGGACGTTTATGGGCTGAGATGATGAAACCTACACTGATAGTTATCGCGTAATATATGTTAAACCTGTGTATATAAAATCCGTCATTCGCTGTAAGTTACAAACAAAAAATTTGTGGTGTATCTTTAAGAACTTTGGTAAGATTTTGAATAAATTTAAAAAAAAATAGTATTGTAAAGAGTCTTCTTTACAAGCTAAATACAGACTTCGGAAATGATAGTCGTTTATCGTCTGAGTATTTTATGTAAACAGTACTTACGAATCAAGATGCCACCAAATCCTAACCGAGCACACACGACTCACGCGAGTCACTATATAATAAATAAATAAATAAATATTTCTGACACTTACACCAATTATTTAGTTCCAAGATAAGTATCATTAAGAACTTGTGCTATGGATACTAAATAACGGATAAACATACATAAATACTTTTTTTTTTTTGTAAATACATACTTAATATACATAGGAAAACACCCAGACCAGAACAAATATTCATATTTAAACACACAAAGATTTGTCCTGTGTGGGAATCGAACCCACAACCTCAGGAGTGGAGTGCGGGTCCCCCCCGACTGGTCTCCACCTTGTCGTGGTGGGGGGGCTGAGTAACCATGGACCCTCCGGGAAGTCGGCCACACACGCTATGGTCGCAGGGGGAGGTAGGAGGGGCGCGTCCACTGCGCCTCTCTGAGGAGGTCTTCCCGGTTTTGGTCCGGGGGACGTTGGCCGCAGGCGGGGTGTCAGAAGCTGCAACCCAGGTACTGGCCCCCGCCTCTTTCTCAACAAGCGGCGAGCGTCGTCGGAAGATTTTTAGTGGGTATTACTTGGCGGTCGTGTCTGCCGGTGGTGAGTCCCACACCCCCTTTCGGTCCCCCTTTGGCCGGAAGGCAGTGCGTAAATGCATTTTGTTACCGACGTAAAACAAAAAAAAAAAAGGAGTGGAGTGCGGGTATACTCGCCACCACGCCATATCGGTCGTCAAAATCATCGGAGACAAGACTGCTTGTAGCCGTCAAAGATTTTATATAACCAGTACATAATATATCTCATACAAACAGGACAGCCGTCTTAATATGTTATAGGTATCATCATCATCATCATCAGCCTATACTAGTCCACTGCTGGACATAGGCCTCCCCCAAATCGCGCCATTTTCCCCTGTCTTCGGCTTGCCGCATCCAGCATCTGCCAGCGACCGCTCGCAAATCGTCACTCCGCCTGGCGAGTGGACGTCCTACACTACGTTTGCCAAGTCGCGGTCTCCACTCAAGAACTCGTTTACCCCATCGGTTGTCGGTCCTTCGACAGATATGGCCAGCCCACTGCCACTTCAGCTTGCTAATCCTATATGCTATGTCGGTGACTTTGGTCCTCTATCGGATAACATCATTTCTGATTTTATCTCTCAGAGAGACTCCAAACATAGCACGCTCCATAGCTCGTTCGTTATTCGTTATAGGTATAACACTATGTTATTTTATACAAGCTAAACTAAAACAAGAAGTTCTAAGTCCTCACTGAGCACACACGAGTCAAGACATCGGAGACAGGACAGCTTAGCCGTCGGATGTATGTTTGTCTGTGTCAATAGGTCGGCTAATGGAAGATGGCGTCCACACAATACACGCCGCTGTCTTTGTATTGGCAGGGCGAGGCAATGCATTGTTAGGTACACATGGTTTTCCGATGCACGATTGTTATCATATCAGCTTTATAAAGTCCAGTGATGAACATTAGCCTCCTCAATAGATTAATTCCCACACAGGACAAATCTTTGTGTGCATGAACATGAATATTTGTTCTGGTCTGGGTGTTTTCCTATGTATATTAAGAATGTATTTACAAAAAAAAAAGTATGTAAGTATGTTTATCCGTTGTTTAGTATCCATAACACAAGTTCTTAATGATACTTATCTTGGAACTAAATAATTGGTGTAATTGTCAGAAAATATTTATTATTTATTTATTTATTTGCCCATAATAACCACGCTGGGCAGGCAAGTTGGTGATCGCAGTTCCAGCCAGTACGCCGGGTTACGCTGCTGCCCATCATCCGTTTGACTCTTACGACTTCCCGTGAGATGAGATGGGTGGTACTATTATATGTATAAATCGCTCGTAGCTCCGCGGTGCTCGGTGGTCGGAAACAATCACCGAAGAAAAGCAGAGTTTACAGAGGTCAGTCCTTGGATGGGTGACCGTTTGTGTGGCATTTGATATCGAGCAGCAGCAGGACGCCATACACCTGCCTCCGCCAATCCGCACTGAGTCAGCGTGGTGGAGTATGACCCAATACTCTCGCACCTTAGTATGTGAGAGGAGGCTCGTATTCAGTAGTGGGACGTTAATGGGCTGAAATGATGAATGATGATATGTATAAATAGAATCTCTCTCTCTCTCTCTCTCTCTATATATATAGTCGGTCCCTCATGTCTGAGGATCGTGGTTAGCATAGGAATAACATCTGGAGCGGATGATCTGCTTCCACCGGTTCCGATAAATAGAATAGGTGTATGAATATTTTTCTTCTTATCCAATTTAGTCAGAGTCAAAGCCAAGTAAAGTCCTACGCTAGAGTTGTAAAGACTTCACTAGAGGCTTCTATAGAGTATTGGAATCAACACCTAACGGGTGTCTAGTGCCTCTGTATTCCCCTTCTGGGAAACAGGCGTGAATGTATTTGGAATCAACACGCTAAATCGCTTTTCACGTTGTACTTTATCGAAGAAGTTGTGTCTAAAAATTCACAACATTACATTTGGTGCACAAATAATTCAAAATACAAATCATCATATCATATCAGCCCATAAACGTCCCACTACTGAGCACGAGCCTCCTCTCACATATCAAGGTGTGAGGGTATTAGGTCATACTCCACCACGCTGACCTAGTGCGGATTGGCGGAGGCAGAGGGCCTACTCTAATTCAACGAAAACGAAACTTCGTTATACCCATCCCTTACACTCGATACTGATATACCCAGAGAGTGAAAGAGACAGGTACAACGAAGTTTCGTTTTCGTTGAATTAGAGTAGGCCCTCAGGTGTATGGCGTCCTGCTGTTAGAATTTATCAAGCCGCCCATTAGGCCTCTAACATGGCTTAACGACTACCATCTGCTGCTGCTCGATATCAAATGCCGCACAAACGGTCACCCATCCAAGGACTGACCTCTGTAAACTCTGCTGTACTTCGGTGATCGTTTCCGACCACCGAGCACCGCAGAGCTACGAAAGCTTCAATACAAATTCAAATACAAAATACAAAATGTTTATTTCATTAACTTAGTGTCTAATACAATATTAGTGAATGGAGCTACCTTTTAAGCAAACATATGCTTGTGTTAGGTAACTAACTCACAACTAACAAGTTCCATAAACTAAACTCATGTACTAATTGGTCTGTACCAAAAAGGTCGCCGTTCAGCCATGGGCGTAGCCAGCCATTGGCTCAGGGTGGGGAAGCAGTCTAAAATAATATGTATTTAGCAAATTTAACCCCTATTCTTACCCGAAGCGCTCGTAGCTCTGCGGTGCTCGGTGGTCGAAAACGATCACCGAAGTACAGAAGAGTATAGATCTCTCGTGATTTTTGAGAAGTTCCCGCTCCCGGTTTTTCGGGATAAAAACTACCCTATATTCTATCTTGAGTTCCAAACTATGTCTGTACCAAATTTCATCTAAATCGGTTCGGTAGTTTTGGCGTGAAGAAAAGACAGACGGACAGAAAGACAGACTGAGTTACTATTTATAATATTAGTCTGGATAACAATTTACACATTTTAGATTAAAAAAAACACTGCCTCAAAGTGTATCTAATGTATGTACGATGTATAATGCAACCAGAGCTGAAGGTCGAGCTCAGTGGTTTGTCATTTGGAAGGCCTATGTTCATCAGTGATTAAAGACAGGCTGGGGGCCTACCGCCGAATTCGATGGATTACCGGTAATCCATCTAGATCAAACTTTGTTTACGTTCATTAATCCGTACCGGGGAATCTGCCGACAGCCACCTCTCATTCATGACCTTCAGTCCGTGACAGACCAATAGGTAAATGGAGAACGCCATTTTGTTTCGATTTCCATGAGTTCGGCGGTACGACAGAATCAATTCGAATTCCATTTTGCCTTATAATCGATTGCCATCGAACTCGGCGGTAGGCCCCCTGATAATGGTGATATCGACTTTCGCGCCAATAAGTCTTCTGCTCTGTGTCCGCTCGTAATAAAGTAAATATTTCTGACACTTAAACCTTATATAGAAGCATATATATATTTATTTTAAGTCAAAATTAATTATTTCATATAAGTATTTTAAATTTGTTATTTTTAATATTTATTATTATACAAGGCAATTATAGCTTGATCATGGCAGGTTTTTTCGATGACAGTAAAGCTAGTGATACTGCCAGTTTCAGATCGGCCTGCAGTTTTGGTTCTGATATCTCCGATGACAGTTTTACGAGTGTCCCATCACTTGCGGATGCATTAAGGTCACATTTCTCCACAGTACCTAACAATTTCAATATTGTACATATAAATGCCCAAAGCATACCGGCCCATTACTCAGATATGTTGACTTATCTAGACTGTAATAATATTCACGCTGTTTTAGTATCTGAATCGTGGCTAAAGCCGTGTCTTCCTTCTGTAGCTTATTCTCTTCCAGGATTCCAATTGATACGTAACGACCGGGCTGTTGGTGGTGGTGGTGGGGTTGCCATTTATCTCCGTTCCCATATTCCGTGCACGGTACTCAGTATGTCAGCTCAGCCTCCGCAATCAAATGCCGGTGAACATTTGTTTGTTGAAGTGTTATTTAAACACCACAAAGTACTTATGGGTGTTTACTACTGCCCCTCGATGCGCATAAATTTCTTTTCCTCTTTTAATGATTTGTTACAATCCTTGATGCCTTTTTATGACCATGTAATTGTGATGGGTGACTTTAACACATGTCTACTAAGGAATGATTTTCGTTCAACAACGTTTCGCTCGGTTGTGCATTCAAATAATCTGGACATTGCTCCTTTAAATGCTACCCATCATTTTCCTAATTGTGCTCCATCCCTTCTGGATGTTATCCTTGTTTCATCTTTTGATCGAGTGGCGACGCATGGACAATGTGCCGCTGATGCCCTTTCCTATCACGACCTTATATATTTATCATATAAAATTCGTCCCCCTAAGCTTAGATCCAAATACCTTTTGCAACGTAGTTTTATGAGTGTTAACCTTGAAAGGCTATGTGAGGATGCCAATGGCATTGACTGGACTGATCTTTTTATGAGTAAAGTCGTTGATGAGAAGATTGAAATTTTTCGATCAAAGCTGCTTCAGATATACGATGTTCATGCACCAGTACGTAAAGTTAAAATGAAGCAAATGCCTGCACCGTGGTTATCCGACGATATTAAGTTACTAATTAACAAAAAAGCTGCAGCCAAAACTAGGTACAAACGTCGTCCTACACCTTTCTACTGGGAGAAATATGTGGTGGTTCGCAATCAGTGCAATAAAATATGTAGAGATGCTCAGCGTCAGCACATTTATAATTCAGTGAGGGATCGTGATCAAGCCAAGGTTTGGAAATTTTTAAGATCCCTTGGAGTGGGAAAGCAGCATACATTCATTAATTTGCAGAATTATGATACTGATCTACTTAACAAACATTTTTCGTCATTACCTTACTTAGACAATATTGCTAAAAATACCACTTTAAATTACATATCATCTCTTCCGTTTCTTGATTATTCCCCGTTTAATTTTCGCTCTTTTACAGAATTGGATGTAAAAAAGAGTGTTATGTCGATCTCCTCTGACGCCGTTGGTTGTGACAGTCTTAGCAGAAAAATGATTGTGCCTATACTACGCGAGCTCCTTCCTGTTATTACTCATCTTCTCAATAGTTCAATATCCTGTGCTGTATTTCCATCTTCTTGGAAATCTGCTCAGATAATCCCTCTACCTAAAAAATCTAATCCTACAACATTCTCTGATTATCGACCTATCTCCATTTTGCCCTTCCTGTCCAAGGTCCTTGAGCGCCTCGTACATACTCAGCTCAGTTCATTTATTTCTCAAAATAAACTGTTGAGCCCTTCTCAGTCAGGCTTTCGAGTCGGACATAGCACTACCACGGCATTGGTAAATGTCACAGATAACGTAAGAGCAGGCATGGAAAACGGAAACCTGACAATTCTGGCTCTGCTCGATTTTAGCAACGCGTTTAATACTGTAGATTTTGATATCTTGCTCGCAATCTTACGTTCAATTAATTTGTCACCATCTGCATTAGATTGGTTTCAAAGTTATTTGCATGGCCGACGCCATCAGGTTCGAGTAGATAATTCCCTTTCCTCGTGGTGTGACTCGCTTACTGGAGTACCACAGGGTGGAGTTCTTTCTCCTTTGCTTTTTGCTATCTTTATCAACTCCATTTCCAATGGCTTGGCTTCATCGTGTCACCTTTATGCAGATGACCTACAAATTTTTTCTCAAGCCCCTGCTGAACATCTAGCAGCCGCTGCTGATAATATAAATGCTGATTTGGAACGAATTTCCAAATGGAGTAAGCTGTATGGACTTCGTGTAAATCCATCCAAGTCCCAAGTCATTGTCATTGGTAGCCAGCGTATGAGGGCTAAGGTAGACTGGACCACCATTCCTCCTATACTATTTGATGGTGCACTTATTCCACTTTCGGACAAAGTTAAGAATTTGGGCATTTTCATAGACAAGAACCTTACTTGGGGTCCTCAGCTACAAGAAGTTAGCCGAAAAATTTATGCCTCGGCCGGGTCCTTGAGACGTATCCGTAATTTCCTTCCAACTAAAACTAAAATAGCACTTGTGCAGTCCCTACTCCTCCCTATCCTCGATTATGCAGATGTCAGTTATTTGGATCTCAACCAGGATCAGCTCAATAAACTTGAGAGGCTACAAATTTTTTGTATTAGAATAGTTTTTGGCTTACGAAAATATGATCACGTATCTGAATTCCGATTTAAGCTTCAGTGGTTGCCTATAAGACTTCGCAGAAATGCTCACATTCTTTATCTTCTCTATAGTGTATTATTTAATCCAGCAGCTCCAATCTATCTTAAGGAGCGTTTTAAATTCCTCCATGATGGTCACTCTCGAAACTTGAGGTCAGAAAAGAATCTAACTTTAAATATGCCAATGCATGCCAAAAAATTTTACGACTCGTCGTTTACTGTGCGGGCAGTTCGTCTTTGGAATGAGCTGCCCGTCGGTATACGAAAATTAAATTCATTAGATTTATTTAAGAAATCAGTCTGGGAGCATTATTTGTCTGTGTAATTTTAAATATGTTATATTATGTATGTAACTTTAAATTATATATTTCATGTAATATAATAATATAATATGTATGTGTAAATTTATTATTTACTTTTAAGTAAGCAAGAGCACTCTGTTGTGCCTACTCTATATCATTATTTTTTATTCTTTGTTTCCTGTCCATCCCAAGGTTGCCTGGAAGAAATTGCTGTTAGCAATAAGGCCGCCCATTGTACCATATACTTGTTTATGTGATTTTATTACTTTTTTTTTATATTTAGTGTGCAATAAAGTGTTCATTCATTCATTCATTCATTCATTCATTCATTCATTCATTCAATTATTTAGTTCCAAGATAAGTATCATTAAGAACTTGTGTTTTGGATACTAAATAACAAATAAACATACATAAATACTTTTTTTATTATAAATACATACTTAATATACATAGGAAAACACCTAAACCAGAACAAATATTCATATTTATATACACAAAGATTTGTCCTGTGTGGGAATCGAACTCACGACCTCTAGAGTGAAGTGCAGGTATTCTGCCTCCACCTCCAACCTCCACGCCATATCGGTCGTCAATTATGTTTTATTTGCAGACCTGGCTGCGAATTCCGCCAATCAATCTCATTAGCTAGTTGGGCGGTCAGAGCCTATCCGTCAAAGAATCAGTTGGCACCGATTTCAAATCTCGCAGTTATATTATAGTCGTGAACCCACTCGTAGCATACTAATCACTAGATGTTTCTAAGATCAGACTTTGATATAGATTGAAGACCGATATGGCGTGGTGGCGAGTATACCCGCACACTGCTCTTGAGGTCGTAGGTTCGATTCCCACATAGGACAAATCTTTGTGTGCATAAACATGAATATTATGTTATTTAACATGAATATTATAGTATTTATGTATATTTATCCGTTATTAAATATCCATAACACAATTTCTTAATGATACTCTATTGGAACTAAATAACTGGTGTAATTGTTGAAACATTTTTATTTAAGACTGCCATAGATGTTCATAACAGCCGGGACCAACGACGGCGTAACGTGCTTTTGGAGGCACAGAGCAAGCGATAATTACGCATATAATTTCGAAAAGTCATAGGTACGGCACCTATTTTTGTCACATGGCTATCACCGCTGTCGCCCATAAAGTGGTTATAATAATTTAATTTAATTATTCAGTCAGGTTACCCTTGTATGTATATTACGCTATTGAGCAAGACACCGAACGTGCTCCGCCACTCCAAATTGTGGAGTATATACCTACATACATACATACATACATACATACATACATGCATAAATTAACGCCTGTTTCCCCGAAGGGGTAGGCATAGGCATTTTATACGCCCACACTTCGCCAATGATATAGTTGGTCCCACTTAATTGGTGGCGAACCTATTGCCGCTTCCCGGGCACTGTTATGTTCGCCAGAGAATACCTAAATCTTTCTTAACTTGGTTTGTGCTAAGCCTGGTTGTTGGATCATCATAACACCCTGATTAAAGTCCTCTGCTGAACATTAGCCTCCATTGGGGAGGCTAATGTTAAGATTACATTCTATTGAGGGTATTTGCCCATAATCAGCATGCTGGGCAGGCGAGTTGGTGATCGCAGTTCAAGTCAGTACCAAGGATGACGCTGCTGCTTTTTCCGGTAGGATTTCTCTTCGTCGACTCTTACGACCCCTCGATGAGCGGAGGTAGCACTATTCTAGGCCGGTGCCACATGGCAATGTAATTAAAAAATATATATTTAAATATTTTTTTTGACAATTACACCAATTATTTAGTTCCAAGATAAGTATCATTAAGAACTTGTGTTATGGATAATAAACAACGGATAAACATACTTAAATACTTTTTTCTTTTTTTTTGTAAATACATACTTAAAACGCCCAGACCAGAACAAATATTCATGTTCATGCACACAAATATTTGTCCTGTGTGGGAATCGAACCCACGACCTCTGGAGTGAAGTGTAGGTATATTGACCTCCACGCCATATCGGTCGTCAAATTGGTAGTTGTGAGTTGAATATAAGAAGTCATTATAAAAATTTAAAGGTTTTTTTTGGGTTAATAAGTTATTTCAATCAAGCGCCCCTAAAAAGAATCAAGAAAAATACGTCGCTACCACGCTAAGATGTCATAATATCAAACGTTAGATATTTATATCTTAGTAAAGAATTTACCTTCATAAATATTTAAACGTAGACAGTTAAATTGGCAACATTCTTGGTTAGACTTGGCACGTGTTTACCCAACAATATTGATTAGCTCTGTCAGTTTGTCTACTGTGAAAATATCATTTACAGACTAGTTACCATCCGCGAGTTCGTTCATATGACCTTACACAATGTCTGTACCAAATTTCATTAAAATTGGAACAGTTATGTCGGCAAACGTAAAAAATAAAAAACTGTCTCATATGTAATAATACAATCCGAAATGTGGGCATGTAATATGCCTCTGCCTACCCATTCGGGGAAACAGGCTTGATTTGATGTATGGATGTTTTTTTTTAATAGCGTCAGCACGCTTTAGCCGTTTACACAGATAGATGCGGCCGTTTGAGCGCATTTTAATACAGGCTACATAAGTTTGCACATTTTTAACACCGAATAAAAATACATAAACACTTTTTTTACATTATTACATTATTTAGTACTACATACCCGTACCCAGACCAGAACAAATATTATTTTTTATGCACACTAAGATTTGTCCTGTGTGTGTCCTGAGTGCGGGTAGTCTTTCAACAAATTTTATTGGTTATGTCTCTTGTAATGTGTAGAATGCAAAGTCTTTGGCTTTGAAATTTTTAACCCTAGACAAGCGACCACCACTCACCACATCATCCCGATCACAGAAGATTGGATAAAATCGGAACAGCTAATTTCGGCATAGAAACGTAAAAAACAAAAAAACTGTCTCTTTAACTTCGCGTTGTTTTTTCGTGGGAATTCGGATTTTTTCCGCGATAAAAGATATTCTTAGTGTCGAGTGCCCGTCTTTGTTTGTGCTAAATACCTTTTAAATCCATATAATAGTGTTTGCGTGATATGGTAACATACTAGTGTAACCACAGTTTGTCATATTATATAACTAATTTTTTACCGCAAACAAAATCCTAATTTTTACGTAAAAACACCGGGAATTACAAGTCGGATTGTATTATAAGAGACAGTTTTTTGTTTTTTACGTTTACTTGGGGTCATCCCCGGGAGCATTTTTTTTGATTAAAAATAGCCTATGTTATGGTGGTATATGTTATGGGAATAAATCCTTCCTGGTACCAAGCTAAAAAAAGTTCCTTATTTATTTAATTTGTTTTTCTCCTTCATTTGATAATACAAAAACCTTAAACAAATGTCTCTTCACCAGATCCATGAATGCGGGGAAGATAAACTTCAGAGAGAAGGAGAAACAAATCTTGGACCAGATCCTCGGGCCTGGGCGCTACGACGCCCGCATCCGACCCTCGGGTATCAACGGCACTGGTAAGTGGATTCAAGGTCTTCTCCAGCAATCTCAGGTTGCGTTTCCACCATAGATGTGTGAGGATGCGTGCGGAAAGTGTATGTTCAGAATCAATAGAACTGCCTCATTATCCTGTCTCCAGCGCAGCTCTGGTGAAGCGATTCTATTGGATCTTAACAAACCCATTCCTCTCAAGGCATCTCTGGTGGAAAGACAGTCTTAAGGGTCCTCCCTTGAATCGCCGATGCAACATGCTGAGGATACTGAGAGGCTCTTCCTTTTGGAAGGCGGCAGCTGATCTTCGCTCCGATGTCACCCCCTTTCTGGTTACTCCCTACATCATAAGGCGACAAAAAACTTAAGTGGTATGCTTGCGACAACTGTAGATCACTTGTCTTTAAATACTGGGTGACGGGTTGCGGATAAATTAAATTAATTTTACAAAATTAAGTAGGTGGTAACGCAGTTTGAGGCAGAAAAGTTTGAGGAACACTTTTCTTCCAATACTGGGTGACGAGTTGCGTATAAATTAAATTAAGTAGGTGGTAACGCAGTTTCTGGCAGAAAAGTTCAGAATCGGAGACCCATTTGCAGGAAATGTAGCGGTACCAATCCAAACAAAAAAATCACGGATAATCTGTTAAAGATTTCGCTGGATGCAGATAATAATCGGTAAATCGATTGGAAGTCTATAAGGGAGTTTTCTGTTCAGCAATAGAATTCTTTAGGCTGATGATGTAAATGCAAAATCGTAAATTGTAGCGCATTTTATAAAATAAAATATACTTTATTGTCTTTAATATCAACAGGATCATTTAATATTTATAAACTAAATGGAAGTTCAATAATAGTTTTAACAGCAATGAAAGAGATATGAGCGGTACCATAATCAAGAAATAATATAAAAACTCTCAGACTCACGAAAATTAGGACTAAATAAAAATTGATGCGTTGCTGTCGTTTATAATTTTGTCATTGCTGCGTCAATTAACAGCGTAAAGTTAATTTAAATCATACCAGATCAGCAACAGATCCACCACCTTTCCCCATAAATCTGTACTCCTTTAGAAGACGTTAACATTGGACAAGTTAGTAGAACTACGGCCCTGTTGAACTGCAAAGTATTTTAATTTGATATTCAAAGCAAACATGATTGGCACTGTTATGGACTCGTCACCCTAAAATAATAAGGCTCTTTGTTAATATTGCTTGCTATCGCAGCCAAATCAAATCGTTTGCATGTAGACATAAGATGGTAAGTATACATAGGTCTACATTTACGTCTCGGAAGGTCTATGGTTAGACAGCAAGGGCCACCTGACCCCGCTACCTAAGAGCCTCCTTGCGCTGCTTGGCGGGCTCTCCACAGTTCCCTCTTAGCTTCCCTCCTCCGTAGTCAGTACTAAGGGCACCCGGACTCGTATATACGTACACGTATGTACGAGGACGAGTAACCCCCGCCCTATAAGCCTGTCTAACCATAGAGCCTACAAGCAATTAAAGAGGGCTAGTTAAGAGCATTTTCACTTAAACAGTCTTTACACAACACAGTAGTCAAAAGCGTCACGAATTAAGTGTTTTCACAGCTACCTTGTACGTAAGGAATTGATCAACTCTATGTCATGTTTATTATTGCGCTCAAAGGTTGTATGAACCTATCGAAGTATATTTTAAAACAAATGATAGGTTTAGACCTAGTGCTGCTGACTGTGTTAGAGCCGAAAGCTCAACTGATAAGCTACAATCGCCTTTTCAAAAGTAAAGTGAAAAATTGATCAGATACTGCTTTAGCTGACTGTACAAGTTAGCTGTGCCAACACTTAATCGTTTTACCGTAAGTGGCAAAATAGTTGCCACGATAATTTGGATCTTAACGTCTCGTTTACGACTAAAAGTCAGTAGGATATTTTAAATTTTTAACTAGATTAAGGACAACTGTAATTTGGCTCTTATTTTTGTCGAATACGATTGAGAATTAGTTCGAAATTCAATTTTATTCATCAGTGGTAAGAATTGTTGCCATACAGTGGCAACAATTCCTCCCATCTGGATCTTATCTACGTTATATACGGTTGAAAACCACGATAAAATTCTGAATTATTATTTGTCAGTTCAAAGTGTAACATAGTAACTGTCTGCTCTTTAAACTGATCAATATTTTAAAACTTTATCCTGGTTGATTCACACTATATTAGACAGTTAATAACAAAATTCGAAAACAGTAAAAAATTCTAAATTCTAAGCCAAAATAAGATAGAATTCTAAATTCTTAACCAATTGGTTCTGCATTTTAAATCTTATTCGTTTGTTATAACGTTGAAGACTAGTACGAAATTCTAAATTCTTTACCAGTCTAAGCTTGACGCCATCACCGTATGAGATGTGTCATTTATAAGTTTTCTAATGTTGTGTAAAACATTATTGTAGAAGCCTGTAACTTTTATACCATCAATTTCCTATAAAATTAAATTAAATAGATACTTTATTGGCTGTAAGATCAACAGGATCCTTGAGATTCGTAAAATTTTTACAAATTAAATGGAAATAATTTTATATACCTTTATATGGGACAGTGGTGGTTAAGATCCAGTTTCCAGCTAGCCTTAAATATCTACATAATATGTCTACAAGCTCTCCTTCTGATATATAATTTACAAGGCACAAGGAAGAAAACTGGACTAATCTGTGTTGATGCTGTAAGTTTCAATAGTTAATTTATCCTAATTGAGGATTAATGAGGATCCTTAATGCTATCTATAAATTATGTCACATGAATTTCATTTGGTTAAATCCCCCTACCTAGAATTATGTCACATGAATTTCAAATTGTTTAAATCAAACCTTGGATTATGTCAGATGAATTTCAAATTGTTTAAATCAAATACCTTGAATGATGTCAGCAGTCAGATGAATTTCAAATTGTTTACATCAAATACCTTAAATTATGTCAGATGTATTTCAAATTGTTTACATCAAATACCTTAAATTATGTCAGATGAATTCAAATTGTTTACATCAAATACTTTAAATTATGTCTGATGAATTCCAAATTGTTTAAATCAAATTTCTTGAATTATGACACATTAATTTCAAACTGTTTAAATCCCCAATCCTTGTCATAGCTGGTCACATTTGTAAGACTCTCCCCTTTTACATAGAAATGATAATTACATAGAAATAAGAAATGATAAAGTAAAAATGTGTTATTCCAGTTAAATTAAAAATAGTATACCAAATTTAAAACGACTCTTATCAATATGTTAATAAAATATACAAACATTATCATCTTGAGTGCGAGGACTAAGGACCAATTTTTAAATGTGACTTCACGAAATTAAGAACTCCCTCCCCACCTCTCCCATACTTAATCGACCCCCTCCCTTCATCATAAAGTGTGACGTAATTTAGGTATGTCCTCTCAAATAATTGATTTTAAAAAACAACAATTACCTACGGGAAGGAGCAAATATTATCCAAATTTTAGCACTCTATTCTTCCATATAACCACATAACCTAAAATCCTGATATTCCTGACTGATGTCTTTTACAGGATCTAATTTTAGTTTGTGAGAGTGAATTAGTTTTTGATATTTGGTAATTAGTCAGTGAGTGAATTGCTTTATTTACCTATTATTTTTTATTAGGTACACATAATGTAAAGAAATGCAAAAGATGCCTTTTGGTATTTTTTTTTTGTTTTTATATATTGGGAATCTGGCCACCTCCGAAGCCAAGACTTACAGGTTGAGGCCTCATTTTATCATTATCATCCTTCTGATGATATATGTACAAAAAAAAGTATGTGTATTCTTTTTTTAGTGCCCATAGTACAAGTTTTAATTAGTTTGTGAATAGATAGCACTGTGTGGATTTTTTAAATATAATTATAGCAAAAAGTATGATCAAGAGAATTGATTAGGTTTTTCTTTAATGTGACTTGTCAAAAAGCAAATGTCATTCCGCCTCTGATGGTAAGCAGTCGATACATGCCAGAAAAGTTATAGGTGCAAATTTTACATTGCCAATTGGGAAAAAAGTTAAAGTGTATCACTGAGGAATGATCACGGGAACAAGCACATCGACGGATGACGGCGTGTAAACATACAGACGTAAAAATACCCTGATCAAAGCCACTGGGTACACATTATATATTTATTTATTTGAACTTTATCGCACAAATTAAAATTAAAATGTACAAAAAGCGAACTTAATGCTGCAAGGCATTCTCTACCAGTTAACCTTTGGGTTAGCAGAAAACATGTAAACTTACATAGAATTAAATATGTGTTATTAATAAACTACATATGTAGACTCAATCGGATGATAACTCCTCAAGAAAGTATTTTATAAGCAACCCTTTAAAAGTAGGCTAGCTTTCTGCCAACCTATATTCTATATAATATATATTCTATCTATATATTATATTCTTATATTCTATATATTCTATCATAAGTAACAAAACAATTGTGTTGGTAAAATTGCGAAATATACGCATCAAAATAGCTTACGTAGTTATAAAGATACACACAGAGGAATTAGGGACATACAGCGAAAAGCCACTTTGTTTCATACTATGGAGTGATTTTACAAAACCTATATTAACATACAGACCGACAACCCCCGGCGCTGAGCACGGTATAATTGATCGTATGAATATCTTCAAAAAGTCATGTGCTCGATTCTCAAACAAGACCTATATTTGTGGTACTAGTGAAATCTTTGTGTGCATGAACATGAATATTTGTTCTAGTCTGAGTGTCTTATGTATGAAGCGCTCGTAGCTCTGCGGTGCTCGGTGGTCGGAAACGATTACCGAAGTACAGCAGAGTTTACAGAGGCCAATCCTTGGATGGGTGACCGTTTGTGTGGCATTTGATATCGAGCGCTTCCGTGCTTCGGAAGGCACGTTAAGCCATTGGTCCCGGCTATCACTAAAATGTGGTAGTCGTTAAGCCATGTTAGAGGCCTAATGGGCGGCTTGAAAAATTCTAACAGCAGGACGCCACACACCTGCCTCCGCCAATCCGCACTGGGTCAGCGTGGTGGAGTATGACCCAATACCCTCACACCTTGATATGTGAGAGGAGGCTCGTGCTCAGTAGTGGGACGTTAATGGGCTATGATGATGAGTGTCTCATATGTATAAATATGTGTATAGGGATCCTAACAACATGTAAGGAGCCCAAGCCAACCTCACCTGCAAGTGGTGCACCTGCTGATTAACAGACGAGGCTTTGAGGAACGTAATAGATCCCGGTTAGCGGCAATAGGCTCGTCACCTATTACTCGAGACCAACAATATACATGGGCGTAGCCTCTGCCTACCCCTTTGGGAAAACAGCCGTGAGAGTATGTACGTTTGTATAAATTAACAAAAATAAATTGGTATTGAAGTATTGTATCTGTTATTAAGTATTCTTAGAACAAGTCCTTAATGATACTTATCTTGGAACTATATAATTGGTGCAATTGTAAGAAAATATTTATTTATTTACCTAGGTAATTGACTTGGATTGGGTGTTTATAAAAAAAAAATTAAAAAAATTACGATCTTTATTGTCTTTAAGATCAACATGATCATTTAGATTCGTCAAATTTTAACACACAAAATGGAAATTCGACCACAATGAAATAGATAATATGAGCAGTATCATAATCAAGAAATAAAAGCAAATGGATTCTTTGTCAGAATATTTCAAGGTTTGTCAATTTATCTGAATATGAATTAAGCGTTTACATAATAGGTGCCGAGCCTATTTCCGCTTACCACGAACTTTTAAGTTTGCTAGAGCCTAGCCTGTATCATGTGCGGGGGGCACTGCTAGTGAGGTTGGCTTCAGCTCCTGATGTCTTGGTAGGATCCCTATAGATCCTTATAAAATAACCTCTCCAGACAAAACAACTCGGGTACCTGCGACATAGTGTCGCCGCATAAATTATTTCGATTATACTCAACACATTTACGGTTCAGTTAACCAGAAAATTTCTGATTTTCTCACCGAATCTGTTAATATTCATGAAGTTAGAAAATCATTTCTAACCATAACTTGTTTACTATCTATGTAAATTACTATGTCATTTCAACTACATAAATTGAAACGTCAACTGTAAAAAATATGGCTTCAGCTCCTAATGTCTTGGTAGGATCCCTATAGATCCTTATAAAATAACCTCTCGAGACAAAACAACTCGGGTACCTGCGACATATTGTCGCCGCATAAATTATTTCGATTATGCTCAACACATTTACGGTTCAGTTAACCAGAAAATTTCTGATTTTCTCACCGAATCTGTTAAATATTCATGAAGTTAGAAAATCATTTCTAACCATAACTTGTTTAATATCTACATAAATTACTATGTCAATTCAACTACGTAAATTGAAACGTCAACAGTAAAAAATATGTTCAAACTTAAAACATACATAAGAAATAACATTTCTTAAAATTATTTTCCCGAGAAGGATTGTCGTAAGGCAGGCGGCATGCTGTTCAACCTCTTTGGCATTTTTTAAAACTATTATTCATAGGTGTCATGCTGCGCCGACCCCAGCTAAAGTGGGCAGGAGAATGATAATTTCTTCAATATATCTCTAAAATTGTTTATAATAAAAAAACTAATTCATTAGGGTATTTTTTTGTATTATGCAATTGGACTGACTGGAACACCTCCAGCACCTCTAAACTGTGGAAGATCATCTCTTTAGATCCAGTCCCTGCAGGATAACAAAGCCTCTCAGTGGAATTTTATTGTGGCATTTAGAGAATTTTTACCCAGAGGAACTCGTTTCACGGACTCTCGAGTTATATCCACCCCCTCCCTGCTTTACTTCGAAGATTGTTGCGTAGCGTAGTAAGGTGGACTACTAGGTAGGCGGAGCTACGAACTCCTCAACACACAGTCATACAGGTAAACGTGTATTACAACCAAAAATGGCAACCATTTTATATTTTTTTGACAGTGACAGGTGTCAAAATGAAAATACCAGATAAAGCAGCAAATTACGATTATTTGCGCAGCGGTTTCATAATTTTAGACATCAGAAAGTGACTACATTATAAACTAATAAGCGCGAGCGTTGCTATAGTTACGCTCCAACCCCCCCATGCCGCACTTCGAGTGAGACCCGATAATGTATGCAACGTCATTGTTTAACTCATGCGCCGCAGATATTCGGTTTCTGCACTGATTCTTCTTTGTACTTTCGTAAAACGGGTGGTTTTTACAAGGTATGTGAAATAGAAGCACAGCTTTAAAGACTTATGGTCACACAAATAATAGATCTCTTGTGAATATCATAAGCTGTATATATAAAGCTTAATTATAGTTAATTTGTAGCGATGCACTATGAGAGACACGTCACATGATAATTTAGAATCGTGGTAGCAAGCCTTAAGAACGAATAGTCGTTAACATGTAGCCACAATAAAATTAACCTTATGCTGTAAACATAACGTAGAAAACGAATGAAAATTTGAATTTGTATTGCTCGTCAGAGGATTGAAAATCCCAGGACCTCGCACTTAAGCGATGAAATATGCTGCGAAAATTAAAATAATTTAATCAGACTGTAATTATAAATTCATCATCTGGAATGTATGAACTATTTACAATTGATTAATACCATTTGCCCTGTGGGGTAACAACTGTTTAGTGGCATTCACATCTTCGCTCCCTATAGATCAACTCACTGTTGGAAACTGGTCTCATCTCACAGGCCATAGTGGAAGACAGTTAATACAGTGTCAGTGCCTCAATGAATGAATACATGAGACTTCTTGGCAGGAAAGTGAAGCGTCATGACTGCAGTTTTGTTTTATTTTCTAAAATTTGTGATATTTCTAACATTAATGTTTAATAACGGTGGATTATTAACCATTAAGTGTTTGTGAACGTACATGAGTGTTGGTAAATAAAATAAAACAGTGCAACATAACTTTTCAAATTCTCTCAAGAAGTCCATGTGAGATCTCAGTATAGTCCCACATCTTTACTGAGGACTCAAGGGGCTTAGGGGGAGGGGATCTCATTTACCATTTATCATCTTTATCACCACTCATTCTCATTTACTATAATGTATATGATATTAATATATCTCTAACTTGACACTGGCTAAATGTGCAAACCGCACGAAGCAATTTTTGAAAAGAAGAAGAAGAATGAATACATGCCGTGTCTTCATTAACAAACCATAGATCCAAGCCTACATGGCAGTAGTAATCAACACCACTCTATTTACAATAATTCTACATTTACATTACGTGGTCTCGAGGTCAAATATCTTAATATCGTCATCAGTCAAATATCATCCTACCATTATCCCGGTTGCCCTAAACTTTAGACTAGGGCCCAGAGTTCGCTAACTGGTCACATTTGGCTGAATTCAGTTATCAGACGAATGCTTTCATAAATAAGTCGAAAGCTTACGACAATTTCAAAATATCTCTCACGTGCTCCATTGCTTGGCTGTCTGCTTTGTCCAGTGGTCAACTCGTCGCTTACAATGAGTGTGAAGCTGATGGTGAACGAGGCCTATCTTACACTCCTCGTAGATCATAGATTTATACAGCCCTATCCTGGACTGCAATAACATCGACATCACCAATTTTGAGAGGAGAATTTTGCAGGTCAGAATCAAAACCACATAAACGGTGACCCTTCCACGAATTGACCTCCATGAACGCTGCTTTACATTTTACATCGGTGATCGTTTCTTATCACATGCATTCCTATCCCACGTTCTTGTAAAAAAATATCGGACAAAATAAACCCAGGCCGATATTGAAACTGTAAAAACTGCTTCAATTAACTTCCAGTTACTTCCCTCACATGTTATCAAGCTAGAAAGAGAGATTCATTAATAAATCGTTTACAACCACGATAATGAACTAGCTCGACTACACGTATTGTGTTTTGGGTGATTTGTCACCGTACGTTCGCATGACTGGCACTTTAACTGACGCCTAGAAAACGATAGTTTAACGAACGGTGTTTAGGACCAATAATCAATTTAGATCGAGTAACAACATGACTATGGCAACAATACACTGTAATTTGTGTTTAACGTCATAAGCCTAACGTCAGTTTAACTGTAATGTTCCTAAACAGTGATCCGGCTACACAACATGTGTAGCCGGATGTGTACATGTATTTATACCTTATCAAATACTCGTAAACTGTTTTAAACGAAAATTATCTATCTGTCATTGATTTTATATGAATAATAGATACATTACATTTTAGTCAATAATAAGTTTTATTTTCTTCTCAACTATATCATGATGGTGATGATAAAGTATAACTAACTCTACACTGAAAATATATAAATTATTAAAAATACCTATTTCTTGTAAAAAATAATTAATTAAAATGTATAGTGACATTTAGATTTTTTTTACAATCAAAAATACTGAAAAGGGATCAATGAAATGAAAGCAAGAAATATAATCAACGTGCGAGTATGTCCTTTATTTGAAATCTTCTAAACCTACATAATTATATTCATCCACGAAATATCGAAGAGAGTCATCTGTATTGACTATATATTAAAAGCATTTCTTCTAGTCACAGAATTGTGTGCAGATTACATGTGAGGATAAAGACTAAAAGCAACCATCAGGATATAGTTTAATAATTGTAACTTTTGCTATATACACAAAATATGTATTTTAACAGATGGCCCAGCTGTAGTTACTATAAATCTATTCGTCAGGGATATTACTACGATAAGCGACATAAAGATGGTTAGTAAGAAACGTACAGTTCATAATTTACTGCATTCTGGTGTAGTGGTAGAGCTTCAAGCAACGTTTCTTTACGTGAATTACTTAATTAAGACTTCAAAAGCAATATAATTAGAAAATTCAACATTCATAATACAATGGATGAAGCGCGAAAGATTTCAAACATTGTTCACGTCTAATGCTTCAAATAATATAAACAACTGATAGAAATTTTCACATCAAAAGTTAAAGTAATTGAAACAAATATTAATATAAATAAATAATCGATAAATTAATCTTTAATAAATAAAGCTTTTGGAGATTTAAATAAGAGTCTCAAGTCCTATTCGTGTTGTAGTTTAAGACTTATTAAAATGTTATTTAATAATATCCATTCGAATATTACTCCTAAACATTTGGTGTTATTAAATAAAATATGTTTTCATACTCAACTGGAAATATGTATAATTTAAATGTTTAAATTATGCACATTTTCAAATTTATTGAAAAATCTTTTTCAAAATTTATGTTATGAACAATGTGTTCATGTCTTACGGAGAAACGATTTGATAATTATTGTGACATTTTCTTAATACATCTGCATTTTATTTGTTTGTTTTTTCTTTAAAAAACGAATCATTTTCACCCTTAAAGTTTTGTATATTCAGGATAACCACCGTTTAATTGAAATAGATTTTCGGATTAAATATAGATTTACGACTATCGTCATTATCGTAAATAACAATGTTATTTTTTGTTCCAAAGCTTTTTGGAATCATCCAAAATGCTTGTTTGATATCAATTTCCATTGTATTTCTTCTTTATTTTTAACACAAATCAAATTTTTGTACACCGAGTCTGGGCGTAGCGAGACCAAAGTTTCAACTTGAAAAGATTGTATCTGTATAATTTTTCTGGTACCATTAACGGAATGAGCTCTTAATGTCCTATCCATCGACCTTTTAAATGCTTCATGACAATCATGGAAGTTACTCAGCGAAATATATTGCAGGGGTTATTAAAAAATCGATGGTGAGATTAGGTGGCACGCGATTGTATTTAAAATGATATTCGTGATCCGCGATTGATTAATCTGTACTATTTTGTACGATCGTGGCACATGGAAGGCAATGTAAATATAGAGCATGCATGTGGAAAAACTAAGCCGACGGAGTATTAACATTTTCGTTTCAGGAACAAAATGTTAATTTCCGGCCGCCGCCGTGCCTCGGCTAGCTCCCATCGCCCTCGCTGCTCCACTAACGATACAACGCTGTTGATCAACTTCATAATTCTCTTGACATTGTTTCAGATCTCATATTAAGCAAATCTGACATAATGTTGCTCTAAATACAAAAAATTGAAATGCACTGTGTTGCCACATAAGAAAAACATTTCAAAGTTAAAATTGAAGCTCGCACCCGCCTACTTTGTATTTCAATCAACATTTTTATAAAATGTCTGATTAAAAACTCTCTCTTTTAGTCTTTGATTAAAATCTTGCTCTGTCTCTTTACACTAACACAAATTCCCGTAAACAAAGACTTTGTCATGATTTCGTTGTTTCCCCAAAGTCTACTTTTATGTTGTTCTTTTGTAATATTTATTTGATCTTTATCCGTCGATATAAGACATTCATCACATAAATATTTTCAGGAGTAAGGTGAGTCCGTCGTTACTCCTCTTGGATGCACACGACTGTACCGCATATGCGTATCCCGCTAGGGTTTAGATTCAGTTAACTGCCACAGTTATTTTAAATCGTATATTTTGCTTGGTACTTAGATGGGCCAGCGGTAGTGAGCGTCAATATATTTGTCCGAAGTATATCAAAGATCGATGACGTCACAATGGTAAGTCGACATAAGGACAGACTGGACCACGTAACTAGATTAAGACAGTTTTGGTACATCGCGTCTCAAGTCAAATGAATGGGTAAATCTATCCTATTTGTATTGCGAGGAGAGGTTTGCCCTATCTTTGAATATGTGTAATGTATTTATTTTCTTTTATTTTTTTCTTCTACTGAACGGTCTGTTTGGTGTTTACGACCAAAATCGTTTTTAGTGCGCAACGCCGCAGCCGCCGGCGCTGCCTATCCGTCTTTCATCTTGACGCATAAGGTTCTTCTTAGATTTCGACAATAGATTTTTTGTTTACATTCTTTTTAATTAGACTGGCTGGTTGTCTTATGATTTCATCTGATGAAGCATTGTCTTCTGATAAATAATGGAATGGGCTGACGTCTGCCGTTGGACCATTCCATTACGCTTTAGCATTAAACATCACTCCATTATTTGCCGAATCATATGGAACTGTCTGTTCTTTCAAAATGTTAATATTTGACTTGGGGTTTAACATCTGTTAATGTTTTTGTTCACTAAGGCGAAGCGCCCACGTTAGTTCGCGTCAACCTGTACCTCCGATCTATCAGCAAAATAGATGATTACAAAATGGTGAGTTGGTTGCACCGACAGATGTGACCGAAGCCACTTTTATTACAAAACAAAGTTAAAGAGCTTACATCTATAACAGTAGCTTAATTTGTATCTACAACTTTGTTTTTTAATAAAAGTGGACACTAAAATGAAATGAATATTTGGCAATAACTGCACTCTGCTAAATTCTCAGCTGTTTGAATATGTGTTTTGTGTTTTTTTTATTATGGTTTTGTTTATTTTTGATGTTAATTTTGTTCATATTTTCTTGTTTTGGCACTAACAATTTTTTAATTATTTAATTTTTTACCCTACCCTAAATATATAAATCTTAAGAGTCTAAGTATAATACAAACCAAATAATAATAAATAAAGGTGCGGTGCCGTGCACTCAATTAAAAAATTAATAATATAAACCAATCATTTAATAAAACTGTAATTTACTAACACATTTTGTTACGTTTTGTTTATTTTTGTTGTAAATTATATTTTATTTATGATTTTTATAAAATGTACAGGATCTCGGTTATAAATAACACATATCTGATGGGCAACAATTGGCACTGTTCGTAGTGAGCACCAAATTATCGACAAAGCTTCGTCGACAGATGAGCGCACTTTTAACTAATGCAGGTATCGGTTTTCACTTTACTGACTTCCTCAACTGCTTTTCTTCATGCAGAGGATGTCTTTTTTTATACATAAACACAAAAACTAAAACTATGTATATTGGCACACACCGATTATACTGTAATATAAACAACTATACACCCGCTTCATAGGCCACAGGGGGTAGCCGCGGCCCGCACCAGACATCATCACCTCATAATTGTCATTTTTATTTCCTTAACCCTTTGTTTTCTCCAATCATGCTTCTATTTACTGTCATGACATGCCTTAAATATTATGAGGAAATTAAAAACTATTTTGGTCGCGTACGTTGACAGTAATAACAGTTGTCGATATTGTCTTGTTCATGTGAATTTGTGTTGTGTAAACTACACGAGGATCGCCGCGCCCGCACTCGCCTTCGCGCTTCTAACGGTGGCTGTCCAAGACACCTGACCCCGAGTCCACTACTTCCAATAGACGTATCGTAGCTCTAGATAAACTGGCCGTGTGCATGAAGGTAAACGACAGCATTCCATCGACGAATGCTGGAAACGGTGAGTCGGTTACGAAGCTTGGCTTGTGACGGTAGTTGTACGAGCATGTTGCTTTATTTCGACTCGAGGTTATCTTTTGGACGTCGGAAATTTGCTAAGCGTCCAATCTTTTCCTTTTTTACTTAAAAAAGGTCTTACCCGCTTGGCATATCGCCATCGATAGTTAAATCATTCATAACATTCTCCCAACATCCATTAAAGTTGACGCGTGTTTCTGTTACGATCATGTAAACATTATCACATCATCTACATAATGTAGTCCAAAAGCTAACGTCGATAACGCATGCGTCGATTCTTCTGCATTCGCATTTTATTACGATAATTCATTTGACTTGTTGCAGTGATGTCGAGGGCCATTATATTTTGATTAATGTCAAATAAATTATTGATACCCTTCGACAACATTTACCTCCTAATTTAAGAACAGCAGATGATTTGTGTCAATAAAATCACAAAGGGCCAGTTTTTAAAATTATTCATCAACATGATTCATATTGGCACTTAACTATGGCAATACTAGTACACGAATGCGTTAAATATTGGCACAAACATTGTATGAAACTTACATCTAAATGCTTTGGAGACAACAATAAATCAAAAAGTAGTTTAACAGCTTAGCGCAGTGATGAAATAATGCTGCTAGATAAGTATCTAAATATAAAGATTTTTAAATCAAATGAAAATAAAGCTTCAATAGAAGACAGATTCGCACATTTTGATGTTTTTCAAGTTTACAATATAGAGTGTTTGTTGATAGTAGATTTTATAAACGAAGGCGAAGTAATCGCGTGTAGAATAAATACATTCAGTGTTGAGATATTGTCAAGACAAAGGGCGTGTTGAGTGAATATATATGAATAAAAGAATCGCTTGTTCGTCTGTTGAGTTTCGTAGGTTTTGACAATGTATCAACTTGGTTTTCCCAATCATTTGTGTTTGTTAAAACTTTTTTACCGTTTTCAGGAATACTCTGTTCAATTGACATTCAGGGAACAGTGGTTAGATGAGCGACTTAAATTCAACAATCTAGGAGGTATGGTTTGTTTATTTACTTATTTATTTTTATAGATACTGGAACAAAGAACAATTTAATATTGGGCTCAGTTTATTTCATAATAAAGTACCGTCCAGCTGGTAAAGGAAATGTTTCAGATCAAGTTGGCAATCTTTGCCGTTACATTACATACTTGGGTTCCTAAATCCTACGTTACATACTTGGGTTCCTAAATCCTACGTTACATACTTGGGTTCCTAAAAGAAGGAACCCAAGAAGAAAAACGGGAAATGATGAGCTATTACATAAATTCAGAAAAGCTTAAAATATAACAGTTATACATGTACCGTAATTTTTTTTAATCAAAAACAGGTTTTTTTGCATTTCTATAATACAATTTATAATGAATCTTGGACCTTGATAATTGGTGATTTTGTATGAAACTCGTCGTATATATTTCCACGGTACCGTGTTTATGTGTAAAAACTCTAGCTGATAAAGGGTAAAGTTGTTCTACTAACAACAATGGCCCAGATAAATCAGTTCAGCTGTTAACAATTTCGTGTTCTACTTGCAGGGCGACTCAAATACCTAACCTTGACTGAGGCGAACAGGGTATGGATGCCCGATCTCTTCTTCTCCAACGAGAAGGAGGGCCATTTCCACAACATCATCATGCCGAACGTGTACATCAGGATCTTCCCCAATGGCACGGTGCTGTACAGCATCCGAATCTCTCTCACGCTTTCCTGCCCCATGAACCTCAAGCTGTACCCGTTGGATAAGCAGACCTGTTCACTGAGAATGGCTAGCTGTGAGTATATTTTATTTAACACTATTCTGTTAAAAATCGGCATCAATGTTTCACTACTGAGCCCGGGAAATTAGAGTCAGTTTCTCACTACTTTCAAGCTTCCTCTCACATAAGCCACCAAGTGGATCCAGTTCTGATTGGCAGATATATGTGTCTATTGGGGAGGCTCGTGTGGTGTCTTGCTTGTGGAATTTTTTAAACTTCCCAATGAAGCTATCGACTACCAAGTAGGACCAACGGCTTAACGAGTCCGCCGAAGCAAGGAAGCGCTTTTTAAATCGTCGTCCACATCAACGTATTATCCACCGCTGACTGTGAACATGTAAAATTTAGCAAATACGTTTGGTCTGAACGTGTGGTGCCAGCGTAGCATAGTGCCACCCCCTCTCATCTCATGGGGGCTCGTAAGAGTCGACGATGAGAAATCCCACCGGATGATGGGCGTCATCCTGCGTACTGGATTGAACTGCGATCACCAACCCGCCTGCCCAGCGTGGTGCTTAAGGGAAAATATTCCTAATATAGTCTATTGGGGAGGCTAATGTTCAGCAGTGGCCTTTATAGAGCTGATATGGTGGAACATGCCAAAATGGCACACATACGGTCACCACTCTATGAACTCTGCTTGAGTTCAGTGATCGTTACCGACGACTCTACTAGCTATAAAATGTATGGAGTTGATGTAACTGACATGGTATAGTTAGATGTTACTTTTTCATGGAGCTCCGAGCTTTATATCATTTATTTATTGCACAGTCGATTTATTGCACACATGCGAAACATGAGACATCAAACTATACATTGTACATAACAATTTTCATTTTAATATTAGAAACTATCACTGAAATCTATAAATTATTTGAATTACGTATTTAGACACTAGTCTTATTCTTTCAAATTAATGTTTACATTCTATTACAATTAAATGTAGTACTTATCGCTTGCTCTGTGCCTCGGAAAGCACGTTAAGCCGTTGGTCCCAGCTGTCATGAACATCGATGGCAGTCGTTATTAAGAAGTCAGTGTCTTCTAACATCCTGACAGCTGGTTTAACCATAAAATTATGTTTCCCTCTGGGTTGCGGAGGTCAGACGGCAGTCGCTCCATGTAATAACTGAAATTCAGCCAAATCTGGTTAAACCCACTGGCAGACCTTAAGCTTAATATACGCTTAAGTATAGGGCAACCGGAAAATGCTAGGATACGATGACAACTATTTTAAGTTACGTAAAATTCAATTCGTTCATTATATTTTTTGTCTAAAATGGAAATCTTACGACGAAATGCAAACAGTATATATTTGGATAAATTTAGAAATTCAATAGATTTACAATTACTGTTGTTATCTCGAGAAGAGAGGACGGAACAAAGAAGATAATTAAAAATGGAAGAGATTAATTTGTCTAATATCCTCACAAATTGGTTTTGGTCCGATCTTTATGACTCTTTCTTTTTTAATTTGTATTTCTCAAGATTGGTCTTATTTAAATTTGAAATAAAAACTCCACCGTTAAAGGCGGAAAAAATTGAGGATTAATAGCATTTAATAAGGACAAAAAAACTCATATAATTATTGGCCCCTGTCACAGCATCTATATTTATGTAAATATATTTTCAATTGTACACAAATTTCTACAACTCGGTAACGTACACCGCACACCTATGATAACATTTTAGCGAACCGAAATAGAGCGCAGACAGAAACATAGTTCTGAATAATGATGAGATGGCAGAAGACGCAATGTTTATGTCGATAGTATAATAATAGACGGTTGCTTTGTGCTGTCGCGTCGGACATTTTATTTAGAATTAAAAAAAACTGTATTACATAAAAGCAATTTTAAAAAAATCTTATGATGTTGAACTGGGACTTTTGCATTACCTTTTTTTATTTATGTCAGCATGTTTTTATAAGACACGATGTCATATACGATCGCTAGGCAAGCAGTTTGTTGATCGCAGTTTAATTCAATTCAATTCAATGTTTATTGCACTCCATAATGTTTTACATAAGGTCTTACATCTACACAAGTTACAATTATGGACCCTGTTGGGCACGTCAAACTTAGGAGAGAGGAAGCATCCTAGGTCCTTTTTTACAATTTTACATAAAGATCAATGTCCAGCCAGTACGCAGTACGACAAGAACAACTAACGACACTAACACTAACAACATGAGACTCCCCGTGAGATGAGAGAAGGTAGCACTTTTTTAGGCCGGTAAGATACGACACGGACACAAAGAGATACAAGGATGTTAATATAAAAATCGCACTTAACGTTGAGGCAGGCAAAGGCCTTTCCACTTGTTACAATCCAAGCACACATTCTCAACAATCTCAACTTCTTAACATTCAAACTTATTAACCTTCTCATACACGCCCGTCGGTTTAAAGATACATGCATACATATATAATGTCACGCCTCTTTCCCGTAGGGGTAGGCAGAGATCACATCCTTCCACTAGCTACAATCTTGGCACACACTCTTAGCTTCATTTGCACTCATTAACCTTCTTATTTTTCCCTTTCTCCAAAATCTTCTGTATTTGATCATTGAAGTTATTTCCTGGTCTTCCCCTATCAACACTTCCATTCACTTGTCGATAATAAATCACAGTCGCTATATCTTCTTTTACACCAGCTTCGGCCCTTATCACTTAGTTCCTAATCCTATCACTCAATTTTAGACCTAGAAGTATTCTACTTTTAAGTGCTTTTAAAGATTTAAAAATATATTTGTGCTTGCACTTTTATGGTAAATAGCGTATTATAAAACTGTATTGATAAAAATGTATAAGTACTATCTATCGGGCTATAATGTTCATACATTAGATTCTTTTGTATATTACAACCTACGTTAGTTCCGCTTATACGAGCCAAGAATATTTCGGATAATGATTATGAATGGGTTTACTCACCGTTACTAAAGTGTTATCTACCATTAAAAATGTCTAATAGAAATGATGGTTATCTTTTGAATGTTTTATTTCGTTATTTGTTAATAGAGATATTTTAGATATGAACTAATGCGATTTTGTCTACGTTATTTAATTACCTTAATTTGTGTATCATTATAAAGTTAAATATTAATTATATTTTGAGGCCATTGTTACCAACTAATAGACCACAGCATCGGTTTTAAAGAACAATTTGGTACCGATTTCAACCCTCTCCGATATACTACAGACGTGAGCCCTCTTTTAAGGCGCTGCGCAAACGTAGACACTTTTTAGAGACAAAATACACCATCACAGAAACTGTAGTAGCTGTGTCCGGTAGCGGCCACACATTGGACACAGTCTCCATAAGCCATAATAGTCACTAGCTAATTCTGGTCACAGGTAACCGTAGTTTCGTTTTCCAGTTGCCGCGCAGCTCAGAACAATAGAGTAGTTGACTTTATTTTTTTAACATGTTATTAATGAGCATTACAAACATAATAACAGTCATGAAAGAGTCATTTTGTTAGCTTGATAACTTCTTCAGATATGATTATTTTGTATGGGATGCGTGGAAACTGTGATCTAAAGCAAAGCATACCTTTCTCAATTCTTGTCACTATATCTTCTTTCACACCAGGGGGCCTACCGCCGAGTTCGATGGCAATCGATTATAAGGCAAAATGGATTTCAAATTGATTCTGTCGTACCGCCGAACTCATGGAAATCGAAACAAAATGGCGTTCTCCATTTACCTATTGGTCTATCACGGACTGAAGGTCATGAATGAGAGGTGGCTGTCGGCAGATTCCCCGGTACGGATTAATGAACGTAAACAAAGTTTGATCTAGATGGATTACCATCGAATTCGGCGGTAGGCCCCCAGCTTCGGCCCTTATCGCTTCATTCCCAATCCCATCAATCAATTTTACTCTTAGAATACTTCTGAGTGCTCTCATCTCTACTGCATTAATCTTACTTTCATGTTTCTTGTGCCATAACCAGCATTCACTTGCATACGTTAGTGTAGGTACCAACACACCTCTATGAACTGCCTGACGTGCCTTTTCGTACACTTTCTGACTGCTTACAAAGGCGTGAAGTGCCCCATTTACCATGTTTTCAGCATTCACTCTGCTATCCATGTAGCTTTCACACTTTCCATCTCTCGTAAATTTCGATCCCAAATACACAAACTCTTTCACTTGTTCTACTTTTTCACTTCCGATCAAAATTTCACAATCTGTCACTTCGTCTTCTCTCTCAATAACCATAACTTTCATCTTACTAACGTTTACGTTCATTTCTATCACTATTTAAGAATCCTGAACTATCGTCACAATTTCCTGCAACTCCTCAGCCGACGACGCAAGCAAAACTTGCTCATCAGCATATAGAAGGCATTTAATGAGCGACTTGTTCATTCTCAACCCTTTACACTGTACACTTTTTCAAACCAGTAAGGCAATTGTCCAAAAATAGGTTTCATTGCATAGTTATGCTCAATTTATACTGACTGAATTGAAATCAAAAATTCATTGATAGCTTTTATATAACATAAGACGCTAAAGTGTTCACGTTTGCGCAGCGCCTTACACAATTGTTTTGAACTTGCTACAAGGGGTTAACTTATTAACGATGTCTTTCGAACATTTTCATAATATTTATCATTTCTTATTTTGTTGTAAATTACACTGTTAATTTATCTTTTTCTGACATTTTTATGTGAACTTGGCTTCATGTTATATTTGTGACATTGTCGGGTGATTATAGCGGACATTTATAAATGAGATACCTACGGTTATACGCTTCAGAAGTAGCTGAATGCATTAGTGTTATGTCCCGCTAAAACTTGTTCTGAAATAGTATGGTTTTAGCTTATTGAACTAGCTTTTTATTAAGTGTTACAAAGTACTAAATTTGTTAATTAACGTCGACCATCCACAGTTAAAGCTTCTGTCTTTTTATCTTATATTTATGAAATTACAGACAACAGCGACTAAGTCTTACAGTAAGTCTTACACGTTAAAACCCTCGATATAAAATGACAATCAAACGGTCACCCATCCAAAAAATACCTCTGCTTAGTGTCCAGCACCTGTTTTAGTAACAAGTATTGATTTAGCAAAGACTAAATTAAGTAGCAGGTTCTTGGGAATTGAATTCTAACACATTTTTGAGTTTATGTGGGTATGTGTTTTTATGTTTATAAGGGTATATGAGATTCTGTTTCTATCAGTTGGCTTTCTGAGATTATAATTATGTTTAACTAATTGTGGCTTATTACAAAACGAGATCTATAGTTAAAGCAGGTTTAAAACTAGTGCTGTCACTTTTATTTGATAAAATGAAGACAGTAGCAGCACTGGTTTTAAACCTGCTTTAACTATAGATCTTTTTAGTAATAAGCCCCATTATGTTTTGCAAGCTGTTGGTCCTCCTAAAAAAAATATGAATAAATAAACTGCCACTTTTAGAGAGTCAAGAAGTATGCGCAGTAGAGTGCGCAGTACGGTGGTGTCATCGATGTGTATCCGCGCGTATCTTCCGCGTTTCCAACTGCTTAACCAGTGGGTTGATTCGGGCTGTGGTGGGTTTGTCTGTCAACTGCGGCCCCGTTAGTGTTTCTTCTGCCTAACCACCATGAAACAATACTAAACATTTCTTGTCTAACTTCAGATGGTTGGACCACTGACGATCTGGTGTTCCTGTGGAAGGAAGGCGATCCTGTTCAAGTTGTGAAGAACCTCCATCTGCCTCGATTCACGCTCGAGAAGTTTCTAACGGACTACTGTAACAGCAAGACCAATACTGGTAAGAACTGCCACTATTGCCTTCAAATAGTCCAGTCATTAGCTGCTTATGTCAATACGCAACAGGTCCACGTGGTTCTAAGCAAATCTCACAAACCAAGGTAAGAGGTATTCAGGTCTACCATCAGATCTAGTGAAAATTGGAGGTGGCAGATATATGTTGTTAGAATCTGTCAAGCCGCCCAAAACTACATACAATGGTATCCGGATGCTACGGCTTAACGTATCTGCCGAAGCACGGAGGTGATCGATATCAAATGGCAAGAAAACGGTCATCCATCCACGGACTGACACCTGATAACGCTGTGTTACTTCGCTCATATATTCCGACGGTTTAAGGTATCTTGCACAACGGTCACTAATCCTGTTTAGTGCTAAATCTATTTAATTCGTTCTGACCCTCCCAAATTTTAATTTAAAATGACATTATAAATCAAAATAAGAACTTTTATGCCAGCCGCTGTTAGTCTTGAGTCGCTGCGAGTTGTTTAATTAAATTAATAAAATATGACAACAATCAGAAATCCTAAAACTTACAAATATGAATATACTTACATATTATTCATGTATTATATTAGTATTTCATGACCTCGAAATCTCCACGAGATTAAAATAACTAAAAAAAAACTGAGTGTGTGGACGGCGACTTGTTGAGTGAAGACCCCAGAAAGCTGTTTTTCCACTGGGCGTAGGCGAGAGGAGTGATGAGACAAAAAATAGTATGGAGAAATTTTATGTATCTCCTAGCACATCTTCGGTGGATGTGGGTCAGATTGCCGCCAACATCCATAATGGTTGAGCAAGACGAGAGCTTATATGTTTCTTCATTCAATTTTGCTTCTCAGTTAACGTATATGCGATTACAAAGTGCTTGTTAGCTCGCACGCCAAGACTACCCATTGCGAAAATAATTATTATATCCTTCATTGCACAAAAACATACATCAAAATTCACAGTTACAAAAAAATATATACAGAGGCGAGCTTTTTTTTATGAGAAATCTCTTTCAACCAACCCAGCAAAAGTGTCGGAGATTAGAATTTGGGCTTATAATTTAAAAATATATATCTATTAAAGAAAAAAGTTATCATTACAAAAATTTTAACAGCTTATACTGTTCAATATTTAACTAAGAAAAAATTTAAAGCACAAAACAGAAAGAAACTAAATTGAATTCTGAACCCCTCCGATGTAAATTTTCATCTTCTCTCGTAGAATAGCAGCTTTGAAAAGTACCGACTAGGATCGACGATTTTTATGTACATTTTGTCTAGAGACGTTCAATTCAAAACTTACACGATCGTGACGCCGTATATTGCTATTTCCATCCAACCCATGGTTTTTAGATCGAGATAACTTCGTTACTAGCAAAGTTTCTCAAGAAGTTAGAGCATGAAACTCTTCAAAAGTCCGCTAGTTGTGCCCCTACTGCCCCCTAGTATTAGGTTTCATAGGCTGCGATGACCACTTTTAATCATGTGGGCCGTATGATTAAGAACCGCTTTGTGTTATACAAATTAACCATATATATATATATATATATATATATATATATATATATATATATATATAAATACAAATGTTTCTATTTTTAAAGGGAATTGAATTCAATATGTCCTAATAAACAATATTTTTTTATAGGGGAATACAGCTGCCTGAAGGTAGACCTCCTGTTCAAACGCGAGTTCAGCTACTACCTGATCCAGATCTACATCCCGTGCTGCATGCTCGTCATCGTGTCCTGGGTTTCCTTCTGGCTCGACCAGGGCGCGGTCCCAGCTAGGGTCTCGCTGGGTATGACCACCATGTTTTGTTAGACAAAGCTAGAGAAGAGACACAAATAATATATTTGCATTAAATAGAACTAGAAGACCATTTACATACATGGAAATAGAAGCGTTTATAGCTGAGTATGTTAGCATATAATGTCATAAATAGGACTAATGTTATATAGTACGAATAGAAGGGGTCTCAGAACACTCCCTTGCGGTAGGCCAAGTAGATTATTTCTAGTATTTGATCTAAATATTTTTAACACATATTAAAACTATTAAGATAAGACATTTCTATATGGTGAAGCCGGTTTACAAAGTGAGAGCTGGACCCCTAATACCACAGCGTTCAAGTTCAGTTATTAGGCGATTATGCAATACGAAGTCAAATGCATTCGTCATATCCAACAACAGAACCGAAGTATAATTATTTTTGTAGGGGCTTTGAAATTTTTAATATTATTTAATTTGCTAGCATGAAAGGTTGATTTCCTCTTCTGAAAACCGAACTGCTTTTGTTAAAAAATATTAAGTAATATTGCATATCAAGTTCAATCCACGATGACGCATGAATTGAGCAATATTGAACTCTATAGATTGGTGTTAAGAGCGTCGCCATGCGTTATCATGGATTGAACTATATGCCTTTATAAATATTTTTCAAAATATTAGTGTTAAGACTAAGTGGCGGTACTAAGTTTACGGTCCTAAATACATACATAATGACGATTATTAAGTAAGATGGTTAGGTGAAAATGATCAATGGAAGTAGTTTAACGAACCGATCAAGATGGACTAGTAAGTGTGATAACTGTTTGTATTAGGTCGGGGAAAAAGTCTTATCGCATAACGTAGGTATAAACTTATTATAAAATTTTTTTGACTGTACTATTTGTGTCTGGCTGGTTTTGGTAACATTAAAAAGGTTCCATTATAAAGAAAAGAAAAAAAAAAAAAAAGTTGTTTCCCGCTATTTTTCATTTGTTTTTCTCTCCGTAAAAATGAGTGAATCTAATGAAGAAATTCGATACATTTTAAAATTTTATTATAAAAAAGGCAAAAATGCAACTCAAGCAGTGAAAAAAATTTGTGATGTTTATGGACCTGATGCAGTGTCAGTAAGAGTAGCACAAATTTGGTTCAAACGTTTTCAGTCCGGAAATTTTGATGTTAAAGATGCACCTCGCTCTGGTCGCCCTGTTACGAATAAAATGGACGCCATTTTTGAAAGAGTGGAGCAAGATCGGCATATTAGTAGTTACGATGTAGCTGAAGAACTGGGAATTGACCACAAAACAGTTTTGACCCATTTGAAGAAAGCTGGTTATACAAAAAAGCTCGATATTTGGGTGCCACACGAGCTCACTCAAAGAAACTTAATGAACCGTGTACTCATTTGCGATTCATTATTGAGACGTAATGAAACCGAGCCGTTTTTGAAGAGATTGATAACTGGCGATGAAAAGTGGATCACGTACGACAAGAACGTGCGAAAAAGGTCGTGGTCGAAAGTTGGCCAGGCTTCACAGACTGTGGCCAAACCTGGTCTAACACGAAATAAGGTGATGCTGTGTGTATGGTGGGATTGGAAGGGCATTGTTTATTATGAGCTTTTACCGCCCGGCAAAACCATCGATTCTGATCTTTACTGCCAGCAACTGATGAGATTAAAGGAAGCAGTCGAGAGAAAACGGCCGGAATTGATCAACAGGAAGGGTGTGGTGTTTCATCACGATAACGCTAGACCACACACATCTTTAGCCACTCAGCAAAAATTAAGAGAGTTCGACTGGGAGGTCCTAGTGCATCCACCATATAGCCCTGACCTTGCGCCTTCAGATTTTCACCTGTTTCGGTCTCTGCAGAATTCTTTAGGTTCTGTAAGGTTGACCTCAAGAGAGGACTGCCAAAACTATTTGTCCCGTTTTTTTGATCAGAAGTCCCAAAGTTTCTACAGTAACGGGATAATGTCTCTGCCCACAAAATGGCAGAAAGTTATTCAACAAAACGGTACATATATATTGTAAATAAACTTTTAAAAAAATGTCTTGACTTTTCATACAAAAATACGAAAAGACTTTTTCCCCAACCTATTACGTTTCGTGTGTTGGTAAGCATGTTAGAGTGACGTCACTGCAATATATCAGGCGTGTAATGGCTGTTCCACGTGTGGTATGCTGACTTTTTGTATGCGGTTTGCTGACTGTTTAAGTTGACGGGAGATAGAACTCTGCATTGATTCTTGCTAACCTATTCTAAAAGCAAGCTTTCGATATAGTAAAGTGGCGATCCTAGATTTAAAGACGGTCAGAAGTGCTTTGGAATGAATACAACCTTGAAACTAGGATTGAGTTTTGTTTGTATCCAGTGAGCTGAGTAATTGGATACGTTGTGCTGAGTGTTTGTATGTGGCGTGCTGACTATTAGTATGTGCTGTCGTCGGACATCACGCGTCATTGGCGCCGGTTTCTGTGTGAATGTGGTGTACTGACTGTCTGTATGCGAGGTGCTGACTACTGTTGCGCGCAGGCGTGACGACGCTGCTGACGATGGCGACGCAGTCGTCGGGCATCAACGCGTCGCTGCCGCCGGTGTCGTACACGAAGGCCATCGACGTGTGGACGGGCGTGTGCCTCACGTTCGTGTTCGGCGCGCTACTTGAGTTCGCGCTCGTAAACTATGCCTCGCGCTCCGATATGCACCGGTATGTTTCACCGCTTTTTCACATATTTCTTTCATTTTTACGCAATAAGGGGGAGGGGGGGGGGTCTTGTAAATCGTTACGATGCGTTACAGGGGGGGGAGGGAGGGTTCAAACGTCGCGTTACGTAACATGTTTTATTTATTTTAATAAAAAATTAGGAAATTAAAATCTCCCAAGTCGGCAACCCTTTTCGTTTATGTTTTACGGGGAATCCCCAATTGTATCGTACTTCATTTATATTTGCTCTACCAAATTGGCAACCCTTTTCCCTTGGAATCCCTGGACTGTATTGTACGTCATTTTTATATAGCTTTCATTATTAGTATTTGTTAGTGTTTACGCAGAAGTATATTATCGTGTTGTTAAAGTGAGTTAATTTACTGTAATATTCTCAAAAGAGGGAGATTTACATAATAAGCTGTTTTTGGCCTACAAAGACTGTCATGCTGACGGCGCCCTCTTCGTCTGCTCTCAGAATGCCAGTAATGAAAGAGTCTGAGTGGCTAGCAACCCCGTGGACAGAGGAGCAGTAACTGTAATTGAATTGTTTTTTTAATTACTTACTATTAGAATTATGGCTGATTTAATGTTACCAAAGAAATTTAAGAATACTTCTAATTGCATTGCCAAAGGTTAAAATAAACTTGTTAAGTACCTATTATATTTTACGAGATTCATATATTCAGAGTTTGTTATATTTTAAGACAATATAAATAAATAAGAAATGTCTTGTTTTATTTATTACCAATAACAAAGGTATTTAAGTGACTTTCTAATTTGGTAAAAATGGTTACTTGAGTGTTACGTAACGTTTATGGTTGGGGGGGGGGGGGGGGTACAGGGAACGTGACGGCGAGGGGGGAGGGGGTCAAAAATCTTCAAAAACTGCGTTACGTAATACTTGAACGCTCCCCTAGTCCTGCCCTACTGCTAGTTTATCTAGAAAAGGCACAGCATGTTGTTTTCTTCCATTCGCTTCGATTCGTCGTTATTGGCTTATGCAACTTTTTCTTAATTATATCATTTAATACGCCATCCATCTCTTTATCGGTCGTGCTCTACGTCTGCGTTTTATCTTTCATACTTAATTCACTTCTCGTTATGATTTTCTTCTTATTACATGCCCAATGCCCATTTTATAACAATTGACTTCCTTTATTTGTTTTTTCACAGATGCTATCTTTATATTACGTTTTGACATATGCTTCCCTTATCTTTTCCACTCTAGTCATTTATTAGATCCTCATCTTCGTGACAATTAAAAAAAATTAAAGGTTCCTTAATATATTTACTTTATCACATTTTTCAATATATGCACAGTACTCTGGTTTTTCTAACCCTAAACCTGGTGCGCTGTTTCTTAATTGACATAAACCTCCGTATTATTTTCACATTGCTCGGTTACAAATGTTGAATGGCCCCTATGAACGTGGTATTTGTAATGTTTCAGCGAGAACATGAAGAAGTCTCGGCGCGAAATGGAGGCGGCTGCCAACATGGACGCCGCCTCCGACCTGCTTGACACCGACAGCAACGCCACCTTCGCGATGGTGAGCTCACACCGCACTCACACACCACACACTACTCCGCACTACTCTGTACTACTCTACACTACAGTACACACCACTACCATGACACTACACACCAAAAATTCTACACTACACACCAAGACTGCACTACACTACACATCAATAGACACCACATCACTTAACACTAACTTCACCAGCTACTACGTCACACACCATCATCCGCTTCAACACTAACAACACACTCTCTTTATTACCAAAACCATCAGCAAAATCAAAAATTTCATCATCAACTTCATCACTAAAATCACAAACTTCGTTAGCCACACCTTCACATCTCGCACTTGATCGCTAATCCATATCACCACAAACATCGTCACATACATCTTAGAGTTCATTTTCACTTCGTTATGTAAATCGTCAGCCTCAAATCGCATTTCATTACCACACACAACCTACACTTCATTTTCCAGCTCCTAAAGAAGTTTTCGGAAAAGTAATGGAAAGATTTGGAACAAGAAAATAGGGCCGTTAATTAAAGGTTTGTTTGTTATCCCTTTTGTGCAATGGTGTAAATATTTAGAGTTTCAACGGTATGAGAAAAAATACCTTGTATTTGTAAAACTTAGATTAATCAGATGAGCAATTACCACTAAGAGCTACAAATAACAGATTTTAAATAAACGGGTCGACGATTGACGAGTTCCATCCGAATGAGTATTGTTAATGATGATAGGAACTTCACTTAAGTTTGACTGTTTTAAATATATAATTATATGCTTTTTGTTAGCTTTGTCCAATAGTAGGTAATGGATACTGGATGTAGATGTTGCGCTTGAATAAAAAATATGAAGTATATATGGATTTTAAAGGACCCTAAAATTTCCTAGTTCAATATTTTCTCAAAGCATTTCATTTCTACTGCTCTTATAATACTATACTTGGATCGTTCATAAGCTCATCCTTACGTCAACCAAATAACTAAGTACAGACAACCTTTTACAAACAATGGTAAGTTAGGTTTACTCGGGACTTGCTTAACTTACCTTCCGAGGAGTAAGCATATTGGTTGCTTATTGCATAAAAAAGTTACCTCAATGACGGCTGCTTAGCTACGTCGATCATTTTTGACCACCTAATCATCGCCAAGAGCGTATGATTAGTCTTAGGACAAATCTAGGCTATAATAAATGCAGTATGTCCGTCGCCCCTGACTGGTCTGCAACTGACAGAAGCCGTTGGTGCACGGCGGTGACTCCCAGATGCGGCAGTGCGAGATTCACCTGAAGCCCAAGCGCAAGAACTGCTGCCGACTGTGGATGTCCAAGTTCCCCACGAGGTCGAAGAGGATTGATGTCATTTCCCGCATCACCTTCCCGCTGGTTTTCGCGCTCTTCAACTTAGCTTATTGGTAAGTCCTTGATAAAACATAAATATCCTACCAAATATATCTGGCAAAGAATAGGTACCATTAAATTCCATAAATAAATAAATAAGTTTACATGCGTCATTTATTTATTTAAAAGAGATACCAACAGTGGACATACTAAAGATTAAAAATAAGAAATTACAATACAATGGAACAGGTTCTGGTATGTACACCAATTATAGGTATCTACATTTAAGTGAATTTTAACTCTCTTTAAAAGAAATTTCGCGGTTTGCTTCGTGATGATATTTCTTTGTTTATCAGTCATCTATAGAAAGTACTTTACTATGACTTTTCTATCTTATATCATTTTGGCATTCTTATGTTTCCATCAATTTGCAAGCAGAGCTGCCGTTTTGTAACGCTTTCTTTTTTTCTCCTTAGTGAGTTAGTTTATCGAATACTTTATGGTGGCATCAATAAATTAAATCGAATTGTTGAGCATGAATGTTAAATAAGAAAGAACCAATCGATATTGAATATGTATAAAAACTTTTCACCAATACCATTATTCGTCAAATGAGACCATCATATCGTCGGGGATAGTGCAAATCCGCGAAAGTACCGTTCATAAAACCCGCATTTCTGCAATAGATCTAGTTTTACAGGGGAAGGTAAAAAAAATTAAATAAGTTTCTTATTTCATCTAATCATTTTTACACATTATGTAATTCATTATATGTTCTATCTCTTGTAGAAAATTTTTTTTTTCTGAAAGTACATAGTTTCGGCTTTGCGACAATCACGCGCATTAACGTAAATTAGACAATTTTTGTTACGCGGATTTGCACTATCCCCGACGATATTGTCACACGTCTATCGACAGCGTACAATGATATCTCCGTTACCAGGTCCACCTATCTGTTCCGCAACGAGGACGAGGAGAAGTGATTCTCCGGGGAAGCGGGCGGCGTGGCGAGCGGCGCGGGCGACGCGCTGCGCATCGCGCTGGCCGTGTTGGCGCCCTACGTGCTGTTCGCCGTGCTGTGGGTCGCCTGCCTGCGCAACACGCCCGCCCGCCGCGCCGCCCGCCGCGCCGCCAAAGCGCTGCAGGCCCGCATCTGACCCCGCCCCCCCTCCGTCGCCGCCACCGGCCCACTCTCGCCGCTGGTCGGAGCAGGCACCCTCATCTGACTACGTCCGCCCGCCACGCCGCCCGAGCTCCGCAGGCCCTCATCTGACCCCGCCCCCCCTCTGTCACCACCGGCCCCCTGTCGCTCCTGGTAGGAACCGGAACCCATATCTAACCGATCTCGTCCTCCGTCACGATCTAGTCCTTGTCGCGGCTGGCAGGGGCCGGGACCCGCCACTGACCCCGCTCCCCACTGTTACGATTTAGTCATTCTCGCTTTTTCCAGCGGCGAGTGATTTTGAGTTCACAGTAGGAGGGCCAGCCATTTAACAACAGTATGACCAAATGACGATAAAAAAAACATCCTCAGAGACTTTTGGCGTCTGGACGGTTTCGGGTGAAAGAGTAGAGAAGTCTGCTAAATCGCGACGGTGTGGATGTTGTATCGGGATAGTAGCGAAAAGGTGGTTACTTGAGAGGACCTGCAAGAACGCGGCTGCGCTAGGCCGTTTCCCTTAATTAAATTTTTTCTACAGTTACAATCGAGCTGACGAACAGAACAGGATCATGTTTCAAGCATAATTTCCATAATGCGAATTTGTAAAGATTGACAAACGCTTGACTTCAATATATCGACATAAAATATTGATACTTAAAAAAAATATGATGATTATTGAGTCTATAAAGAAGTACTATAAATACACTAAAGGCAAGCACAACTATCCTTAAAGTTTTTAAAAGAGATCTGTGTAACGAATTACTCTATCAAGAGTAAACACTCACCTATTTCCAAGGTGTTTGAATTCTACTATTTCAAAATCACTGAATGATATTTAAATCATGCGTAATATTATGTACCTACTACCGAGATATACCTCTGCAGAAATGTACCTACTTACAATAGTTAATATTAAGCTTACATGTTGTATATGTTAATTTAGATTAGTTTATTTTTCATGTAAAATGCATCAATGTATTATATTTCAGTAATCAGCAACCACATTATATCTAACAACTATATTTCTTTTATTTCGTTCTTCACAAGTTAAGTTATACAGTTTCGAATTTCTACGTATTTTATTCCTTGTAAATATACCTACAACAATAAAGATTATGTTAAGCTTTTCTGTCACTAGGCGGCCTTTCATCATCCGAACAGCGCATATTATTTATTTGACTTTTTCAATAATTTTGTCAGAGATTAATCAAGAAAATAGTTCGACGTAATTATAAATTTGGGCTTAAACCACGACCTAAACTAGTCACCGAAATCGGTAATCTTTTTTTAAAATACTGATTGTATTTCATTGAATAGTGTATATGTGATAGTATATACATAACTACACACTTATATCTTATATGTTGCTATACTACTGTAATGTCAACTTAACTCCCATCTCTTTAGTAATATAGACACGAAAGATTAAACTATTTAGATGTTATAGAACTTAGCCAAACATGTTCACATTTATTGTATTAGGGTCTAAAATATTAAACTGAACAGCAAATATATATAACTATGCGTAAGTTCGTCTATAAGACAAAAGGAATTTATAACGTGTTATTATTGAAATAACATATTCATAGGAATTAGATACAAATAATTAAGTAGCAAATGTTCAACTTCATTAAGAGTTTTAAAAAATATTAAATAAATATGAGAAGTGGATATCAAAAAATTGTGACTTAAACAAGTTGACGCAAAATCAATCTCAATTTATCAGAAAGTACTGATGTTCAAGTTTAACTTGTGGCATTTGGAATATAAAGTTCAATTATGTATCTACGTCTTTTGTTTTAAAGATTTATTTGCTAATTATTTAGAAACACAACTCATAAACATTACATGGTTGATCTCATGATTTTTAACATTTCTTGAGACTTTCAATGAAGTAATTATGTATGTATATGATTAATATATAAAATGTAAATAGTTGGGCCTACAACCTTCTACACCTGTGTCGCTCAGTGTACAGTTATACAGTTATCTACATGTAATAATACTTATTGTAAAAAAATATCTGTTAAGATTTTATCAGTCTATTGATTGCATCACGACTCTACGTGTCAGCAATAATCGTTCCAACTCAATATTATTATAATGACTGAATAATACGCTTTTGTACTAATCAAATTACTCCCAAAAATGATAAGGAGTAGGAAATAAAAGTATTTAAAAAATAGAACGATTATATAGAGGATTGGCCAATGATTTTTATTAAATGGTTTGAACAGAAGCGTATTTCAGATAATATCTTGAGTGGAGATGTATCGAAAAATATTTTAAGTAAGTAATATTATTAATCAGTGTTCCGTTAATAATCTGGGACGACAAACACTAGCTTTTGAACTACTATTTTACGATGCTCTGAATAACGTTTCATTCGTTTTCCATTAAGATTTTTGCTCATTTTCTCTTTCCGTCCCTATTTTCAGTAAAATAAAAATGTTTATGTTATTAAACTTGGATAAATGTGATGATGTCGAATGTGTGTTTTAAATACAAAGCCTGTCATTGTAAACCAATCACAACTTTATCGTAGCTTCGTAAAAAAAATGGAAGTGGAATTTCTTATTACTTTCATTTTAATTAATAAAATTATACATGGCTAAGAATTTTTTATTTCAGTCAGCTTCGATAAAGCGGCGATTGCGTTAAATTGATATTTATAACGTATTGTTAATGGTATTCTTGGGCTGTGATGAACCTTTTAGATTAAACCTTAATATACTTCATACAGTACAGATTCTTTATAGAACCCATAAATTGGATTAAAAAATTAGCACATTCTCTCATCTTGAAGGTCAGAATATATCGAAGTTTTATTGATTTCCTATGTCATGACAAACTTAGTGACACAATTCATAAAACATTGAGGTTATTTATATAGTAACCTAACATTTTGTACACTGATATGTATGAAATTATTGTTATTTGTGTACTCACTGATTTGGATTAGAAAGAAATCCAAATTAGTATATATATACAATATCGGAGTCAATTAAGTCATCTTGTAAAAAACATATCGCATCATTATATACCGAGAAATTCATATTATAACAACAATGTTGTTGAAAGTACTATTCTTCATTTATTAAAATTAAAACCAAATTATATATAAAACCGAATAATAAACACCACGTTTGTTTTCAAAGCGAGTTTGAATTAATTAAAAGACTATAACCCTAAATATTAATAATAATGAAAATAATGCGGTAATACAACTAATTATATTTAATTTCCAATCCTATCTTAATGAAAATAGTGAAAATGTACTGATTAATATTGTTAATTTTGTTGTTACTATAAATACAGGAAATCCTAGACGTTGCTTTTCACTTTAATACTATGTCGCTTCAAAAAATATATGAGTTTTGGGGTTGTCACTTATTAAATTGAAATATACATCAAATGACAAAGTACACCAGTGTTCAGCTACTTCTGAGAATTAATAAATATGAAACTAAGGGTCATCCATCATTCATTGTAGCACAACTTTATATTTAATTTATTAAATTTTTAAGTAGACAGTAAGATCGTAAAATGATTTTATTAAAAATTAAATGATACACATTCCAAATAGTTTTATTTATTTAATATACATTTATAAAATATTTTCTTACAATAAAAACGTACAAAGAACAAATCCAGCCCATTTGTTTTGTACATAAGATAAGATACATACTTTCGTAAATAACTATATCAAATCTAGCAACATCGTTAGTAATTTTGCTTAAGACAAACTTGACATTAGTAGTAAAGAAAGGAGATTATACCAAAAATAACATAAACACATAATCTAGAAAAGTTATACTACGTCGATTGACGATATAACAAATAAACTATATAAATATATCATAATAACATCACCTCTAACACTCCTTATATTATTCTATTATTACATAATTTTATTTAAACAATCTTATTAGAAAGGAAGAAAAAAAATAAAAATTAATAGATACATGTGGCACCGAAAAGGCTTATACTCAGCATATGCCGAGGAGTCACTATGGCCCCGCGGCGCTGGTCCTCCGTACAAGCCTATAAATACTACGTAAGTAGAACAAACTTGAAACTATGCGCACCAAAGTTAAACATTGCAACATATAAATTTTGCATACAAAAAACAACAAAACACCACTTAAATATACAATTTTTTTTTAAATTTATATAATAATACGGCCATAACAAAACATCAAATAAACAAGAAAACATTAGAGCAAAAGAGACAGCTAAATAAACTTAACTAAATAACTCTGGGAACATAATAAATGACTTCTATAAAGCGAACGGAACGATCTCAAAGTTTTACAATTTCTAATACTAATCATTTTATTAACGCCTTAAGTTGCAAAGACACGTGTTGCCTTGTGTTCTATAAATTAGTTTTTCATATCAGCTCTGCATGCAATCAGTCGTTCAGCTTCAGACTGGAAAATAAAAAAAAAACATAAAACTTGGAACAGAGTTCTCAAAGGTCAGTTCTTGACTAGGTGACAATGTCTGTGGCATTTTATGTCTTCCTGGGTCCCGGTATAAGTAAGAGGCCACATTGGACAGCTTGAAAAATTTAAACAGCAGGACGCCACACCCATGACCCCGTTAACCTGCTCTGAGCCCGTGTGGTGGATGACCTTCGAAGAGGTCTGTGCTCACTACTCAAAGTCAAAAGTTCTTTATTTTATACACTATGATTGGCGATCATAAAAGTGCCCGGAAAGCGGCAATAGGCTCGCCACCTATTAAATGGGACCAACAATATAAATGGCGAAGTGTGGGCGTATAGCATGCCTCTGCCTATCCCTTCGGGGAAACAGGCGTGGTATTATGAAAGGAAGTATGTATGTCATAGCAATTGAAAAAGTCAAAATTACATATAAAGAAATGAAATGCTTATAACTTCTATGAAATCACGAAGATTAGATTCACTCACATTCAAATAAAAATTGAGTGTAAGTGAATCTAAGTGCCCGTTCTGAGCCACCGCTCTGTGCGAAGAACTTACCAGAAACCCACCGGCTGTGCTCTTTTAAATAATCAATTACAATAATAAAGAACATACAATGCAGTGAATATTTGCAGATATTGAAAAGTTCTCCCAGAAGTCGTAACCAATAAAATAGCACTAAGGGCTGAATAATTATGATGAATAGAGGATGGTCGACCACAAAAGTGGGCGGAGATGATGATAATGACGATTGTTTATTTCATAAAAGCCAATTAAACATTGAAACATACTCCAAAATACGGACACTGAATCTATAAAATCGAGGACAATTATGGGAAGCTTATTTTAGGTAAGTTCAATCAATCAACGTACTTGAAAACGTCAAAATTATAAAACAATAACAAAAACAAATAAAATATAATTATACTAAAATCACGAAGCTTAGATTCACTTGCAACCAAACAATTTAAAAAAACAAAAAATATTTAAGTGTAAGCGAATCTAAGTGCCAGTTCCGAGCCACCGCTCTGTAAGAAGAACTGGCAAGAAACTCACAGGCTATGCTCTTTTAAATTATCGATTGGTTAGTTACAATCTTCATTTGTCTGTGACGCTATACAATGCAACAATGCAACATTCGTTCGTCATTTTATTACGTGTATTCTTAGTTTGTTTTTCACATGAGTGTACCAGTGGTTTTCTTATTATTGAGACTCGAATGCCGCCGATGTTCAGACATCATCATCATATGCTAGTATTATCCTGGTTCCCATCGACATGAGCTTAGGCCAACCAAGCTGCTTGTGGGTCTAGCCAGATTTGGTTGAATTTCAGTTATTAGAAGGAGCGACTGTCGTCTGACCTCAAAGAGAAACATAATTCTATGGTTAATTTAGCTGTGAAAATGTTAGAAGGCTCTGTTTTCCTAATAACGACTGCAATGGATGTTCATGTTAGCCGGGACCAACGGCTTTAAGTGCTTTGCGATGCACGGAGCAAGTGATAATTAAATAATTGATTGATTCAGGCGTTACTTTGCAGAAATTCATTGTAAGCAACTGATGTATTAAAAATATGCCCTGTGTAACAGCAAAACACGGGTCGTGTTGAAATGTTTCTCGATTTTTCGGGAATTATAGTAGCGCGGGAATTTTTACAAAGATATTTTTAAGCCATCACTTGCTTAAGTGATAATTACGCACATAACTTCAAAAAATCACTAGGTCTCGCCACTGTGTCACCGCTCAATAAGCTTTCCTGAACTCATATAACATAATACCAACATACCTGAATAAACTTGTAGATGACGTAGAGACTTTCTTCGGAAGCACAGACATAATTGCCTGTGTCCATATTGACCGACCTCTTCCCGTTACCCCACCCCGTGCTGAAGGTAAGCTGGGCTTCAGAGACGCAGAAAACGAAGGCAACCACCGAAATCAGGACCAAAAAACGACTCATATTGACTTTTGGAGAAACTTTGCCTTAGAAATTGACAGTATAAGTTCTATGCTCAACCTTTTTTGTTGCTTAATATTTTATTCTCGGTTACTTCCAACCTTTATTCAGCAAAGTCTATTCCTTCAATGGGCATGGGGTCTGGGCAAGCTTCCTTTTATAAGGTCAGTGAAGAAACAATCAAGAGACACGGTTTAATCAAAAGAAATCTGACAAGTGCCTGGAAAATGCCAATTAATTTGATGAGCGGTGGATATTTGTCTTATGTTTTCGTTGGTATTACTTTTCATATATAAACCAATTCTACTTATGTAGTGGATGTATAATATTCTTGATAGCGACTTAATCAACAATATCGACCAAGTGCGAGTCGCACATAAAGGATTTAACTTTACAGAAATATTCTCTATTAATTTAGTATTAAACTTAATGACATGTTCTTTGTTGTGAGCCAATTAATAGATAAAGTTGTAATTATTACATAGTTATTTTTTAATCAATCAATCAATCAATCAAATCGTTTATTGCATTACATGTGGTTTAGGTATACGTAGTTATACAATATTTAATTTAGTACAGCACATGTACCCTGCAAGGGCATAGCAATATAAGCTTATAATTATAGTGAAGTAAAAATTTTATGAAATTAACAAAATAACGCATTATGCTAAAAATTATAAGTATATAATGTAATGAAATCAAAATAAGATATTTAAAACAAACTTATCATTAATACAACTACCCTATACCATTATTATATAAATTTTTCATGAAGCATTACAGTAAATTTAAACATTATGGCACTTTGGTACAGACTAACTTATTAAATCATATTAAAACATACAAATTAAATTTAAAGTTGGAATTATCAGGTAAGACTTAAGAATAAATTTAAATATTATTGCACTTTGGTATATACCAACTTATTTAATCATAATTAATAGATATAAAAAATAAAATTGCAATTATTTACTGAATTAAAATTTTACATCATTGCACTTTGGTATAGTATTCATTTACCTTATAGAAACATTTATCATTTAAAAAATCAGTTAGAGACGCTACAAATGTATCATAAATATCAGTATCTCTAATATATTTAGGTAGAGCATTGTACAGTCTCACTGCCATGGAGTATGGTCCAGATTGACATATAGCCAGCGTACTAGTTGGTAAACGTAGTTTATTTCTTTTTCTTAGTCCTATAGTTCCTGTGTAGTTATCATCTACACTAACAAACATAGTCATATTTTGCCTAACAAGTTTACATGTTTCTAAGATATACAGAGAGGGGACGGTCAAAATTTTATATTCTTTGAAGAATGGCCTGCAGCTTTCCATCGGTCCTATATTTGCCAGTACCCGTATACATTTCTTTTGCAAGGTGAAAAGTCTAGGTGCATCAGTGCTGTTACCCCAGAGCGCGATACCATAGCGTAGCCACGAGTGTGCATACGCGTGATATGCAGTCTTGGCGGTGTTGGTGTCGGTTGATCTTTTTAGTTCATTTAATGCATATATAAATCGCGATAATTTATTTGATACGCTTTCAACGTGACTTTTCCAAGTAAGGTTACTATCTATACTTAATCCTAATAAAGTGAATGTATTTACGAATTCTATGTTTATGTTATTTATCGAATAATTGATATGTAGTGGCTTCTTTTGATATGGTCTGAAGACCATTAATTTAGTTTTATTAAAGTTGATAACTAAGTTGTGATCGTTTAACCAAGATAATATTTTATTTATTACAGTATTTATTTTCTCATTTAGTTGCAGCTCATCTTTGGCAGGCAATATAACTGACATATCGTCTGCGAACAATATACTAGCTTCGTCAATTATGCTTGGTAAATCATTAATATAAATAAGAAATAGAAGACAGGCCATTACACTTCCTTGGGTGATTGATTTGGACACCTTTGCTTCTTTAGACCTAATATTTTTAATTTCACTACTATCTGGGCATGTGTACTGTATTTCTACGTATTGGACGCGATCCTCTAGGTATGAAGCTAGCCATTTGAGTGCAATGCCACGAACACCTATGCCGTATAGTTTTTGTAGTAGGATAGCGGGTACCACGCGATCGTATGCCTTACTCATGTCCAGAAATATACCTATGGCGTAGTTTTTATCATTAAGGAAGTCTAACACTCCTTGTACATATTTAAAAACAGCAATAGTAGTGGACCGATTTTTACGGAAACCATTCTGACAGTCGTTAAGAATGCTATATTTTTCGCAAAATGAGTATAAACGGCTGGTCATGGCAGTCTCAAATATTTTGGAAAACGATGGTAGTAAAGCTATTGGTCGATAGTTGCTATTTACTTTGGGGTCCCCGTTTTTAAAAACAGGCTTTACTAAAGATACCTTTAAACCTTTTGGGACAGCCCCTTCGTTGAAGGATTGGTTAATCAATAAAGTTAAAGGTTCGGCTAATTCATGTATACACTTTTTTATTAGAAATGGTGGTATTTCGTCAAAGCCACAGCTAGTTTTATTTTTTAGGTTCCGAATGATTCGCACTATCTCTGCATGATCGACCGGTCGCAGGTAAAATGAGTTCTCGGATGGAGAGACCACAGAACGGCCGCGAGGTGGCATTCGCTCATCATATTCACCTACCGATACAAAGAAGTCGTTGAAACAATTCGCAACCAGCTCAGGATCATTTATTATTTCATTATTTTTGTATAGAGCAAAATTTTTTCGCGTACGATTAGAATTTTTATTTGTTCTTTCCCTAACTATAGACCACATTGTCCGAGTAACATTTTGTGATTGTTTCATTTTTCTTATAAAGCACAGCTTTTTTGATTGTGATATAGTTTTCCTTAGGGACTTAGAGTATTTTTTATAGTGTTTATCCAGGGTCGAGTTTTTCCACTGAGCAGTTAGTACTTTTAATAATCTTTTATGTCTACATGAGATCTTTATACCTTTAGTTAGCCAAGTTCTTTTTTTTACGTTTTTTAATTTTATGTTTATTTTTGGTAAGCATTTATCATGAGCTGTTCTAATAATGTCTAAGAAACAATCATAATTTTCGTTTATTTTGTTGTTATTAAATACCCCATTCCAATCAACATGTGCTAGCTGGGCTTTGAATAAACTAATATGTTTTTCTTTATAGAGTCTTTTTTGTGTATATAGGGTCGGTTTATATGTGCGTTCCGTGGTCAATATAGTAACTATTACACCCTTATGATCCGATAGACCGTATTCGTGAATCTTTATATCCGTGTCACTGTTTATATAAAAGTTAGTAAATAATAAATCGAGACATGTCGCACTACTGGGTGTGATTCTAGTTGGTTCCTTTATTTGCTGAGTGAAATTGAAAGTTTTCATAAGTTCTAAGAGCGACGACGACATAGAACATTTATTTAAAATATTTATGTTGAAATCGCCTCCTATAATAATATTTTTCTGAAAATCCTTTTTTGACAGTATTTTCAGTAAGTTTTCTAGCGATGTAAAGAACAAATCAGAATTTCTGTTTTTAACTGGCCAATAAAGTGTAACAATTACCTTGTTCAACTTGGGTATTTCTATACAACAAGTTTCAAAAACATATTCAGTTGATAGACTAGTTATATCATTACGGTCTATATAATCCAAATCATAACTTGTCAGTATACATACCCCACCCCCCTCATGATGCTCCCTGCTAAATATTGATGCACATTTAAATCCTTCAAGTTGTAGTAAATCTAATTTATGTTTTGTTATCCATGTCTCTGTCAAACATAATATTTTTATTCTTTTATCGTTTTCCATTATATCTTCAACGAGGTGTTTCTTGTTGTTAAAACTACGTATGTTCTGGAATACTACTTTCGTGGCGAAAGGAATAAGTTCTTGCTGATTCCGATTCAACTGTTTTTAGTTGGGCCGATCCACTTGGCTTAGCTAATGGCATCAATGGGGCTAATCCATTTGACGTTATTAAATAGTTGTTGGTAGTTTCAGCGTCGGAATTTATTTTGGATAATTCATGTTTTGGTAAATTTGCATTCTCTAAGTGACATTGTTCATTTTGTGAAAATGAAAATGAAAATGATTGTTTCTCTTTGCCATTTATTAACAAGACACCATTCCTCAATACTGCATGGCATCCTTGCCGGCGAGCATCTAAAAGAGCTTTTCTTAACTCTCTTTTCTTTTGTAGAGACTTTTTGTCTAAAAACTCACTAACACCAAGTCCAGTGTTCTTGAATAGGTATTTATTTGTTAGTATGTATTTTGCCATTTGCTTGCTAAGTAATTCAATTATTATTGGTCTCGTATGTCCGTTTTTACCTAATCTGCTCAAATCCTCGATATATCCAGTGAGATCGATATGTAGAATTTCTTGGAAGGCCCAAACAATACGCTCATGTACTTCATCTTCTGTTTCCCAGTAGTTCTCTTGGAGCCCGTACAATACAATTTGTTTACAGTTCTTCCTAACTAATTGATCAGGGGATGTATAGTCAGTAGCACTCATAGGTGTATTTTCTATGCCTTGTATCTGTTTCTGTAGCTTTTGGTTTTCTATTTGTAACAATTTTATCTTTTCGTTTATTTTTCCAATTTCATTTTGTAAAATATCTTGTGTTTTATTAATGTACTTAAGTTTATCAGTTGTATCTTGTTGAGTTTCAGCGATTGCTTTGGTGATTTCTGATTTTATTAGCGACTTTAACTCGCATACAAGAGAGCGATTATTGCAATCGAATTTTTCATCGAGAAATTTCTTTAATTTTTCTAGTATAGTCTCGGGCTGTAGGCTAAGTTCCATGGTGCAGACTGGGTTGTTTTCATTATTAATAGTATCTCCAGGGATATTAGAGATATCTTCTTCGGACGAAGATAGCATTTGACTATTTTTAAAGCTTTTTTTCCTAAGTGTTATGTTGTAGGCATCATCTTTTTTATGTTGTTCTGTACAAATTGACGCTATCATCTCATTTTCATCGGTTTCTGAAGGCTGTAATCGTAGAGGTGTATCAGTATTGCCTCTCTTTGGTATTTTATTTTTGCACAATTGACATTTCCAGTTTTTCCTATGTTCTTTCGTTAATGTATTACGAAAACGTTGTGTTGATACATTTGCGCATTCTAAGTCATATTTATTTGCACAGTTTGAACATATAAGAAACTCTTTATGTGTTATAATTTGCAAGCATCCAGAGCATGTATTATTTGCTGCCATCTTTATGCAAAATTTTGCACGAATCGATTATACACGTACACTTAGTTCCAGCGCTATAACATAGATGGCGTTAGTCGTTCAATAATCTTCAAAATTAATATGTAAGTATATTACTTCTATATAATTTCTTATAAAATAAGCGTCAAGACACTTACGTGATTATGTTATTCTATTATCCATTCGAAGTTACTTCGATTTTGCTATATTCTTCATTCTGCATTAACTGTATTTTTGAAATACATAAACGTCTTCACAAAGTTATTTTCCTTGTATTTTAAAATTCACTGCACAAAACTTGTAGATAACAATACACATGGTGAATCATGGTTAACTTTTAATATTTATTCACTTGTTTGCACGATTCTATTCGTTTTAATATTTTTAAATATATTAAACACTCGGAGCTGATATAAACCGTGGCAGTGCTGCCATCTCTGTCCCGTAATCTTATCTGTAATCTTAACTTAACTAATCTTAACTAATCTTCTGTGCACACGACCTATGTTAACAATCGTTTTAGTGGTTTGAAGTATCATTATTTAGAAAATTTTAAAGTTCTTTATGTAGATCCGCATTGCGGACGAAGAAGAGAGCGTTGATAGCTCTCCTACAGAACTTATTTTGGAGAATTTGTAGTTTCTTTAGGTCGATATCTTTCTATGCCACTGTTTCATTACTGGCCTAATACATACCTTATAGAAAGTGCGATTGTTCCTAAGGGACATTTTACTGTGTTTACCCAACATTCCGTTAAGTCTACACATATTATAAAATCACGCTTTGTTACAAACCCTTTGGATGAAGGTTTAAAAGTAAGTTTTTGGCGATTGTTACGCTTAAGTACTTGTACGCTCGTTATCATAGTATGGGCAGTAGGGGATAAAACAAATTCATAGACAAACAAAATACCTAACAGGATACTATTACATCATCATCATCTTCATATCCTAGCATTATCCCGGTTGCCCTAGACTTAAGCTTAGTGCCCATCAGGTCCTGCTCAACCTTTTTTATTTACGTCGGTAACGAAATGTCTTTATAAACTGCCTCCCGGTCAAAGGGGGACCGAGAGGAGAGTGGGCATGCGGCAGACGCGACCGCAAGCAGTCCTACCCACTAAAATCTGCAGACGACGCCCACCGCTGTTGAAAAGGAGGGCCAGTGCCTGGGTTTTTAGCTTCTGGCACCTCGCCCACGGCCGACGTCCTAGATCAGAACCGGGATAACCTTCTCAGAGATTCTGGTCAGTGGTCTAACCAGACTTGACTAATTTTCAGTTATTGCACGGAGCAACTGCCGTCTGACCTCCTCAACCCAGAAGGAAACATAATCCTATGGTTAAATCAGCTGATAACAAATGAAATAGATTTTCATGACAGCCCGTACCAGTGGCTTAGCGTGCTTTCCGAAACAGGGAACATATTATTTCAAAAAGTTTAGCGCTCAGGATACTTTTCTAGGATTGCTTTTTAATGGATAAACATAAAGAAAATTGTTTTGATAATACAAGCTTATAATTACTTATTAAAACATTTAGAACAAATATGATCACGCAGACAAACGCAGTCTTGAGTGGGAATCGAAACCACGACCTCCGGAGCTAAAAGCAGGTATACATACTAACCGCCACGCCCCGATATATCGATCGTCACAAGACCTATATAAAAAAGCAGTAGGCGGTATGCCGTCCACAAAAGCAATCATTTTCTAATTAATTCTTTAAAGGCTTCATTCTAACAACTTCTTCAGTATAAATACCGAGAAATTTCAAACTTTATATCATTACCGAAGTTGCCTTACAAACAAACTTCCATTAAAAAACAAACATGTACAAGTACTTAGGGCTGTTTGTAGTGCTTGCCTTTGCCTGCATGGCTGTCAGTGCTCAATTGACATTTACGTCCAGCTGGGGGGGGAAACGGGCTGCCATTGCCGGGACCGTGTCCTGTAGGAACGACGAAGCGTTGTCTGCCATTTATAAAATGATACAGGTAAGATAGAACTTTTTTGTATTTATTTATATGTTTTTGGACGGGTTGAAAAGTTCTAACAGCAGGACATACTATCATTATCCATTCCGCACTGGGTAAGCGTGTTGGAGAAAGCCCTGAACCCCTTTCACCTTTATTTTTTCTTTTAAATAATGGCTTCGTGCGTTTAGTACATTTAGCCAGTGTCAAGTAAGAGATATATTAATAACATATAAATCATAGTAAATGAGAATGAGTGGTGATAAAAATCCCCCTAAACCCATTGAGTCCTCAGTAAAAATGTGGGACTATACTGAGATGTCACATGGACTTCTTGAGAGAATTTGCGCTGTTTAGTTTCATTTACCAACACTCATGTACGTTCACAAACACTTAACGGTTAATAATCCACCGTTATTACACATTAATGTTCCAAATATCACAAATGTTCGAAAATAAAACAAATCTGCAGACATGACGCTTCACTTTCCCGCCAAGAAGTCACCTTTCACCTTGGATGTGAAAGAAGACCTGAGCCCGGTTGTGAGACGTTCACAGGCAAGTGAACGGTTCATAAGGGTGAGTATTTCAATAATGATGAGGTGATTACTTTCCATCAGTAAGGCAGTAAGCTGGAGTACACCTACGGTAGGGTACCTACTCTATAACAAAAACCGAATTTGTCTGTTTGTTTGATGAGCCAATTTTCCGAAAAAGGTGATGAACTATCTGCCAGTGAAAATCCCGCCCAAATAGATCACACAAGGCCCCACTTAGTACCTGTACGCAAAAAATGCCGCAGACACCCGTTAGTTTTGCAAAATATTAACAAAATAATAATATATTAAATTTGACTTTTAATGCCATGTAGTATAAAATTTATGATTAAATATCTCAAGTCCTAGAAATTATTATTTGATTAGTTATGAACGAGTAGGAATAACACCTATATTCAATTAATGCCTTAACTATGAAAAATAAACAGTATTTACTTCCTCCTGTAAAGTTTGCGCAAAAGGACATATACAAGCATATATGACAAGACGACCGATATGGCGTGGTGGCGAGTATACCCGCATTCCACTCCTGAGGTCGTGGGTTCGATTCCCACACAGGACAAATATTTGTGTGTATAAATATAAATATTTGTTCTGGTCTGGGTGTTTTTCTATGTATATTAAGTATGTATTTACAAAAAAAAGTATTTATGTATGTTTATCCGTTATTTAGTATCCATAACACAAGTTCTTAATGATACTTATCTTGGAACCAAATAATTGGTGTGAGTGTCTGAAATATTTATTTATTATTATTTATTTATATATTCGTATCTGGTGAAATTCTCTTGTTGAAAATTTGTTAATATCGTCACTCACTCGTCACGCGATAAATTATGTATTAATTTAAACCTACTTTTTACAGACAGAAGCCGAAAGATTTATTCTTTGTCAGAAACCTTGAAGACAAGCCTAACTCCCGCCGGAAGACATCGAAAACCTGGCCTTTGTCAATGGAATATTGCATACTGATTTTTTTTAAATATGTCAGTAAATTATTATATTACGTATACCAACTTATATAGTGATATAGTGACCTTACGTGTTCTTCAAGATTATTATGAATATGACACTTAATTAAATAATTTTTCAAGAATCGAGTCTTTCATTTTCTGTCCCTCCCCATGATATCCTAGCATTATCCTGGTTACCCAGGGTCTGCTTACTGGTCTGACCAGATTTTGACTGAATTTCAGTTTTTACATGGAGAGACTGCCGTCTGACCTCCGCAACCCAGAGGGGAACATCATTATATGGTTAAACTAGCTGCCAGGATATTAGAAGGCACTGACTTCCTAATAACGACTGCCATAGATGTTTATGACAGCCGGAAGTTAACGTACTTTCCGAGGCACGGGGCAAGCCATAATTTAATAGCCCAGGGTATTACCCCTCCCCCCCTTTGAATTAAAAGTCAATGGGTCTAGCCAGTAAGCAACCGCCACTCAATTGCTAATTTAAAGAAGCCTGTGAGTTTGTTGCCAGTTCTTCCTATAGAGCGGTGGCTCGGAACTTGCACTTAGATTCACTTACACTTAATATATTTTGTTATGTAATTGTTTTGTTGCATGTACAGTCTAATCATATTTCGATCGTTTTTTATATTTAATTTTGACGCTTTCAAGTACTATGTAATAGTTAATGAAATAAAAAACATGAGTTCTAAGTTTTTTGAAGACTTCAAGCGCTCGTAACTCCTAAGGTAGTCGGGAGGGATCACCGAAGCAAAGTAGAGTTTACAGAGGTCAGCCCTTGGACGGGTGACCGTTTGTGTGCCATTTAATATGGAGCGGTTCTTTGCTTCGAAGATACGTTAATATTTTTGGCCCGGTTAGCAATATGTGATATTTATTAGGGAGGCAAATGTTCAGCAGAGGACTTTACAATGCTTATATGATAATGATGATGATTAAATAAATAAATCTATACATATAATAAAAACGTAACGGGTCGCTGTCTGTACATGGAAGATATATTAGAAAAAATATTATAGGAGACCTTTATTAACGCAATAAAACCCAAAACAATGATTTTTGGAATTTTTGTCTGTTTGTCTGTTTGTTTGTGCACGCTAATCTCAGAAACGGATAATCCTATCTAGATATAGTTTTAAGAAATATATTGTGGTAAGCTTCACTTAACATTTAGTGTTTATTTCATGTCAATCGGTTGATAAATAAAAAAGTTATGCCAATTTAAAGAATTAAAGAATCACGTTGAACTCGCTGAACGTTGGTGGCGCGGGTATATATGCCGTGTGGCGCCGGCCTAGAATAGCGTCACCCCTTCTCATCTCATGGGGAGTCGTAAAAATCGACGAAGAGAAATGCTACCGGATGATGGGCAGCAGCGTCATCCTGCGTACTGGCTGGAACTGCGATCACCAACCCGTCTGCCCAGCGTGGTGATTATGGGCAAATACCCCCAAATGAAAAATGGCACACACGCGTATACGGCCCCCAGTCCCCGGCGGCCCCGCTATTCCAGATTACGGTAGCGGTCTTGGTAACGGCGGGGCAGGGGGTGCTAAGAATCACCGGCAGAGATCCGGCTACCACCCAAAACGACGACTTCTGCACCTGGCAACTTATAACACGCGCACACTGAGGACCGACGAGAAGATTGACGAGCTGGAGGAGGAAATAGAGCGGTTGCACTGGGACATTATCGGGTTATCCGAAGTCCGTAGACAGGGAGAGGATACGGTAATCCTTAAGTCCGGCAACTTGCTCTACCACCGGGAGGGCGATCGCCTGTCCCAAGGTGGTGTCGGTTTTATCGTCCGAAAGTCTATCCGTAACAACGTCGTGTCTATTCGGAGTGTGTCGACCAGGGTAGCGTACCTAATACTCAGAATCACCAAACGGTATTCGTTGAAGGTAATTCAGGTTTACGCACCGACCTCGGCACACCCTGACGAGGACGTGGAGATATTGTATGATGACATTTCTGCCGCCATTCATACTTCACCGACTCACTACACGGTTGTTATGGGAGACTTTAACGCAAGGCTAGGCCAACGAAGCGGTGACGAGCAGAAAGTGGGGCAATTTGGAATAGGGCGAAGGAACCATAGGGGACAGCGGTTGGCTGACTTCATGGAGAAGGAGGGCCTCTTTATGATGAACTCCTTCTTCAAGAAGCCACCACACAGGAAATGGACCTGGCTGAGCCCCGATGGTTTCACGAGGAATGAGATAGACTTCATCATGACCACTAAGCGACAAATATTCAATGATGTCTCTGTGATCGCCAGGGTGAAAACCGGTAGCGATCACCGAATGGTAAGGGGCACATTGAATATTAATATAAAGCTTGAAAGGTCCCGTTTGATGAGGTCTACGCTCCGACCCTCAGCTGCCCATATTCAAAACCCCGAGAACTTTCAGCTCGAGCTTCAAAATCGCTTCGCAGGTCTGGAGAACTGCGTAACCGTTGACGATATAAGCGGCGGGCTGGTTGAGACTGTCCACGTTGTCGGGTCCAAACATTATAAGACCCGACAAACTAAAACCAATAAACTGTCGACTCAAACTCTTAATCTCATGGAAGCGCGACGAGACATGCGATTGCAGTCTTCAGCGGAAGCGTCTTCTTACCGGCTCATCAATAGACAGATCTCGAAATCCTTGCGACTCGATATTCGCAAATTCAATACAAATTGTATTGAAGATGCAATAGAGAGGAACAGGGGTTCAAAAGTGTTCGCACGGGATCTGTCTATTGGTCAGAGTCAGTTGACACAGCTGAAGACCAACGAAGGCAGTCTAGTCACGTCGAGACCTGAGATTATGAGGGAGATCGAAAGGTTTTATGGACAGTTGTATACCAGTACGCAAGATCCCGCTACTTGTTTGGCTAAAGACCCTAGAGCCAAACTAACTCGACATACCACCGAAGACATCCCGGACGTCAGCCTGTACGAGATTAGGATGGCCCTGAAACAACTAAAAAACAACAAGGCACCGGGGGAAGACGGGATGACAGCAGAGCTTCTGAGAGCGGGTGGTACACCAGTACTTAAGGTACTCCAGAAGCTCTTTAATACCGTCATTCTCGAGGGACGTACGCCACAGGCGTGGTCCAGTGGTGTGGTTGTCCTTTTCTTCAAGAAAGGTGACAAATCCCTTTTGAAGAATTATAGGCCAATCACGCTACTGAGCCACGTCTATAAGTTGTTTTCACGGGTCATCACGAACCGTCTCGGTCAAAGGTTTGACGACTTCCAGCCTCCCGAACAAGCCGGTTTCCGAAAAGGCTTTTCAACCATAGACCACATTCACACGCTGCGGCAGGTTATACAGAAGACCGAGGAGTATAACCAGCCACTTTGCTTAGCGTTTGTGGACTATGAGAAAGCCTTTGATTCGATCGAGAGCTGGGCAGTGTTTCAGTCCCTGCAGCGATGCCGCATTGATCATCGGTATATCGAAGTTCTGAGGAGTTTATACAGAAACGCCACCATGTCCGTACGAGTACTGGACCAGTGCACGAATCCTATTCTCTTGCAGAAAGGCGTGAGACAGGGTGATGTCATTTCACCGAAACTGTTCACTGCTGCTCTGGAGGATGTTTTCAAGCTACTGGACTGGGAAAACTACGGCATCAACATTAATGGCGAGTATATGACTCACCTTCGATTTGCCGACGACATAGTGGTCATAGCGGAGTCGCTTGTGGATCTAGGCACAATGCTCGGAGACCTCGACAGAGCTTCCCGAAGGGTAGGTCTTAAAATGAACATGGATAAGACCAAAATCATGTCAAATATCCATGTTGTGCCTACCCCAGTAATAGTGGGAAGCTCGGCCCTCGAAGTTGTCGACGAGTACGTATACCTGGGACAAAAAGTCCAATTAGGTAAGTCCAACTTCGAGAAAGAGGTCAATCGTCGAATCCAGCTCGGTTGGGCTGCGTTCGGGAAACTACGCAAAATCTTCTCGTCCAAAGTACCTCAGTGTCTCAAGACGAAAGTCTTTGACCAGTGTGTGTTGCCAGCGATGACGTATGGGACTGAGACGTGGTGCCTGACTATGGGCCTCATAAGGAAGCTCAAAGTCGCTCAGCGTGCAATGGAGAGAGCTATGCTCGGAGTGTCCCTACGTGATAGAATCAGAAATGAGGAAATCCGTAGGAGAACCAGAGTGACCGACATAGCGAAGCGCGTTTGCAGGCTGAAGTGGCAATGGGCGGGGCACATAGCTCGAAGAACCGACGACCGATGGGGCGTTAAGGTTCTTGAATGGCGACCACGAATCAGCAAACGTAGTAGAGGGCGGCCCCCAACGCGATGGACCGACGATCTGGTCAGGGCGGCGGGGAGCCGGTGGATGCAGGCGGCAAAGAATCGATCTACGTGGAAAGCAATTGGGGAGGCCTATGTTCAGCAGTGGACTTCGAATGGCTGAAATGATGATGATGATGAGATTAACACGTGTTAATAGTTAAACTGATTATGTTTTTTTTACTTCTTAGTTTTTATGGTATAAGTTAAGTTTTTTCTTTGACTTTCTTTATTTTTGATAAATTTTCTGTTGCTCATTTCTTTTGTTTTGTACAATCATTATCTGTAGGTAAGAATGCCTAGAAAAAGATCCAACCTCTCTCAGTACAGCAGAAATGCTAAAAGGATCAGGTTAGTTATAATTATGTTATAATTAAAAAAATACATATTGTGTGTATTTGCTATAGGTTAGGCATTTTGTATTATAGGATAGTTTGTTATAGGTTAGGCATTTTGTATTATAGAATAGTTTGTTTTAGATTAATATGTGTTAATAGGATATAGTTACATCTATTGGGGGTAATCCTATTTCTCAATATGGCATGCCCGAGTCATTACGCATTAAAAGAGATTACGCGATGCAAATCAACTATGATCCAGTAAGTCTGGCTGAAATTATACAAACTGATGTTCCGGGACTAACTGAAGAACAGCGTTTAATATTTAATCGGGTGTGTCGCAGCGTTGATACTGCTATGGGAGAAATGCTATTTCTAGATGCTCCCGGTGGAACGGGCAAGACATTTATTATCAAAGTGATTTTGGCGAAGGTGCGAAGCCAAGGTAAAATTGCGCTTGCTGTCGCTTCATCGTGCATAGCAGCCACTTTGTTGCCAGGAGGGAAAACTGCCCATACAATGTTTAAAATTCCGATCGACTTAGACCGCACAGAAAACCCTGTTTGTCATATTTCTAGAAACAGCAATAAAGCTTAGGTTCTTCGTGATTGTAGCCTAATTATATGGGATGAGTGCACAATGGCAAACCGAAAAGCGATTGAAGCATTAGACAGAACGTTGCGTGATATCAAGCAAAATTGCTAAACAATGGGTGGCATTACTATGCTTTTTTTGGCGACTTTCGTCGGTTCTTTCGGTAGTACCACGTGGAACAAGGGCTGATGAAGTTAGGGCCTGTCTAAAGAGTTCTCGACTGTGGCAATACATTATACTTGATTATACCTTTGCATTTGACAGTAAATATGCCAGCGCAAATCGGAGGTAACGAAAATGCTTAAGAGTTGAAATCGGTAACGGTGTGTATCCGCAGGAACACGGAAAAGTTGTTCTGAACGAAAACCTATGCTGTCAAGTTTCATCAATGCGAGACCTCATATCATCCGTGTATGGAAATGCAACGCAAATACCTACTTGCGAAAATTCCTGGCTGTGCGAAAGAGCTATTTTGACACCACGAAACGACCAAGCAGCAGCAATAAACGCTGAAATTTTGAGCTTTGTTCCGGGGGATAACATTGAGTATATCTCCATTAACAGAGTTATGGAAGATGAAGAATCTACAAGCTATCCAGTACAATTTTTAGCATCCCTCAGTGCTTCTGGACTGCCAGCTCATAAAATAATTTTAAAAGTCGGCTTACCCATAATATTTCTCAGAAATTTAAGCCCGCCAAAACTTTGCAGCGGAACCAGATTAAAAGTAACCAATTTACAGCAAAACCCGATAGGAGCAGAGATTTTAACAGGGTGCGGCATAGGTGATAGTGTTTTTATTCCTCGGATTCCTTTGATTCCAAACAATTTTCCTTTCAGTTTTAAGCGAGTCCAGTTTCCAGTGAGCCTCTGTTTCGCAATGACAATTAATAAAGCCCAAGGTCAGACGTTACAAGTAGTGGGTGTGGATCTAAGCATTAGTTTTGCGCACGGTCAGCTTTATGGGGCGCTGTCACGTGTCAGCAATCCTAGCCGACTGTATGCTTTGATCCCTGATGGCAATACGTGTAATATCGTGTATAGAGAAGCATTAATATAAATTAGTTTTTTTTTCAAATGCTAATGTTTATAATCTGTAGATATACTTGACGGAGCGTAGGTGCAAATTAGAAATCTAATTATGATTTTTAGGTGCGAAACTATCAATAACATGTTCCAATGCAATAAATGTGTACGAAAACGTCAAGCACGTTAGTTGTCAATTTAATTTAAAAAAAACAATAACAGACTATGATGTAGGCTAGGATATAGGCTGCTAATCACACACAAATTGTATGGAACTTAATCGTTTTGTGACATTATAAAAATAAGCTCATTTTACTGGACTGTCTATGGCTGATTTTACTAGAACTACCGGATTGATAAGCTAGCCCTGGGATAAACTCGCTGCATTTTCAGAACGTTAATCCATTTGCATCAACGATATTCTGTAATCAGGGGGCCTACCGGCGAGTTCTATGGATTACCGGTAATCCATCTAGATCAAACTTTGTTTACGTTCATTAATCCGTACCGGGGAATCTGCCGGCAGCCTCCTGTCATTCATGACCTTCAGTCCGTGATCTGTCAATAGGTAGTCTAGTGAAGTGACAAATTTAATAAATGATTATGTTTTGCGTTTTGCTGACACATTTTTATTTGAATATAAACAATTTGTAATATAATAAAAACAAAAACACAGATAGAGTTTGTATGTGGCTTTTGTTAAAACAATGTTATTTTATACTAATCACTTTGTAAAGTCTATAAAACGTAACAGAAGCGGATAACGAAACGCAGTTTAGATCTCTAGTCTCAAGTTTAAAAATAAAAAGTAAAGAGGTGAGGTTATGAAAAGTAGGTAAACAACAATAAACCGACGGCGTATTTATATACTTGTATTTTACTTATTTGAATACATATGACTTCAGTAACCAGCAACACATAAAAACAAGTGAAATTAGACGCCGCATAAAGAGTAACAATGTACTTAGGTATCAATAAATGATACGCAACATTTCGGCGACGCTATAAGACGGAAGACTAATATGTAAGGAAGCTATGTTATTGTGTGCTTCATCACTAATCATCCCTACACATGAGGATCTAGACCCTGAGTCATGAGGAATACGAATAAATAGAGATTTAAACGAGCGAACTTAACAGTACTTCATATTTCCATAATGTCGCACCCATCGCTAGTTTATTTGGAAAACCCTAGTTATGTCCACAAATAAGTTTATTGAAGTAAGGAGTTGGACCTATTTAATGTTGTAAGTAATCGTTTTTTGTTATTATTGAACCATTTAATGAACATAGCTGAATAGTGAGTTGGTGTTTGAATCGTCATGCTTGATTTGTTTCAGATGCCAGTGCAATAACATGAGTCAGTTGAGTAATGAAGAAGTTCACTTGCAACATAATTTTGATTTTGCCACCAGTTGCTTGAGATGCCAAGCTCAGTTATTACCAAAGCATTTGGACATCTATCTGGGACTCTGTGGGATCCCAACTAAAAAGGCTTGATGTAAGTACTTACATATTGTCAATTTAAGAATACAGAAAGTGAAAACAATACATACACTTTTTTTAATTTAATTGATTTGACTTCAAAGAACTATTACAGACCTTTTGCATACATCTAAAACTAAACATCATAATTTTGTTTTATTATCTTACTCGACTGCAATGAAAACTCAATACTTAATCATACAAGTATGGTGCATGAAGTCACTGATCAATTTAGACAGAATGAAAATATGTGGTGAGGCAGAAAGTAATTATATAGGTGACTAAGCATTGAAAACCAACATTTATTATATGTGACTTGAAGGATCATAGTGTTCTATGCCTTATCACTTTATTGTGTAGTGTTTAGCATTTTTAATTTTACTTATTTTTAAAATATATTTAAGAAGCATAAACATCTTGAATAAGTTAACAAGTTTAACACCAGCAGTCCCAGTCCAGCCCAGATCAGCAGGACCAATCTTTCTAGTAATTCTATTGTTTGTAGATCACTTACTGTTTAAAAATTTAAAATTGTTTTTTTCTTTTCAGAAACTCGACTTAAAATGCATGCCCCTTCTTGGTCTTTTCATAGAGATGGAGCAAGCACTTGAACCTTGGAAGCCGTTAACTTTTCGCTTCAAATAGAAAACAAGAGAAATATTATACGGGTTGTATCACTAAATTGATTGTATCTTAAAGGATCTTTGACAATAATAATAAGGCAGATAAAATGTAATTACTATATTAAAGAGCATACCTATGTTATAAAATATAATACCAGACTTTTATTTGAAATGTTTAGTGGTACCTTGTTTAAGTACAACAATTGAAATAAAACACAAAATAATTTGTTTAATTGTTAATATCAAATTAGCAAGAACCTTCTGGAGTTTGCAATTATTTACTCCCATCCAAGTGAGGGTTTCAAATGGAATTTTGACATAACATGGAGCCATTATATACATACATATACATACATTATACATATATACATTCAACATTAACACCATATACATAGGAGCTTAATACATAGATACATTTTCATAGCAATATTTCAGAAATATTATAAAAAATTACATTTGACGTGGCTTAAATACCAGAATTCACCTAAAATATTTCATCCTAATTATGTACAGACAAGCTTAATACATAGCAACATTTTTAATTGAAACATTACAGGATCATTACTTACATACAAAATCTTGTTAATTAACATAATTCACCTGAAGTATTTCAGCTTAAATATTACATAAACTTATTAAATACATAACATTTAACTTAATTATTTTAACTTGGATCGTTCTGCCTTCTTGGTATTTCATGAAGGTTTGTAATAATTCTTTAACTTGTAAGATAGCACATAATCAGACATATGTATAATTTTAAATTGGAAGCTTGATATAGCATGGAACTATAAATAAATTGTTTAATATGAAATTAATAAATAAGCACATAGCCATAAAAATAATTCTGTACTTGAAACTTGGTATAACATGGAACTATAAATAAATAGATTAATTCGAATTGATAAATAGGCACACAGACATAAATATAATTTTGTACAGGAATTTAGGTTTAACAAGGGGCTGTGAGTACATTGTTGTTTGGAATTTTGACATAACCTGGAGCCATGAGTAAATTATAAGTATTGAAATACATTCAACAATAACACCATATACATAGGAGCTTAATACATAGATACATTTTCATAGCAGTATTTCATAATTATTATAAAAAATTACATTTGAAGTGGCTTAAATACCATAATTAAACCAAAATATTTCATTTTAATAATGTACAGACAAGCTTAATATAGAGAAACATTTTAATTGAAATATTTCAGGATCATTACTTACATACAAAATCTTCTTAATTAACATAATTCACCTGAGGTAATTCAGCTTAAATATTATATAAACTTATTAAATCCATAACATTCAACTTAATTATTTCTACTAAGATCGTTCTGCTTTCTTGGTATTTCATATAAGGTTTGTAATTCTTCTTTAACCTGTAATATAACACATAATCAGACATAATTTTATATTTGAAGCTTGTAAAAGCATGGAACTAAATTGTAGTATGTTAGTAGTAAGTAATTGTAGCATGGAAATAAATGAACTGTTTAATATGAAATTAATAAATAAGCACACAGATATAAACACAATTTTGTACAGGAATTCAGGTTTAACATGGTGCTATGAGTAACTTGTTTAAAAGTACATATAAAAAGTTCTCCCTATGTGTAACATTAAGTGGTTCATTTGTGAGAATTTAAAGAAATAATGAAAACTTACATACGTAGTCTTACATTTCTATTGGTCCTGAAACATATCCTCAAGTCTTTTGGCTCATTTAGGGCATTTGTTATCTCTGCTAGACCATTAGAAACTGTCAGCTTAGTTTATAGTTGTTGCTGACTGTGTGTTTCTAATTACTGGAGATCAGCCAATATCTGCAACAAACACACACAGGTATAATATGTTATAGTAGCACATAATTTTATTTACAAGTTTATGTATCACAGGTGTATATTGAATTTAATTTACTATGATACCTTGATCTCTAGTTGCATTGCCGCAGAAAGTTGGCCCTATGTCAAGTATGGCCCTAAATCAAAGCATTATGTGCGAATTGCATCTTTACTTAAGGCGAGGTATTCCGAGCGCTGTAGGCAAAAAAGTCCTTCTCGCCCTTGCTAAATACTAGCGTAACGTAAGCAAACACGACGCGCGCGAGACCACGTGACCCCTCCCGGCCAAGCATGCGCTTGAGCCATAGTCAAAGTTTATACAGTAGGATTATGGCATATACTTATATGTTATTTTTAGAGTTTACTAATTTATTTATAATAACGTACATATTTGTAACTGTGACCCCGTCAGAGACACAGTATAGAGATTCGCAAATAAATGAAGTAACCAATTAAATTCAATTTCCCACTCTGATTTGTACCTCTTAAAGGTTCAGAATTTTTAATCTTCCTCTCTATTTGTATTTAGTTTGTATATTTGGGTTATGTATTTCAAAAATATAAAGGATAAGAAGGAAGGGTATCAAATAAAACAAATTTACATAGTTATTAAATACAGACATAAAATATTATTATGCATACTATCAAAATTCTTTAAAATTTATTTCGCGTGTGCTTGTATCCGGTTGCACAACTGATTGTGGCTCAGGAGATAACAACGCTATGGACTGAACATAATCAATATTTGTCCATTTTTCAAACACTTAATCTACTAATTTTGAATAGTATTTTGAACTGAACACCGGAATATCCATAGCTGAACATAATTCTTCAAATTGAGAAAAGCCGATATCTGAAGCTACTATTCCAGTAGTGGCGGCCATATTTAGATTCACTTGTTCTTTGTCGTTTTGGTCTTCAGAATTAATCAAGCATATTTGTTTGCACATCTTGCACTCAAAACGATATACCGATAAAAGTCCTCGTCGTGTTACCTAGTGTGCAGTTAAATAGACCATTGTGACAAGCTTTTTTTTGTAACTTCTGTAAAATATAATTTACATCAACAACTCGCCGCCCCAAAACAGGTTGAAATTCATCTTCTTTGAGTTCATTTTCTACGATCAGCGGATTTTCGGGCTCTTCAGTATCTCTGAAACAGTGAACGCATATGCTAAGTTTTATTTCATTTAGATTAAGTATTATTATATTTTGTTGGGAGGCATATAGTATAGCCTGAGTTTTTTTAGTTTCTAAGCTCTTTATTGCATCAAATTTACATTATAATATTATAAAATGTAAAATATGTGACTTATTTCATTTAGGAATATTTCATAGTCAACCAGAGATTATCTTAGAGGTGACAAGATGAGTTTAGTTTTTATGTCAAGTTAATAGACTCAAAAATAGATATAAACTTATAAAGATAAATGTTTTTATACAAACTATGATAATTACGTAAAAGTTCCAGTTTGTTGAGGATCGACAGGGTCCAATCTAATAAAAGAGTTGTTGGAGACGTCAGCCATGTTACTACCTGTTGCAATATCCGTGTGCCTGAAAATTAACCGCATGTTAGTTATTAGGTTTATTCCCAACTCGGCACCTTACCTGCGATAAACTTTCATCTTGGCACTCTATAATAAATCATTTAAAATGTCATACATCAAAAGTACACTTCTGTTCATATTTGTTTGGTTTTTATAAGGATTCCTTGAACGATATTATATAGCCCGGTCCCAGAGTTTCGTCAAAGAGTTTTAATTACAAATATTTGTGTTGATTACTATTGCAAGTGACATTTTTTTATTATTATTTTAACCTGCATAGAAAACAGTACTGCTCTAAATACTAATTCACTTTGCAGGTTTATTGTCGGTGTTACAAAATTCGTAGAAATGTACCAATTAAAATTAGTAAAAGAATGAGCAAGATAAAAGCAATTTGCGATGACGCGCCGTGGTCTATGCGCCAAACATTTTCTAAGTGCATTCATTATTATGCTTTTGGCCACGTATTGAGATTCCATTTTCTCGACTACTATAAGTTTTTAATAAAGATTTATAACAGATTTCAAGGCGGGAAGTTTTTTTGGGCATAAATTATTGGTTGCCGAGATAGGAAGGTGCCAAGTTGGGAACAAACCAGTTATTGTACAGTGTTTAATTTTATATCATAAAGTCTAATTTAATAAAAAAAAATTAACCAGCTTCACCTTAAGAACGTAAAAAGGTACTAACTACCTATTCCGATCTATGGTAAGTAGAATTACTTACCTGTTTTCAGTTGTATTCCCAGGTATGAGATTTAATACTAGTTTTTTAGACTGCATTTTGCATCATTGACCTACAATAAAGAGTAAATAGAGTACTTATTACTATTCACTCATATCTATTTATTTTTCGTTTGCAAACGGCAGGCAGAGATAATAATATAGATATAGACAAAAAATGATTTAAATCTTTGCTACCTTCAGTAGTTATACTGATATTCTTATACTATGGCACTATGACCGTAATTTTAGACATGATATTTTCATAAATTACCAATCAGAAATTGAAAGACACTGAAATTTATAACAATATATAATATTATATAATATATATTAATAATTTAAATATAATAAAGACTAAATTATAAAAATATTTACTCACTTCGCATATCGTTGGAGTGCATTCGACATTTTTCGCTTGCGTTGTTTATTGCCCATAATTAATAACTTGCAACAATTTTATAAATTCGTCAAAAACGTATTATTTGGTGCACGCGCAGTTATGTAATCGTCGCGGAAAACACTGACACAGGTCCATCGTCCGTAAGCGCCAGCGCGCGACTGATCGGGTCTGTTCAGCTGCCGCGCTCGCATATTTAGTAGATATTAAATCATAGTAATTAAGAAAATCATTTTATCAAGTCAATCTCTGCGAATTTGTCTATAAATATATAGTGGCTTTATTTGAGTACAAAAATTTTATGTAAAATATGAGTAGTTTAGTCATAATACTGAAAAAACATTACAAAAAGGGGCTACTTCGGGATTTTTTTACATCGAGTGAATTTTATTAGATCTTGTATCTGAATGCGACTTTGACTAGACTAGATCTTAAACTAATACATATCTTTTTTTCAGAATTTAAAACACTATTTTCTATGTCTCAGATGGTTTTAAAAAACTCAAAAGCTCGGCTTCAGCAGGAATACCTAGCCTTAAGCGAACATTATGTATAAACTTACCTCTAACAATAAACTTGGAATACAACGATCAGAAGGTTTGCTGGCCAAATTAATGTTACAAATCTTATTAGGAATAGCTGTGTGTTTACCTGTGACTCATGTGGTAAGCATAGGCTAGATAATATCTTGCAGTATTCTGCGATTGATTCGCCCGAGGTTTTGAAGATGGTCTTCTTCAGCAGGAGCCCACAAATTGTTATAGTGAATCCTCACACGTAGAAATGATTGAATAGTTAAAAATGTTATAGTTTTAACACAAACAGCAACAAAATACAGCAGAAAACATGAAAAAAATATTGAACTCGACTACTACAGAACGCTCGATAACAACTGTCAGATCGCGCGGGCGTTTTTTGCTAAAAACGAAACCCATGTAACTCGGCGGTACCGATGTACTGTCAAATATCACGTAAATCCTTCAAAATTTGTGTCTAAATCGAGAACGCCATTTTGTTTCGATTTCCATGAGTTCGGCGGTACGACAGAATCGTTTCGAAATCAATTTTGCCTTATAATCGATTGCCATCGAACTCGGCGGTAGGCCCCCAGTATTGCAATAAACAGTGTGACTCTTAACCTACCAAAGTAGTAATATTTCGTGGTTTCGGTATACAACACGGCAAGTGAGATTAGGTCTCTCTTTAACATGATCAAAAATGCTGCCAAAAGTCACTTTTCTACACGGACGAAGTCGCGGGCACAGCTAGTAAATAAATATTCTCTTACAATCACACCAATTCTTTAGTTCCAAGATAAGTATCACTAAGAACTTGTGTTATGGATACTAAAGAACGGATAAACATACTTACATACTTTTTTTTTTTGTAAATACATACTTAATATACATAGGAAAACACCCAGACCAGAACAAATATTCATGTTCATGCACACAAAGATTTGTCCTATGTGGGAATCGAACCCACGACCTCTGGAGTGAAGTGCAGGTATACTGACCTCCACGCCAAATCGGTGAATATTCCTTAATTCGCAAACCAGCCTCATTTCGGCGACAATATTACTTTGAATCAGCAACAGTGATTCGGCATAATTTTCAAAAAAAGTATAATAATAGTAGTATAGCTATCGAAATAATCCCAATTGTCAGAGGTCACATGCAACACCTTTTTTTTTTTTTTTTGGATGGAAAATCATCAAATGACCTTCTCCCGCTGTGGGTGGAGCGGGAGGGTGTGTCAGACTTCTACTGACTAAAAACCATCCGTGTTCCTTCTTGAGCCTGTAACACCAAGGCCGCGGTAACCCTTTCGAACAATCCCGCAACTCACATGCAACACCTACTTGTCCGGTAGATGTAAAATGTGTACGGGTATGCGATCCCGGCCCCTCGAGCTATTTATTACCTACTCTTCGCTTTCCGAGACAGTAGTATCCTAATTCCTAACTCCTACCCAGTTTTCCGTCATTTCCCTTTCCGGTTCCTTCATCCTTGCCCTCCCGAATCCAATCCAAGGTTTGCCGTGCCAATAAATTTATTTAAATATGACATGAAAATTTTTAAACAGTAATGTAATAATATATTTAGGGACATTTAAAATATATGCACAATAATTATTAATTAATAAAGTAATAAATAAACTATACAATTCTGATAGTAGTACATAAGTCCCTAATTTAAGTATACCTACTTACTCATAAAATTAAGTTACCAATAATGTTATATTTTGATTTAGGATATTAATGTTGTGAACTATTTAATCTTTATGTAAAATTGTAAAAAAAGACCTAGTATGCTTCCTCTCTCCTAAGTTTGCCGTGCCCAACAAGGTCCATAATTGTAACTTGTGTAGATGTAAGACCTTATGTAAAACATTATGGAGTGCAATAAACATTGAATTGAATTGAAAGGATACGTGGCTGGTGGAGAGCCTAGTTGCAAGCGAGCCATTTTGCCCTGAGACCAGGTGAACTCAGATCGAGGCTAACTTTCTCCCGATATGCGGGGCTCTGTCGGGAGTTACAAATAATTCCCTTGCTTCTTGAGGGAACGCAATGAGTTACGAAAATAACCAACATGGCGGCGACGTGGTTCGCACTCGTCACGTCTCAAAAGTGGATCGCAGAGAGCCGGTTTGCTATGTTGAATGTTAGAGGGGGTAATGGATGGTAAGGTTGATGAAGTATATCAGATGATGGATCCAAGACATTTGGATGTGTTTGTGTCACTGAGACAAAGCGGGAAGGATGTGGACCCACTCAGCACGATCCCTATACAGGATATTGGTCTGGAGTATCCAGAACCAAACGAGGCTGTCAGGGAGTTGGTCTTCTCCATTCTGCGAGAGTGGATGAGCGTGTAATTGAGTATGAATGTGTGAGTCCCAGACTTCTCTGGATTAGACTAAAAATTGGACTCACTCGAATCTTTCTCCTAGGTGTAGGTATATGCACCAACCGAGCTGGGTTTAGGTGGTTCTCATCATCTCAGCCCATAAACGTCCCACTTCTGAGCATGAGCCTCCTCTCACATACCAAGGTGCGAGGGTATTGGGTCATACTCCACCACGCTGACCCAGTGCGGATTGGCGGAGGCAGGTGTATGGCGTCCTGCTGTTAGAATTTATCAAGCCACCCATTAGGCCTCTAACATGGCTTAACGACTACCACATTTAGTGATAACCGGGACCAACGGCTTAACGTGCCTTCCGAAGCACGGAAGCGCTTGATATCAAATGCCACACAAACGGTCACCCATCCAATGACTGACCTCTGTAAACTCTGCTTTACTTCGGTTATCGTTTCCGACCACCGAGCACCGCAGAGCTACGAGCGCTTCAGGTGGTTCTACCAACGCCAAAAAAGGGAAGGACGAGTTCTGGGAAAGTATGAGAGACTTATCGAAATGCAAGAGTAATGAAAGAATTTTCATGTTAGGGGATTTTAATGCATGGGTTGGAGTCAACCGTGATGGATATGAACGAGTTTTGTAGGTGTGAATTGGAGTGATAGGATTAGGAATGAAGTGATAAGGGTTGAAAGGGTTGAGTTAAGGTATCCTGAATCTAAATGATCCTGTTGATCATAAAGACGATAAAGCATATTTTATTTTTATGTACTGACACATCATTAAATGTATTTATAGCAATATTCTGTAGAATATAAGTAAGAGAATAAAAGTTGTGAATTGTTTATTTTCAATGTAAGAGTGAATTTATAAAATTAATATACTAGATCAGTATTATTTCATGTAGGGTGTATATTTATAGGATGTAATAGGGGATCCCTACCAAGATCTGAGGAGCCCAAGCTAACCTCACCTGCAAGTGGTGCACCGGCCAAATATGAACGAGGCTCTTGCGAACATAAAATATCCTTGTAAGCGGGAAGCCTATTGCTACTTAAAGGATTATGTTTTTTATTACCACCTATTATAGGGGATCTATTATTGGGGTATGGGTAATTAATCATAATTGTCGAAATGTGGGCGCATATGCCTCTGCCTACTCCTTCGGGGAAACAGGCGTGATATGTCTGTATGTAAAATTTCATTGCCTTATTATTGAAAATAAATATTTCTTACACTTACACCAATTATTTAGTTCCAAGATAAGTTCCAAGGTAATCATTAAGAACTTGTGTTATGAGTACTAAATAATGGAAAACACCCAGAACAAATATTCATGTTTATACACATTAACATTTGTGTGTGTGGGAATCGAACTGAAGACTTCACGAATGGAGTGCTTGAATTCTTCAGGAATTTGCTTGCTTCAGGAATGATGAACGGTTGTCTGACCGTATTAATGAAAACATAATTTTCTTTGTGTTTTGGTCTTCTACAGTTGGGGATTCTCTTGTAATAAATAATTTATCATATCCTATTAGTACCCTGGTTGCCCTAACTTAAGCATGTACAGTACAGTACAGTACACAACTATGTACAGGGTAGTTTCTCAAAATTTTTTTTTAAAATTACTGTTTTATTGGTTACTTGTGTGCCTTCTAATTATAATAATAATATAAAATATATTGTAGTTTCGCTATGGGCATTAATGGGTAAGTCATGTGGTCTTACCACTGGGCTATCCTGTAATTTTAGAATAAACAATTCAAGGAATAATTAAAATAACAATAATTTGAACTTATTGCATTTATTTTGAATACTTTTGTCAATAATAAATAAACCTAATACTATGATTGCACTTGGGTTATACCACTAGTGTCAAGAGACATACGGTTATTGTATGGAATATCTTCCTCATCCAAAACCTCTTTCATGCGTCTTTTATAAATTTCACTGTCCGGGTTATTCTCTTGGTTTCTACACCTATCCAGCTTTTTCTCAATCAGTCTCACTCGTTCTCTCGCTGGACTTTCAACCATCTTCACTAATGATCTTATTTTGCGCACGGCTTCAATCAGTAGAGCTAATTTATCAGAACCAGCCTCTCTAAATAGCATATCTGTCACATAGCTGTCTAGGTTCTCCTGCTCTTTACTGGCAGCGTGAAGAACTGCTGCGAGAGCTATCTGGGACGGTGCATACAGTAAACATGCATCTGTCAAAAATACCTTTTCTAGAAATTCATCAATACCTGTGCGTAGACGCTCCGGGTTCGCCAGTGAACAACGAGTCTTAATGTCAATGAGAAATCCTTCAACAGGCCGGAAGGGGTTGTGTATCGTCAAATGATAATTTAACTGCTGCATCAACAATAGCTCATTATTCAGTATGATATCAGAAGCCTTCTCTCTATCACCTTTAATATTTGCTACAAACTGACTGATTGACACATTAAATTCCTCCACTTTACAAGCCAAATATACACAGGTAGCTAAGATTTCTTTAGGATGATAATCCATAGAGGAATTGTGTAAATAAAATCGTTTGAAATAATGAAATGCTGTTCCCAACACTCCCTTCGGCATTGGTGGACTAAAACGCTTGCAAAATTCTTTTAAATGTAGCTCGTATTGCTTTAGAAGAAGCCTCTCTTCGTCTGGGGTCAGGAAAAAGTTGTAACGCTGATATTCGTCAATTTGTGAGCCGTGTTTTAGAATGTAATTTAAATTATGTTTTTCACGTAGTCCCACCAACTCGTTTTCATCACTGAATGTCCAAAGCTTTCTCTGACTACTCGTTGAAAACATTTTGAACTTTTTTTTAATTTAAGCGTAACGATAATAAATAATATTTAATATTCTACGAAAATAACGAACTCGGGTCAAAACTCATCACATCAGCTGTGCTGTGCGTCAGACAGGATTTGAATGAAACAATACTTGACATTTCACTTTTTATTTAACCGACTCCATTTGACTTTTCTATTAATTCAATACCAATCTATTCAGTCTTGTCACCTTATTCCGGTGAATTAAAAATTACTTTATGTGGAACCTCAAAAGGATACAAAAGCTTTTGCCAGTGGCAAACGCAAATTGCTTGTAGATAATTTTAAAGAACAGAGTATGAGTGTAGTTGTTAACAAAAATAAGTTAATGATTTCTGCATGAAGTATTACCAAGAAAACTAAAACTCAAGACTAGACAGTTTGATAGTTCCATTTTTGAAAGAAATAAATGATGCAAAATAAAAGTATTTAAAATTTTCACTTCATTTTAAGCAGACTTAAGAAATCAAACTTTTAGCAACTATATTTTAAAAAAACTATTAAAATTAATAATTAATTGAAGTATCTTTTACCCAAAACTAATTAAAATACTTTATTTTTTCTTTCCTTAGTTGTTATTATAGAAAATCACATTTTCGTTCTCTGTTGCACATATACTAAGAATTGGATGAAGAACTATTGCCATCTCTTACATCCAATTATTAATCACTTTGCCTGTGCGTGCACTGAATTGAATCATCAAACCATAGAGTACTATTATTCATTTCCATATAACATCAAACTTCATAAAACTTCATCTTTCACCGAAGTGTTGGTTGGTCGACTGTGTTATCTTCCGCGATATTTCTTAAATTATTAACTTTATCTACAAGTAAACCATTTTCTTAAATTGTGTTATTTATTAACAAGAATATGTCTCGACCGGGTGAGAGATCAAATCAAGCACAGACATATAAATTAGTTGTAGTCGGCGGAGGAGGGGTCGGGAAAAGTGCGATCACAATACAATTTATTCAGGTATGTATCTCCGCATTCATACTCTAAATTAGCACAATTGATCTATTTTACATTAATTTCCAATGCTACGCTTTTCTGGTTGCCTAGTCACATGTATTTTATGTTATTAATTCATATTTAAAAATAGTTTTTATATGGTACAGTCAAGGTCTGAAAATTGAATCACCGCCCACTATAAGTTCAGGTGGGAAATTAGTGATAAATATTATTGTTTTTTTCCAGAGCTACTTTGTGACGGACTATGACCCTACTATTGAAGATAGCTACACCAAACAGTGTGTTATTGATGATGTCCCAGCTAAATTGGACAGTATGTACCTGAAATATTTATGAAAACATTCCCATACTCTTTTTAAACTGTGTGGGTAAATCCAATGTCACTTGGTGTGTATTTTGACCTTGGAATGCCTTGCCACAGATATATTTTTGTATGAATAATTAAAATGTTACTATTGTCTTAATTTCCTATATGTAGAAAATATGGTGCTAAGCTTTTTTGGCGTTATTTCATGGTGTAATGTATTTACTTAGTCATCTATATCCTTTGTAGTGCCAAAACTTATTTTAAAAAAGTTGACAAAAAAGTTTTATAAAATGAGTAAAGTTTGGATATCAATCCTTTTCAGAAAGAAGATTGTAACCACCATTTTAAATTACTTACAGTAGAATTTAAAATTACAGTAATCCAATTGCTAAAATTTGACTTCGTACTCTTAAGTCACATACATTTGTAGCTTTTTATGATTAAAATAGTTTTTGAGACTTTGGGTGCGATGTTCTATCTGAAATGGCTTGATACAATGATTTACTGCATATTCAGCAGAAAGGTGATGTAATTTGTATTCTATTTTTAAAATTCTTATATAAGGAAAGAGAAATTCTGTTCAAATTTGTCCTTAATGCCTTTTAAATTAGTAGAGACAAACAAATATTTTATTCTTCTTCAACTGAATCTATAAGAATAAACTACTTTTACATACATACATAATATCACGCCTGTTTCCCCGAAGGGGTAGGCAGAGGCATATTATACACCCACATTTTGCCAGATATATTGTTGGTCCCAAGTAATAGGTGGCAAGCCTATTGCAGCTTACCAGGTACTGTTGTGTTTGCCAACGCCTCATCCATTGATCAGCAGGTGCGCCACTGGCAGGTGTGGTTGGCTTGGGCTCCTCGAATCTTGGTTTTTACACACTTTAACTGTATCTATTCTACATAAAATTATAAGCAGAGTACTAATTACAATATTAGTACTGTTTTTATTTTTTCAGAGCATACCTCTTGCTAATTTAGGTATATTATTAAAAAAAAAGTATTTTATAATAGAAGATAGAATAACACAAAATAATTAGGGCCAAAGAAAAAATGGTTAGTAGACATGACTCGTAAGTCTGCCGGTTCTGTAGCACTAATGGGGCTTCGTAAAGCCCCATTAGTGCTACAGAACCGGGAGACACAAGCTTTTTGGGTTTATTATTTAGTTATATGTTTATTGAGATGTTATTCTTTACAGTCTTGGACACGGCCGGACAGGAAGAGTTCAGTGCCATGAGAGAACAGTACATGAGGTCCGGAGAAGGTTTCCTGTTGGTATTCTCAGTAGCAGACCACGCCAGCTTTGATGAGCTGTACAAGTTCCACAAACAGATCCTGCGTGTCAAGGATAGAGATGAGTTCCCGATGCTGATGGTTGGAAACAAAGCTGATTTGGACATCCAAAGAGTGGTAAGTTTAATCCCTTGCAAATCAGTATTTCTTCTATAACTTTCTGATGAAGCTGGAAAGGACATTGGTCAGTTATTTTATAACAAGTCCGGATCACATATAACAAACAATTGTATGCCAGGGGCTTCATTTAAAGTAATTATGGAAAAGATAATCAATAGTCAATTTTCAAAGGATACCAATGTCATAATTTGTATAGCTAATAGGGGTACAGTCACAAAAAAAACTGTTGCCTACTATATAGAAAAATTGTCTATGGTCACTTGTAATAAAATAGTTATCTTTTCTTTTCCTTTTAGTAAGAGCTTATCTCAAAAAGAAAATTGTGTTAGATATAATTTAAATCTATCAATTGATAGTTTGACCTTTTATTACAATAACAAATTTCATGTTATTGATATAAATAACTTAGGTATTAATTTTTATTTGACAAATGGTAATTATTACATACCTAAATATATTAAAAAACGATTAGCTTCTACGCTATATTATTACTTTTTTAACTTAGCCAAAAACTTGGCTGTGAAACCTGCTTTTATTGAGCAGAACATTATTAATAATTCAAACTTGGAATCAATTCCAAATAATTTAAATTTACTCATGAGACAATAGAGGAGTTCTCTTGCAATAGATTGACCAATGAAAAGCCGCTCTTAAATTTATTTCATCAGAATGTTCAAGGCATTTCAGGCAAAGATCTAGAATTAAGTTTGTTATTAGAGTCATTAAATATCCATGTAATGTGTATAACTGAGCATTGGCTAAATGTTAATGAGTCTCTACTGGGACTACAAAATTATAAAGTAGCTAGTGCATTTCACAGGAAACAATCTATAAGAGGTGGATCACTTATTTTAGTACATAATAGTTTAAACAATAGGGCTCGTAGGGATGTTGAAACATCTTCAGTTGAACGTGTTTTAGAATTGTCTTGTACAGAGCTTAACCATTTTATTGTTTTATGTGTTTATAGACCGCCTAGTGGCAATTATCAACAGTTTGAAACTGCAATGGAGGATGTTTTAGCAACCTTATGCAAAAGTAATAAAAAAGTTATAGTATGTGGTGACTTTAATGTTAATATTATGGAATCTTCCTCAATATCAGTTAGGTTTTTGAATTTGTTCAAGTCTTTTAATTTACTTAATTCTTTTCTTGAACCCACTAGAATTACGCCCACGTCTTCAACATGCTTAGACAATATTTTTTGTAATTTTACTATTATACATAAATCAATTGAGTATGGCGTAACTTCCGACCACAGTGGACAGATTATTAGTTTTGAATATAATTTTCAAAATGTAACTAAAAAAATATTAATTAGACCAATAACAAAGAATCTGGTTTTGAAATTTCAAAGCAATGTCAACGAAAAGCTTACCACGTTAGAAAACAATTCCGCTATAAATTATGATAAATTGTTCGGAATTGTACAACAAGAATTTAAGAATAACTTTAAGCTGAAAAGTGTGGAAATTTCAAACAAAAGGAAGTTTTGTGATTGGGCTACTCCCGGAATTTATAAAAGTAGGAAGAAACTTTTTGATTTATATAGAGAAAAAAGTACTTCAACAGATTCAAATTTTATTCAATATGTTAGAAATTATTCAAAATTGTTCAAACTTGTTTGCACCACTGCTAAGTCAATGCATCTTAAAAATAAAATTATGAATTCCAAAAATAAAATTAAAGCTACATGGAATGTCATAAACCAAGAATCTGGAAAATACAAGAATAATCATAGCATGATAACTCTTAAAGTCGATGATAAAGATATTGTAGAAGAAGAAGAGGTGGCCAACGCATTTCGGAAATTCTTTGTGAATATACCATTAGAGACAACTCAAGCACTTGACTCCTCTACTCAGCGTGCAGTCTTTCTTCTTGAAGACAATGTACCTCTTTGTAGTGAATTATTTAGTTTTAGACAAATTGATGGCTCTACAATAGTTAATACTTTTAATACAATAAATTTAAAATTAACTGAGGATTTATGGGGAATCTCAACCAACATTATTAAATCTATCATTAATATTATTGCTCCTCAGTTGGCAGTCATTTTTAATCAATGTCTTGATGATGGTTCATTTCCAAGTTTAATGAAATACAGTAAAGTAATACCTCTTTTTAAAGCTGGTGAGAAGTCTGATCCTACTAACTATAGACCAATATCAGTACTCCCAGCTCTTAGTAAAATATTTGAAAAAGTTATTTTTAATCAATTACTTTGTCATTTCTCTCTGAATTCCTTATTTCATTCTCAGCAGTATGGTTTCACTAAGAGTAAATCCACTACAGATGCTGGTGTAGCCCTAATGAAGCATATATTTGACGCCTGGGAGGACAGGCAGGATGCGATTGGAGTATTTTGTGATCTTTCGAAGGCATTCGATTGCGTTGACCATCCTACTTTGTTAGCTAAATTGACATATTATGGTGTTAATAGTAATTCTTTAAAATTAATTAAATCTTACTTGAGTGACAGAACTCAAAAAGTAGTTATTAATAGAGTCGAGTCTTCTGGCGCGCCATTGCTTATGGGAGTTCCACAAGGTTCGATTTTAGGCCCTTTATTGTTTCTAATTTATATTAACGATCTACCTTTCTATACTAGAGATCTGTGCGAAACAGTTTTGTTTGCTGACGATACATCTCTGATATTTAAAGTGAACAGAGGCAAGGATCATTCTGACGTGATAAATAATGCTCTTGCGAAGGTTTTACATTGGTTTACGGTTAACAATCTATCTCTTAACGCAAGTAAAACTAAATGTATAAAGTTCTCATTGCCTAATGTTACAAAAGTCTCAACTAACTTGAAAATGAATGGCAAGAATATCGAGTTATTAAATGACACAAAGTTCTTAGGCATCAATATTGATTTTAAATTGCAGTGGAACCCCCATATAATGGATTTGTCCGGAAGGCTTAGCTCAGCATGCTATGCCATCAAAAAGATAAGACTCATAACAGACGAAGAAACAGCTAGATTAGTTTATTTTAGCTATTTTCATAGCATTATGTCATATGGTATGTTATTGTGGGGATCTGCTGCGGACATACATAATATATTTGTACTACAAAAGCGCGCCATAAGAGCTATCTATAATCTTAAGTCCAGAGATTCTCTTAGAGAGATGTTTAAAAGAATTAACATATTAACGGTTGCATCTCAGTATATATTTGATAATATAATGTATGTTCGCAAAAACATTCATACATTTGATAAAAATTCAAAAGTACATAATTTTAATACTAGGAATAGAAATAAGCTCTCTCTGCCAAATTGTCGACTTCACAAAACAAAAAATTCATTTTTGGGTAATAGTATCAGATTTTTTAATAAAATTCCGCAGGAAATAATTGATCTACCATTGGCAACTTTTAAAACTGTAGTTAAAAAGCAGTTTCTTCAAAAGGGGTATTATGCTGTTAATGATTACTTATCGGATAAACAAGCTTGGGCTTAACATTTTCAACTTGTATGTGTATATTAGAATAAAAAGTCAACCAGATCATTGTCGTGACCATCCCTTATTGTACAGGCTCAGCTCAGTTTCACAATACATACTTAGTTGACTGTGATGGAAGGTTCCCTTAGTGCTACTTTATTGGTTACAGCTTCGGGGGACCCTTTCAGTATCATCAAATTTACACTGTGTGTGTCATGTAATAAAAATAATTTAAAAGAGCATAGCCTGTGAGTTTCTTGTCAGTTCTTCTCACAGAGCGGAGGCTCGGAACTGGCACTTAGATTCACTTACACCTAATTTTTATTAATTTGCATGTAAGTGAATCATCTAAGCTTCGTGATTTCAGGGTTGATATAAATTTTTTTTCATGTATACTTTGTTTTGACGTTTTCAAGTGCTATGTAATAGTTTATGAAATAAAGAACTTTTTACTTTACTTTACTTTACTAACTTTAATCTTACAAAATTAAGTAATATTAGAAAAACAATAAAAAATTTCAAAACTTTTTTTTTCAACCTCAAACTTTGCACTTACTTATCTACCAACAACCCACATAAGCACTTCTTAGGCAACCGTGTAGTGAGACAGTGGAATGAGCTGCCGGCAGATGTGGTGTCAGCTCCCACTGTCAATTTATTCAAGAACAAGCTGGACAAACACATGCAACCTGTTAAGAGGAACTAAATGCAGATGAATTGGATACAGGCGCAATGAGTTTTCAAACTGCCTGCCTGTTAATTAATAATAATTAATTTCTTTATGATAATGTAATCATCATGATTCAGTGATCATGTAATAATATATAATGATCTGTCTTTTATAGGCTAAAAATTCATAATTTATACTTAACAAAGACGGGAGATAAATTAGAATGAACTAATCATACTTAAGCCAAATTGATAAGATAACATTCAGATACAATGCATTTGCGAAAGATTAGAATTTTCCTGCGTCTCACATGGAAATCTTTAATCTTGCTATTACAAGTAATGCAGATATTTACTTAAAGTATAGAGGGTGTGAAAATATCTTGTTCAAAGCTTAACAGTACACAGTCTACACATTGTAACTAGTCAAGGTCTTTTTACACCCTGTATAGTTTGAATAAATATTTACAACCTATACTCGTATAATAAACTGTGCAAAAGGCAAATCAAATTTTACTAGGAATTTATGTAATTTTTAGCAATGGCAATCTTAAAAGAGATCAGTCAGTACTTTAACTCATTGAGATCTGTATTATTCTACTTACAACCAATATTTTAATGCGAAAGTTTGTGAGTATGTATGTGGATGGATGTGTGTTACTCTTTCACGAAAAACCTACTGAACAGATTTAGATGAAATTTGGCACGCAGATAGTTTTTAACCTTAATTAACACATAAAATTAATATGTTGCGAAGTACAAATACTGCGCAGACAGAGTCGCGTGTGTTATGTAATAGTTCGCGTTTACAATTAGGTCATTTTAAAATGGTATTTTAAAAGTTGAGGATAATTATGATAATATTTTCCTATTTAGGCAATTAGAAATAAGTATATTTCCAAAAAGTTAACAATAATATGTTTATAATTTAATTTGTGTATGTGTAAGTGTATTGTTTTACAATAACTTAGTTTCAAGATAAGAATCATAAAAAAATTGTGTTATGGTTACTAAATAACAGAACATACTTAAATACCTTTTTTTTGTAAATGCATGCTTAATATATGTCGAGTTTCTAACTTCGCAATATTCAATTGTTTTTATCAATGTATGCTTGGGAAGATTTTTTGAACGCTTCTGGTATTTTTTGCGATCTTTCCAAAGCTTTTGATGTCGTTCCTCATGAACAATATCTAAAGCTTTAAATGCAGAAAATACCAAAAACGTCCAAAAATCTTCCCAAGCATCAAATATGTGTTTCAAATGCTCAACACCTTCGGTTGTAGAGCGACCCTTAGTAAATACAAATTGTTTAATCCAATAGGTACCAGATGGTAATCCAGGCTGTAAAAGAAGTATATTGACGTAGTTGTTATTAACTTTCAGGTATCTTTAGAAGAAGCCCAAGCACTCTCCAGGCAACTGAAGGTCCCGTACATCGAATGTAGTGCAAAGGCGCGAATGAACGTTGATCAGGTACAGCATTCTTTACTTTTGTCTCAGCACCATCATGTAGCCCAATACCTGATGTTCTTTATCATACGACTCAAGATACGAGGGATTCAGGTCAACGCTACGAGGATCTGGTGCTATTGGGCAGAGTCAGATGTGAGGCGACCTGCTGTTTGATTTTTTAAGCTTCTTCACAGAGTGATAATCAACGGCTTAACGTGTATCACGAAGTAAGGAAGCGATCGATATTTAATGCCACACAAATGGTCACCTATCCAAGTATCCAAGAACTGACTTCCATGTATTCTGCTTTACTTGGGTAATAGTTTCTTACTGTCTAATATCCGGTATCTACGAGCGCATTTACCTTTGCCAAAAAAGTTGCTACCTTAATTTGGACTTAACGCACCTCAATTAAGTTCCAAAACCAGTGAAATTTACCGCATCAAAATTTACCGTAGTTTAAAACTGGTTTAAAACACTAGTGCTGCTTATTGTCAAAAAAAAAACCTCCAGCAGACCAGACAGTGGACAGGTTGTCTGTAGAGTGTAAGCCGCATGTACCAGAACAATTAAAGTTACTAATTTTAAAAAAACCGTTACGGAATTAGCAGCTCCATTATACAAACTTGATAAATTCCTCTTTTCCATGTTTCTTTCTTGCGTGTACATGAATTATTAAATAAATTAAACATAATTAACTTCAAATACAGGCTTTCCATGAGTTAGTACGACTCGTGCGCAGATTTCAAGAAGCGGAGAGGATAAACATCAAATCCGAACACGGCGGCAAGAAAAAGAAATTCTGCGCCATTTTGTAACAATAGGCGGGAGTTTTGACAGATCGTATAACTGCTTTATTTAAATTTGAAATGGGCAACGAATATAACGTAATAACGATAATCGATAATAATTATATTAAGACCAATTTAAAAATATATCGTAACTTTATTTATAAGGCTGCGTTTTTATTTTTAAATGTAAACTATCGTCATATCAGAGAAAGCAATTGAGCAGCCCATTTTCGTTGTTTATAAATATGTAAATATTTTATGATAGGAAAATAATTATTTATTTTTTTATTATGTCATATTATTCACAGAGTTATACTGAGCTTGTAATTTATTGTATTAGGGCGGTTTTTAGGCCGTATTATAAGGGACAGCCTAAGCTATAAACCGCGTTAATAAGCTTTATGAACCTTGTCACATTGAATACAACAGTTACATTCAGTATTTTAATACGTCATAATATAACGCAATTATTGTTATTTTTACTTCTACATTAAAACACCAATACGAGTAATGTTGCAGGCAGAACAAGACTGTTTTTAAGATTTTCAAAACACCCTAACGTAACCAATCTGCATGCGACAATTATAATATATTTGTTGTAAATATTCGATGTGACAAGGTTCTTCACTGTACCTTTTTCTAGAAACTAAACGGTTTGCTGATTTTTACTAATCTAAGACTAATATTTGTATTCAAACTTTTACTAATGTATATTGTTGTATAATTAATGCTAGGCGGAACAGTTCAAAAATTACTCTTATATCAAGGAATTATGGTGTTTTATGGAATTATTTATCAAACATATTATATTGATTTGATGGTTCTTGTTAAAATCGGAGAACGCGAATTAAAATTTGCTTCTGGTACAAATTATATAATCTTAAACCTGTCTTACTAACAATTACAATATTATAAATTGAAAAACCAAAGCTGGCAACAATTTGTCATAACAATCAATGTAAATGTCAGATTGATTGACAGACGGTAGTATAAAAAAGTTGCAATGTTTGAATTTGAAATGGTAGTTTTTAGTAGAAACGGGTTTTTGTATTTTTTTTAATTTAATAAAATTATAATTTATTTTTCTACGTAAATTTTATACTGGTTAAGAAATATAATTTGTTATTTTTCTATTGCTTTTTCTAGGTATTTTGTTTTTATTTCTCAAAGCTGTATGTTGTTATTGATTTTGGGCGTAAGTTACTAAATAATATTATATGGTGCTAGGCTTTTTTAAATAACTGATATAATTATACAATTTAATTAACGGCTATACCAATAAACTACTAAAAAAATAATAATTATAACTGCTTCTTAGTATTTAAAACAAAGCTTGTCATATCTTATAAAGCTAAGCAATATGTAGTTTCTTAAGAAAAATATAAATATATTAGAATCTTATTTAAATAATAAGGGGGGCAGATTCGTATATGAGTATAATACAAACATACACGCCTTTTTCCCTCGAAGGGTTAGGCAGAGGCATACTAATACGACTACACTTCGCCAATTATATAGTTGGGCCCACGTAATAGGTGGCGAGCCTATTGCCGCTTACTGGGCACTGTTATGTTCGCCAGAGTCTCGTCCGTTGATCGGCAGGTGCACCACTTGCAAGTGAGGTTGGCTTGGACTCATTAGGTCTTGGTAGGATCCCTATACACCTGAGTATAATATATAAACGTAATGTGCTATGACGTCACGAATATAAAAACAAATCATCCTTTCTGCTTCTATACGCTAAGCAATATGTGTTGTTACTTATTAACCCTTAATTGAGCTGTAGAAACTATGTTAGAACCATATATTTAACCTTATGGCGTTCGGTTAAGGTACAAAACCGATTCAAAAAAAAAATTAAGTGGTCAAAAGTAATTTTTGGAATTGTCTAGCTTTGCATTACATTGCAATGTATGCATACAATATTTGTTAATTTGAACAGCACCCGTTTGAGGCAGAAATAATGTAGATCTATGCCATAGAGTACAAAGAGTTCAATATGAAAATCCATAGACAAACATAGGGAACAATAGCAGTAAACATCACAAAAAAGATTGACATAGCAATGTCGTTCTAACAATTTCAACAAGTCTACTAAATATTATCCCGATTTATAATATATATTTACAATCGTCTTCATACAAAATATTAATAATATATACAATTATAAGGCTATTGCTAAGAATAATATTTATACTAAGCTTAAGGCATGAGCATATTATTATATTTAGCCTTGTTGACTGAACCGGCGGTAAATATCGCACATCGGCATCAATTGTGAGATTTATTTTAATTTATAACTTTCTGCTTTATTGTTATTTTGTTTCCCGCGTGAATTATCGTGAAACTATAAATTTACTTTATTTTTAAAATCGATGTGCAATATTTCCCGCCTGGTACTGTAGTTTTGTATCTCATTCTCGTGTAATAATTCTGAAAGAGTTAACAACATATTAGTTAGCAATAAGAAGATTATTTTGTATTTATAAATATATAAACTAATGGTGTCTATAATTATATATTGCATATAAATGTCTTTAAATAAATATTGAACCAGTATATTTTTTAAATTGTATTTGTAATGATTTTACACATTTCTTAAGTAGGCATCTCATGCGTTTTGATAAAAAAATATACAAATGATTTAAACAATAATTAGCTTTTAATAGTTTGATTTATTTGTTCATGGTTAAAATTTGGTAGTTTTAACGTTTAACAGGACAGTAGATCATGAGATAAGGACTACCTTAAAATGAACCTTATGCAATAAACACAAGATAGAAAATTAAAAACCATTAAAAAGAAATACGTAATATCATAAATTAATGTGAAAATATTAATGTTTTATATCATAAAAGATCAGCGCACACTGAGAGATTGCACAATATTTACTGATTTTCGTTTTTCTTAATAGGACAATGGTCAATATATTGCCACAGTATAACGAACCTTATGCAGTTAATATAAGGTGGGAAAAGGTTTAACGTATTTAGATTCTTGTGCCAAGGCCCGAAAATGGGGGTAGTCCATGCTTTTTTATCTAAGTACATAGTTAATCTCGAATAAAATTTATAATCATATTAATGATGCTGTATATATTTAATAAAAGACTTTCTGACGCGACTGTACCATGCTAACTAGTATATTATTAAACAAAACTCGTTCTGCGAATTCTCATAAGCTGCAATTTAACATTCTTTACTTTATTTACAACAATATATTCAAAGTTTTAAATATTGCATTTCACATCATTTAAATGACGAATTTTGATAGAGAATATTTTATGATACCATAAAAATTGCAATTACTTTCTAATCTACTAAAATCTATGAGAAATAAAAATTAACTTTAAAAATTTTAATTATAAAAAATATTTATTTAGTATACATACAAAAAAACTAAAAACTAATAAACATTGGGTACAGGGCACAGCTTATTCCAAAAATAAATATCTTCCAGCTGGCCCGCGATAGGAAAGACTTAAGGTGAAACAGGATAACATGTGCGTTATGATAAAATAAACAGAGACAAAACAAAACAAATATACATCAAAAAAGAAAAAAAAATACAAAAAAAAAATATGCTTTATTGTCTTTAAGATCAACATGATCATTTAGATTCGTCAAATATTTAGACACAAAATTGAAATTCGATATATTTTTTTAACAACAATGAAAGAGATATGAGCTGTACAATAATAGAGAAATAAAAGCAAATGGGTTCTTTGTCAGAATTTGTCAAGGTTTGTCAGTTTATTCGTCTGTTGTGGTTTTTCTCAAGATTTGTCAGTCTGTCTGTGACGCTTATCGGGGGGATCTGTCAGTTAGCCTGTCGTGATTCTAAAGGAGGGAAGGGATTGTACAGGATACAAAATAACAACAACTGTAGTAACATGAAGTGTAAACAAAGAACAAAAATTAGGTTTTTGTCAAAATGCCAAAAAGTGAACTTTTAAATGGTTTTTAAAAGAAGCAACGCTCTGAATTTCTCTGTTTAAAGCAACCAAATTTTTACCATTAAACATGATTTATAACTGTTTCTATTGCGTGCTAAAAATTGTCATATCGTCGTTGTAGAAAATATGTTATTGTTAAGATATTAATTGCCTGCGAGATTAAAAATATAATCGACCTTTGTTAATTCGTTAATTAAGGAGTTGTAAGAGAAAATATCAAAGTTCGAATGATTCAGTAATTATCATCAGTAAAAAACTGCATTTTTGTTTACTGATACATATATATTAACAGTGCCCGGCTCGTAAGTTGAACGAACTAGGCAGTTGTCTGTGCACAATCATAGACGAAAGAAATTATTAAATAATTTCGAACGATTACACTAAGCATTTACTGCCAAGATAAGTATTATTAAGAACTTGTGTTATGGATACTAAACAACCGATAAACATACTTAAATATTAAAGGATAGACCCAGACCTGAACAAATATTCATATTCATGCACGAAAAGATTTGTTCTGTATAGGAATCGAACCCACGACCTTAGGAGCGGAGTGTATGTATACTGAACTCCACGTAGTATAGTTATACCACTCCTATACTTACTACTAATTGCGCCCCCCTTCCCCCGCCGCACTTCGATCGAGACCCAATAATGTCTACGCATTCGAGGTCATTGTTTAACTTATGGGCCGCTTACATAATGTGAATTAATTATTAGTAAGGTACTTACCAAATTACTGAATATCATAGATTTTTTTTTTTTTTATTAATGCAATTTAAAATATTGTAAACACAATTTAAGGATTTATGTCTGACTAGCAGCGCCCTGCGGTTTAACCCGCGTGGTTCCCGTGGAAATATCGGGATAAAGAGTGTACACGTACAAAGTTTCATCACAATCGCTCCAGTAGTTTTTGCGTGAAAGAGTAACAAACATCCATCCACACATACAAACTTTCACGTTTATAATATTAGTAGGATACATTACTTTATCTGGTAAATAAGAGAGATGTAACTTTGTACAATATTTTACATAATATACCAAAATGTACTGATTTATGCCTGTAGCTGTAAAAACGTTTATATACTATCTTTGTCTGTGTAATGACAAGCAAAATATTTAACTGAACTTATTGTCACTTACTTGTTATTATTATTCATATATTGTATAAAAAAACATGTACATTGTGTATATTTTTGTAATCCGCTTATTAGGTATACAGGTGAATAGAAATAATGGTTTTTTTTAGCGTTTTGCGCTTGTATTTGTAGATTGCACTTAATTGTAATGATCTGCCCGTTTTAACAATTTGGCTACAACATATACATAAATTTGATAAGATTAATTTCGGGTTTTATTATATAGTTCATATAAACATCACATATACAACTTGTCGTTATTACAATTAATAAGTAACTGTTAAAATCTTTAACTATAATTTTAAGTTCACTTTGTAACAGTATTTTATGTTGTGTTGTGAATTGTCTATATTAATAGAATACCATTATTAATGGGTATGAATAACGTAATGTTTTAAAAATATATTTAACATATTAATTGCGTATATATACAATACGTACTATGAAACGTGTCCATAATAGTTTATGAACTAATTAAGCAGTCAATTTAAGCCAACGTTCTAAAATATTACCACTTTCAAGGTCTTTTGAGTGTTGAAACATGTCCTTACAGGTTTCTTCATATAATGTACACATTCTTTATATATTATTTGGACCCAATTATATAACGATATCATTATAATAAGGATAGTAGATATTTTGTCTACTATGATTCGTGCATTATTAAAACCAATCAATCAAATCAAATACTTTTTATTTCATAAACTATTACATAGTACTTGAAAACGTCAAAACAGAAACTTATAAAGTCCACTGCTGAACATTAGCCTCCCCAATAGATTATATTCTGGGGTATTTTCCTATAATCACGCTGGGCAGGCGGGTTGGTGATCGCAGTTCAAGCCAGTACGCAGGATGACGCTACTGCCCATCATCCGGTAGGATTTCTCTTCGTCGACTCTTACGACTCCTCATAAGATGGGAGGGAGGATTCGTGCATACTCAATACTTATGAAAATAATATATAGGTATTAACCAGAAGTGCTTTTTGGTTCTATTTAGATTATGCTGTATACACGGTAACACGTTGGTTGTGTATCCCATGAAGGGTTGGTCCGGGCCTTAAACTGCTGTAAATTTACAGTAAATAGAAAAAAATATATTTTGTAATCGTAAACCAGATCATGTGTGTTAAAAATAGTACTTTTAGTATCAGACGGCAATTTCGTAAAAAACGATAAGTAGGCAACTCAGTGCGCTTGCCTGTTTTTATAAAATAGTTACGGTTATCATCATACTATTAGCCTTACGTACTAGTATAGTCTAACAAATCTACCTATAAAATTTTCACATATCACTTCTTTCAATTCAATTGTGACATTATAAACTTTTTAACCATGTGGTTTGACTTAGCTGTCAGTTGTTTGACAATAAGCGCAATGACAGATATAATGGAGCTTAACACAGAAATAAATCTAAAGTTAAACCAGTCTTAAAACTAGTGCTGTCACGTTGTATGTGATAAAATGAAGACGTCACTAGTTTTTACCCTTAACAGGACAGAGGTAAACATATTCCCACCATAAATTTAACCTTATGGAGTTGAGTTAAGGTGCAAAACTCATTAAAAATTTTGACATGTTCTGCTCGTTGAAGGGTTAAACCTAGTTTAACTTTAGATTTTGTTTTGTAATAAGCCCCAAAGAGTTTAAATGAAACAGGACAACGGTCTGTTAGGACAGCTAGTTTACAATAACTTAGTTTTTTAAAACTTGTTTCAAAGTCACGTTACCTAATCAAATTATTTATGAAAAACGGAACATCGTAGATTTGTTGGACTGTAATGAGCTCAATTCCTCTCTCCTTGGCCTGTGAGAGAAAGCCGGCTAAGTTAATTGGCTCAGATGATTAAATACTTTTTTTAATTTACCTACCCATTCATGGGATTACAATAGTCAAATACGTGTATATTTCGCTATAAAAAGCGATATCCCAATTATATTACTACTTAAGTTAAAATGGTACTAATGTTATTAATGTAATTAAGGTAGACTATCAATTGATATGTTATCGTGTAATATACCAAATAAATGTATACTTGGAGCAAAAATATCGGGTGAAATGCGTACTATAGTCAACATATATTTAATATTAGTTCCTGTTTCCCTAAGGGACGGAATCTGTTGAGAATTGTCGACATTTGGTGAAACGCCTAGGCATATCATAATCTGGGCAATTCGACAGTCAATGACATACGACATCTTACATATGAAATAAAATTCTTTTTTTATACTAAAGTTACTTAATCATGCCGCATGATCGAAAGTGGTCGCCGGCCCTGTAAAAATTGTTTCGCGCCGTTTTTGAAGAGCCCCGTGCTGATTATAACATATTAAATAGATAGAAGCAATATACATATTATTATATAGTTTTGCTACAATATACATAATTATATAGTTTGTTATAAGCATAGATAGTTTTGCTCTAAGTATAAACATATAAAATATAATAGTGTATTGTAAGCTAATAATAATGCGCCATTGGTAATCGGCCATCTTGTTGATGTGCAATAATCTATGTGAAGCTTTAACTGACTAAACGTATTGTTGTCTGGCTTATTTTTATGTATTGTATATTAAACGCATTGTAACAACCTTTTTGTTTTATTTACCATAACAGTACTTCTTGAGAGAATTTGAAGTGATGTTTCATTGTTAGTAAATGTAACACTTAACGGGTAATAATCCACCGATATTACACATTAATGTTCGAAATATCACAAATTTTAGAAAATAAAACAAATTTGCACACATGTCTCTTCACTTTCCCGCCAAGAAGTCCAAACGTTACATTAAATATAACGTTGTTCTTTTTTTTTGTTTAAATCAATGGCATTGTCATCGATACGACATCGAAACAAAATTACACTACAATGGATCAAAGGACATAGTGGATCAATGGGTAACGATGCAGCTGACGAACTGGCTAGGAAAGACTCCATCAACTCCTTAGTCGATAAATTATCCTCTTGGGCAGTAGCAAGTAGGTACCACTTCCAGTCCTCTTGATCTGAAGACTAAGTCCCCCCCCCCACCGCCGCGTCCCCGCTCTCCGCTAAGAGGCTGCACTCCAGTCTCTACGACAGGTCGGTCCACCACAGGCTTTGCGAATTTAGATGCAGCTGACGAACTGGCAAGGAGAGGCTCCATCGTGACGGTCTACGGACTTCAACCCATAGTTCCCATTCCCTTTCAAAAATTACGAAATTGGCTGCAGAGCATAACACACACAATCAGGCAGGCAGTCCAAGGAGGCCATGCCGTCACGCCCCCCCCCCCGACTGGTCTCCACCTTGTCGTGGTGGGGGGGCTGAGTACCTCCCGGTAGGGCGCCAGGGAAAAGGTAACACCCAGAGACCGACGACTTTGGGTGCCCTTAGTACTGACTACCGGGGGGAAACTAAGAGGAACCTGTGGAGAGCGCAGCGGGTGGACCAGATAGGCCCGTCAAGCAGCGCCAAGAGGGTCTTAGGCAGCGGGGGCAGGGGGCCCCTGCTGTCTAGCCATGGATCCTCCAAGAAGTCGGCCAGACACGCTATGGTCGCACAAGGAGGTAGGAGGGGCGCGTCCACTGCGCCTCTCTGAGGAGGTCCTCCCGGTTATGGTCCGGGGGACGTTGGCCGCAGGCGGCCATGCCGTCACTGGACTTTAAACTAACTAGGCGACTTTACGACTGGACAGAAATAGCCTGCGCCTGGTGGCGGGGACCATCACCGGGCACTGCTTACTGAACAAACATTTACACACTATAAGAGTCACAGACAGCCCCTTGTGCAGATCGTGTATGGTGGCTGAGGAAACAAGGGTAACGTTCTGTTGTCAGATCAAAATCAAAAATATTTATTCAGTAACAATACAACATTTAGGTTAACAGTGTTTGGGGACCCCTTTTAAGTAAACATATACCTGTGTTAGGGGAACCCGCTCTTCCTGGTCATATGTTTGCAACATTTTATCTACTATGATACAAGCTTAAATTATTAAATATAATGTGTGTTCGTGTGTAAATGTGTGCGCGTGTGTGAGTGTGTGTACGTGAGTGTGTGCGCTTGTGTGTGTGTATGTGCCTGAGTGAGTATTTTGTAGCTATGTTGGAATGTAGTGCTAAAAAAATTATAATAATAATAAGTTTAATAATTTTATATAGTAAGTAATATATTTTCTAGAATCTAATTATTATATAATGGGCACCAGTAACCCTTCTGTTTCCTCATATGTCTTCAATTTTAGCCAATTCATCAATAGTACCTACTTTACACTCTCGACACGATTTAGAGTAGATGTTTAGATGTTTGTTGATGAAGTTGTATGCCAGAGCTGATTGCTTACTATGTTGTCGTCTTGCGAATGCTGATCTGACAGCCGGCACTTGAGCTACTGCAGTTTTATTTCTTTCTTCCAGTATGCCAGGGTCGAAAGGAAGAGATTTGTGTAATTTCAAAACGAGGTATAGAATGTAAAGTTTGCGTACAGAAAGGATATCACTTAAAATATATAGATCGTGTGTAGGAAACTTGTACGGCTTAAAAAACATAACCTTTAACATTGCCCTTTGCGCTCTTTCAAGATCTAGAAACTTCATTTTGGAAGCTCCACCTCATATTGATATACAGTAAGTAAATATTGATTGGATGAGAGAAACATATATTTGCCTTAATATCGAAGAAGGAGCCACATGTCTTAGAGTTTTATAAAACCAGACAAATTTCCTGACCCTATTCATTACAAGCTTCAGGTGGGGATGCCCAGACAATCTCTGATCTATAAGTATTCCCAGATACTTGGTGCACGTAGTTTTATTAATCCTCTCACATGAGCAATTTGTGATAGAGGAGTAATTATTGCAGGTATGCACTTTAATATGGAATTCAGGTTGCGTATGGCTGTATTTAGTAAAGCATATAAAGTAACATTTTTGAGTATTTAAGGTGAGAAGATGAGATCTCAACCAATATGCGACTTCAACTAGTCCTTTCTCAGCTTTCGAATGCACCTCTTTCCAAGAGTTTCCAGTAAACACCACAGCTGTATCATCTGCATCGCAAAATATGTGACCGCCATCAAGGACTAAGTTATAGAGGGTGTTCACATATATTAAAAATAGAGTCGGTCCTAACACACTTCCCTGTGGTACACCATAGTCCACAATAGCGTCTTCGCTAGTATATTGGCCCATTTTCACCCTCTGTGCTCTGTTGCTTAAATAGTCCCTGAAGAAGTTTAGGTATTTACCTCTTATGCCAATTTGTTCAAGCCTGTTCACAAGAATTGGGACAGAAACAGTATCAAATGCTTTTTTAATATCCAAAAGCACTGTCAAACATTTACTTCCTTTATCGACCTTTTTGAGTAATAAGAGTTGTTAACGCAGTGATGGAGTCCTCTGTACTAAGTCCCCGCCTAAATCCAAACTGTGACTGGGAGAGTATATTAAATTTCTCAAGTTAATTAATTAAACGGTTGTTAATTAGCTTTTCTAAGACTTTGGAGATAGCCGTAAGAACTGAAATAGGTCTGTAATTGTTTGGATCCAGCCTGTCCTATTGCACTATCTCAGTTCTTACGCACTTCCTATTGTACTTGTGCACAGGCGTGACAACAGCTAGCTTAAGAGCAGTAGGAAAAATACCGACATCAAAGCAACAGTTTGCCAAATGAGTCAAGACAGGAGTTATTATAGCTCTCGCATATTTTAAAAACATTGTAGGTATATATCATGCCCAGGGGCGCTTTCATTCTTTAGATTCATAAGTACAGCTGTAACTTCCGCGTGGTCAGCCGCTATAAAAGCAAATGAAGAAGTTAGTGAATCTCTCAAATAATCATCTTTTTTACAATGTCATTGTTGTTTATTGTTTCTAATAACCTTTTTCGCTAGTTTTTTTCCAATACAAGAAAAATATGTATTTACGAAATTAACTGAATTTTCTGCTATATTTAGCAATTCCGTCTTATTTTGTGTTGTGCTTTTTCTGTGAGTTATGCTGTTTATTGTACTCCACAAGGCTTTTGGGTTTTTTGTTGTTTTAGCCAATATGTCTTCTCTGTTCTGTGTCTGTTCAGATGGGCATTGCATCGTCAAATTTTGACAGTAGAACGAAACAAGGGCTGTCATCAGTGACTTGTCTCATCACAATAGATACATACATACATAATGTCTCGCCTCTTTCCCGTAGGGGTAGGCACAGATCACATCCTTCCACTTGCTACGATCTTGGCACACACTTTTAGCTTCATTCACACTCATTAACCTCATACACGCAATCGCAATCCTCAATCACAATAGATGCAGAGCTTTTTCTTTCGCAAGGTTAAAATATCAGGGGTATGCAGCAGCGCTTTATTTATTTTAGCTAGGCTTGGGGTATGCAGTGCATATTTGCATGTATGAAGTGCACATTGTCAAAATCAACGTGCGATTCCACTATACTACAAATTCGACATCAATAAAAAAATAATAACGAAATGTTCACGATCTCATTTATTTAACATAATAATTTACACATAGTTTCTACTAGTTTTAGTATGGGGTGCGGGTTCACTTCCTGGCGGCGAGTGCCCCCAGGTCTGCGATGCAGCGGTCGAGGGTCTGCTTCTCCTGGTCGGGGGTGATGGCGCGAGTCACGTTGGCTACTATCCAGTCCACCATGTTCTTTTGGGAGACGCGCCTTTCCACGTTGGTCTTTTCTAGTTGGTAGTCCAGGCGACGCTTAACCTGAAATAAAGAGTGTTTTTATTACATACATACATTCACGCCTGTTTTCCCCGAAGGGGTAGGCAGAGGCATATAATACGTCCACACTTCGCCAATTATATAGTTGGTCCCACGTAATAGGTGGCGAGCCTATTGCCGCTTACCGGGCACTGTTATGTTCGCCAGAGCCTAGTCCGTTGATCAGCAGGTGCACCACTTGCAGGTTAGGTTGGTTTGGGCTCCTTAGGTCTTTGTAGGATCCCTATACATCTATGTTTTTATTATAAGTAATTTTATGTCTTTAAATTGTTTTATAGTCATTGTTCGAACCAAACGTACTGTCGGTCGCTGACAGTGAACGTGCGTTACGCTGTTTATTGTTTTTCCACGAATATTTAAACTTTTAATCGGATAAGACCTTAAAAAAATGCATTGGCTTTTTACCTTATGTTAAATACATAAGATTTATTTTATGATGGCAATATATTGATTATTGGCCTATCAAGGGTTAACTTGCCGTTCATATCGAACAATCAAAAACGGCAAGGCCCAGCTGGACCAAGAACGATGCATCCAGATTTTTTATGGGTTTGCATGCAGGAAGTATATTAGCAGCGCAGTAATGTTGAGAAGAATAGAGGGTAACAAACATCCATACATTCTCACAAACTTGCTTATATTGAGTAGTAGGTTATTAAAAAGTAAAGCTTAATGCACGTAAAGTAGGGCATAGTGTAAATCCGCGTATCTGAAAAATGTAGCAAATCTAAGTTGATGCGCGTAATTGTCGCAGTGCTTATATAATGTACTTTCAGGAACATCTTTTCACATCAAGAGATAGAACATATAATTAAATAATACATAAATAAATATTTCTAACACTTACACCAATTATTTAGTTCCAAGATAAGTATCATTAAGAACTTGTGTCATGGATACTAAATAATGGATAAATACTTTTTTTTTTGTAAATTCATACTTAATATACATAGGAAAACACCCAGACCAGAACAAATATTCACATTCATGCACACAAGATTTGTCCTGTGTAGGAATCGAACCCACGGCCTCAGGAGCGGAGTGCAGGTATACTGACCTCCACGCCATTGGTCATCAAAATAGGTAAAAGTTGCAATAAATAACAGTAGATAGCATCATTATTGTAAATATGAATAAGTTCAGAAATTATAGAATTTCCAAGTTACTACAAGAGCACTATTCGCCAACAAACTGCCTCACAGTTTGGCAATTCCTTGATAAATAAAAAAAGAATGAAAGTAAAAAAAAAATGGACAGTTTCTGTGAAAATTTGTAGGCCTACCTCTGTGTAGGCCTGCATAAGACGTTCCCTATAGGCCGCCTCGAGCTGCAGCAGGACATTCTCCTTCTTGGCCTGGAAGAGCATTTCCTGGCCTTCTGCGCTCCACTGGGACTTCTTCTCCTCCGCAATGGAGTTCTCAAAGTCCTTGATAGTCTGCACACGGCTCGAGTTCCACTCGTTTTCAATTGCCTGTTAAAGAGAGGATTTATAATTATTGTTGGATTTTAAAATTTAAAATACTGATGTACCTATTATTGTGCCTATATGCTTATGATCTGTAATACATACATACATACATAATACCACGCCTGTTTCCCGAGGGGGTAGGCAAAGGCATATTATACTCCCAGATTTCGCCAATAATATTATTGTTCCCATGTAATAGGTGGCGAGTCTATTGCCGCTTACCGGGAACTTATATGTTCGCCAGATTGTCGTCCGTTGATTGGCAGGTGAGGCTTGAACTTCTCTGATCTCGGTAGGAGCCCTATACACCCTATACCACTATATTTTTAATGTGCATTAAAAGAAAATATATATACCATCAAAACCACTATTACATTTTGTTAGTTTTAAGAACAACAGTGGTAATCTTAATATTTTATTTCTTTAGTTGTATCTAATACGTAATTGTATTTAAGACATCGAGATTAGTTTCTTGAGGCATTCTTCTCAATCGCGTTGCCTTTTTGGAAGCCTCGTTAGAGTCACCGACAGACTGACTGACGGACAATCCCCTCCCTCCTTTAGAATTACGACAGGCTGACTGACAATTCCCCCTCATAAGAGTCACCGATAGACTGACAAATGTTGAGAAAAACCACAACAGACAAGATAAAATGACAAATTCTGACAAAGAACACATTTGCTTTTATTTCTTTATTATGGTACTGCTCATATCTCTTTCATTGTTGTTAAAAAAATATATCGAATTTCCATTTTGTGTGTAAATGATTGACGAATCTAAATGATCATGTTGATCTTAAAGACAATAAAGCATATTCTATTTTTTATTTATTTTATTAGTATTTCCTGCTCCAAGTTACCTCTACAAATTATTAAATCTACCAAAATATAACAGCGCATACTTACATCACCCTCCTTATCAAGCCAGCTACCCAGACCTGGTCCAAACTTCTTGGCAGCCACGTAGACCATCACAAACAGTGAGAGACCAGTGTAGTACTCATGCTCCATGACGAATATTTCCTTACTGCAGAGGTATGTGGCGAGACCCACACCAAAGGTGTATGGGCCGGTAACTCCAGTCTTGGCGTGGAAGAATTGGAACCTGGAAATTATAGGTATCATAACTATTGGTATTTTATCAGGGTGTAGCAGTGACCGCTATGATAAATGCTATGTCTTACCCCAGGATGTGGTAGAAAGCAACTACTTACAGAAATAAAATCTCCAATATCAACGTTTGACACATGCCATGCTTTTCTTTCAATTTGTTGTCTTTTGATAAATAAAATTATACACTATCCATTATTTAACAGATTTTATTGTACGTATAAAATTTTGCAAAGTTTAGCTATTGCAATAGAAAACGGACACTATATAGCGAGGTTAAGTAGACCTTTCATTCTTTCTGGAGGTTACAGGTTTGATTCCCCACAAGAACATGACGTTCACACATAACAAATGAATGCCAATATTATTCTAAATCTGGCAGCTTCCTATCTACTTAACTCTTAAACGGACAGAGGAGTTTTAATTATTCATTAGTTTTCCACCTTACGTTAACTGGATAAGGTTTATTTTACAGTAACAATATATTGACCATTTTCCTATTAAGGGTTAAAATCTCAAGCTGTACAAGCTCTGCAAGGTAGGGACCACTGTGAACTGATAGATATCTATACGATAGATATCAAGAAATATTTATAATTTTTTTTAGAAGGACTTGGTCCTTTAGGTTTTGCATAAGCTTAAAATAGCACGTGAAATGAAAAATGCTTCATTTAATTTAGACTTCTCAAATAATAGAACATGTATACCATTCTTCTGGGACAAAGCCAAGTCTGACTTTGCCTGGCTCGCCTCTCACGGGCCTAGGGAAGTTCTTCTCATCTCGTACACCAGGCACATCGGTAGCTGTTCCTCGTGCAACGAGGGCTGTGGAAGCGGACTGTCGGGCGGCAGCTGTGAAAAGTTATACAACTTGATTACTTTTTAATTATACTTTAAGACTGACCTTTACATACGTACCAAATACCAATTCTAAAGTCTATATAAAAGTATCTTTGCTTATTTATTTTATAACTACTTAATTTCAAGATTACTACACTGATTTTGTACTGATGTAAATCAATACTATAATAGAACTTAAGAAAATGTGGAATCTGCACTGTATTATATTTATACATAGATATTTCTTTAACGAAAAAGGTGAACACATTTACAGAACATTTCTGTACTTCAGTTCATCAGTGTATAACAACAACAATTTTATATTAACTTTCTATCCTAACAATTTATCACTTACTAAGAAGGTTCACACAACTTTAAAAACAAAACTTACATTCTTACAATAAGCTTTCAATTTGATACATACATCCCGCATTAACGTTCCATTACCATTACTTCACTCTTTTATGCTATTAAATAACTATGATAAGTATGTTTCTAAAACTATGATTCAAAATACTGAATAATTTTTTTTTCTACAACTACAGTAATTTCATTAATAATCAAAAAATCTAATTGTACCTGAATTGCTTTTAAAATAAGTTTTAAATTACTTACAATATAATATAACTAGAATTAATTATTTAATACTTTTACTACTTAAGTAAAATTATATTGAAACTTTTTGAACCTCATATTGCAAAATACTTCAATATTTCTTCGCTTCACACATAAACAAGTACAAAGTAATTAGTCAATTCATAGCTTCATGAGTATCCAGTCCGTCTCGAATAGTTTTAAGTACAGTAAATACTTAAAATAAAAGAAAATTGTTTGTGTAAATTAACTTAACAAATTTCTACCATATTATTGGAATCAAACAATAGGGCTTAATTAAATAATTATCTATTGATTTACTAAGGCACATTTGTGTAATTTTCATAAATAAAGACCGAAAATGTTTCCTTAAAAGTTGACAATTGGTGATTACATAAACTGTTTGGAGGTTATAGATAAATTTATTAGGTTTAAGCTTCGAATAAAGGGAGTTAATTATATAAAACTCACCTGAACGCAAAGCTACACGAGATAGCATTTTTGTGTTTTATTTCTAGAATTTATTTTAATTTCACGACAGTCCTTCTAAAAAAGTGCTCCTTACGTTAGTGTCGTTCTCTCCATAGAGTAATTTGTGGTTCTCTCAGAGCCGAAACATGACAATCGACGAATCGATATTTTTGACAGATGCATTGCATATTGTGATTCTACAGAAAAGATTTTCAAGCCAAACCTTTTCGAATTTTAGTTGTTTCATATTGTAAATAAAACGTCAATAAAATTTTCGTTTGATTTTTATTACATATTTTTTTACTAATAAAGTAGTACTATTATCTTGACTGTAGTCTCGACAGTGGCCACACCAGGGTATAATTCCATTTCCTTCAGTTTATTGATTTTTTCTCCGGGTCGTAGGTTGTGACAGATTTGTCTTATCACTTATGTAAACAATATTGTGTAGCGCTATAATTAAATTCAAAAGTTTAAAGTGTTTAGATTTTTGGAAACTTCCTCAATTGAATCAACCACAATGGCAAATATCTTTCTTATATGGAAAAATATGGTAAGTGCTATAAAATTAAGAGAATCTTAGTCTTTAAAGTGATAGTATGATATTGTTGTTATTCTTTATACCATAACTTGTTCTAAGTAACCTTTTTTTACTTGATCTGAGTAAGTAACTTATACATGTCATGTTATTTTTATGAAAATAATTCGGTAGATTGCACAAATAATTTACGTAAGAAATTTTTATGTAAATAAATTTAATAAGCCGGTAAAATATATAATACTCCACCACTTTCAAACTTATTAATAAAGATGGTTTCAAACATGTAAATGTTTCATATTCAACTGATATATATAAATACGAACATAAAAGTGTGAAAGTGACATTGAAATCGGTTGATTCTTTTAGTGGCAAGTGTAGTATTTATTTCCACATTCAATATCTGTGTCTATGCCTGAACATAGACTGCTAAACAGTTAATTCTGACAGCAAGATAAATAATCGACTCACTGGGTCCTTTCCACAAAAAGACAACTAAAAGAACTTTTTGCTAGTACATCACTACTCACTCATAAATAGCTGTATGTCTGATAATCGACTCGCTGGGTCCTTTCCACAAAAAGCAACTAAAAGAACTTATTGCTAGTGCATCACTACTTAGTCTTAAATAGCTGTATGTCTGACTGTCAAAGTCGGACTTCTTGGCGGGAAGTGAAGCGTCATGTCTGCAGTTTTGTTTTATTTTCTAAAATTTGTGATATTTCTAACATTAATGTGTAATAACGGTGGATAAGTAACCGTCAAGTGTTTGTGAATATACATGAGTGTTGGTAAATAAAACAAAACAGTGCAACATCACTTTTCAAATTTTCTCTCAAGGAGTCCATGTGAGATCTCAGTATAGTCCTACATCTTTACTGAGGACTCAAGGGGTTTAGGGGGAGGGTATTTCATCTTCGATTTATCATCTTGATCACCACTCATTCTCATTTACTATAAATTATATATAATTAATATATCAATATCACTTACTTGACACTGGCTAAATGTGCTAGACGCACGAAGCCATTATTTAAATGGAAGAAGAAGACTGTCAAAGTCAACATTTTCCCTCAGTGATTCGTCATTCGTCATATAAATACAATGCTTACTAAAATGTCAGTCAACTCATCCTGTAGCCAGATACTTCGTAAATCTAATTGAAAATTCGTTTGAAATATAGAATAATTTCACTGCCAGAATATTCTAATATCAATGCTGATAGTTCATTGATCACAAAAAAATGGGGATCTTCGCATCCTGTTGTAAGCCTTCTGCTTCTGATCTGTTGACCCCTGATGCCGTAAGTATTATTTACAATGTATAAGTTTCATCATCATCATCAGAATATCTTCGTCTACTGCTGGAGGTAGGTCTCTCCAATGGCACGCCACAGAACTTGATCTTCAGCATATATCAATATCAAATAAATTAGTTTTTTAGTAGGTACCTATTATTGATGTTTGTTAAACCAGTAAGCCTCAATTGCATAGATAATTAAGTCTAGCAATTAGCTTAATGGCCTGACAAAGAGTTTTCTATAGTTTTTAAAGTATTTTTTATGTTGTATTGTGGAAACTACTGAGACATTACTTAAGTAAGAAGTGATTAATACTAGACTAGTAAAATTTTGGACTTAAACTTCACCTTAGCTTTCCCCAAACAGAACTGTACGAGAAGGTGAATATTGTATGCCAGGATTTCTAAGGATGTGATCTCTGCCAACAACCCCTTTGGGAATAAGTTGTGATAATTGGATGTATATAACATTGCCTGTTGTTTTCCACAGGAGACCAGAAGGCGACAGCAAGCTGAAGCAGCTGAACGCCGTCAAAATGAAATTGCGTCTCGCGGGGTGAAGGACCCAGCCAAGTTGCAGCGCATGCAGCAAAGGGCGGAGGAGATGGAGAAACGTGAGAGGGAACTGCAGAAGGAGGGGGGAGCCAACTTGAAGGTGATGTGAATTGAATATCTATAATTATATGTAATATGCATTTGTAGCAATTTATCATATTATGTCTGGGATTAGATATGCAATAGTTTGTTTAATTATTTATTTACTAAGTTGAGGTATTAATTTCTTATTCGACTACATAATATGTGAAAAAGATGTTCCAGCCTATTACAATGATACATCGCACCCCCGGTCGTCAACGTCACTCGTGCTACAACGTCACTTCTGCAAACAATTTAATCTTCCAGGAGAAGCGTTTCCAAATTAAATATCCTGTTCTAAAACATAGTTCTTCTTAATTTAAGAAATTAACTAGTAATATTTAAGCCTTTATTTCAGACTTCATTTCACAGTAAAACGAAACATCTTACAGTTTGGTATATTCGTAATTTTTCTCATAATCAGATTTATTTTGACAAAATTGCATAAGTGACGTTGTAGCCCGTGGGTGCGACATAATAATTCATCACTTTGTAAATATTAATGTTCTGCGCTTGTCCTAAGAAGTTGTTAAATCTTTTATGTGCTTTGAAGTGCTTAAACGGGGGGAAACTAGGTTATCAGAATAATAAACATTCTCGCACTATTCTTATGAGCCGTGTGGTGCCACCCTAGAATAGTGCCTCTCGCTCAAATCTCACGGGTATTTGTGGGTCAACTAATAGAAATCCTACCGGATGATGGGCGGCAGCTTCATCATGGGTACTGGCTTGAACTGCAATCACCCACCAGCTTGCCCATCGTGGTGATTATGGGCATGCTAGTTAAGATATTGGGGTCGCTATTGTCCAGCAAAGTACTTTATAGGGCTGATATGACTTTTCTTCTATATTTAAATATAATTACTTTTGTTTTGCAGTGGACATCTGGATGAGATCAGGCTCAAGCCTCGGGCTCTCAAAACCAACCGAACGACAAGTATCGCTACAAGAACTGATAAACTGGGTTAACAATCAAGTTTCTGTTGTTCCCTTCAAAAAAAACTTTATAAATGTGTTATGTATCAAAAGGGAATAGCGAAATGCACTGAACGTTGTCAATCATATAATACGGTGACCAAAATCTTGACCAAATTTTCTAAATGATGTTTTTACTAAAAATTACTTAAAAAAAGTTTGTCATTCATATTCTGAAGTCATTCCTTTAGTCCTAACTTGTTTAAAAAGCCTTTGTGGAAGTTAAACCTGGGAATGCTAGTTTACTAGGCAAGAATAGAACTCTTCTGTATATACACTACTTTTGGAAAACTGTATCAAATCTTTCCTTTTGAAAAAACTATATTAAAATATACTTTTAAGCCAGTTTTATTACACACATACTTTAAAATTAACCTATTGCTCTGTTCTATCTTGTTACCGAAAATATCCAGTGCTGTCCTTATGATATATTATGATGTCACCGCTATGTAGTTTGGTTAGAAGTGACGTAATTATCGTCATTTGACAGATGAAACGGTTTGTCTGAATTTTTCTATACACAATTATGTACTCATTCTGAAATAAATATTATTGTTAAAAATACATTTTATATTCTAAACAATTGAACGAGAAGTATTCATCGGACTGAAAGAAATTATACTTTTTGTATCACTTAGTTGTAAATTGTCATAACTTAAAAGTCACATATAATGTTTAAAATTTTGATATGTTTTCAAATTGTAAGAACTTCTTTGTATTATTTATGTTAAAGTTATATCACACTTTCATTAATGAAAAGTCAGAACTGTCATTTTGTAATTTTTCGCAGGTTAGTATTTTAGATAAGACCTCGAACGTTATATCTCGCTACCTTTTGTACTATACTATACTAATAGCAAAACTCATAAAAGGAAGCCTGCGACAGCATGCTTACAGGCCTAATGAGAAATCGATACTTCTCCCCATAAGACTTGTTAGTGTGAAAGAGAGAGATGTAAGCGTTGAAGTAGTCACACATTTTATTAGCCTGCGAGCAATAAGTGTTTCACATTAGTATAGTGCATAGTAGGCGGCACGAAAGCTAGCGCTGACCGTTTATGCGCAGTAGTCAAAAATAAGGTATCGCTAGGGAGAGAAAGGGCGTGCGTAAGCGCTCATTGGCTTTCCAGTCGTACTCTCTCACTCACTCTATGCGCAGCTATCCCTTCCAAATTTTGTTCATCGCTAGACTTACGTGCCGCTACCTATAACAAACACGGAGGCCATTCAGGGTTCTAAGTCTGTGTTTCCACCAGATATGTGCAAGGATGCGTTGGTTCGAGGGATGCGTTTGTTAGGAACCAATAGTATCGATGCGCTGAGCAAAGCTAGGCAAATGAAGCGATTCTACTGGTTCTTAACTAACACATCCCTTGCAACGCATCCTCGCTCAACACTGGTGGAAACGCAGCCTAATACTGAGAAGATTTACATCGGTTGTGGTATTGTGAACTGATCAGACAAAAAGTATGAAGCCAAAATGTATTTTAAGCCATTGAGTGGGATCATTTTTGTTTAATCATCATCATTTTTGACGACCGATATGGCGTGGAGGTCAGTATACCTGCACTTCACTCGAGAGGTCGTGGGTTCGATTCCCACACAGGACAAATCTTTGAGTGCATGAACATGAATATTTGTTCTGGTCTGGGTGTTCTCCTATGTATCTTAAGTATGTATTTACAAAAAAAAAACTTATTTATGTATGTTTATCCGTTATTTAGTATCCATAACACAAGTTCTTAATGATACTTATCTTGGAACTAAATAATTGGTGTAATTGTAAGAGAATATTTATTTATTTATTTAATCTGTTTAAACTGATTTAGCACCGTCTGTAAAACCCCTTAGTTGTAGGATCGTGAATGGCCTTTCCTTTAAACACTACTCGCATTTTTTGTACATTTACGATGTTTAGATAAAATATTTTATATATTTAGTCCACTTTTGTATTATTTAGTGAACTCAATTTAGTAAAGATTACAGTTCTGTCTGCTTAAATTGAAGGTGCGATATATGTAAATAGAGTCATGTTATAGCCAAGGGATTTATTTATAACTTGAGCACTAATTTATATTTTATTCTTGTGATACTACTATGTTATACTTTTTATAAAATTTAAAAGACAAATAAAATTATCTGGCGGCTCAAAACGTGCAATCCGTCGGATGTTTGCAATTCAAATTCATATAATCAAGCTTTTCTTCATTCCAAGCTCTTGTAAACGTCACTTAAAGGTGCGTTAACTATAACGTTTTGGAATATAATACAAAGAAAAATTGTAGAAGCTTACGAAAATAATTATACCTTATGTTTTGCCCGTATGCAGAACGATTGACTGACTATTCGACCGCACGTAAATGTATCCCACTTAAATGTTTAACATACTGTTTTTTATACTAAACAAAATATCTAGTTAAAGTTACGTTCCTATATAAATGTTGATATAACTTTATGTGCCCAAGATTACGCAACCATTAACGTGCTATTTAATTATTGTGTTACCTATATCAAAACTATAGAATTTAATTAATTTCGTTGATAATTTTATTATAGATTATAAAACAAAGACTATTCGTAACAGTTAAACTGCTCAACTCACTATGAAACACTGTATATTCAATTAATGTTAAAATAAACTGATATTTACACACAGCATAATTTAATGATAACTATTATTCATTTGCTATAGATTTACCGATTGATTGCTCTTGCCTAGTGCATGTTTATCTCACTAGTCAATATTTAGTTAGATAGATAGAAAATTATTTATTGTACACGAAATTATAACAAAACGAGAAAACAATTGCAAAAGAAAAGCGATACATATTTGTATGAAGTTACCACATTATTCTAAATATGCAGCTAGATGGCGCTAGTGACGGTAGCGATGTGTTCTTACTAACATATCTACCGTACCTGGCAACGTCATTTTGACAGAAGCCACTTGGTGTACCTACGAAAATGACGCATTTACAGTATACCGTAGCTGTGTCTTCACATTGCTCTACATTGTCGCAACGCCAATTAAACGGAAACCACTTGGTGGTCTTACAAAAACTTTACACCGTAGCTGTACCTTCACTTGCCCTATATTATCTTGATGTCATTTTAGCAGAAGCCACTTGGTGTTCTTACAAAACGTCACACTGTAGTAGCTGTAACTTTAATTGTCCTGCATTGTTTTTATGGCATTTTGATAGAAGCCACTTGGTGTTCTTAATAAAATGTCAAACCGTAGTTGTACCTACACTGGACCAACAATGTCGTTATTAAATTTTGACAGAAGCCAATTGGTGTCATTACTAAATGTCAAACCGTAGCTGAAATTTTATTGTCAATTGATGTTAGGAAATAATAATATCTGTATTGTCTGTATATGTGGATTCGGTACGAGAATAAATATATATATTATATCATCATCATCATCATCATCTCAGCCATCTGACGTCCACTGCTGAACATAGGCCTCCCCAATAGATTTCCACATTGAGCGATCCTGAGTCGCCTGCATCCATCGGCTTCCCGCCGCCTTGACCAGATCATCGGTCCATCGCGTGGGAGGCCGTCCTCTACTACGTTTACCGGTTCGCGGTTGCCATTGCAGAACCTTGACGCCCCATCGGTCGTCGGTTCTTCGAGCTATGTGCCCCGCCCATTGCCACTTCAGCCTGCAAACTCGCCTCGCTATGTCGGTCACTCCAGTCCTCCTACGGATTTCCTCATTTCTGATTCGATCACGTAGGGACACTCCGAGCATAGCTCTCTCCATTGCACGCTGAGCGACTTTGAGCTTTCTAATGAGGCCCATAGTCAGGCACCAAGTCTCAGTACCGTACGTCATCACTGGCAACACACACTGGTTAAAGACTTTTGTCTTAAGACACTGAGGTATTTTTGACGAGAAGATATAGCGCAGTTTCCCGAACGCAGCCCAACCGAGCTGGATTCGACGATTGACCTCTTTCTCGAAGTTGGACCTACCCATTTGGACTTTTTGTCCCAGGTATACATATTCGTCGACAACTTCGAGAGCCGAGCCTCCAATAATTATTGGGATAGGCTTAACATGGACATTCGACATAATTTTCGTCTTGTCCATGTTCATTTTGAGACCTACCCTTTGGGATGCTCTGTCGAGGTCTTCGAGCATTGTGCCCAGATCCACAAGCGACTCCGCTATGACCACTATATCGTCGGCAAATCGAAGGTGAGACATATACTCGGCATTTATGTTGATGCCGTAGTTTCCCCAGTCCAGCATTTTGAAAACATCCTCCAGGGCAGCAGTGAACAGTTTCGGAGATATGACATCTCCCTGTCTCACGCCCTTCCGCAGGAGGATAGGATTCGTGTGCTGGTCTAGTACGCGTACGGACATGGTGGCGTTTTTGTATAAACTTCTCAACACTTCAATATACCGATGGTCAATGCGGCATCGCTGCAGGGACTGAAACACTGCCCAAGTCTCGATCGAATCGAAGGCCTTTTCATAGTCCACAAACGCTAAGCAAAGTGGCTGGTTATACTCCTCGGTCTTCTGTATAACCTGCCGCAGCGTATGTATGTGGTCCATGGTTGAAAAGCCTTTTCGGAAACCGGCTTGTTCGGGAGGCTGGAAGTCGTCAAACCTATGACCGAGACGGTTCGTGATAACCCGTGAAAACAACTTATAGACGTGGCTCAGTAGCGTGATTGGCCTATAATTCTTCAAAAGAGATTTGTCACCTTTTTTGAAGAAAAGTACAACCACGCCACTGGCCCACGCCTGTGGCGTACGTCCCTCGAGAATGACGGTGTTAAAGAGCCTCTGAAGTACCTTTAGTACCGGTGTACCACCCGATCTCAGAAGCTCTGCTGTCATCCCGTCTTCACCCGGTGCCTTGTTGTTCTTCAGCTGTTTCAGGGCCATCCTAATCTCGTATAGGCTGACGTCCGGGATGTCTTCGGTGTAGTGCCTGGTTAGTTTGGCTCTAGGATCTTTAGCCAAACAAGTAGCGGGATCCTGCGTACTAGTATATAACTGCCCATAAAACCCTTCGATTTCCCTCATGATCTCAGGTTTCGACGTGACTAGATTGTCCTTGTTGGTCTTCAGCTGCGTTAACTGACTCTGGCCAATAGACAGATCTCGTGCGAACACTTTCGAACCCTTGTTCCTCTCTATTGCATTTTCAATACACGTAGTACTGAATCTGCGAATATCAAGTCGCAAGGATTTCGTGATCTGTCTATTGATACGCCGGTAAGAGAATGCATCTGCTGAAGACTGCAATCGCATATGTCGTCGTGCTTCCATGAGATCAAGAGTCTCAGTCGATAATTTTTGGGTTTTATTTCGGGGTCTGGTCTTGTAAAATTTGGACCCCACCGCGTGGACAGTCTCAACTAGCCCGCTACTTAAGTCGTCGACGGACACGCAGTCCTCTAGACCTGCGAAGCGATTTTGAAGCTCGATCTGAAAGTACTCGGGGTTTTGAATATGGGCCACTGAGGGTCGGAGCGTAGACTTCATCAGGCGGGACCTTTCAAGCTTGACATTTATATTCAATGTGCCTCTTACAATTCGGTGATCGCTGCCGGTTTTCACCCTAGCGATTACAGAGACATCATTGAATATTTGCCGCTTAGTGGTCATGATAAAGTCTATCTCATTCCTCGTGAAACCATCAGGGCTCATCCAGGTCCATTTTCTCTGCGGAGGTTTCTTGAAGAAGGAGTTCATCATAAAAAGTCCCTCCTTCTCCATGAAATCCGCTAGCCGCTGGCCCCTTTGGTTCCTTCGCCCTACTCCAAATTGCCCCACTTTCTGCTCGTCACCACTTCGCTGGCCTAGCCTTGCGTTGAAATCCCCCATAACAACCGTGTAGTGAGTTGGTGAAGTATGTATGGCGGCAGAAATGTCGTCATACAATAACTCTACGTCCTCATCAGGGTGTGTCGAGGTCGGTGCGTAGACCTGAATTACCTTCAGCGAATACCGTTTGGTGATTCTGAGTATTAGGTACGCTACCCTAGTCGACACACTCTTTATAGACACGATGTTGTTACGGATGGACTTCCGGACTATAAAACCGACACCACCTTGGGACAGGTGGTCGCCCTCCCGGTGGTAGAGCAGATTGCCGGACTTGAGGATTACCGTATCCTCCCCCTGTCTTCGGACTTCAGATATATTATATATCAAGCACTAAAATTATCATTTACTTACTTTGCAAATATCATTTTGAATTGTTTGTCTGTTCCAGTTTTAAAGTATTGTTATATGGTGTTGCTAGCGTATACGAATTTGTGTAATTTGGTGTTTTAGCATGTTTACAATTAAGTATTATCATGTTAAAGTATTAATTAACATATTTATCATGTCTACTAATTTTTGATTGTAGCGACAGCAATAAAAATATGGCGATCTGATTTAGCTCCTGTTAGAATTTCTCGAGCAATTACCCAATTCACCTACTTGGCTTAACGACCAAAGTAATAACCGACTTCACGTCTGAACGTGCATTTCGATACACAGAAGCACTCTATATCAAATGCCACTTAATCGGTCACCTATCTAAGAACTAAACTTTGTGTCTCTGCTTAACATCGGTGATCGATTCCGATCATTTAGTTTTGCAAAGCTACGAGATCTTCGATTGGTTCAAACAAAAAGCTATTCATTAACACTTTAAAAGCTATCAGTTTTATATACAATGAAAGTCCCTATTTTTTGTCAGTCATTTCAAGGATAAAATACGTATTATACTATATTATATATTTAAACTAAGCAACACAATGTATTAAGGTGTATATTTTGATATTATTGTTAGTAATTTAAGATTTCTATGTGTGCATATTAAAAATGTGTATTTTAAATAAATGTTTAAAAATATAAAGGTAATTTTTCATTTCTATAACAACCTGTCCCATTAAGCTTTAATATTAATTATAAGTAAAAGGTATATGAAAATCTTTATTAATTTGGGCTCTGATAGCTCCATGAAGAGACAGTTATGAATTTCGAAATATCTTCAAATTTACTTGCACACTGCAGGCAGGACAGATTATTTTTTTTCCTCTGCCAATTGGTGGCAAGACAGAAAAAATTAAGAAAAAACTGCAAGGTTGAATAAGTTTTAAACTGCTCTTCGTTTTAGGGGCACGATTTATAAAATTGAATGCTACTTATTGCAGTATAGTACAGTAGCCAATGTTAAGAAGTAACACCGTATGTGTACACCTAGAGCAGACCTAATCCTAATTAATAATAAAATATTTAAGACAATCTATCTCGAAAAGTTACGTAAGTAAGAGTGAAGTTACTTTCCACCGGGGCAATGATGTGTGACCATCTATGTCTAGAATAGGTTGCACCTAGATGATAGAACATTTTTGATAAGATTAATTAAAATTATTACCTACATATGTACCTAATAAAATAAATATAATTAAATTTTAATAAAATATTATATCTATACGTATAAACATAAAGTGATCACAACACGATGCTTATTTATTTTTACAAACATTTTATTTTTATTGGTTTTTGTACCATTTTATATGATAATTTCGAATTTTCATACGTAGGTAGGTACTGAACGAAACGCATTCCCTGTCATTCTCTCACGTCACATCAATCAATTTTGGCAATCACCTGAGTAGCATTGATTGCAGTTGCCGAAACGTAATTTATTTCAGATTACCGCATATTTCTCTCGAGTTATTACTGAAATTGACCATGGCTGATACGAAAGAGGCAGATAAGAAGGTAACGACCATTATCTAGTAAACACTATAATAAAAACAGCGCTCGCTGCGTTGTATTCACCGTTTGTGCGTGATATAATTTGTTTGCTGGCTAACTGCTCTGTATTTATTTATCTCAGATGACCTTGCCTGGCTTTAGAGGTCACAAGTTAATCGACTACTTTGGTCTTTGAAGAAACATGCTGATTAAAAGTTAGAAAATCGACGTTTTAGCAACAGATTCAAGTTTAAAAATAACCTAAAATGTCTTTTCATTCTTTATAATAACACTAGGAGTTATTTCGTTTTGATTGTAGGTCGATATAATTGCTGATGGTTTGTTGTTTACAACATATTAACTCTTGCATAAGTACTTGTTTAAAGCTTTGTTATTAATTAACATTTTATAAGAATTATTACTAGTTGGGTATTATCATTCATTATCTATAAATCTTTGTACTATTCCATACTTGGAGTATGTTTGTAAGCTTGTATAGTACACATTTACTGTTTGATAAAATACCGAATGGCTATCACATTAATCTTATTAGATTAATCCTATTTTCCATTTTATCAATTTATAGTAGTTATGTAATTGCAAACTATAAGTGGAATTTTATGATATAAACTAATTAACATTAATAGCAGTAGGTACCTTAGTCTGATTGTGCATAATTGAATAAAATATAGCCCTTAAATTGTAGGAGATTACTTGATTATATTCTAAAGTAAAAAAAATTATTAGTTTTTATAGCATTACTGAAAATTTGTCACACTTCAATAGAATAAGATAATTACAGACTAATTCATTAAAATATGAATTATATAGTAATATATATGACTTGTTATATATAGATGAGAGAAAGTCATTTTAAAGTAATATACTTAACTTACTTTTAGTGCTTATAAACTAATGAAATTAATTATGACGCAATATGAAAAATTGATTGCAATATGATTAAAATGTGATCATGTAACAAGCAAGATACTGATAGAAACTTAACAGAAGTGGTCAGAATATTGTACTTCTAAACGGGCTGGACCCTTTTCACAGTTTTTGTCAAAGAATCGAAAAGTTTTACAAGATAAAAGATCAATATATATGTACACAAATATTTTTTAAGGAAATGAAACCTACCAACTTGCAGCGGAATAATGGTACACTGACCCCAATTCCGTATCAGTTGATAATAACATAATTATGCGACCATGATTTTAAATTACATTATAATATGCAGTAAAAGAAATTAGTGTAAATATACGGACTTTATCAGTCACTGCAAATTTATTGCTTAGTTCAGATTTTACACTGTTAACATTATTATTATTTATTTATAAAGTACATAAATAAAAACAATATCCCACAAAACTGTTCAGAAAGTTTGTGGGACATTGTGTAACTTGTAATGTTGCTTGTAACATGTGCTCTTTCATTCTATTTTAATAGTACTCTTTCCTGCTAGAAGAATGTAGAATTAACAGTTATTAACCTTTCAGGCAACTGACAATCGCCTGAGACCTGCGGTAAGCTTATATATTTATTATTTATTTTTAGCAAAACATATGCATTAATCATTTCCCAGCATGCCACAAAATATAAAATATTATTTTGTAATCACAATCACTAACAATCACATTTTCTAATAACATAATTATTCACATACTAAAAAACAGTTAAGTCCTATAATACTATATCTCATCAACTCTAGTAAGTAATACTAGTATCTTAGTTTTTGGTTAGAAGTAGGTGTAGGTTATAGGATATGGCGTGGTGGCGAGTATACCCCTGCATTCCACTTCTGAGGTTGTGGGTTCGATTCCCACACAGGACAAATATTTGTGTGTATAAATATGAATATTTGTTCTGGTCTGGGTGTTTTTCTATGTATATAAAGTATGTATTTACAAAAAATAAGTATTTATCCGTTATTTAGTATCCATAACACAAGTTCTTAATGATACTTATCTTGGAACTAAATATTTGGTGTAAGTGTCAGAAATATTTATTATTATTTTATTTATCAAAAAATATAATGTAGCACTTGAAAACGTTAAAATGAAATATATAATAAAAAAACGAAATATTACTGCATTCACATCACAATCACAAACTTCCTCATGTACTAAACTATCTGTCAAAGTGTATAGAAATATTTTATACATATTATTATTAGTTTTATATTTAAAAACATTCTTCTACATATAAATGTAAATATAGTTATATAGTTCTTGACTTTGTCTGCATTTGTTACTTCTTGTAACATTAACTATCTGCCAGTGTAAATCCCGTCAAAATAGGTCCAGCTGCAACGAATATTAGCCACAACAGACATATAACATTGTATACCTAAACCACATGTAACGCAATAAACGATTTGATTTGATTTAAAAAAGTTCTCTTTCACAAGATCAATAACTTTACCTAAGGCCTATCCAAACATGAAACAAACCAGTAAGCATAGTAAAGAACGGCCACCTACCAGATGAACCTATGATTTGGCCAAGGCGGCGGGAAGCCGGTGGATGCAGGTGGCACAAGATCGATCAACGTGAAAAACTATTGGGGAGACCTATGTTTAGCTGGGGACTAAAGTTCCGCAGCTGGGCATCACCTAACATAGGCATCACAGCAAACCCGGTTTTCTCTACCACACCGTAGCGAACACAGCTCAAACTTGAATAGGCCTTTAACCGTAAGTCTACCTAGTTATATAAATAAAGTAAAAATAAAAAGTACTTTATTTCATAAACTATTATATAGCACTTGAAAACGTCAAAACAAAATATAAACAATAAAAAAACTAAACACAATGAAATCACGAAGCTTCGATTCACTTACATGCATAAAAAATAAAATTAAGTGTAAGTGAATCCAAGTGCCAGTTCCGAGCCACCGCTCTGTGAGAATAACTAACAAGAAACTCACAGGCCATGCTCTTTTAAATTATCAATTAAATATAATTTAAATTAACAATACAAAACACACACAATGCATATTTTAAGACACAGAACACAGTGAATATTTCAACATACAGAATTTCACGCTCATATATCCTATTGGACAGAAACCTAACATGTGATCTATATAGTGCAGCAAAGGTAATTTTTTAGCACAGAAATCTCTTCGTTAAACTTGTAAAATGATGAGAAGTGTAGCCACTTCGCCCACATTGATGCTAATATATAATAATATATAAATAAATATTCTCTTACAATCACACCAATTATTTATTTCCAAGATAAGTATCATGTAGAACTTGTGTTATGGATACTAAAGAACGGATAAACATACTTGCCTATTGCCGCTTATTGGGCACTGTTATGTTCGCCAGAGCCTCGTCCGTTGATCGGCAGGTGCACGCCTTGCAGGTGAGGTTGGCTTGGGCTCCTTAGTTCTTGGTAGGATTTCTATTTCACTATAGTAAGTACACAAAACCTAAGCGTAGTAGCGTAATCAGTAATTTAAGTTCAATTCAAAGGCCCCATAATGATAAGTTATCGCAGTTGAATAGCAGCTAACTACTGTCATCTGTGTCAGATTAGTTGACTCCGGGAAGGCTGAGCGAACGCATTGCAATCAGAACTCAATATAAAAGTGTATATAAAGTATATATATATTCCTCAGTGATATATAAATCGATATGGATATTCTTAGTAAGGTAAATATAATACTAGAGAATTCCTAGGAGTATTAAGTTCGCTTTTTGTAAAAAATTTAATTGTGCTGTAAAGTTTGAATATATTTAGTAAACTTCTAGAAATTGCCTGGGAGTATTGATTTCGCTTTGTGTACAATTTTTATTTGTGGTATAAAGTTTAAATAAATTAATCAATAAAATACTTTTAGTCCTCTATGTATGCGGCGGTGGGATAATATTTTTTGTTTATTTGAAAGCTAAAAGGTCTTATTATAAAGCAAGATCTAAAGTAAAACCAGGTTTAAAACAAGTGCTGTCACTTTCGTTTTAAAAAAAAAAACAATAATAATTAATAAGCCTCTAAGATTTTGGTGGTTTTTGTGTAGAACAATTTTTCCATCCTCATTTGTTTATGTAGCAAATTTTTCTTACTAGTACCTACTTACTCCATATCCATGTTTATTTAATAGTATAAATTCGAAAAGAACTCCTAGTATGTTTGTTGCCGGTTTAATTGTAAACCGCTGAACAGATTTAGATGGTAAGTAGTAATTTGACGACCGATATGGCGTGTAGGTCAATATACCTACACTTCACTTCTGAGGTCGTGTATTCGATTCCCACACAGGACAAATCTTTGTGTGCATGAACATAAATATTTATTCTGTTCTGGGTGTTTTCCTATGTATATTAAGTATGTATTTACAAAAAAAAAGTATTTAAGTATGTTTATCCGTTGTTTAGTATCCATAACACAAGATCTTAATGATACTTATCTTGGAACTAAATAATTGGTGTAATTGGTTTATTATTATTTTTTTATTCCGGAAATCAACATTCGGATTTAACGATATTAATCTAAATAGATTTACCCGTTTGGGTGCTACTATGATACAGACAGACAAACATATATAAATAGGTCGAACAAAAAACATCCCTTTGTTATCGCATGAAGTAAAAAAATATAAGATTCTCGCACTATCGCTATTCGTTCGTAGTTACGTAATCGTTCGTAGTCGCGTATTTGTACGTAGTTGCGTATTTGTTCGTAGTAAAATAAAATAAAATATACTTTATTGTCTTTAAGTAAAGTAAAGTAAAAGTAAAAAGTTATTTATTTCATAAACTATTACATAACACTTGAAAACGTCAAAATAAAATATGTACAAAAAAAACTAAATATTACTACACTGAAATCACGAAGCTTAGATTTACTTACATGCAAATAAATAAAAATTACGTGGGACCAACTATATAATTGGCAAAGTGTGGGCGTATTGTATGCCTCTGCCTACACCTTCGTGGAAACAGGCGTGATATTATGTATGTATGATGATTGTCTGTGATAAAAGTTTCCGTTCATCATGTCAGCCTTATATTATTACCCCCCCAAAAGATAACACTCGATTGGGAGTATTTGCCCGTAATCACCACGCTAGGCAGGCGGGTTCGCAGCTTAAGTCATTACGCAGTTTAAGTCAGTACGCAGGATGACGCTGCTGTCTGTCATCCGGTAGGATTTCTCTTCGATCGAGTCGACACTCTTACGACTCCCTGTGAGATGAGAGGGGTTGTCACTATTCTAGGCCGGTTCCACACGGCACTGTGAAATGATGATGATGATATAGTGGATAACGAGGGCTAATAGAACAGGGAGCGCTTGATATTAAATGACACATACGGTCACCTATCCAAGGGCTGACCTATGAAGTCTGATGAACTTTGCTGATCATTCCTGACCACACACGTTTCATTAAAATCAATATCATTTATTTAAGTTTGGCTCAATAGAGCTCTTATGATAGTCATACTTATAAACTATCGCGCCCATTCACTGCGGGCGGGAGCTTGATCGTAAAAGAACGGGCAAGAAAATCGTCAAGGTTAGTTTTTTCTCCCGCTATTGTCACAACGTTTTCTCGTCTCGCAAATAAATGTTTTGATTGATTGCTTGATCGTCATTAATTCAATTATTAGTTGTAATAAAAAAGTGATGTCATCATCATCACAGCCCATTAACGTCCCACTACGGAACACGAGCCTCCTCTCACATATCAAGGTGCGAGGGTATTGGGTCATACTCCACCACGCTGACCCAGTGCGGATTGGCGGAGGCAGGTGTATGGCGTCCTGCTGTTAGATTTTTTTAAGCCGCCCATTAGGCCTCTAACATGGCTTAACGACTACCACATTTAGTGATAACCGGGACCAACGGCTTAACGTGCCTTCCGAAGCAAGGAAGCGCTCGATATCAAATACCACACAAACGGTCAAACATCCAAGGACTGACCTCTGTAAACTCTGCTGTACTTCGGTGATCGTTTCCGACCACCGAGCACCGCAGAGCTACGAGCGCTTCAAAAGTGATGTAGTAATTTAAAAATATTTTTCTAATTGAATTGAGTGAGTTACGATTTGTAAAATTTTTCATGGTTTATAAGGTATTTTCATGGGTATGGTATTTCTGTAATCACATCGATGTAATATTTTTTCAAATTGTTAAAGGGAAAAATTATGCCGATTTCACGGACTTTACAGCCTGAAACTGAGAATTAGTGTTATTTTGCTATAACAAATAATTAAATAGAAATTTGGAAAGTTATTAAACACTATACCTAATACTCTGTTGAAGTAATCTCCGAAACAGCTAGGCCCTTCAAAACTATATTTTCACTAACATACATACGATCATACGCGCCTTTTTTCCCAAAGGGGTAGGCAGAGGCATATTATACGCTCACACTTCGCCAATTATATAGTTAGTCCCACGTAATAATTGGCGAGCCTATTGCCGCTTACCGGGCACTGTTATGTTCGCCAGAGCCTCGTCCGTTGAACAGCTTGCAACTTGCAGGTGAGGTTGGCTTGGGGTCCTTAGGTCTTGGTAGGATCCCTATACATTAACAGCTGGCAATATTTGAGCTAGCAGATAGCTGTTTATGTGTCACAGTGCCAACATACTAAGCGCTCGTAGCTCCGCAATACAAAGTGGTCAGAAATCAACCCTTGGATGGGTGACCCGTTGAATGTCATTTAATATCGAGTGCTTCCTTTATTCAGAAGACGCGGGCTTGGCTTAAATCCAAGAGCATACCACGACGCCTCACACCTACCCCCGCCAATCTTGATGGGTTCTCGTGGTGAAGTAGGGATCATTTATAAATTATGTCATATACATTTTGTTAACTTTTGACCCTCCCTCCGTCCTTGTCACAGCTGGTCACACTTGTGAGACTCCGTCCTTAGTGTGATGTCATATATTTTTTAATTGTACAGCAAGAAATTATCACATTAAAACAGCAGTTCCAAAATGTTTATAGGACCTGGATTTTGAAATATCGCGTCACGAAATTTAGGATCCCTCCCATCCCCTTGTCACACCATGTCACACTTCGTCAACCCGCTTCCTCCCCATTAATGTGTGACGTAATTTATGGATAGCCCCGTATGACCTGATGCTCTCTAACCTTGGTTCACGAGAGATGGCTTCTGGTCAGTAGTGAGACGCCACTGAGCAGAGATTAAACAGATAAATTAGTTTAAATATAAGTAGCATGAAGAACTTGTGTTATGCATACTAAATAACGGATAAACATACATAAGAAAATGCCATGCCTCAAGAAATAAAGTTTCTTGAGACGTTCTTCTCAATCTTTTTGGAATCCTCGTTAGAGTCACCGACAGACTAACTGACTGACGGACAATCCCCTCCCCGTTTAGAATCACGACAGGCTGACTGACAGATCCCCCCGATAAGAGTAACCGACAGACTGACAAACTTTGAGAAAAATCCGCAACATACAGATAAACTGACAACGCTTGACAAATTCTGACAAAGAATCCATTTGCTTTTATTTCCTGATTTTAGTACCGCTCATATCTCGTTCATTGTCGTTAAGAAGAAAAATTATGGAATTTTCATATTGTGTATAAAAATTTCACGAATCTAAAAGATTCTGTTGATCTTAAAGACAAAATAAATATATATATTTATGGTTTTTGTAAATATACATATATAGATTTTGTCATAATTAAAATAATCATTTATATTATAATGACATTTATCAATTTGTAATTCTATTTTATTTGCACAAATGTTTGAATCAAAAACTTAATGCTTATGTTATGGTGGACGCTGTCCAATTGGCCTAAATTAGTCTATGTAACCATGCTATGGTTACCTAACACAAGCATACTTTTGCTTATCTTATCTTATCGCGGGGGCCACAGACTGACTGTGGCGCACTTTGACCCTTATGTCTGATCTTTTGTGCATCCCAAAGCTTAAATTTGCTTAAACGGTAGCTTCACTAATATTGTATTAGGTACACACTAAGTTAATGAAATAAACATTTTTGTATTTTTTTTGTATTTGTATTTTGTACATTCTTAATATACTTAGATTAGATAACACCCAGACTAAAACAAATATTCATGTCCATACAAAAAGATCCATGGAATCGAACCCACGACCTCAGGAACGGAGCGCAGGCACCTCCACGCCATATTGCCAGATGTATAGTATTTATCATTGTTACTCTGCTCTCAGTTTATTCTGGGCGGCCCAAGATATTATTATTTACCATAGTGATGTGTATGCTAAAATTACAAGCAATATCACAGTGACTTGCAAAGGTTTTAATCACTTATAATATACACTGACCAAGGCTTTGTCCGCGCGACCTTCATTATACGCCCACACTTCGCCAATTATACAGTTGGTACCACGTTATAGGTGGCGAGCCTATTGCTGCTTACCGGGCACTGTTATATTTTATAGGGATCCCTCATTTTCATCGATCAATAGGACAGGATCACTAAGAATGTCGCCTTCCATTACAAAATTTCCTTCCAAAACATAAATATTGTTAAGGTTATGTTATATTGCATTGTATGGCTTCACAGACAAATGAAGATTGTAATTCTAGTACCAAACTAATGGACATATTTAAAAGAGCAAAGCCTGTGAGTTTCTTGCCAGTTCTTCTTACAGAGCGGTGGCTCGGAACTGGCACTTAGATTCACTTACACTTAATTATTTTTTGTTTTTAAATTGTTTTGTTGCATGTAAGTGAATCTAAGCTTCGTGATTTAGTGTAATATTATTTCGATTGTTTTTTTTTTCATTTGTAATCATGACGTTTTCAAGTACTACACGTCATATATATAAAACACACCTTTGTATCTTAGATTTCATAATAATTATTAAGCCTCGTCATTGTGACTTAATAATAATACTAGTGTTATTTCCTTATCATGGCTGTTTTTTAGATATATAGATGATAAATAGGTAAACTTCTAAACTAAATAACTAATTTTACTGCATGTTTTGCAATTTTTTTTATATTTAAGTGATGTAATACTGTGCAAAATTAATTTTAAAAAACATTACATATTTTTTTGCTTTTGTTAAAAATACATAGACTGGCGATGTGATGTGTTATCTGTTAGTTTTATTTACTTACAAGCTGCCCGCGGTTTTACTCGCTTTAGTTTGAGGAAATATTTAACTAAAATATATTCCATTAACCGTTTACACGCACAATAGGTAGTGATACTCCCTTTCATTTTACGGAGAGTCGTAAGAGTCGACGAAAAGAAATCTTACCGGATGACGGGCAGCAGCGTCATCTTGCGTACGGGGCTTTCACTACGATCACCAATCCGCCTGCCCGGCGTGATGATTATGGGCAAATACCCCTAATATAATGTAATCAAAATAAAATAAAAAATATACTTTATTGTCTTTAAGATCAACATGATCATTTAGATTCGTCAAACATTTACACAAAATGGAAATTCCATATATTGTTTTAACAACAATGAAAGAAATATGAGCGGTATCATAATAAAGGAGTAAAAGCAAATGGGTTCTTTGTCAGAATTGGTCAGTTTATCTGTCTGTTGTGGTTTTCTCAAGATTTGTCAGTCTGTCGGTGACTCTTACAGGGGGATCTGTCAGTCAGCCTGTCGTGATTCTAAAGGAGGGAGGGGATTGTTCGTCAGTCAAACAGTATGTCGGTGACTCTAACGAGGCTACCAAAAGGCAACGAGATTGAGAAGAAGGCCTCAAGAAACTATTGGGGAATCAGGAATCTATTGAATCTATTGGGGAGGCTCATGTTCAGCAGTGGGCTTATAAGGCTGACACGATGACCCTGATACTGAGTGTTATGACCATTATGTAATGATTTATGCTTAAAAGAATTTTAAAAAATTACTTGTATTTTTATGAAATATTTTTATTTTTTTAAATGTTCGTTCTTGATAAGATACTTTTGATAGGCATACCAAACATACCATACTTACTAACTGCAATGTATTGTCATATTTGTACACTGGTTATGGTAAAACATGTTTAAAGAAAATACTAATATCTTAATATATTATAAGCATTAATATGTATGTTTTTTTATTACTAACACATGTTTTGACAAATAAATTTATCTAATTTTTTTCGGAATATAATAAACTAAACCTCTAAAAAAAGCTTTTTTGATCATCAAAAATACTGAGTGAGCATCTAATAGGTGATTAGGTGCTCAATCAGTATTTTTGATATACAAAAAGGTTAGGTTAGGTTGGCAATTTATTAATTTTGAAGACACGTTAAATAACACTCATTTTTTTCTGTTAAATAATGGCTTTGTGCGTTTACCACATTGAGCCAGTGCCGAGTAAAAGATATATCAATAATATTTAACTCATAATAAATGAGAATGAGTGGTGATAAAGATGATAAATGTTAAATTATGTATGTATTATGTATGTAGGTTCCCTTAGTGCTACTTTATTGGTTACAGCTTCGGGGGACCCTTTCAGTATCATCAAATTTACACTGTGTGTGTCATGTAACAAAAATAATTTAAAAGAGCATAGCCTGTGAGTTTCTTGTCAGTTCTTCTCACAGAGCGGAGGCTCGGAACTGGCACTTAGATTCACTTACACCTAATTTTTATTTATTTGCATGTAAGTGAATCTAAGCTTCGTGATTTCAGGGTTGATATATATTTTTTTTCAATTTTTATATTGTTTTGACGTTTTCAAGTGCTATGTAATAGTTTATGAAATAAAGAACTTTTTACTTTACTTTTACTTTTACTTTTAAATGAGATCCCCCTAAACCCCTGGAGTTCTCAGTAAAGATGTGGGATTATACTGAGATCTCACACGGACTACCTGAGAGCATTTGAAAATGTATATAAAGTATGTATTTACAAAAAAAATATATATTTTTATCCGTTATGTAACTCCACAACACATGTTCTTAATGATACTTATCTTGGAACTAAATAATTGGTGTAATTGTCAGAAAAAATTCCTGCCAATAAGTCCTAAATGTATCTTTATATGAAGAAATAATTTTAAATATCTGTTAATATGAGGGTAGATTAATATAATAAATAAATTTATATCTACCCAACATTACAAGTATAAGTCAGGCGTTTGTAAAAAATCTTTAACCTTGTGTTTAACAGATAGCGCGCATGATTACTGATTAGTATATAGCCATAATATGATAGTATATCGTTATCAAGAGACTGCGAACTCAATCAGTCGTTGGCTTTGCCATCTAAGAATACACACGTTTTTCCATGTGTGATTTGGTATTAGGTTAAAAACATACCTTTAAAAGTCTTATAAGTCAAAAATAAAGTTATATTTTTAATTTGTGGTGTGTAGTTTGAAATCATGGCAAGAGATAATGATGTTATACGTGGTTTGGTATGTATTTTGCATTTTTATGTGCAATCTATTATATATTCTATATATCTAAGAACTAAGAATTTTAAATGACAAAACCATATGACATGACTACTAAGGCAAGGTCCGACTTGTTCCATAACTGTAGAATAGAATTAGAATTTTGTATAATGTATTTATTTATTTATTTTATTTATTTATTTAAATAGGTACACCAACAAGTTCACATGCATACTTTAAACATTTAGTAAAGGTATAGGTTCCGGACTCGCATGAGAACCGATAACAGGCGTACACAACATTGTCGATACAGAGCAGACATTAATTTACAAAAACTAAAAATAACAGAATCAATTAAAAAAATGAGATGTGACAAAAATGATGTGCAATTAAATTCAACGGAATTGATTACAAATTATACAAATAATAATAATATAATAACAAAAAATATACTTATAAAATTGTTAATTACTTATATTATATTTGTTCCAGCACTTTGTGTTTGAATTCCTTCAGACTATCCTTAAAGAGTAGAATGTAGAATTAATGATTATGATAGATTTGATTATATTAATTTTGTAAATGTTTTCTTAGTTTTTAGTTTTTAAGTTAATACAATATTGTACGCCCATGAGGTAAAACACGGCAAGAATTTTTTGTATGTACCTACTCATCATTACAAACTGTGTTTTGACAATAAAATGATTTGATTGATTGATTGAAGAATAAGTTGGAAACGATAACGGAAGTTTTTTTTTAATTTGATATAAGTTATAAGGTCCGGTAAGCGACAATAGGCTCGCCACCTATTACCTACGTGCGACCAACAATATAATAAGAAATGTGGGCGTATTTTATGCCTCTGCCTACTCCTTCGGGTAAAACAGGCGAAAATGTATGTGTATGTATCTTGGAACTAAATAATTGGTGAGCTTGTAAGAGATTTCTTTATTATTACAATATTATTAATTCGCTCATGTTGAAACGCGACGCGAGATTATACGGTGTTACACGAATTCTGAAGCCAAGCAGCATTCCCAGTCTTTTATTGGATAGGTGACCGTTTAGAGTATATATTTTATCTGAACAGTTAAAAGGAAATTACTTATACCCTTTTTTGTGCTAAATCTAGTTTTCTTACTTATTCACATGAAATCATTGCGTAACTTTTTTGGAAAGTAAGATCATTATCGGCAATTTTTTTAATTATTGTATCATGAACATGTTTTATATTAACATGTTTTATACTGGTCCTTTTTAAAATAATTTATTTAAGAAGTAGAATTGTGAACTAAGCATATTTCCCATAAATACATCTCAGGGAACAGGGGTGGCTGAAAACCAGCGCCGTCTAGTGTGTATACGCTGGACAGCACAAGCTGAGCCATCACCTTTTGCTCTCTGGACCTTCTTAATTATAATTAAATTAAATTCTGGTTGCAATTTTAATATATAAAGACTTTTTTTAACCGTGTTATGTAAAGGGAAGCAATAAATGATTTTTAATTTATTTTTTTATTTAATATTCTTTACATTCTTTCTTTCTTATTTACATTTAATCCTTAACCTTTTAATAAAACCAAAATAGATTTAAAACGGGGGTCAAACCTATGACATCTCGAAGTTATGTGCGTAATTATCGCTTGCTCCGTGTCTCGGAAAGCACATTAAGCCGTTGGTCCCGGCTGTCATGAACATCTATGGCAGTCGTTATTAGGAAGTCAGTGCCTTCAACATGCTGACCGCTGGTTTAATCATATAAGTACATATTCTTGTAACTGGCGGGAGAAAAAACTAACCTTGACGATTTTCTTGCCCGTTCTTTTACGATCAAGCTCCCGCCCGCAGTGAATGGGCGCGCTAGTTTTTAAGTTTTGACGTTCATAAGAGCTCTTTTGAGCCAAACTTGAATAAATGAATATGAATTTGAATTTATTGATGTTTTCATCTGGGTTGCGGAGGTCAGACAGCAGTCACTCCACGTAATAACTGAAATTCAGCCAAATCTGGTTAGATCAGTGAGCAGACCCTGGGCCCTAAGTTTAAGTCTAGGGCAATCGGTATTATGCTAGGATATATAATAATAATATATAATAATATAATATTTTCAGACAATTACACCAATTATTTAGTTACAAGATAAGTATCATTACGAACTTGTGTTCTGGATACTAAACAACGGATAAATATACTTAAATACTTTTTTTTTTTGTAAATACATACTTAATATACATAGGAAAACACCCAGACCAGAAAAAATATTCATGTTCATGCACACAAAGATTTGTCCTGTGTGGGAGTCGAACCCACGACCTCTGGAGTGAAGTGCAGGTATACTGACCTCCACGCCATTTTGGTCGTCAAAGTCGTTTCATCGTCAAGGATATAATGATGAAAATACATAAAAAAATATTTAAAACTTTTTTTTAATAGTAATATAGGATAAAATTACCACTGCTTTTTAAACACTGAATATTTGTGTACGGATAGTATTATGTACTGTAGTGTATAAACCGGCAAGGTTAATTAGCTTTTTACTACAAGTATTTCTTATCAATGTACAAGATTTAAAAAAATAACACATTTATCGATATTTTGGCATCAACGCGCTAGTATTTTATTTTTTAACTTTTTTATGCGTAAATGAACCAGTCATGAACATCTATGGCAGTCGTTATTAGGAAGTCAGTGCCTTCTAACAGACTGTCTGCTGGTTTAACAATAGAACGATGTTACCCTCTGGGTTGCGGAGGTCAGACGGCGGCAGTCGCTCCATGTAATAACTGAAATTCAGTTAAATCTGGTTGAACCAGTGAGCTGACCCTGGGCCCTAAGCTTAAGTCTAGGGCAACCGGGATAATGCTAGGATATGATGACCATTTACAATAATTTACACCGATTTGCGGTCCCGGGGAGGTTAATGTATTTTTACGATAATTGTAGGTAATAATCATTCATAGCGTCTTGTTACGTGGACTGGAAGACGTTAGTGATCTCTGTTTATCCAATTTTAATTAAAAAATCCGATTTGAGGCGTAAATATAGAAGTAAATTAAATACATGTAATAAAAATTAATTTCTAATTTTCTAACTCAGTCTAATTGTCAAATTTCGTAACTCCAAAAAATACAAAATTTGACTTTTAATTGTAAAATTTCAAAATCTATTGATTGGAATCTCTCTCATCTCAATTCCCATACATTAATATTTAATTAGTTATTCACGGAATATCAATCTTTAATTTAATCTTTAGGAGGAAGTAAAAACTGTTTATTTTTCAAAGTTAAGGCACTACTTGAATATGGGTGTTATTCCAATTCGTTCATAACTAATTACATATTAATTTATGGGACTTGACCTTAAGAGATACTCCAATCGATAGATCTCTAAATTTTACACTAGATGGCATTAAAAGTAAAATTTTGTTATTTTTGGAGTTACGCAGTTTGACAATCAGACACACACACTAGTTTTATTTCACTTTTTACGTAATTTATTTTAGATAAAATGTTGTAAAAATAAAAAACAGAAATATTTTAATTTTAACACTGACTTTCGTAGTTGATTAAATTAAGCCTGACTACGAATTTGAACACATCGCATGCGCAATGGACTATAGACATAACTCAAAAAAGACTATTTTTGGGACATCACAAAAGAAGATCTTCTAAAGAATACTTGTCCTACTTGTGAGCGCATTAAATTGATACTGATTTTTTGATTAGTAATTCTGCTTGTGTTTTGAACGTTTGATTAACATTGATTCGATCTCAGTAAGAAATAGAAAGACTATGAGTACGTAACTCAAACCTGACCTATCTATTAATGGGTCGATGTTCCTTTAAGCATGCGACATATAAAATGTCCATGACTGTACTAGGCATGTATCATGTATGTAGGTATGTCGCGGCCTTGACTGACAATTGATTCCAATACTCAACCAAGTCACTAAAGTTGCGTCCTCAATGAAACTAAAATGCAGAAGATTGTTTACAATTTGATTCTCATATTGTAAATACCGAGAAGGCAGACGCCGTTGGTCCTGGTTATCAGTACATGTGGTAGAAGTGAAGCTATGCAACATGTAAACTAATAATATCTTTAAAACTATGTGGCATGATTGCGGTCAAATTCGCGTCTTAAATGTATGTGCATCTGCACCGAGTGTTCTTTTTTTCAACTTTTAGTAAAAGAAAAGAGATTTGTTGGAAATATAGAAAACACTAATAAAAACTTAAAGAATGGGGTCACAAATAGATAAGTAAAAATATATTGTATGTTTCCCAAATAATAAATAAATGAGTCTTCGTCGGTTTGAGTCTCCCTACTATTATGTATATACATTCATGCCTGTTTCCCCGAAGGGGTAGGCAGAGGCATATTATACGCTCACACTTCGTCAATTATATTGTTGGTCCCACGTATTGGGTGGCGAGCCTATTGCCGCTTATCGGGCACTTTAATTAAACGGCTTTTATAAAAATAAGAATTTCACCTGATTCCCTTTTACCAAGGTTCGTGAGAGGCCTGTGTTCAGAATCTGTTAATGGCTCAGATGATGTGATGATTTTTGATAATTTTCTCATTTTATCCGTGTTTAACAGCAGCGTACCAGTTAAGCGTACAAGTTCTGCGTACTATGGAATGACCTTCGTCTTACTAATGTTTATTCAAATCACTAAATATACTATGAATACCATAAATACCTTTACGACTTCCGATGTCTTGGCATCGTCGATATAATCGTATAATACTATGACAAACGAATGATAATGTTTCTGTTATTTTGTCAAAATAAAAATGACGACGCTCTTAACTAAAAGAAAAAACTATTTTTAACCTTTTTGTCTGTATGTTTTTGTTTGTTCTGTGGAAAATCTCCGAAATAGCTGAACTGGTTTTGACTCAATTTTCACTGGCAGATAGTTGATATTATATTAAGTAACTTTATAACCCAAAAAGTGTCCTAGCTCTGCGGTTCTCGGTGGTCGGAAACGATCACCAAAGTACAGCAGAGTTTACAGAGGTCAGTCCTCGGATGGGTGACCGTTGGTGTGGCATTTGATATCGAGCGCTTCCGTGCTTCGGAAGGCACGTTAAGCTGTTGGTCCCGGTTATCACTAAATGTGATAGTCGTTAAGCCGTGTTAGAGGCCTAATGGGCGGCTTGAAAAATTATAACAGCAGGACGCCATACACCTGCCTCCGCCAATCCGCACTGGGTCAGCGTGGTGGAGTATGACCCAAAACCCTCACACCTTGATATGTGTGAGGAGGCTCGTGCTCAGTAGTGGGACGTTAATGGGCTGTGATGATGATGATGATAACCCAAAAAATAACGCTGCCGTAGTCGTGGACGTAGACTCTCAGTAAATGAAATCTCCTACAAAACTGTACCAACATTTTTGTGTAGGATCATTAGATTTTTACATTTAGACTATATCATGAAGTACTCCAATAAGGTGTTTATTGAAACTCTACCTTCCACCATCAGATCCGCAGCCACCAGCGCACTCCGTCAGGCTCTCGGGACTTCAAAGAGGCGACCAAACGTGATGCCCTCGCGCGCCTTGAGGTGGAACTAGAGCGGCTGCTCGCAACCCTTCCAGATAACAGGAAGACCCTCGTCGAGAAGGAGTTCCGAGGATTCAAAAACCTTTACAGTAGATTCTTAGCTGAACGTGAGTATCCATATGAGTTCCTTTGCCATGTCATGTCATTCCCAGGTCCTATGGTCCCGGGTCTTTTAAGCAGGGCGTAAATTTATGTAGGCCATCATAATCCTGCTAACCTACAAGTGGTGCATCTGCTGATTAACAGACGAGGCTTTGGCGAACTTAACAGATCCCTGCAAGCGGCAATGGGCTCGCTACCTATTACGTGGGACTAACAATAAAATTGGAGCACTTTGGGCATATAATATGCCTCTGCCTTGCTGATAAATATTACATACTAAATAATTGTTTCAATAAGCTCTTCTATTTTTCTCTTGCCTTTTGTTTCTAAACGTGGAATCGATTTTGACGATTAATATTTTTAAACTGGGATTTCAGAGGGTCCATCAGTATCATGGGACAAAATCGAGAAGCTCCCCGGCGGCGCAGTGATCGACTACTCGACCCTGCCCATTCCGACCACGGAGCACGTGCACCACATGCTGGACAAGCTGGTGGTGGTCAAACTGAACGGAGGCCTCGGCACCTCCATGGGCTGCAAGGGACCCAAGTCCATCATACAAGTCCGGAATGAGCTGACTTTCCTGGATCTTACTGTACAGCAGATTGAGGTTGGTTTGCTAATATGACTTTGTGGAAGATTATTTATATATTTTTCTCTGTACTCCTTCAAACCTGAGGATCGTGGACAGCTTGGAGTCAATTTCTGGATCACACGTTCTGCCTTCACCGGTTCCTGACTAGCGTCATCATCACGACAGAATAGAGCTTGGTAGGCATGCGCAAAATTGTTTACTGAAGTAAACTGAGTGATACAGTTCAGTGGGAGTTAAAGATATGATCACTCATCTATAGTCCGGCAATCTCATGCGCGACTTACCCGCTGGGTGACAGACGGTGGCGGGGACGAGGTAAACAAGATGTCAGCGGGTGGGGTAGCGGGGATGGGGGAACTTCTCTTCGTGTGTAGCCGTGTGCTAGAATGACACGCTACCTCGTCCCCGCCACCGTCTGTCACCCCGCAGGACAATAGTGAACAAGTGATATATATGAACTAGATAGGTGAAGTACTTCAATTGTGTCATTAATTCAGGAACGACCCATGTCTACTTGGAAGCCGAAGAGACCCTCACTTGATCGGTCAATCTTGTTGGTTGGTGCTTGTCGTTCTTGTTGTTTCAGCAACAATCAGCTTTTCAGGACTATCATCATCATCTCAGTTCCAAAAAGTCCGCTGCTGCCCAGCCCTCCCCAATTTCGGATAGGTCTTATTTATTTATTTATTTAATAAGGTACACCAACAGCATAACATGCACATACATTATATAAAATTATTAGCAAAGGGTACTGTTCTTACATGCATGCCTATTATAGGTATACACAACGTTTAAAATGTAATAATTATAAGCATGTTGCAAATTAATAACATTCCTAAATATATTTCATTCGGTTTAATACAATATCATGGCTACGCACATCAAATATATTTCAGCAGTTTACTCTTGAAGGGTCGTCATTAAATATATCAATGTCAGATACCTTCGTGTTGATGTGGTTGTACCCTGAACATACTCTAGAGAGCGGCTATTGCAGACCAAGATTTGTCCTATAACGTGGTATATTAAATACTTTGAAACAGCGATGACGTGGATAGCGGTAGGGTACACTGTCTTGAAGCACTACCCCTCAATCTTCCGCGCCACCTTAACCTGATCATCCTTCCATTGGGTTCGCCGTTGACGAGCATTTTTTTGTGTAGGTACTTTTTATATACCCCTTAAGCATGCGGTGTACCTGATGAATGGTGGCCACTGCAGCTTAGGAATGTTTGGAGTACCCTGGACATCACTGGTGCATCGTCTAGTTACTAGAGTTTCACGCTGAATAAAACTTTTGAAAAAAGAGCATTGTCTTTCAACACAGACTTAAAGGGGAGCATTGGTCATACTAGTTTAAGACAGTGTGCTGTATTAAAGGCAATCAAATCTGTAATCAAAAAATTATATATTTTTAAAATATTTTGTATTCGTTTATTATGTTCATTGGATTGTGGTTTCATTCTTATAATTTATGGACATATTTTAAAAATTTTGAAATTACATTGGGTTTATTTATATTTTTCTTTGTTTAAGTTTTAATTTGACATCGTAATATTTTTTTTAATTCATAAAATTCTTATTAAATTGACTAGCTGTGTGTGGATGCACTGCTCTGTAAGCCGACATGTACAACTATATTGAATAAATGAATTAATATATAAAATATTTACATACATACATACAATCACGCCTGTTTTCCCGAAGGGGTAGGCAGAGGCATGATATACCCCACACTTCGCCAATTGTATTGTTGGTCCCACGTAATAGGTGGCGAGCCTATTGCCGCTTACCGGGCACTTCTATATCCTTCAGAGCCTCGTCCGCTAATCGGCAGGTGCACCACTTGCAGGTGAGATTGACTTGGGCTCCAGAGATGGTGGTAGGATCCCTGTGAACCGTAAAAAAAAAAATGTTTTATTAAAAAGAGCTTTTCCCACTGTAGCACCTAAACAAAACCTACAAATGCAACGTGCCCCTGGTCCTCATGAACTCGTTCAACACGGACGAAGACACGCAGAAGGTCATCCGCAAGTACAAGGGCCTGAAGCTGGACATTCACACCTTCAACCAGTCGTGCCATCCCAGGTTCAACCGGGAATCGCTGCTGCCAGTCGCCAAGGATGCTGATGTTCTTAATGATATTGACGCGTGAGTTTATTGCTAACATTAATGTTCTTATTTCTTGTGCCTGAAGATCCATAGACATTTGACACCCACTTAATAGGAGGCGAGCCTATTGCCGCTTACTGGGCACTGTTATGCTTGCCAGAGCCTCGTCCGTTGATCGGCAGGTGCACCACTTGCAGGTGAGGTTGGCATATTTGTGTTATAAATGTGCAATAAGGTAGGGAATTTATTAACTTTGATGACTTGTTAAATAGAACCTCTCCTGGCTTTCAGATGGTACCCCCCAGGTCACGGAGACTTCTACGAGTCCTTTCACAACTCCGGCCTCCTCCAGAAGTTCATCAAGGAAGGCCGAAGCTACTGCTTCATCAGCAACATCGACAATCTCGGAGCCACCGTCGACCTCAACATCCTCAACCTACTCCTCAACCCAGACCCTCAGAAGACTGTCTCAGAGTTCGTGATGGAAGTTACAGATAAAACTAGAGCTGATGTAAAAGGAGGCACTTTGATCCAATATGAGGATAAGTTGCGATTGCTTGAGATAGCTCAAGTGCCGAAGGAGCATGTTGATGACTTCAAGTCAGTCAGTCAGTTCAAATTCTTCAACACCAATAACTTATGGGCGAAGCTTGATGCCATCCAAAGAGTTGTCGATCAAGGGTCGTTAAACATGGAGATTATTGTCAATAACAAGCATTTGGGTGATGGTTTAAACGTGATTCAGTTGGAGACAGCTGTAGGGGCAGCCATGAAGTGCTTTGAAGGTGGGATCGGCGTTAACGTGCCCCGAAGCCGTTTCCTGCCAGTGAAGAAAACTTCAGATCTTCTTCTAGTAATGTCGAATCTGTACAGTCTGTCTCACGGTTCCTTGGTAATGTCCGAGCAGAGGATGTTCCCCACCACGCCTCTGGTGAAACTGGGTGACAACCACTTTGCGAAGGTCAAGGAGTATCTCAATAGGTTCGCGACGATACCGGACTTGATTGAGCTGGACCATTTGACTGTATCTGGTGACGTCACATTTGGAAGAGGTGTTTCGTTAAAGGTTAGTTTACCGATAATATTTTTCATTAGAAACTTGGCTGACTTTATTCTTACTACAGACCACAAATTCAAACTAACTTTCTGCAACGTACCATGGCGTTGTAGAATAAGCTCCCTGGCGAGGTTTTTCCTAAAGATTTCAGCATGGGGCTTTTCAAAAAGGGCGTGAAACGGGTGGGCAACGCGCTTGCAAGCGTCTATAGGCTGCAGCGGCCGCATGCTTGATATATTTTTTATTTTGCATATTTTTTTTACAAACGATGAAAGAAATATGAGCGGTACCATAATAAAAAATTAAAATCAAATGGGTTCTTTGTCAGAATTTGTCAAGGTTTGTCAGTTTATCTGTCTGTTGTGGTTTTTCTCAAGATTTGTCAGTCTGTCGGTTACTCTTATCGGGAGTATCTGTCAGTGAGCCTGTCGTGATCTTAAAGGAGGGAGGGGATTGTCGGTCAGTCAGTCAGTCTGTCGGTGACTCTAACGAGGCTTCCAAAAGGCAACGAGATTGAGTAGAATACCCCAAGAAACTCATCTCGGCTTTTTTAAAATTATGTATTAAGATCTAAGAGAGGCTGTTACCCCAGTGTCCCATAGTATGTGAGTTATATCTGGGCCCAAATCAAGAAGAACTTATACTATGGGAAATGTGTTCTCAATATATTCCAAAACAGATAAATATTTCGAATGTAAATACTTAAAGTTAAAAAAAAATCTAGTTTAAAAAGTTAGTTTAAATGTTTTTTATTTTAAAGTCTAATTAAAATATGTCTTATTTCCAGGGCACAGTGATCATAATCGCAAATCACGGCGACCGTATCGACATCCCTTCAGGAGCACTATTGGAGAACAAAATAGTTTCGGGCAACCTCAGGATCTTGGATCATTAACTGTAATCAACGCAATTTGAACTTTAAGCTAGACGTAATTGAGTTAGAAACCGCCAATGATATTACAAATAGTAAATTTATACTTTAAAAATAATAGTTGAAAATTAATCCTTAATAGGGCAATTTTATACCTTAACATAAACATATAAGGTTCATACTGATGCAAGCATTAATTCTTTTGCGTTAATAGCATTAAGCTGTCTACTAGATATATACTTTTTTTTATCGCACTCATTATATCATTAGTGAGAGCATTGTGTCTGCACTTTGTCAAACTAATTTCATAAATTTTTGGCTCCATATAAAGTTACGTTACATATACTAGTTTTAATCTAGAGCAATCATGTTGGGCCCCCACTTGAATCACGTAGGTATCCACTTGAATTATTTTACGCGCCCTGTTGAATTATTACGCGCCGACTTGAATTGCTACGCGTCCACTTGAATTAATACGCGTCCACTTGAATTACTACGCGTCTACTTGAATTACAACGCTTTTTGAATTACGCTATACCATAAAGGGGGAGGCGTCCCGCGGGTTAGGAAACCACGGTCTAGATATTTTGTATATAATATAATTGGAAGTCGCACAATTGTTAAACTCAATGTTTTTATATATAAATTTTTTTTATATAACATTTAAATGTTTTTTTTATAATTGATTTTTGTAATATAGTGTATTTATACGTTACAATAGTAGAACTAAAGAAACTTCAATTAAAAAGTATATTTATAAGAGTACATGTAATATAATATAGTAACTGAATTGTGGTTAGTTTAGTTTTTAAATAAAACATTATTTTTACTTTTACAACCCCCTAAGTCTGATATCCAAAAATATTAAAAATAATATTTATTTATGTAAATTTGTTTTATAACTTTGAAGTAATTTAATATACGTATTCCTTTACAGTCATAAATCATGTAAAAAGAAAATTTTATTATTTTATCTATTTTAACATTAAGCATTATTTTAAGAATAATATTTTTTGTAACAGACAAAGCGGATTTATGTCAATGGAAAATAACATGTATAATTTTAATAAACAAATACAATAATTTCTCTCTGCGCGGATTATTGCAAAAAAAAATGTATAAAAAAAATATATAATTTAATTCCGTGTTTTTACAGCATATTTATTGGAATTGTAAGTTTAATTTAATTAAATATTTATTTTTACCTTAATCTTTTATGTTTTGAAAAGGCAATGCGAAAAAATTTATATGATAAATTTATTTAAAAAATCATAATGTTACGTAAATTAAACAGACTTTCAGTTTTTTTACATTTTTTACGTAATAGAAAATATTTTTGATTGTTTTTTTTTAAAATTTTATTTTTTAAAGCATATTTGTTTATTTAATCTTAGAAAGTAGTGTCAAAGGTGAACTTATTGCCATAAGACATTCTCTGCCAGTTACCCAAAGGGTTCATTAATTTAAAAAATCACAGTTTTGTTTAAATCATTCGTTAAGCTACTTTTTTATGTAAGCCATCACAAAATTATTTATTTATTTAATGTAAAATATTGGTACTAAGTGCCATTTTATTGTTTACTTTTAAAAGTAAGCACTAATATATTTCTTATTTGTTTTTTAATTCGAAAATAAAAGTGGTTTTGTTGAAAATGTTTTTACTTTTATTGTTTATTGATATGTCGTTAGTCGATCAGTAAAAGGGCTGTAAATTATACCATGCCATTCCTTTTATCCTGCAGCTTGAGTATGTCACGCTCACTTATATGTTTCTGCGGTGGTGGCGTCATGCGTCGGGTCGTTACGTTCCCTAAAATATGGTTGAGCAAAACGCGTCTGCTCATGTCTACTATGTTTATCCGTAATGATGTTAATTTTGCAAAAAAGAGTTTTGTCTTTTCTTCTTTTAAATCTTGTGACTGCAGGACACAATTGTTTTAATATTAGGTATTTAGATTGTGAATGAGCGCGATAAATAAATTACTTTTGAATTTTGATAATAGTTGACCTGGGCTTTTCATAAAATTTTGTGATTCCGGGCTGGGCTTTTCATAGATCAATTCTCGATAAATTCGTCATATTCGCCGTATAGTCCACTGCTGAACATGGTCCTCTCCAATAGATTACATTCTATGGGACGCCCCGCCCGCGGGCAACGTCGGCCAGGCCAAAACCGGGTGGACCTACTATGAGAGGCGCAGTGGACGCGCCCCTCCTACCTCCTTGAGCGTGTGTGGCCGACTTCTCGGAAGGTCTATGTGTTATTCGTTTGAGACTATAGATAGGGACTTCTTGGCGGGAAAGTGAAGCGTCATGTCTGCAGTTTTGTTTTATTTTCTAAAATTTGTGATATTTCTAACATTAATGTGTAATAACGGTGGATTATTAACCGTTAAGTGTTGGTGAACATACATGAGTGTTGGTAAATCAAACAAAACAGTGCAACATCACTTTTCAAATTTTCTCTCAAGGAGTCCATGTGAGATCCCAGTATAGTCCCACATCTTTACTGAGGACTCAAGGGGCTTAGGGGAGGGTATCTCATTAACCATTTATCATCTTTATCACCACTCATTCTCATTTACTATGAATTATATATTACTAATATATCACTTACTTGACACTGGCTAAATGTGCTAGACGCACGAAGCCATTATTTAAAATAAAGAAAGACTATAGATAGTTCAACGAACAAGGCTCTGGCTAACATAACAGTGCCCGGTAAGCGGCAATAGGCTCGCCTATTACGTGGGTATCTATATAATTGGCGAAATGTGGGCGTATTATATGCCTCTGCCTACCCCTACAGGGAAACAGGCGTGAATGTATGTATGTATGTATTAGTTTTACAATTGATTAGCGCTAAGTGAATTTGTGACAGTCTCGTTAGACTTAGGACAGAGTAGAGTAAACAAAATAAAAGATGAGTTCATTTTATTATATATTGTATTATACTAATTGAAACAAAAGTACATAGGGCGAACTTCATGTAAACTCTTTGCAAGGCAGTGGTGGAGAATTCTGACCATAAATGGAAACTTATAGCGTTAAGTTAAGGTACATGAACAGTACATGTTGAAATAGTAATAATAATAATATAATATTTTCTGACAATTACACCAATTATTGAGTTCCAAGATAAGTATCATTAAGAACTTTTGTTATGGATACTAAATAACGGATAAACATACATAAATACTTTTTTTTTTGTAAATACATACTTAATATACATAGGAAAACACCCAGACCAGAACAAATATTTATGTTCATGCACACAAATATTTGTCCTGTGTGGGAATCGAACCCACGACCTTAGGAGTGGAGAGCGGGTATTCTCGCCACCACGCCATATCGGTCGTCAAAATATTTAATTGGTTACAAAAACAATTAAATATTTTAACATGTTCTGCCCGTTATAAGGTTAAAAGGTAATCTTTAGGTCATGCAGCATCCCCCCCGGACAGGTCTACGTCTCCGGACCTTGGCGTGGTGGGGGTGGGGGGCTAAGTACCTCCCGGGGGCCGGGAAAAGGTAACACCCAGAGATAGGCGACTCTGGGTGCCCTTAGTACTGACTAAAGAAATCCGTGTTATAAGTCCTCGAGCTAGAGCAGTTCGCCCCCGTCACGCGTCCTCGCCACCGCCAGCACTACGCTCAGGTCTCCAGGTCCAGGAATTTATAGTTTAAGTTACCTAAATGTTAAAGTATAAGAATTTTTTGAAACGGATTTGTTATTGTTTATAAATGTCTACATTCTGCCGGATGGTAAGCAGATCATCATCATCACAGCCCATTAACGTCCCACTACTGGGCACGAGCCTTCTCTCACATATCAAGGTGTGAGGGTATTGGGTCATACTCCACCACGCTGACCCAGTGCGGATTGGCGGAGGCAGGTGTATGGCGCCCTGCTGTTAGAATTTTTTAAACCGCCCATGAGGCCTCTAACATGGCTTAACGACTACCACATTTAGTGATAACCGGGACCAACGGCTTAACGCGCCGTAAGCAGATGATGTAGTCCATAAAATATGTCTCATAAGCAGTTCGGCGTGTCCTTGCGTTGCGTTTATTTATTTAATATAGTTATACAAGTCGGCTTACAGAGCAATACATCCAACACACCGGCATGCTAGTTCTCGTTAGTCTCCCTGTGTTATATATTATATATATATATTTTTTGTTTAGACATATATATGTCACCGTAAAATTGTAAATAACGTTAAATTATAATCTATCCCGCGATATTGTAATCTGTCGAAAAATTGTGATCCGTAACAAACTGCTCACAATTTAACGCATTATTTTTCGATAGATTATAATCTATCGAAGACAAACCGTCAGATTGTAAAATGGCATGTGACAGAACGCACCTCGCGCTCTGATTGGTTGAACTTCATGTTCCCCGCTCAGCCGCCCGTCGTCACCATCTTCGGTGGTTATTAGTCAAATCCATTTGTTGTGAAATGTAAACAAACAGTATTTTGGTGATTTAAAACAGATTTCGTGTTAATAATAATAACGCATTGTATTATAATAAGTTGTAGGGAGTGTTAACGGACCTGTGATAACCTAAAGAAGTGCAGTTAAATAATGAATAAGAGTTAGTCACCGAACATAACCTAATTTGTATTTTCAGTGTTTTAATATTGTTTATGCGTGTGAACTCATTTGATATCTTATTTGATAATATTTACAATGTCGGATATTGAGTCTGTCTGTCAACAAAACTACGCAGAATTCAGAGTTTTGTTGAGTCGGCTGAGCGGGGAACATGATGTTCAACCAATCAGAGCGCGAGGTGCGTTCTGTCGCATGCCATTTTACAATCTGACGGTTTGTCTTCGATAGATTATAATCTATCGAAAAATAATGCGTTAAATTGTGAGCAGTTTGTTACGGATCACAATTTTTCGACAGATTACAATATCGCGGGATAGATTATAATTTAACGTTATTTACAATTTTACGGTGACATATACATATAAACAAAGACCAGAATACAAAAAAGTAAAAAAAAATTACACATAAATTTACATATAGTATGTTTAAAAAAGACTCTACCCAGCATGTGCTGCAGTGGAGGAATACAACAGCGCTGATCTTCCGTGGAGACCTATGTGTTGGGCTTATATAAAACAATGGAGACAGCTAAATGCAATCTTTAAGACATGCAGGCAGAATTATAGGAGGGGGGGGGGACGGTAATTAAAATAACTGTATCTAAATGTGACGGTTTTGATATTTTTTAATGCACCACGTCATCCACATTCTGCCTGATGGTAAGCAAATGATGTCGGAAAAAATGTCTTAGAAACGGCTTTCTCTTCCGTCAATGAAAGCTGGCGTCTCCGGGTGTCATAAGTCCTCCAGGTCGAGCAGGCCTCCAGTGCCAGGCTCGCAGTAGCTGGCCAGCAGGCTCGCCATGCCCGAGACCGCAGCTAGTACCGCGCTTACCACCGCTATGAGGCCCAGGCTCTCGTTGTGGAACTCGCAGCGGCCAGCGTTGTAGAACGCGCAAGATTTCGCTGATAATCAATAAAATCAAATCAAATACTTTTTATTTCATAAACTATTACATAGTACTTGAAAACGTCAAAATTATAAAAAAATAACAAAAACTAATAAGATATAATTATACTCAAATCACGAAGCTTAGATTCACTTGCAACCAAACAATTAAAAAAAATAAAAAATATTTAAGTGTAAGTGAATCTAAGTGCCAGTTCTGAGCCACTGCTCTGTAAGAAGAACTGGCAAGAAACTCACTGGCTATGCTCTTTTAAATTATCGATTGGTTAGTTACAATCTTCATTTGTCTGTGACGCTATACAATGCAATAATAACAAAATTCATGTTTTAAGTCATTCATATTAGAATAGCCTGTATGAAACGGCAGTTTAATCCCAAGCATTTTTATCAGCCATAATATAGTCTTTAATAGAATAGTATCCCTTTAAAGACAGCTTGCGTTTTATTGTTAAGATAAAACAAAATACCTACATGCTTAAATTGATTAAGGCATCATCTGTCTGTCAATGGACCTCAGATAACATAGTAGCTCCCTCCTGCCTCGTAAATACATTCTAGTTTTGGCGACCGATATGGCGTGGAGGTCAGTATACCTGCACTTCACTCCAGAGGTTGTGGTTTCGATTCCCACACAGGACAAATCTTTGTGTGCATGATCATGAATATTCTTAAGTATATATATTCAAAAAAATATACAAGTAAGAAATGGATTAAAAATATCTTTGTCAAAATTCCCGCGCAACTATAATTTCCCGAAAAATCGAGAAACAATTCAACACGTTACGTGTTTCGCCCTTACACAGGGCATCTTCAGGTAAGATAGGAGCCTAAGAACAACAATGTCTTCACGACCAACAAAGTAACGTCTGAATCAATAAATTATTAAAAAGTGTACAATTTAAATACAAAAAAAACTTTTTTAGGCATTATTTGTTAAGTCTCATAAAATAATAATTAATAATGTAGCATTAGAAATCGCTTTCGTTAATTAATTTTTATTCAACTTCCTAGCTTTACCTACTTAATTAAATACATGAGTATGACATTGAATTAAAACTTACAGCTGATAGCATTATACACCATATGCCCCAGAAACTGAGCAGTTCCCGCGACGACTGCCATCATCAGACCGATGACCAACGGTTTGTCCATCCGAAGAACGCCGCGCAGGACTGCCGTACCTTGGAGTACCAGAGATGCGCCTGGAAGTATAAAAGCGGTGAAGGTAGGTATTAGATTCAGGTCAGGTAGGATTAACACGATCACCTGTAAAATATTATTACCAGCCCACAGGGCCTTCTCTCACAGTCCAAGGTAAAAAGAAATCACATACTGTGCAGACTATCAGCACTCGAACCAAGAAAATTGGTAAGTCATTCCTGTGCGGGGGCGGGGTGGGGTAACGGAGAAATATTAACCAATAGGATTCGCAGACAGGAGTTTAGCACAGATTTTACGCCATCCCATTGGTTAATTTTGTCCGTTTCTCCGCTCCGCATGCTCGCCCCGCTTCAGTAGACAGGCAGCCTTAACTCTGGAATTCTCTGCTCTGGTGCCTAGTTCCTATAATCCCGGGTCTTTAAGCCGGGTCGGAGCGGAGAAACGGAGAAATATTGTCCTATAGGAATCGCGGACAGAAGAGGAGCGACGATTTTATGAAATCTCATTGGTTAATATTTGGCCGCGTCTCAGCTCCGCATCCTCGCTTCGCTTTAGTAGACAGGTAGCCTTAAGCGAGGCGTGAACCGGCATTTTCACAGGCCGTCATAAGTTGGTACCGTGCTTACTCCACGGTATGAATCTCCTTAATTTTTTTTACTGCATCGACTGCGCAGGAAATAAGTAGTCACGATGATGTGTCACATTAAGAAAAGATTTTTAGATAACGACAAATGCCTTAGCCCATTAATGTTCTACTGATCCGTCTAGACTCAAGTCAAATTTAAATTGTGAGATTAAGATGGTGCTCCACCACGCACAACCATTGAGGACAGACGACTAGACGTGACCTATTGTCATTTATTAGTAACAATTTTTCATGTTCAAGCACACAAAGATCTGTGGACCTCAAGAGTGGAGTGCAGGTATATTGACCACCACGCCATATCGGTCGTCAAGGAATTGAATGATTCTCACCCGCGATGGCCAGTATGAGCGCGAGGAACACCTGGTACAGGGCGTAGGTGACGAGGCAGCCGTCGAAGCACGCGCCGCGCGTCGCGCCCGACACGACGCACGAGCAATTCCGGAACACTCTGTATAACAGTAACAAATAAATACTTAAAATACAAATAAAATAAAATAATTTAGTTGCATAAAACATGGTACAATAGTTGTTATTACATTAATTTATATCTCATATTCGTCTAATTTTTTTGCCAAAATAGCGTGCAATAGTTTTACACATACCTATACATAATTATGTATAAAAATAAAATTTTAAGTACATAATGTCAACCAGTCTATCTAACTATTCTATTGTTATTCCAGTCATAAAATTCATTCATAGAGTAGAAGCACTTGTCCAGCAACGTTTTCTCTTGAATAAGACCAAATTGAGGTTTTTTAAACTTTCAGGAATGTGAATACCTTTACTGCCATAAAGTGCACATTCTTTTGAAGAGACAAACCACACTTAGGCGCACATAAACGATTGTCAGTCAACTCCGAAGGCTCTTTTCTCTAACGTCTTTTGGGTTTCAAAATATTCGTAGTGCTGTTTCACAAACAATGCCAGCTGTTTGATATATAGACCAGTAAGCGTTAATAATTTTGACATTCTAAATAATGGGCGACAAGATTCCAAGTAGTGAGCACCACATATAGTTCTAACACATTTTTTTTGTATCTTAAATACTCTATCCGCCTCTGTACAGGTACCCCACATCATAAGACCATATTGCATTACTAAAGCCACATAACCGTGATAAGCTTGTAAAGCTGTTTCTCTTGAGACAGTTTTGCTTATTCTTCCTAAAGGAAATATAAACTTATATAATATCTTACAAGACGATTGAATATGCAATTTCCATCGAAGTGTATTGTCAATTTCTAAGCCTGAGAATTTGAACGAAGAGACGTCTCCTATTTCTTCATTGTGCATTATTTCTAAGTCGAATTTTGGATTACATATAAATTGCATTATCTTAGTTTTTGTCATGTTAATCATTAAATTGTTTGCTTTTAACCAAGTCAGCACAGTATTCAGTGCTGAAATAATTTCTATGTTAAGTGTCTCTTTATTATTTGATTTAATCAATATAGTAATATAATCAGCAAAAAGAATTGTTTTATGTGGAATTCAATTCGGTAAATCATTTATATAGATTAAAACAATATTGTCCCCAAAATGCTTCCTTGAGGCATCCCAAACAGATTCAGACCATAGTCAGATCTGTATGCCTTCTTATTGAATGTATTGTCAATTTTTATTTTTTCAGTGCATTGATATCTATTACTCAAATAACTTTCGAACCAGGTGTTAGCTATACCACGAATACCATACTGAATCAGTTTTGCCATAAGTCTGGGATGATGAACAAGGTCAAATGCCCTGCTCATATCAATAAACAGCGCCACTAGTGGTGTCTTAGTTAAAATACATTCTGTAGCGACTTTTACCAGGTTATATATTGCAAGATTTGTCAATCTATTTTTTGCGAAAAATTGGCTCATTGTCTAATATTTCAAATTTGTTTAGAAATTGCAAAAGTCGGCTCAGCACAGCCTTTTCTATAATTTTTGAGATATTAACTCACAATCAGGCAATGGTTACTGTATTCCCACTTTTTTAAATAGTGGCATCGTGCGTTTAGCACATTTAGCCAGTGTCAAGTAAAATATATATTAATGATATTTAGTTGATAGTAAATGAGAATGAGTGGCGATAAAGATAATAAATGAGATAGATGCCCTCCCCCTTAACCCCTTGAGTCCTCAGTAAAGATGTGGGACTATACTGAGATCTCACATGGACTACTTGAGAGAATTTGAAAAGTGATGTTGCACTGATGTGTTTGATAAATATCAACACTCATGTACGGTCACAAACACTTAATCTTAATCCACCGTTATTACACATAAATTTTCGAAATATTACATATAAAATAAAACAAAACTACAGACATGACGCCTCACTTTCCCGCCAAAAAGTCATTTATTGAGGTTCAGTGCATAATAAATGTTTTTTTTAAATCAACTAAGGGCGCACGCGTTTAGTCATGGCTGTGCAAACTCATCCAGGTTTACGCTTTATATAATATTACTACTATACGAGTATACTACTGCTCTTTCTCATATCCTAGCACTGTCCCTGTTACCCTAATCTTACGCTTAGGGCACAAGGTCTGCTTATTGGTCTAACCAGGGCCGTCTTTAAACTATTTGAGGCCCTGGGCATGTTAGGATCATGGGGCCTCTATGACTTTGAGAAAGCTCACTCACTCCCATCTGTCAAAAAGTTCAAGCTATGTTGTACACGGTATAGCTATGCGCATGCAGCAAGCTAAATCTAATAAGCAAGTAGGTATTGGAGTAAGTCATTATCATCAGATTTTTCAAAATTAATATTTTTCGGTAATACCTAAATATCGGTTATCATTTGGTAATCTGGCAGGAACTAGGGGGCCCCATTAGATCGCGGGACCCTGGGCACGTGCCCATAGTGCCCAGTGGGGAAGAGGGGCCTGGGTCTAACCAGATGAATATCAGTTATTATTTGTACTCTGGACCTCCGCAGTCCAAGGGAAAATATCATTATATGGTTAAACCAGCTGTCAGAACATAAGAAGGCACCGATTTCCTAATATCGACAGCCATAGATGTTCATTACTGCCGAGGGGTTTAAACCCGAGACCCTCTGAATAAGAACAATAGATTTCGCCACTGGGCTATCGTCGCTCCAAATCAACATCATCATCATCATCTCAACCATCTGACGTCCACTGCTGAACATAGGCCTCCCCAATAGATTTCCACATTGAACGATCCTGAGTCGCCTGCATCAATCGGCTTGCCGCCGCCTTGACCAGATCATCGGTCCATCGCGTGGGAGGCCGTTCTCTACTACGTTTGCCGGTTCGCGGTCGCCACTGGAGAACCTTAACGCCCCATCGGTCGTCGGATCTTCGAGCTATGTGCCCCGCCCATTGCCACTTCAGCCTGCAAACTCGCCTCGCTATTGATCGGCTACTATTTAACAAAAATATTCATAGTCTGCCTCATAGCTTCAATGGTTGCTGTTCTATTTTATAAACATACATACGTAATAGGTAGCGAGCCTATTGCCGCTTACTGCTTAGGCACTGTTAAGTTCGCCAGAGCCTCGTCCGTTGATCGGCAGGTGCACCACTTGCAGGTGAGGTTGGCTTGGGCTCCTTAGGTCTTGGTAGGATCCCTATACACCCTTAATTAATAAAAATGTGTCGTATTTACAGGAAGTCGTTGAAGTTGTCGTAGGAGCGGCATCCCGCCTCGCACGGCGTCAGGAACGAGTCAGACGCGCCCAGCCCGCACACCGGCATGAAGCCATGCTTCGCGGTGTTGCATCTGGGGATAAGCAAACATATAATACTTGCTGACCTGGCCAACTGGCCTCTCCTTTCCTCTCCCGAACAACACGTGCGGGTCTTAGAAACCATCCTTATACTGTGCAGACTATCAGCACTCGAACCAAGAAATTTGGGAAGACGTTTCTGAACAAGACCACTAAGCCGCTGCCGGCTCATGTGTTTCCTATTTCCTATGATCCCGGGTCTTTTAAGCGGAGCGTGAAACGGCATTTTGCAGGCCGTCATGAGTGGATGCGCTTTATACCGTGCTCATTTCACGGTATGAAGCGCTTTCATTTTTTTTTGTATGCATCGACTGCTTACCATCAGGCAGGATGTAGTCATTATGACGTGTCACATTCAAAAAAACAACTTCGTTCTTCTTCTTTCTTTCTTTAATGTTCAAGAAAATTCCAAATGTCAAGATTAAAAAAATTACTTGTGATCTATCGCCATACCTAACAAAATTGTGTTATAATTAATTTAATTATAAATGAACTTAAAGAAAGAATAAAATTATAGGAACATAATTAGTTGCTCCTTCTTTTCTAACATGTAAACTGATGTTGTAACCTATATTATTTTCATCTTTTATTTCAAATCTTGTGACTGCAGAACACAGGTTTTTGTAGACTTGTCAAATTGTTTTACTACAAACCTTGACGATTTTCTTGCCCGTGCTTTTACGATCAAGCTACCGCCCGCAGTGAATGTGTGACAAGAGCTCTATTGAGCCAAACTTGAATAAATAATTTTGATCTGCCACAATTTGTAGTAATTTCATCAAATATATAGTAAGTTTTATCTAGATTATATTAAACAAGTAGTATACGTCCTTGGCGCAATATTTGAACAAGTACCTTGGATGCGCAGTCACACATCACTGGGTCTCAATCGAAGTGCGGCGCGCGGGGGAAGGGGGCAAGGGAAAGACTATAGCACGGCAAAATATGCATTACTTTTAGTCACTTTTTTTAGTCTCCGATTTTACTGTACTGCCGCCTATAACAAACTCAATTTTGGCTTCCACATTAGAAATTGTTATAAACATTACTATATTTAAGGAATTCAGAAGCCAATAACTGATTGGTGATTGGTGGCTAAGATCAGGTGGCGAAATCTTTTGTCGGAACCGGAGCCCAAGATCCGCTTCGATTTGCTAAGCCAGCGCTGACTGGTTCATTGATCAGCCTATTGTCGTTTCGTTGCTGGACATTAGCTTATCCAATCGCGCAACTAGTCTTTAATAATGTTGGTTTATATTTGAGTGTTGTGTTCTCTGGTGTGTAAGTCTCACCCACAGCTGGCACTGCAGGCGGGCGAGGTGTATGTTTGGTCCAGTCCCTCAATAGGCCCGGCGCAGTGCATGGCCGCAATCACAGAGAGAAACGCCGCGGCTGCCAGCGCCAAGATGGCGCCCGTGCGCGCTGCCGTGCGAACCGGGACTAGCCCGCCGCTGCTCACGGAGAATCTTATCCTAAATATCTGGGGAACCACAGTAATTTGTTTAAAAACTCTCTAATATAAAAACTCTATACAGAGGGTAGGCGTAAAAAAACCCATCGTCCTCCTGCCCGGCTACAAAGGTATTTAGGGCTGACGCAGTATATCGAATGGTGCAATCACACTCGTTCACTTCCCACAGATGCTGGGCCTGAAGCCGGGTGCTGTCCCTCTCACGTATTTAAGCTAATCGTGGCTGTTGCCTGACATCAACTCTTCTCGAGATTCGCCTTCATCTAGATTGTTAAAGTCCACCGGGCAGTTTCCCAGAGCCGTTCTCTACGGCATAGTCTTGACTCCCTCGCAGCTCGATGCGTCTGGTACAATTAACGTTATTCATTCTCTCCTCGACCAGCATATGAGATAGCAAGCGTTACCAAACCGAAGACACTATGAATTAAAGTAACGCTTTGTGCAGTATGAAGATTATTGAGAAACAGTGGTCTCTTTGCGAGGTCGTGAAGTCGCAGAATTGCGGTCTGCGAATCGATGCAAACAAAATCCAGAATGAGTTAAGGCTTTTTGACTCAACCCCACTCAAACTTGGCAGTCCGAATGCTTTAGTTAGCTTGTGGTTAGACCTAAAGCCTCTGTCGGATGCTAATTGACATAGTTATGTAAAACTTCTGTAACTGCGAAGAACTTAGTCACCATATATTTAGTTATTGAAATAAATAAAATATGTTACCATTATGAAGAATATAATGACAATAGGTCTGAATATGCTCCCCGTGATAAGGGAACTGCGGAGATCCGGGTGGAGAATGTCGATGTGGTAGCGGGCCTGGAACAGATACGACAATTTGACGACCGATATGGCGTGGTGGCGAGTATACCCGCACTCCACTCCTGAGGTCTTGGGTTCGATTCCCACACAGGACAAATATTTGTGTGTATAAATATGAATATATGGTCTGGTCTGGGTTGTCTTATGTATATTAAGTATGTAATTATAAAAAAAAAGTATTTGTGTATGTTTATTCCTTATTTAGTATCCATAAAACAAGTTCTTAATGATACTTATCTTGGAACTAAATAATTGGTGTAATTGTCACAAAATATTTTTTATAAATTAATTTATGACGTGGGGCCGAAAATATAATTGCCGAAATATGGGTTTATATATGGGTGTGTTGACGACCGATATGGTGTGGTGGCGAGTATACCCGCATTCCACTCCTGAGGTCGTGGGTTCGATTCCCACACAGGACAAATATTTGTGTGTATAAATATGAATATTTGTTCTGGTCTGGGTGTTTTTCTATGTATATTAAGTATGTATTTTCTATGTATATTAAGTATGTATATATATGTCTCATACAACTCCTTCGGTAAAACAGGCGTGATTGTATAAATAATGTGTTTGACGACTGAAATGGCGTAGAGGTATACCTGCACTCCGCTCCTGCGGTAGTTGGATCGAATCCCACACAGGAAAAATCTTTGCGTGCATGAATGTGAATATTTGTTCTGGTCTGGGTGTTTCCTATGTATATTAAACATGCATTTACACAAAAAAAGGTATGCTAGAATGTTTATCGGTTCTTTAGTTTCCATAATTTAATTATTATATTATATTAATGATATCTATCTTGAAACTAAATAATTGATGTAATTGTCAGAAAATATTTATTATTTATGTTTTTAATTATTCATACATACATACATACATAATATCACGCCTGTTTCTCCAATGGGGTACGCAAAAGTACATATTATATGACCACATTTCACACGTAATAGGTGGCGAGCCTATTGCCGCTTACCGGGAACTTTATGTTCGCCAGATATAATTCTTCAAACGTACAAAACATTTAAAAAAATAAAAATATTAGGTACCTGTATGAACTCCCTGTCGTAGTGGAAGAACCTGTACAAAGCTGCATTGAGGAATCCAAGAGCTCCTATTTGCACCATAAGGGCCTGATTCCGTAGCAGTCTCTTAAGAGAGGTCCAGAGCCCTGAAAATAATACCAACGGTAAGATTTTTACTACAATCATCTGCCAACGTGTTTATTCTTATGCTTTTTTTTCGACTTATATGGCGTGGAGGTCAGTATACCTACACTTCACTCCAGAGGTCGCGGGTTTGATTCCCACACAGGACAAATCTTTGTGTGCATGAACATGAATATTTGTTCTGGTCTGGGTGTTTTCCTATTAAGCATGTATTTGCAAAAAAAAAGTATGTTTATCTGTTGTTTAGTATCCATAACACAAGTTATTAATGATACTTATCTTGGAACTAAATAATTGGGGAATTTGTCTGAAAATATTTATTATGTATTTATATTTCTGATCAAAGCTAAAATTAGTACAGTAGGGGTCAAAAATGCCTGGGTCGCTGGACTGTTTTGGGGTTGCAGGACTGTTCTAAAGGGTTACCGGTTTTTACAACTTTTATTTACGTTGGTAACAAAATGCGTTTACAAAGGCAAAGGGAAAACGAGATAGGAGAGTGGGGCTCACTGCGGCAGACGCGACCGCCAGCAGTCCTACCCACTAAAAATCTTTTGAAGACGCCGCTGTTGAAAAAGGGGCGGGGGGCCAGTGCTAGGGTTTAAAATATCAGAACCCGGTGGACCTCCTCAGAGAGGCGTAGTGTGAGGCGCCCCCCATATCTCCTCATGCGACCAGTGGCTGTGGCCGATTTCGCAGGGGGACTACAGTTAAACGGTAGAGGGTTACCGCGTCTCCGGGACTTAGCAGGCTCCAAAGGGAACATAAAGCATGCATGGGGGCTGAGGAGACAGCCGCACACGTATTGCTGGATTGCAGGGTGGTGGCTGATTGCCGGGCGAGGTTCCTGAAGACAACAGGCAGCCTTCCGGAAGCCTTCAGCGACGTTAAGGCGCTGATAGGTTTCCTGGAGGAACTGGGATGGCTGGAGTAATCCAGCTCTCACCCTCCTACGCAAAATGGACGCATGGGACGTCTGATTGCGGAAAAAGCCTGCACGACGAAGAAGAAGGGAACATAAATAATTTTTAGTCAGTAGTAGTCTGACACACCCTCCCGCTCCAACCACAGCGGGGGAAGGTCATTTGATGATTTTCCTTCTAAAATAAAAAGAAAGTCTGACATAACCTCCTACTACACTCACAGCGGAAGACGGTCATCCGAAAAAAAAGTGATCAAACACTTTTGAAAAAGTCGCACTTACGACCTTATTCTTTAGAAGCCATTTTGCACACAAATGTGATATCGTACATCCCTCATCTCTTTCATCATTATATAGACAGAAAAAATGCGATATAATTATCATTTGACTTATAGACTTGTGATTTGTGTTTTTCCTATTATCTATATCTATACTAATATTATAAAGAGGAAAGATTTGTTTGTTTGTTTGTTTGTAATGAATAGGCTCCGAAACTACTAGACCAATTTCAAAAATTCTTTCACCTTTGGAAAGCTACATTATCCCCGAGTAACATAGGCTATATTATATTTTTTTAAAAATTAGGAATCCTTACTAAAAATCCAATAATGTAACCCAAGGTGTAAAAAAATTACCTGAAAAATTCCTTACATAGCGTGCGCAGCGAAAACTATTGATGATAGAACTAAATTATGTACTACGACTTTGCAGTACTCATCAATATCTACAAAAAGTGTCGCGACAGCATATGTCTAAATATTATAGTTACGTCACAGTAAGCGGTTTTTTATTCTAAAAATTTAATTTATATGCCGCCGCTTGAAAAGGCTCTATATTTGTACCTTGGTATTAATCCTTATCAAAATAAATTACTTTGTATTCAAGACGGCTTCAACACCTTTTTATAACTTTTTGAATTATTCAATTCGGACATTTCATTTGGAAGATATCACGAGTTTAAAAATGCAAGTATTAGAAAAAAGTCGCGTGGTTGCCGCTCACCGCGCTCAGCTAGCCAGCATGCCATGTAGGCTCACTGGGGTACGGGGGGGGGGGGGGAGTCAATGTAGTCTATATCTATACTTCTATACTAATATTATAAAGAGGAAAGATTTGTTTGTTTGTTTGTTTGTTTGTATTGAATAGGCTCCGAAACTACTGGACCGATTTCAAAAATTCTTTCACCTTTGGAAAGCTACATTATCCCCGAGTAACATAGGCTATATTATATTTTTAAAAAAATTAGGGATCCTTACTAGAAATCCAATAATGTAACCCAAGGTGTAAAAAAATGACTTGAAAAATTCCTTATATAGCGTGCGCAGCGAAAACTATTGATGATAGAACAAAATTATGTACTACGACTTTGCAGTACTCATCATTATCTACAAAAAGTGTCGCGACAGCATATGTCTAAATATTATAGTTACGTCACAGTAAGCGGTTTTTTATTCTAAAAAATTAATTTATATGCCGTCGCTTGAAAAGGCTCTATATTTGTACCTTGGTATTAATCCTTATCAAAAAAAATTACTTTGTATTCAAGACGGCTTCAATACCTTTTTATAACTTTTTGAATTATTCAATTCGGACATTTCATTTGGAAGATATCACGAGTTTAAAAATGCAAGTATTAGAAAAAAGTCGCGTGGTTGCCGCTCACCGCGCTCAGCTAGCCAGCATGCGATGTAGGCTCCATGTAAGCGTCAGTGGGGTACGGGGGGGGGGGGAGAGTCAATGTAATCTATATTATAAAGAGGAAGGATTTGTATTTTTATATGTAACGAATAAACTCAAAAATTACTGGACCGATATTAATAATTCTTTTTTCATTAGATAGCTACATTATTACGATTTCCGGGCTCCCGACCATCAGTTTATTTTGTCACCTAAAAATAATTTAATGTCAAATGTTGTTTATGGGGAAGATTTACAATAATCGCTTTAGTTATCTATCCCAAAACAACAGGTTGCTCTCCGGGACTGCCGGTAAGAGTAAAAACTAAGTATTAATTAGATTTAAATATTTTCATCATTAACAACTTCAACATCCACATAAAGACAATCTATGCAGCCTGCGGATAATGACTGCGTCGTCGATGTTAGTGTCCGTGTCTGTGATTTGATCTGGAAATCATTTTGCTGACCGTGTCTTTTCTGGGTAGGCATTTTACAGCGGTAGCCGACATCCACGCGGGCGGAGCCGCGGGCGACTGCTAGTAATATTATAAAGAGGAAAGATTTGTATTTTTGTATGTAACGAATAAACTCAAAAAGTACTGGACCGATTTTAATAATTTTTTTTTCATTAGAAAGTTACATTATTAGTGAGTAACATAGGCAAAATTTTAATTTGTAAAAAAATAGGGTTTCGTAAGATATATGGGTTTTTCGGACACAAAGTGTAAAAAATCAACCAGGACAGTTACTCATTTTGCGTACGCAGCCTAAACTAAAAAAGATAAAATAAATAAATAAATATTCTTTTACATTAGATAGAGAACCACAAAATGTGCTAAATAATTGTAGATCTTATAAATATCTACTAAAAATTCCGCGACACACTATACCTATCTATGTCGAGTGAGGCATAACAACTATTTTTTTATTGTACTACATTTAAACGCATTTAATTTACTTATGATATTAATCCTTATCAAAATAATCTATTTCATCACTAAGTGCAGTTTATGTAGATAATATTTAGTCTTTGAATGATCAAAATTTGACGTTTGGTTTTGAAGTTATGGCGAAATTAAATTATTACGATTTCTGCTGCACGGCGCCCTATCACGGGTCGAGGCTCCCGGCCATCAGTTTATATTGTTACCTGAAAATAATTTTACGTCAAATGTTGTTTATAGAGAAGCTTTACAATAATCGCTTTAGTTATCTATCCCAAAACAATGGGTTGCACTCCGGGCCGGTAGGAGTGAAAACTTAGTATTAATTACATTTAAATATTTTCATCATTAACAACTTTAACATCCACATAAAGACAATCTATGCAGCCTGCGGATAATGACTGCGTCGTCGTAGTGTCGGTGTCTGTGAATTGACCTGGGAATCATTTTGCTGACCGTGTCTTTTCTGGGCAGGCATTTTGTAGCGGTAACCGACATCCACGCGGGCGGAGCCGCGGGCGACCGCTAGTGTAATATAAACTAATAAAGTAGTTTTGACGTGTTTATGTCATTATTGCGATTGGCGTATCGTTTGATTATCTTTATTCAAGATACAAACAAATATAAGTATTGATCATCATATCAGCCTTATAAAGTCCACTACTGAACATTAGCCTCCCCAATAGATTACATTCTAGGTATTTGCCCATAATCACCACGCTGGGCAGGCGGGTTAGTAATTTATTGATTCAGGCGTTACTTTGCGGAAATCCATTGTAAGCGAGTGATGGATTAAAAATATCTTTGTAACAATTCCCGTGCTACTATAATTTCCCGAAAAATCGAGAAACTATTCAACACGACACGTGCTTCGCCCTTACACAGGGCATCTTCAGGTAAGATAGGAGCCTCAGAACAACGATGTCTTCACGACCAACGCCGAAACGAGAGACAACTCTTCTTGACTTTTAATCTATCACTCGCTTAGGCGGGTTAGTGATCGCAGTTCAAGTCAGTACGCAGAATGACGCTGCTGCCCATCATCCGATAGGATTTCTCTTCGTTGACTCTATGAGATGATAGGGGGTGGCTATCCTTGACCGGTATAACACGGTATATTAGTAAGTATTGAATGTAAGAGATGTTCATGAAGGCCGGGCCCACCCGGCGTGTCCGCGGCACGAAGCAAACAATAATTACGCACATAACCTCGAAAAGTCATTCAGTCAGTGAGATCTGGATTTCCACCCGAAATCCTCTGCATTGCAATACCTGAGGCATTCCTAGCGCTGACACATTTAAAACAATTACACCCATTTTTTGAAGAGCCCCATGCTGTAAGCAATATGGAACTCAATAGGCAAATTACAAACTGCCTTACCACCAGGTAACGGATCCCTGACATCCTCATTGTGTCTTTCCTTCACATCGGGCAGCAGCTGGTACAGCACCGCGAACATGAGCGTTAGCAGGCAGATGGCGAGGTGTGGAATCCACCAGTGCGCGCGGTTGGCGCTGTAGCGGAGCCACTCTTTCCCGGTCAGGCCCAGAGACAGCTGGATTGTTATCAGCATTCCTGGGTTAAAAAGAATGTTACAGCTATGATTAGGTAGGAAGTAGGTAGCTCCATGTAGCTTCGCTGTATTACATACATACATACATTTACGCCTGTTTCCCCGAAGGGGTAGGCAGAGGCATGTTATACGCCCACACTTCGCCAATTATGTCCCAGGTTTTAGGTGGCGAGCCTATTGCCGCTTACTGGGCACAGTTATGTTCGCCAGAGCCTCGTCCGTTGATCGGCAGGTGCACTACTTACAGGTGATGGCTTGGGCTCCTTAGGTCTTGGTATGGAAAAAAACACAAGAAGTAATGTAAGTAGGTAAAAGTATGTAAATAACAGCCAGTCACTAAATTGTTAACCGTATGTTTCTGTTATCAGCATTCCTCGATTATGAAAGGGGATAACTTTACATCTATGATCAACAAAACATTAATATTTAAATATTCCACGTAAAATCTGTTTACCGTGCTTAGTTCACGGTATGAGAAGTTCCATTTTTTAAGGCTACATCGACTGCTTAGTGCTTACCAACAGTCAGTTCTTATGGGTGACATAAAAAAATATTAAGAAATAAAAAAAAAATCTGACAATTACACTAATTCTTTCATATCCAAAATAAGTATCATTACGAACTTGTGTTATGGATACTAAACAACGGATAAACATACATAAATACGTTTTTTTTTGTGTATACATAGAAAAACAGCCTGATCAAAACAAATATTCATGTTCACGCACACAAAGATATGCCCTGTTTGGAAATCGAACCCACGACCTCAGGAGGTTTATTGTACTTTTTAATACCGTTATCTTGCGATGCTTTAAGTTTACCTAAGATAAAATAAAAATAAAATAAAATATACTTTATTGTCTTTAAGATCAACATGATCAATTTAGATTCGTCAAACACACACACACACACAAAATTGAAATTCGATGTATAATCAAACTTTAACTTAGAGTTGTGCATTCTAGGCAAACATTTTCACTGGTGCAGAAATACCAACAGGCACAGAACCAAATTAAAGAACATATATTATCTGCAAATGAATTGATTGAACTAGCTAACTATAATGCAGAAAGATATGATTCAACATTAAATAAAAATTCAAATATATGTTTGGAGGAGGCCCGGGAACCCTCTCTTAATGTTGTCTCCTGTCATACATTGACCTCTCCTGTACTATTGCCTGGCTCATTTTGTAACAAGCCAATAGACAAGAAAACTATTATTTTCTCAGACAAACTCGGGCAAGGCATAGGTTCTATACTAATAAATAGGTTTAATAAAAATGTCATTAATTATTGTTCTCCTGGACAGAATATGTATAATATCGTCTGTAATATAAAAAAGAAGGACGTATGTGAATGTTCAGACATAGTATTGTTATTTGGTGACAGTCTCTCGGTGAAAAAAAGGGACATTGTAAATAGTATTGATATTTTGACTCAGCTACAAGCGGACACAAAATGTAAATTTATTATTAGTGCATTCCCCTATGCAACAAATTTGACGCGGGAGCAAAATCAGCGAATTGCTGATTTGAATTTATTATTATATAACTTGACATGTCGTCATAGTGATGTATTATTTTTTGATATAAATAAATTTATAAAGTTTTTTAAGTTGACTTCTGATACAATGTATCTAAATTATAGATTTAAGGTACGAATTGCTTCTTTGTTAGCATTTAATATTCAGGATTCTGTTATAAAATCTATAACACAATCCAAAATTAATTTTGTACAAGTTAGTAGTCCTACTAATATTTCCTTTACAAATAATGCCTTGACATCACCTAGTTTAAACTGAGACACAAGACAAAGGCCAAGCCCTTTGAACTTAAGATTGTGCATCAAAATATTCAGGGCTTGGCTGGCAAGGTTCTAGAATTAGAATTATTTATTAAAAGCAGGAATATTGATATTATTTGTATAACTGAGCACTGGCTAAAGAAAAATGATACATCATTGGTTCTAAGTAATTATGATTTGATAAGTTCTTATGTTAGAGTATCAGCAATTCACGGTGGTTCTTTAATTTTTGTAAAAGACAGCCTTAGATGTAAAGATCGAAAAGATATTGTTAGCCTTTCCGTAGAACTTGTAATAGAGCTCTCCTGTGTGGAATTAGACAAATTTGTTGTTGTATGCGTATACCGACCTCCTTTAGGAAATAGTGCAACTTTTGAAACGGTTATGGAAGAGGTATTAAAGAAATTAAAATTAAAAAACAAACATATTATTGTATGTGGGGATTTCAATGTGAACATTCTTGAAAGTTCATCATTGACCACTCGGCTGGTTTCTTTGTTTAAATGCTTTAATTTGGTTAACCAATTTTCTGAACCAACTAGAATTACCACACACTCAGCTACATGTTTGGACAATATTTTTCCGGAGTGCATACCGGTAGATAAATCAGTATTTAGTTGTCTGACTTCTGACCATTGTGGATTACAAGTAAATTACATTGATGAGGTACATGAACCAAAATCTTTTCAATACAGACCTGTGACAGGTAAACGGTTAGAATGCTTCAAAGATAATGTTAGTAAAAATCTTGCTACGCGTAAAATTGTGCATAAGAATCCTAATATAATGTATGAAAATTTATTTAATGTAATTCAAACAGATTTTAACAAAATATTTACACCTAAATCTATTAAACCTACAAATAAACTTCAGTTTTGTGAGTGGGCAACTCAGGGAATATATAAGAGTAGAAATAGACTTTACGAATTATATAATTTAAAAAAATATAATCAATTCCCAAGTTTCTTAGAACATGTCAAAAATTATTCAAAAGTATTTAAAAGGGTGTGTGTAATGGCCAAATCCTTGTTCACAAAAAATAAAATATTGACATCCAGTAACAAAATTAAAGCAACTTGGAACGCTATAAGTCGCGAATCAGGAAAGTGTAAACCACGTGATAATAACTACGCTCTTAAGGAGGATCAGGGAGTCGTTAATGATAATACAGCAATTGCAAACATATTTGATGAATACTTTGCTAAGATTCCTGCACTGACCACTTTTGAGCTGAAATCTTCACCGTCCACTGCCTTAGCTGTGCTTGAGAAATCCTTGCCTAATTATAGTTCCACATTTAAGTTCCATCATATTCATCAATTAGACATAATTAAAACTTTTGGATCTATTAAGTTAAAGAATACTGGCGATCTGTGGGATATGTCTGTTAAAGTTATTAAGACTATCTTGGATTCTATTGCTCCTTATCTAGCAGAATTATTTAACAAGTGCGTCGATGAAGGGACTTTCCCCGATCTTATGAAACTTAGTAAAGTCATACCTCTGTTTAAGACTGGCTCAAAGGAGGATAAAAGTAACTATAGACCAATTTCAATTTTACAAACTTTAAGTAAAGTTTTTGAAAAAATTATCTTAGATCAGTTATCTGCATACTTTTATGTAAATGAACTTTTGCACAGTCAACAATATGGTTTCATGAAGGGTCGTTCTACAGCTGATGCTGGTGCTGCGTTACTACAGCATATTTATGATGCCTGGGAGAGGTCGCAAAACGCCATAGGAGTGTTTTGTGACTTATCGAAGGCTTTTTACTGCGTTGACCACGGTACCCTTATTCTTAAGCTTAATTTCTATGGCGTGTGTGATTTGGCTCAGAAGTTGATAGTTTCATATCTTACATCTAGATTTCAAAAAGTAGATATTAATGGCGCTAAATCATCTGGTTCGTGTATACAGATGGGCGTTCCTCAAGGCTCAATCTTAGGCCCATTTTTGTTTCTGGTGTATATAAATGATCTTCCTTTCTTTATTAGTAGAAAGTGTGAAATGGTGTTATTTGCAGATGACACATCAATAATATTTAAAACTAACAGAAATAAAAATAATTATAACGATGTAAATAGTGCACTTTCAGAGTTGCTTCACTGGTTTAGTGTTAATAATCTTCAGTTGAATGCTAAAAAAACTAAATGTGTTAATTTTTTACTACCCAATGTAAGAGATGTTGAAACCAATATAGAATTGAATGGTCAGAGGTTGGAAATGGTCGATTCAACCTTATTTCTAGGTGTAACACTAGATAAACACCTTCAATGGGGCCCACATATCGAAAGCCTTTCTGGTAAACTGAGTTCTGCCGCATATGCGATTCGAAAAATTCGTGAGATAACGGATGTCGAAACTGCTAGAATTGTTTATTTTAGCTATTTTCACAGTTGGATGTCCTACGGTATTTTATTGTGGGGATCTGCCGCTGAAATTGAGACTATTTTCATTTTACAGAAACGAGCTATACGTTTTATTTATAAACTACGGTCTAGATCATCCCTTAGAGAGTTGTTTCGGGAAATTGGTATTTTAACTACTGCCTCGCAGTTTATCGTTAACTGTATTTTGTTTGTGCGGAAAAATATAAATAATTATTCTAAGCGCTGTGAACGTCACAGCTTTAACACACGAAATAAAAATAAACTGTTAAATCCTTTTCTAAGACTCCAAAAAATTCGGAAGTCTTTTATGGGGCAAGGTATGAAATACTACAACAAAATTCCGCATGATATATTGGATTTGCCCTTAAACAAATTTAAAGTAGCTATTAAAGAAACATTGATTAAGAAAGCATACTATTGTACGCAAGATTATATAAATGATAAGACGGCATGGCTGTAAATTGTATCTATCATAGAACAAACAATTTTGTGGTCTGCGGCTGTTTGATTTTTATAATATTATTGTTATTTCTGCTACTTTAATAGTACAAATGTGTACAAATCTTTTTATTTTGTGGCTTGAGTATGTCATGCACACTTAAATGTCTCTGGGGTGGCGGCGTTATGCGTCGGGTCGTTACATTCCCTAAAATATGGTTGAGTGAAACGATGGCTGGTTCATTCGTCATACTCGTGAACGAGTGCTGCTTGTAGGGACTGGTCTGCTCTTGTCTACTATTTTTATTTGTAATTAAAGATTTAGCTAACTGAGAAAAGTTAATATTATTTTTAATCTGATAGCTGCACACACAATTTTTGTTGTCCTATCATTCTCCTAAATGATGTTTTTGATTAGGAACGCATAGTATTGTTCAAATGATTATATAGATATTAAGACTGAATTGCTGTAAATTATATCTTTCATAAGACCAAAAATATTTGTGGTTTGCAGCACATTTAATTAATATAATGTTATTTTTGTTAAAATTTGTTTATCCTGTAGCTTGAGTATGTCATGCTCACTCAAATGTCTTTGCGGTGGTGGCGTCATGCGTCGGGTCGTTGTGTTCCCTAAAATATGGTTGAGCGAAACGATGGCTGGTTCATGCGTCATACTCGTGAACGGGTGCCACCAGTGAGGACTGGTCTGCTCATGTCTACTATGTTTATTCGTACTCATACTCGTATAACTTAAAATAAAAAGTTATTTTCTTCTTTTATTTTAAATCATGTGACTGCAGAACACATGTTTTTGTAGATTTGTCAAATTGTTTTACTACTAAGTACATATTCTTGTAACTGGCGGGAGAAAAAACTAACCTTGACGATTTTCTTGCCCGTTCTTTTACGATCAAGCTCCCGCCCGCAGTGAATGGGCGCGCTAGTTTTTAAGTTTTGACGTTCATAAGAGCTCTTTTGAGCCAAACTTGAATAAATGAATATGAATTTGAATTTGAATTTGAACTGTTAACAATTCAGTGATTCATGTATAGTAAGTATGTAATTACAAAAAAAAAAAAAAAATATGTATGTTTATCCGTTGATTAGTATCCATACCACAAGTTCTTAATGATACTTATCTTGGAACTAAATAATTGGTGTAAGTGTCAGAAAATATTTATTTTTATTCAAGTTTTGTGCAATAAAGCTTATATGAACTTCAACTAAAACTACCGCCTACCTACTTTTATCGTTTAATACTTTAATACCCATAGTACAAAAGTAGTTTGAACCTATTGGCTACATTATTAATAAGTCTGAAATTAAATGAAATAAAATTGTATTTAGACATAAATATATAACGACCGATATGGCGTGGAGGTCAGTATACCTACACTTCACTCCAGAGGTTGTGGGTTCGATTCCCACACAGGACAAATCTTTGTGTGCATGAACATGAATATTTGTTCTGGTCTGGGTGTTTTCCTATGTATATTAAGTATGTATTTACAAAAAAAAAGTATTTAAGTATGTTTATACGTTGTTTAGTATCCATAACACAAGTTCTTAATGATACTTATCTTGGAACTAAATAATTGGTGTAAGTGTCAGAAAATATTTATTATTATTATTATATAAACAAAGTACATAAATCATAACAATAAACAAGTTTTACAAAGAAGTTTAAATATAATATGCCTAAAAAGGACTCCACTTAGCATGTGCTGCAGTGGAGCACCACAACAGCGCTGGTCTTCAGTGGAGACCTATAACTTTCGTGTGCAACAGTCACACAAAAGGCAGGAACTTAACAATAAAACAAAAAAATTAAAAAACAAAAAATACAATGAAATTAAAAGTAACAGTAGTTAGTTACAGCTGAATTACAATTACTATTTTTTTGAATAACTCAATTCAATGTTTTTTTGCACTCCATAAGGTTTTACTTAAGGTCAAAAATAAAATTATGGACCCTGTTGGGCACGGCAAACTTAGAAAAGAGGAAGCATACTAGGTCCTTTTTTACAATTTTACATAAAGATTAAATAGTTTACAACATCAATGTCCTAAATCAAAATATAACCATTAACGTTTTAATAACATTACGTCAAGCAATAAAATTATCGTGTAAAACTGACCATAATAAAACGGCCCGTTCTGCGGTAGGTGATCGTCGAGATGCGTGAGGCCGTGCGCCCAAAGGCTGACCCGGGTCAGGCTGCAGGCTGCCAGGGTCGCCACCAGGGACACGGCGCGAGCTGACGCCACCCTTTCTGGGTCCACGCGAGTGTCTGAGCTGACGCTGGTCTCTGATAGCTCTGGAATGGGTGTGTGGCCGCAGAGCTCTGTAAATTACATATTTTATTTATTAAAGCTAATTGATTAATGAATCCTCCGCCACTTCGGACCGTGGTGAAGTTGGACCGTGGTGGAGTTAGACCGTGGTGGAGTTGGACCGTGGTGGAGTTAGACCGTGGTGGAGTTGGACCGTGGTGGAGTTGGGTTGTGGTGGGGTTGAACCGTGGTGGAGTTGAACCGTGGTGGAGTTGAACCGTGGTGGAGTTGGACGGTGGTGAAATTGGACGGTGGTGGAGATGGTCTGTGGTGGAGTCGATTTGTAAGAGGACACACGTGATTAATTTATTAGTTAAGTTTTATAATATATAAGGAGATAATGTACATCTCTAGATTTTGCAGTCTTTTTTTAAATACATACTTAATTATACATAAGAAAACAGCCAGACCAGAACAAATATTTATATTTATACACACAAATATTTGTCCTGTATGGGAATCGAACCGACGACCTCAGGAGTGTAGTGCGGGTATACTCCCCACCACGCAATATCGGTCGTCAAATGCAGAGGATTATTAATTATTTTAATGGGACACGACATAATGACAAGCTTAAAGTTTAGAGTAGTATGTAAACAATGTTACTAGTTGTATAATTATGTAATACATTTAGCACATTATGCTGTACGTGTATAGCTTTAAGTGTTATTTATTTTAAAATCCAACACAATGCCATTAGGTCTAGCCTAATGCGACATTTATAATACTTACTTGCTAACAATAATACTTAACCTACCTGCACAAAATAACTTACTTATATTGTTAACCAAAAATCACATAAAACATAAAACTAATAACATAAAAAGTAATATAGGTATATTGTGTAACTGTTGTTTGATCTTAATAAATATTTTATAAAAAAATTACGACAGCCTGCCTGTTGGAGTGCAGTCGATGCAAAATTAGTTTGGACTAGGCCATACTAGTTTGTCTTAAAATCGGCTTTAGCCAAATATATATAACAAAGTGACAGTTAGAAGCTAGTTACAATACTGACCAACCAGCGGCAGGTTCTCCCTGTCGTAAGAGAAGGCTAGCACGATGAGTCCCAGCAGCGCCGTGGCTGCGAGCCAGAGAGACAGCGCCAGCTTCCTCCGCTCCCGGCCGCACCAGGCCACCAGCACCGCCACCAGCAGCTCCAGGCAGCCCAGGCCTATTATTGCCCAATCTGAAGACGACATATAAATAATAAGATGCCTACCACATTGCAAAAGCCATAAAAAATCCTCTTTGTTCAGAAAAAGAAGGAATCTTCTTTTGTTTTATATTATTGTCCTGAGTTTTGGCGCCAACGCAGAATACGACATCGTGGCAGTGTATATAAATTCGAGTTTTCTAAGTAACCAACTAATTTTTAGGTGTAAAAGGATCCTACCAAAACCTAAGGAGCCCAAGCCAACCTCATCTGCAAGTGGTGCACCTGGCGATCGACGGACGAGGCTCTGGCGAACATAACAGTAAGCGGCAATAGACTCGCCACCTATTATGAGGGACTATATAAATGGCGAAATGTGGGCGTGTAGAATGCCTCTGCCTACCCCTTCGGGGAAACAGGCGTGAATGTATGTATGTAACTAACTAAAGATCTCGTTTTGTAATACAATTTAGTAATTTTTTTTAACTAGTGCTGTCACTGTCTTCATTTTATCACATGAAAGGGACAGCACTAGTTTTAAAGCTGGTCTAACTATAGATCTAGTTTTGTAACTAATAAGCCCCTTTATGTCTAAATATGATGAATTTTTTGAAATAATTTCTTCAATAACGTACACAAGTGCACGAAAGTTGTAATTTGAAAAAAAAAAAAATTATAAATAATTTCTATCAATTACACCAATTATTTAGTCCCAAGATAAGTAATAATAATAATAATAATAATAATAATAATAACAGGCAAATAAATCGAAAAACATCAGGACAGGAAACTTTAGAAAACCATCTTCCAACAAAAGAGAGCTTAGAAGAGTATTGGGCGGATATTTGGGAAAACGAAAAATCACATAATATGGAGGCGTTGTGGATTAAAGACGAAACTAATAGGTGGATGGGCACCGACGAAATGAATTTTATACAAATTGACGAAGAAGATGTACTCATTGCAACAACTAAGTTATCGAATTGGAAAGCCCCAGGTATAGACAATCTACACAACATTTGGTATAAAAAACTACACACGCTACACAAACCCCTAGCTAAAGCATTAACGGACATAGTACTAGGACATCAACAAATACCAGAATTTTTGGCAAAAGGCATCACTTATATGATACTCAAAGATAATAATCCCACTACATCTCACCTTCCCTCTCAATATCGTCCAATCACTTGTTTGCCTACAATTTATAAAATATTAACCTCAATTATTAGCCATAAAATAAATTCGCACTTAGAAAACCATAATATTATAGCTGAGGAACAAAAAGGATGCCGCCGGGGCCACATGGGATGCAAGGAACAACTTATTATTGACTCGACTATTCATAAACAGGCAAACAGTAAAAAACGCAATCTACACTGTACATTCATAGATTATAGGAAAGCTTTTGATAGTATACCTCACACATGGCTTATTAAAATTTTAGAAATATACAAGATTAATTCATCGCTAATAAAGTTCCTCAAGAAAATAATGCCACTTTGGGCAACTACCCTGCATCTCGGAAACAAAAATACAGCAGTAATGACTAGAACTATTTTAATCAAAAAAGGTATATACCAAGGAGATTCCTTGAGTCCCCTGTGGTTCTGCATGGCTTTAAACCCTCTTTCACAACTACTGAATAAATCAAAAAAGGGTTATAAACTTAACCATAGCTCACAAATAACATCTGTATCGCATCTTATTTACATGGATGATATAAAACTGTATACCAGTAATCAAAAGGACATGAAAAAATTAATTGATATAACAAATACTTTCAGTTCAGATATTGGCATGCAATTTGGTTTAGACAAATGTAGAACCATAAACATACATAAAGGAAAAGTAATATCAGGAGATTATACATTACAAGAAGGACAAGTCATATCATCCATGGAATCCAACGAACTTTATAAATATTTAGGATACTATCAATCGAAACTTTTAGATCATAAGTCGCTCAAAAAATCTTTAACTGACGAATACATGAAACGTTTATCCATTCTTTGCAAAAGTCAACTTTCTGGAAAATACCTCATTAAAGCTATTAACACCTATGCTATCCCAGTTCTTACGTACTCTTTTGGTATTCTTAAATGGACCAAAACCGATATTAACTTTTTGGAAATAAAAACTAGGACTCGTTTAACTAAATTCAATCACTTACATCCTAAATCAGCCGTGGAAAGGATGATGATCAGTAGAAAACACGGGGGTAGAGGCTTAACCGACTTGTCGTTACTATGGAAAAACCAATTAGCTAATTTAAAAAAGTTTTTCTTCCAAAAATCCCTTAGTAGTAATATACATAAAGCAGTAGTAGAAAATGATTTTAATTATACACCTTTACATCTTGCACAGCCCGTGGATGTAACTTTATCAATCACCAATAAACACACGGAAGAAAAGCTAAAAATAGAGCGATGGAAATCCAAAGTCATACATGGCCGACACCCTCATGACCTCGAGCAACAACACATTGATTTAGAAGCTTCCAACAAATGGCTAACATACAACAATCTTTTTCCTGAAACAGAAGGCTTCATAATTGCAATTCAAGATCAAGTAATCAATACGAAGAATTATAGAAAACATATAATTAAAGACCCGACTGCTATAAATGACACATGCCGTAAATGCCATAGACAACCTGAAACGATTCAACACATTACTGGAGCTTGTTCTAGCCTTACTCAGACAGATTACACACATAGACACAATCAAGTAGTCAATATAATTCACCAAAAATTGTCTTATAAATATAAACTCACCACCAACATACTACCATATTACAAATATAAACCAAGTCCTATTTTAGAAAATAACTCCTATAAATTATATTACGATCGCGCTATACTTACAGATAAAACCATCGCGTGTAACAGGCCTGATATCACAGTGCAGGATAAAGTTAACAAAATAGCATATATAATTGATATAGCCGTGCCCAATACTCATAATATCCGTAAAACTATTACAGAAAAGATAAGTAAATATACCGAGCTTCATGATGAAATTGCTAGAATTTGGAAAATGAATAGGGTTTACATAGTGCCAATAGTTCTATCCACAACAGGAGTAATACCTAAGCACTTGCACCACAGCCTTAAATTACTAGACCTTCCACCAAGCATATACATAACTCTCCAAAAAGCAGCTATCTTGAATACATGCCGAACGGTAAGGAAATTCATGCAGCTCGAAGACAATGTTCCCTTAAATACTTAAAATAAAACCCCTGCAATAATTACTTGGCTCTGGCCCGTAATTATTGTATTAATTACCAGTAAATTAAATTTGCTGAGAAAAAAAATAGAATGAAAATAATAATAATAAGTTTATTCAAGTCCACTTATATCTATTTACAAATTTCGGTGACAACCACACTAGGCGCAGCCTGTATCGTGGTTATCAAGCTGACGTGTTTAAGGACACAGAAACAAAATATGTATTGTTACGAAAAAAACAAATAACAGAAAGTAATTAAAACCTTAACTAGTCTAGTGTTTCCATAATATTAATTTGTATGTGTGTGTGTGTGTGTGTGTGTGTGTGTGTGTGTGTGTGCGTGTGTGTGTGGGCGCGCGTGTGTGTGTGTGTATGTGTGTTAACTGTGTGGATGCGGTGAGGGTGTGCGTGAGTGAGAAATTTGTCGTGTGTGTGTGTTATGTGTGTATAATCTACGAAATAATTTTAAGAAGTCTTTCGGTCTCATGGTAGTTTAAATTACGTAAAAAAGTATACAACTTTGGATGAGCTTCTCGCATTGTATCATGTTTTATATTACATATATTAACTGTTTTATTGTATAAATAAGGAAACATATGGATTGGGAACCTGTGCGCGAAAGAAGTATTTACGAATGTATAAGGTAGTCGAAAGACTCTTAAATTTAGCATACTTGCGTAATCTGAGGAATTTAGAACCTGTTTGTGTGTGTGACTCAACGCTTTTAAAATATACAATTGTCGTACGCTTAGTAGGCTTGCTTCTTGGTAGAGATGTGTGGTTGGATACAAAAACGGTTTTCTTAGCATAACTTTAAGTATTGCTCTCTGAGCTCTCTCTAAAATTATTAAATGTGAAGTTGATGCACCCCCCCACACACCAATGCAGTATGTGAGCACAGACTGGCAGAGAGACAAATAAATTTCCTTTAAGAGATCTAGGTCCGCGATTTCTCTAAGTTCCTTAAAAATGTAAATAAGTTTCCTAACCTTTGCCGATAATGCAGTAATGTGATCTTTAAAAGTAAGTCTCTCATCAATCGTTATCCCCAGATACTTTACAGATTTAGCTCTTTGCATCAAATTACATTTACAACTTGGATTATCGTGCGTAAAGTGATCACTATCGCAGGTATGTATGGCAATATCTTGACTAAACTTTGGCGACGAAGCAATCGTTTTGTGAAAGCAGAGAAACCTAGTCTTGTCTGAATTTAGAGTCAACAGGTTACGACGAAGCCATTTGGATATAGTTGCCATTCCAAGTTCAGCCTTCACAAAACAATCCCTCCAAGAACCGTCATTGAATATAACCGCTGTGTCATCTGCATAACATATTATCTTTGCATTAGGTGAAGTTAAATTGGCTAGTTCATCAATATACAGTAGGAATAGCGTAGGCCCTAGCACGCTGCCCTGTGGTACCCCAAAAGAGAGAGAACGCATGGAACTTTTCCAGGAATCCACTCTAACGCATTGCTGTCTGTCTGTTAGAAAGTTCCGGAACCATTCCAGTGCAACTCCTCGTATTCCAATGCTCTCTAATCGCTTTATTAAGATGGGAATAGCTACAGTATCAAAGGCTTTAGCTATGTCCAAAAGTATCATTAAGAACTTGTGTTATGGATACCAAATAACGGATAAACATATTTAAATACTTTTTTTTTTGTAAATACATACTTAATATACATAGAAAACACCCAGACCAGAACAAATATTCATGTTCATGCACACAAAGATTTTAATGGGAATGGGAATCGATCCCACGACCTCAGGAGTGGAGGGCTGGTATATTGACCTCCACGCTATATCGGTCGTATATTACCGCGAAATTGTGATTTTCTATGTTAACTCCAAGTCTTCACAGAACCTCTAGTAAAGTTTCCATTAAGTACTTTAAAGTGCTTTACTTTGACTTGGCTTAAACGTGACGGCTTTACTTGACTGTGACTTAATGACCAAAATACCAATGTCATGATTGAGAAAATCACTTAACGCTGGTATATTTATGAAATAAAGAAACCTTATATTCAGACGTCTAACCAGTCTAGCTGAATTTCAGTTAACAACGACAAGGAAAATAAAATTATTTTAAATATTATTATTGAAAGCAAGTGATGGATTAAAAATACCAACGACCAACGCTGAAACGAGAGTCTCTCGTTTCAGCGTTGGTCGTGAAGACATCGTTGTTCTGAGGCTCCTATCTTACCTGAAGATGCCCTGTGTAAGGGCGAAACACGTGTCGTGTTGAATAGTTTCTCGATTTTTCGGGAAATTATAGTAGCGCGGGAATTGTTACAAAGATATTTTTAATCCATCACTTGCCTACAATGGATTTCCGCAAAGTAACGCCTGAATAAATAAATTATTTAAATATTATTAAGTTACCTTCTATTCGCATGGAAATCAAGTAGTTGTCGGCATCCCGCCGGAGCAGCAGGAAGGCGTTGTGTTCCAGCAGGAGTGTGATGAGCAGCGCCCCCTGCAGAAACAGGTCGAAGATGCGAACGTTCACAGCACGCACCCGCAGCATGGACCACGCCTGGTGGAATACTGCGGACCAGGGTGAGAGGTATTTACGCCGTACTTCACCAAGCAGACGCAGTTCGGATTGGCCGAAAAAATTCAGCGTGATTCCCAGCTCCAAAAGTTCTCGGTTTTTTTAAACAGGCCGTATAACGGTATAATTTCACAGGCAGGTCATCACGCTGCAGGAATCAGGTCGAATAATGCGCAACAGGGTGCATAATTATAATATTAAGCAATTAAGCCTAAATCAATTTAAATTAACAATAAAACGCAAGCTCTCTTCAAAGGGATACTATTCTATCAAAGACTTTATAATATGGCAGATAAAAATGCTAGGGATTAAACTGCAGTTTCATACAGGCTATTCTATTATAAATGACTTAGAATATGAATATTGTTAATGTTATATTATATTGCATTGTATAGCTTCACAGACAAATGAAGATTGTAATTCAAGTACCGTGCCAATGGATAAATTTAAAAGAGCATAGCCTGTGAGTTTCTTGCCAGTTCTTCTTACAGAGCGGTGACTCGGAACTGGCACTTAGATTTACTTACACTTCAATACTTTTTGTTTTTAAATTGGTTTGTTGCGTATAAGTGAATCTAAGCTTCGTTATTTCAGTGTAATCATATTTCGATTGTTTTTAATATCTATATTTAATTATGAAATAAATGATATTTGATTTTTTGATTGTGAATCATCTCAGCCCATTAATGTCCCGACCACTGAGCATGAGTCTTTTCTCAGAAACCAAGATGAGAGCCATTCAGGTTATACTCCACCACGCGAACCCAGTGCGTTGTCAGTCGTGGGTTCGATTCCCACACAGGACAAATCTTTGTGTGCATGAACATGAATATTTGTTCTGGTCTGAGTGTTTTCCTATGTATATTAAGTATGTATTTACAAAAATATAAAGCATTTAAGTATGTTTATCCGTTGTTTAGTATCCATCACAAGTTCTTAATGATACTTATCTTGGAACTAAATAATTGGTGTAATTGTCCGAAAATGTTTATTTATTTATCACCCCGAAGTACCTAAACATCTATTCAGTGAAATAATAAGCCTATTCATACTGAAAAAGTATTTAAGAATGTAATATATTCAATCATATATGAAATCACCGTTTCATTCGGGCCATACAAATATAAAAATATCGATTCAAACAACTCTCTCCCATACTTCACTCATAGAACCCTAGATTAGATAAGCGTCAGAGATAATAAAAAATATACAATACATTTCTCAGTAGAAAAACAACTCACATTTCATATTAAATCCGACAAGACACACAACATATCACTTTTTTAACAAGTAATCACTGATTAAGACTTTAATATGTTAAGACTGTACAGACAGTTAATTAAACGGAGAATTAAACAGGAAAGCAGTGTCGTACGACATTTTTGTGTTTGACGTAAAACGTGAATCAATAATGGCGGTTCTTTATCAAATATTTTTATCGGAGTATCGTTGTTATCTTCGAGTTATAAGTGGTGAATAATTTATTACGTATATATTGTTTGTTTCTATTTACGATTATATATACCACCTACTTAAATAAAACAAATTTTGCTCAGTGAAAAAGCCCAGTTTATCAATCTGTCGGTGAGCACGCAATCTTTGTAAAGTATTTCTTTAAAACGTTGTGATGAAAATAGTAGTTATAAATAAGTAGGTAACAAACAGCGACGGGCATCGTAGAACATAATCGTTGTGTATGTGTTATTTTGTAGATGATTCATGTTTATGTTTTAAGCATTTCCGTATGTAATTTGGGTTTAAACTCTTGAGTCACTTGTAGTTCATCTAGACAGATCGCCAGGATAGTAATTACATATTTTTATGTGACCCGTAATAAAGCCTTTTTTATTTTTCGGACGGAAAATCATCTAATGACCGTCTTCCGCTGTGGGTAAAGCAGAAGGGTGTGTCAGACTTTTACTGACTAAAAACCATCCATGTTCCTTCTTGAGCCTGTAACACCAAGGCCGCTGTACCTCTTTCCCAGTCCCCTTCAGTCCCGCAATCCTGGCAGGCTTGGCCTCCTTCCTGGGGGCCCCTCAGTGTGAAGGAAATCTTTGAGGCGCGCGTGGAACACGAACGCGCCGTCGACGCGGCCTGTTGCCTTTAGTAGGCGGACGGGCGGCGAGTTACCCATTACCCACCGCCCACAAGCCAGTGCCTACGATGGCACCCGTCATAATGCCTTCATCCTACTTGATGATAAGCAGTCGATGCAGTCCAAAAAGCGTTTATATCGTCGAGAACACGTGGTAAACACTCGTGATAGCCTGCAAAAATACCGTCTCACGCCCAGCTTAAAATACCCGGGAGCTGGAAAATATTAGGTCGGGGAAAAAGTCTTTTCGCATAACGTAGGTATAAACATATTATACATTTTTTTTGACTGTACTATTTGTGTCTGGCTGGTTTTGGTAACATTAAAAAGGTTCCATTATAAAGAAAAGAAAAAAATAAAAATAAATTGTTTCCCGCTATTTTTCATTTGTTTTTCTCTCCGTAAAAATGAGTGAATCTAATGAAGAAATTCGATACATTTTAAAATTTTATTATAAAAAAGGCAAAAATGCAACTCAAGCAGTGAAAAAAATGTGTGATGTTTATGGACCTGATGCAGTGTCAGTAAGAGTAGCACAAATTTGGTTCAAACGTTTTCAGTCCGGAAATTTTGATGTTAAAGATGCACCTCGCTCTGGTCGCCCTGTTACGAATAAAATGGACGCCATTTTTGAAAGAGTGGAGCAACATCGGCATATTAGTAGTTACGATGTAGCTGAAGAACTGGGAATTGACCACAAAACAGTTTTGACCCATTTGAAGAAAGCTGGTTATACAAAAAAGCTCGATATTTGGGTGCCACACGAGCTCACTCAAAGAAACTTAATGAACCGTGTACTCATTTGCGATTCATTATTGAGACGTAATGAAACCGAGCCGTTTTTGAAGAGATTGATAACTGGCGATGAAAAGTGGATCACGTACGACAAGAACGTGCGAAAAAGGTCGTGGTCGAAAGTTGGCCAGGCTTCACAGACTGTGGCCAAACCTGGCATAACACGAAATAAGGTGATGCTGTGTGTATGGTGGGATTGGAAGGGCATTGTTTATTATGAGCTTTTACCGCCCGGCAAAACCATCGATTCTGATCTTTACTGCCAGCAACTGATGAGATTAAAGGAAGCAGTCGAGAGAAAACGGCCGGAATTGATCAACAGGAAGGGTGTGGTCTTTCATCACGATAACGCTAGACCACACACATCTTTAGCCACTCAGCAAAAATTAAGAGAGTTCGACTGTGAGGTCCTAGTGCATCCACCATATAGCCCTGACCTTGCGCCTTCAGATTTTCACCTGTTTCGGTCTCTGCAGAATTCTTTAGGTTCTGTAAGGTTGACCTCAAGAGAGGACTGCCAAAACTATTTGTCCCGTTTTTTTGATCAGAAGTCCCAAAGTTTTTACAGTAACGGGATAATGTCTCTGCCCACAAAATGGCAGAAAGTTATTCAACAAAACGGTACATATATATGGTAAATAAATGTAAATAAACTTTGAAAAAAATGTCTTGACTTTTCATACAAAAATACGAAAAGACTTTTTCCCCAACCTATTATAAGCTGGCAACCAAATTAAGGAACAACTTACCTACCAAATTTCTTGGTTCGAGTGCTGATAGTCTGCACAGTATGTGAATGGTTCCTTAGACCAGCACGTCCAAGATGGGATCGAAAACCTCCTCAGAAAATTTACCATAGTATCCGGCGTATCACAGGCTATATAATTGCTGAATCTAATTCAAAGCAAAATACATTTAAAGTATTTATACCTATTCACGCTCCAAATAAATTCGCTAATTTGCGACACTTGATGTAGAGATGGAAGCGCACTTGCCCTAACAGTCTTCCGGAGTGTATTGTGAATCTGGCGTACCTGAGGGTCCAATCATCATTCAGCCTTATAAAGTCCACTGCTGAACATTAGCCTCCCCAATAGATTACGTTATATTGGGGGTATTTGCCCATAATCACCACGCTGGGTACGGTGGTGTGTAGTTTAAGCCAGTACGCAAGATGACGCTGCTGCCCAGCATCCGGTATGATCTCTTCGTCGACTCTTACGACTCCTCGAGAGATGAGAGAGGTGGCACTAGTCTAGGCTGATACCACATGGCACTTCATTACATAGAGGGTTCAAGGCTTGTTTTAATATTTAAAATCTCGAACATTAATGATATAGGAATGTGCTTCTAATCTTCTATAACCTTTTCTTATGTGTGTTTGAGATTGAGGTGTTCTTTTTGTATCTTTAATATCTTAACTCAATTATTTAGAACATTTTGTAGGCCCGATCTTGGATTTTATAGCGGAATGCTTCAAAAGTTACATGAACTTTATAACTGGAACCTGACCATCCTTTGCTGCACATAAACAGATGAAAACAGTACAGTACAGTGGACATGGGATCCTACCATCATCTTTGGAGCCCAAGCTAACCTTACCTGCAAGTGGCACACCTGCCGTTTAACGGACGAGGCTCTGGCGAACATAATAGTGCCCGGTAAGCGGCAATAGGCTCGCCTATTACGTGGGACCAACTATATAATTGGCGAAGTGTGAGCGTATAATATGCCTCTGCCTACCCCTTCGGGGACACAGCCGTGAATGTATGTGTGTAAGTAACAGATAAAAAACACAATAATAATACAACATGGACATAGATGATTTAATGTAAGTGCCTGGCATCATTGTGAATTTCTTTTGTACACCAAATTATGTATGAATACTCGTTGTCTGGAAGCTGAAATACAGTCAGTGTTAAACAGTTGGTAGTAACCAGATCGCCTTATATATAAGAACTAGGGTTGCGGAGGTTAACGGAGGCGGAGGTGAAAGTGGATATAAAGAAATATTCATTTACGGTATAATAAAAAAGTCTGTATTTCAATAAAATAGGTACACACATTAATAGTACGCTTTAATTACTTATTTATTCAACTAGTGTTCAAAATGAAGAAGAGGCAAATTATATTTGACAAACAAGAGTTTGGCGGCGGACGGTTTGGTCGTCGTCGAGCGTCGCTGCTCGCGCGTTTTTGTACCGATTAACGTATTACACCTCCGTTATAACTCCGCATATATTTTACGGAGCTTTCGTAGTAACGGAGGCGCAGGCGAAGTTCCGTCACAACCCAAATAGGAACACGCCGTAACGCTCTTGACAATAGAGATCTTACCGGCCAAACCCGATTTTAGGACAAACTAGTATGGCCTAGTCCAAACAAATTTAGGTGGGCTGCATAAAATGTTTTTTAATGGTAAGAAAAAAAAATAACCTCAACCTTACCCAAAAAGAGATACTTATACTTCTCATTTAGGGGTTACATTGTGGTTATTTTTTCTTACAATTTAAAAAAAAATTATTATAATAGTTGCAGCCCACCTAAAGTAGTTTGGACTAGGCCATACTAGTTTGTCCTAAAATTGGGTTTGGCCGGTAACAGAGACATGTGTAAAACTTTAACGCGCTTTGAATGTTACTAACTATTTGTGAAGCTGATTATACAAGCTCTGCTTAAGCCGGCTTGCACAAAAATTCTTAATTTGGTTTAAACTAAATGTGATTTGAATAAAATAAAATATACTTTATTGTTTTTAAGATCAACACGATCATTTAGATTCGTCAAACACAAAATGGAAATTCGATATATTTTTTTAACAACAATGAAAGATATGAGCGGTACCATAATAAAGAAAGAAAATGGGTACTTTGTCAGTTTATCTGTCCCACAGTTTTCTCAAGATTTGTCAGTTAGTCGGTGACTCTTATAGGGGGGATCTGTCAGTCAGCCTGTCGTGATTTTAAAGGAGGGAGGGGATTGTCCGTTAGGCAGTCAGTCTGTCGGTGACTCTAACGAGGCTTCCAAAAGGCAACGAGATTGAGAAGAATGCCTCAAGAAACTCATCTCGGCCTTTTTTCAATTTATGTCTTAAGATCTAATACAATTGAAGAAATAAAGAAATTTGTATGGAAAGTCCTCGTTTAAGAAGCGAGACGCGTGAAGCTAGTTTGTAAGGTTTATTATTAGCTGATAAAATATGATATTTAAAGTAACTTAAGCAAGATGCGCTGTATGTAACCAATATGGCGTGGTAGTGAGTATACCCCAGCCTGCTCCTAAGGTCGTGGGTTCGATTCCCACATATTTGTGTGCATGAACATTTATATTTTTTCTGGTCTGGGAGTTTTCCTATTTCTATTAAATAAATATTTAAAAAACGATTTATATATGGTTATCCGTTATTTGGTGTCCATAACACAAGTTCTTAATGATACTTATCTTGGAACTAATTGGTGTATTTGTCAGAAAATCGCATTTCATGCGGACGAAGTCGCAGACACCACTATGATAGATTAAAACAAAAAAGAATATGTCAAATAATTTATTTCTTAAAAATATCACTGATTGCAGGAGTATAATACATAGAGAGACATTAGATTATAAACTGTCTTTGTATAGTTTAAAACAATGTGCTGGTATACAATAATTCTTATGGACTACATATCATATTTTATAAGGATGTTAACGGATCCTACCAAGATCTTAAGAACCCAAGCCAACCTCACCTGCAAATGGTGCACCTGCCGATCAACGGACGAGGCTCTGGCGAACATAAAAGTTCCCGGTAAGCTGCAATAGGCTCGCCACCTATTACGTGAGGCCAACAATATAATTGGCTGGAGTGTATGTATTGTATTCTGCGGCAAGATATACCGACGACTTGAAAAACGGAGGACTTTTGGTGTTTGGTGCTCTTTGATGGTATTTGAATGTTCAAATACCATTTTATAATACTATTACTAAATACAACTTAAAGATACAGTTTTCATAAAAATCTAAACTTAAGTACAATAAAACTTATATCTGCTTAATACTAATGTCAAATGAGAGGACGCCATCTTTTGTACAGCACTCTGTTTTCTAGAAATCAACTTCGTGTCAAAATAATATTTAAGTTGAGGACACTTTGTATAGATGGCGCTGTCACCAATGCAGTGGTTTGTTATATAGTTATAACCAAAAAATATCAAAAAAAAAAACGTTTCTAACCCAGTTTGTGTTGATTATTCTGATTTAAGATCTTAATATTTTCACTACAAGAATGTATAATTCACTTACGTCACTTATGTGATTGATTTAATACATAATAGTTTTTGATTGATAAAATTATTTGTAGTACTCAGATTATTGGTTTTAGAGAGAGGTTCCCGAATGTGTTCCATAAACAATGATTTGATGTTAAACAGTTAGTCACAGCGTTTTAAGATTACTAAGGTATACAGTTCTAGGTGTAAAAGGCATAAAATTTGTGACCTAGGAGTAGAGAGAACGTATCTTTAACAGTTGTTATGAAGAAAATATTGAATAAGCAAAACTAATGTTTTATTAAAATAACAATGTGAAATATAAGTCAGATACTTTTGTATTTCCAACTAAAATTTTGATACGATAGTAGTGCAAAGCTTACACACTTTTTTGTTTTCTTATCTGTATGATATAAAAATATTCAAAACAAAACTGAATACTTATTTCAGAACATTCTGTATAATTATACCTAACAGTTTTTTTGCTGACTTAAACTTTATGGTGATTTCGGAACATCCTGTACATAATGCTTTTATTTAATTTTCTGACTCAATCTCTTTGTAAATATAATAATAAAATAATTTTGTATATATTTATTTATTTTCTTTGCTTACTTTGTTTAACAAATAAATAACATATATTATGGTGATTTCGGAACATCCTGTATTTAATGCTTATATTTAATTTGCTGACTCAATCTCATTGAATATTTCGGTTTATTTTGTATATATTTATTTATTTTCTTTGCTTACTTTGTTTAACAAATAAATTACATATATGCACACACTGCACATGACTTACCGAGTAAAACCTTAAGAAATTTTCGGAACATTTTGTGTAAACATTTTTATTACATTAGCTTCCTTACGCTGCAATGCCCAAGACCTTCTCCTGTATCCAGGGTACGAAATGCGTGACCCGCGAGTACACTCCGGGGAATCCGGGCTCCGCGCATTTCTTGCCGAAGGACACCACGCCGATCTGGTAGAAGTGCGTTGTGAAGTCTTTTTCGTTCCACTGAAATAAAATAATATTTTATTAAGTAGGTATGTTACTTACGACGACGACCGATATGGCGTGGTGGCGAGTATACCCGCTCTCCGCTCCAAGGTCGTGGGTTTGATTCCCACACAGGACAAATATATGTGTGCATAAACATGAATATTTGTTCTGGTCTGGGCGTTTCCCTATGTATATTAAGTATTTATTTACAAAAAATAAAATTGTATGTATGTATGTATTAGGTCGGGGAAAAAGTCTTTTCGCATAACGTAGGTATAAACTTATTATAAAATTTTTTTGACTGTACTATTTGTGTCTGGCTGGTTGTGGTAACATTAAAAAGGTTCCATTATAAAGAAAAGAAAAAAATAAAAAAAAGTTGTTTCCCGCTATTTTTCATTTGTTTTTCTCTCCGTTAAAATGAGTGAATCTAATGAAGAAATTCGATACATTTTAAAATTTTATTATAAAAAAGGCAAAAATGCAACTCAAGCAGTGAAAAAAATTTGTAATGTTTATGGACCTGATGCAGTGTCAGTAAGAGTAGCACAAATTTGGTTCAAACGTTTTCAGTCCGGAAATTTTGATGTTAAAGATGCACCTCGCTCTGGTCGCCCTGTTACGAATAAAATGGACGCCATTTTTGAAAGAGTGGAGCAAGATCGGCATATTAGTAGTTACGATGTAGCTGAAGAACTGGGAATTGACCACAAAACAGTTTTGACCCATTTGAAGAAAGCTGGTTATACAAAAAAGCTCGATATTTGGGTGCCACACGAGCTCACTCAAAGAAACTTAATGAACCGTGTACTCATTTGCGATTCATTATTGAGACGTAATGAAACCGAGCCGTTTTTGAAGAGATTGATAACTGGCAATGAAAAGTGGATCACGTACGACAAGAACGTGCGAAAAAGGTCGTGGTCGAAAGTTGGCCAGGCTTCACAGACTGTGGCCAAACCTTTTTTTTTTTTTTTTTTGATTTACGTCGGTAACAAAATGCATTTACGCACTGTCTCCCGGCCAAAAGGGGGGAGACCGGGAGGGGGTGTGGGGCTCACTGCGGCAGACGCGACCGCCGCAGTCCCACCCACTAAAAATCTTCCGACGACGCCCACCGCTGTTGAAGAAGGGGCGGGGGGCCAGCACCAGGGGATTTGTAGTTTCTGGCACCCCGCCCGCGGCCAACGTCCCCCGGATCAGAACCAGGAGGACCTCCCCAGAGAGGCGCAGTGTGTCGCGCCCCTCCTACCTCTTTTTGCGGCCATGACGTGACTGGCCGACTTCTGGGGGGTCTATAGCTAGACGGAAGGGGCCCCCTGCCCCCGCCGCCTAAGACCCCCAGGCGCGGCCGGGCGGGCCCGCTGCGCCAACGGCGTAGCCGGAGAGAGAGCGGGTCCCGCTCCATCTGCGACATCACCACTTCGCAGAAGGAGGCCATCACCTCCCATACTGTGGCCAAACCTGGCCTAACACGAAATAAGGTGATGCTGTGTGTATGGTGGGATTGGAAGGGCATTGTTTATTATGAGCTTTTACCGCCCGGCAAAACCATCGATTCTGATCTTTACTGCCAGCAACTGATGAGATTAAAGGAAGCAGTCGAGAGAAAACGGCCGGAATTGATCAACAGGAAGGGTGTGGTCTTTCATCACGATAACGCTAGACCACACACATCTTTAGCCACTCAGCAAAAATTAAGAGAGTTCGACTGGGAGGTCCTAGTGCATCCACTATATAGCCCTGACCTTGCGCCTTTAGATTTTCACCTGTTTCGGTCTCTGCAGAATTCTTTAGGTTTACAAAACCTCTTTGACCTCAAGAGAGGACTGCCAAAACTATTTGTCCCGTTTTTTTGATCAGAAGTCCCAAAGTTTCTACAGTAACGGGATAATGTCTCTGCCCACAAAATGGCAGAAAGTTATTCAACAAAACGGTACATATATATTGTAAATAAATGTAAATAAACTTTGAAAAAAATGTCTTGACTTTTCATACAAAAATACGAAAAGACTTTTTCCCCAACCTATTATATCCGTTATTTAGTATCTATAACACAAGTTCTTAATGATAATTATCTTGGAATTAAATGATAGGTGTAATTGGTAAAAATATTTAAGAAATAAAGGACTTCTTGGCGGGAAAGTGAAGCGTAATGTCTGCAGTTTTGTTTTATTTTTTAAAATTTTGCTAATTTCGAACATTATCGTGTAATAACTATAACACGATAATGGTGGATAAATGGTAAATAAGTGGATTATTAACCGTTAAGTGTTTGGAACGTACATGAGTGTTGGTAAATAAAACAAAACAGTGCAACATAACTTTTCAAATTCTCTCAAGAAGTCCATGTGAGATCTCAGTATAGTCCGACATCTTTACTGAGGACTCAATGGGTTTAGGGGAGGGCATCTCATTTACCATTTTTCATCTCTATCAAAACTCATTTTTATTTACTATGATTTATATATAATTAGTATATCTCTTACTTGACACTGGCTAAATGCTAATCGCACGAAGTCATTATTTAAAAGAAAAAAACTTAAGAAATAAATAATTTTGAAACTAAGTATTTTAAAGGTCAATAGAAGTAGGTTCAATGAATCAAAAAAATCGTTTATTGCGAACACAGGTTAAAGGTTAGGTGTTACAGTATAGGGTTAAATCTGGCTGTGGTCTGCCTCATGGGCGCACAATGGGTTGCGATTTCATACATACAATCACGCCTTTTTCCCGAAGGGGTAGGCAAAGGCACATCATACGCCCCATGGAACAGGTGGCAATGCTATTACCGCTTACCGGGCATTTTTATGTTCGCCAGAGCCTCGTCCGTTGATCGGCAGGTGCACTATTTGCAGGTGAAATGTCAAAATATCAAATGCGCATAAATAACTATTTTACTTTAGGTTAGGGTTTTTATTCTCACCATTTAGAGAAATCTATTTAAATAGCATTTGCGAAAGTGCGCTTTTAACATTAATACTCTTTTGACAAATTGCGATCATTTTGTCATTTTGCGCTTTTGACCTTATGCTCCTAAACGCTGATTGGGGTAACTTTTTTTTATGCATATCATCAAAGACCATTACAGACATGAAAATATTCGTGGAATAATTATCAAAAAGATCTTTAGCTTGATAACTCCTCTAGATATTACACTTTTTTAGATTTTCCCAAAAACGCATCATTCAAAAGGCTTCCACGTTGTGACCTTGGGACCATGAGAACCTTGTTCTATAGCTTTACAAAAGTTGCTATAAATTGTGTGAGATTTCGGATTGTACTTATTGTATTTTAAATAATTTATTCCATTCTTTCGAAATGGACTTGCCCATCCAACTTTAAAGGCCTGTTGAGGTATAATTTTCCAAACAATTTCAATTGTGATTTCAGAAATGTGTATGATGTTATTGATCCTTTCTGATGAATATATAACATGCAATATAAATCACAGGAGCATGCCTTATTATACTAGGGTTAGTGCCTAGTTCATAACGACTAGTACATACACTTACAATGGGCTGCATCAATGGCCCCCTTTTCCACTCTGTCCCCCTGACTGCGTCCTTGCCTCCCTTGTAGCCGGCTACACTAGCAGACTCGACTATACAACTAGTATTACAATGTCTCTGACCCAAATCATAACAAAGATGGAACAATCGCAACGATCGCAACAGACTGCATTTCTGTGTGTGGCACACGAGTGCGGCGCTATTTTAAGAAAAAATCTAAAAAAAAAAAATGGCTGTAGACTTCCCAGATGTAAATCCTAATACTGGACAGGGTCTACACCCTGTAGATACACTTACAATGGGCTGCATGAGAGGCCCCCCGCTGTCCCCCTGGCAGGCATCCTTGCCCCCCTTCTTGTAGCCGGCACACAGCACGCGCTCGTCGATGTGTTGCTTGGAGTACTGCGAGTACGCCTGAGCGCAGAACTCGTTGGTGACCACGGGCAGTTGCAGCGCCATCAGGTGGGTGGCAGATGGACCCCCTGTGGAAAGTATATGAATTTCAATTATAAATAATTCATTGATTCAGGCGTTACTTTGCGTAAATCCATTGTAAGCAAGTGATGAGATAAAATATATTTGTGTGGATGGATTGCGCCAGTGAAAAGGTAACACCCAGAGACCGACGACTCTGGGTGCCCTTAGTACTGACTGCCGGGGGAGAAACTAAGAGGGACCTGTGGAGGGCGCAGCGGGCGGGCCAGGAGGGCCCGTCAAGCAGCGCCAGGAGGGTCTTAGGCAGTGGGGGCAGGGGGCCCTTGCTGTCTAACGACAGACCCTCCGAGAAGTCGGCCACACACGCTATGGTCGCACAAGGAGGTAGGAGGGGCGCATCCACTGCGCCTCGCTGAGGAGGTCCTCCCGGTTTTGGTCCGGGGGACGTTGGCCGCAGGCGGGGTGTCAGAAGCTGCAACCCAGGTACTGGCCCCCGCCTCTTCCTCAACAAGCGGCGGGCGTCGTCGGAAGATTTTTAGTGGGTATTACTGCTGGCAGTCGCGTCTGCCAGTGGTGAGTCCCACACCCCCTTTCGGTCCCCTTTGGCCGGAAGGTAGTGCGTAAACGCATTTTGTTACCGAAGTAAAAAAAAAAAAAAAAGGTATCCAAACAAGCTGACTATACCAATAATTACTAGGTACTGTATCTTATGCGAAGAACAGTTATGTCTTGTTAATAAAAGTATATAATAGGCGAGACAATACTGAATATTGTTAATGTTATATTATATTGCGTGGTATAGCTTCACAGACAAATGAAGATTGTAATTCAATTACCAAACCAATGGATATACTTAAAAGAGCATAGCCTGTGAGTTTCTTGCCAGTTCTTCTTACAGAGCGGTGGCTCGGAACTGGCACTAAGATTCACTTACACTTATTATTTTTATATTTTTTGTTTTTAAATAGTTTCGTTGCATGTAAGTGAATCTAAGCTTCGTGATTTCAGTGTAATAATATTTCGATTGTTTTTTTAAAATATTTAATTATGACGTTTTCAAGTACTATGTATAATAGTTTATGAAATAAATAATTTTTGACTATGACTTGACTTTGAAAATAACCTCAAGGTGATGGCCATTGAACAAATTCAAAGTTTATTAAAAAAAAAGGCTTTTCGATAAGTGTTTTAATAGCAAGTATTTATATCTAACCCATTCGCTCTGCGTGACGTTAATTTCTTATTTACACCTCTTGTCAAAGTGGCCATACAATAAATAAAACCAAATGGAAATTGTTTTAAAGTAATATTTTATTATATATATAATATTATATTATACATACATACTTATTATACCACCAAAAAGTTAAAAAATAATTTCTCAGAAACAGTTTTTACATAATAGGTTGGGAAAAAAGTCTTTTCGTATTTTTGTATGAAAAGTCAAGACATTTTTTTCAAAGTTTATTTACATTTATTTACAATATATATGTACCGTTTTGTTGAATAACTTTCTGCCATTTTGTGGGCAGAGACATTATCCCGTTACTGTAGAAACTTTGGGACTTCTGATCAAAAAAACGGGACAAATAGTTTTGGCAGTCCTCTCTTGAGGTCAACCTTACAGAACCTAAAGAATTCTGCAGAGACCGAAACAGGTGAAAATCTGAAGGCGCAAGGTCAGGGCTATATGGTGGATGCACTAGGACCTCCCAGTCGAACTCTCTTAATTTTTGCTGAGTGGCTAAAGATGTGTGTGGTCTAGCGTTATCGTGATGAAAGACCACACCCTTCCTGTTGATCGATTCCGGCCGTTTTCTCTCGACTGCTTCCTTTAATCTCATCAGTTGCTGGCAGTAAAGATCAGAATCGATGGTTTTGCCGGGCGGTAAAAGTTCATAATAAACAATGCCCTTCCAATCCCACCATACACACAGCATCACCTTATTTCGTGTTAGGCCAGGTTTGGCCACAGTCTGTGAAGCCTGGCCAACTTTCGACCACGACCTTTTTCGCACGTTCTTGTCGTACGTGATCCACTTTTCATCGCCAGTTATCAATCTCTTCAAAAACGGCTCGGTTTCATTACGTCTCAATAATGAATCGCAAATGAGTACACGGTTCATTAAGTTTCTTTGAGTGAGCTCGTGTGGCACCCAAATATCGAGCTTTTTTGTATAACCAGCTTTCTTCAAATGGGTCAAAACTGTTTTGTGGTCAATTCCCAGTTCTTCAGCTACATCGTAACTACTAATATGCCGATCTTGCTCCACTCTTTCAAAAATGGCGTTCATTTTATTCGTAACAGGGCGACCAGAGCGAGGTGCATCTTTAACATCAAAATTTCCGGACTGAAAACGTTTGAACCAAATTTGTGCTACTCTTACTGACACTGCATCAGGTCCATAAACATCACAAATTTTTTTCACTGCTTGAGTTGCATTTTTGCCTTTTTTATAATAAAATTTTAAAATGTATCGAATTTCTTCATTAGATTCACTCATTTTTACGGAGAGAAAAACAAATGAAAAATAGCGGGAAACAACTTTTTTTTATTTTTTTCTTTTCTTTATAATGGAACCTTTTTAATGTTACCAAAACCAGCCAGACACAAATAGTACAGTCAAAAAAAAATTATAATAAGTTTATACCTACGTTATGCGAAAAGACTTTTTCCCCGACCTAATACATACATAAAAGTGCTTTTATTTCCCCAAAGGGATAGGCAGAGGCATATTAAACGCCCAAATTTCGTCAGTTATATTGTTGGCCCCACGTAACAGGTGGCGGGCCTACTGCCGCTTACCGGAAACTTTTATGTTCGACATAACGCATGCTTAAAGGAACATCGACCTATTAATAGATAGCTCAGGTTTGAGTTACGTACTTATACAGTCTTTCTATTTCTTACTGAGATCGAATCAATGTTAATCAAACGTTTAAAACACAAGCAGAATTACTAATTAATAAATCAGTATCAATTTAATGCGCTTACAAGTAGGACAAGTATTCTTTAGAAGATCTTCTTTTGTGATGTCCCAAAAATCGTCTTTTTTGAGTTAAGTCACTATTCCATTAAGCACTCGATAAGTGCTTTTTAATATTAATTCTTGGAGAGTGCTATTGTATAGCAAAATACCTTATTTATCGTAATGATTTTTAATCGGTTGGATTTAAGTGATAATCTGCATTAAAAATGTTTGATTGGAGTAAAATAGTAAGTATTACGTGAGATAATCTATATTTAATAAGTTATGTAAATCTTATCTGTAGTAATATGTTATGCCACAAATTATATAATACAGAAAACGATTGGATATATCATAATTATCATGGAATGCGCTGTATTGCGTGCTTTTGGTATTTTACGGTAAAACAATACTACGTAATTTTTTTTTTATATTTTTTATTTTTTTTATAAATATTCTCTTACAATCACACCAATTATTTAGTTCCAATATAGGTGTCATTAAGAACTTGTGTTATGGATACTAAATAACGAATAAACAAACATAAATACTATATTTTTTTGTAAAAACATACTTAAGATACATAAGAGAACACCCAGACCAGAACAAATATTCATGTTCATGCACACAAAGATTTGTCCTGTGTGGGAATCGAACCGACGACCTCTCGAGTGAAGTGCAGGTATACTGACCTCCACGCCATATCGGTCGTCAAATTAGTATATTAGTATATTTAATATAACAAATTAATTACTGATTAAAAGACACAGAAAAAGTTAATACCTAAGTACTTATGTTTGTACTTTTGACAAGTAATAGATTGAATTGAATTGTGTTTGTTGTTGTGTAAAATAAAATAAAATATACTTTATTGTCTTTAAGAACAACAGGACAAATAAATAATAATCAACCTATTACATGGGACCATCTATAAAACTGGCGAAGTGTGGGCATATAATATGCCTCTTCCTAATCCTTAGGGGAAACAGGAGTGAATTTATGTATGTATGTAAGATCAACAGGATCATTTAGATTTTTCAAATTTGTATAAACAGAATGAAAATACAATGTCTTTTTGAAACAATTTTCATTGAAAGAGATATGAGCGGTACCCTAAGGCTGCCTGTCCACTGAAGCGGAGCGAGGATGCGTAGCGGAGAAACGGACAAATATTAACCAATAAGATTTCATAAAATTTTCGCTTCTCTCCTGTCCGCGATTCCTATTGGATAATATTTGTCCGTTTCTCCACTCCGCATCCTCGCTCCGCTTCAGTGGACAGGCAGCCTAATCAAGAAAGAAAAGCTTGTTTGTCAGTTAATTTGTCATCAAAGCAAATAAATCTATTTCATTCCATTAAATCTGTCTGTTGTGTTTTTTATTTATTATGACTAAGCAGTTCTAAGTGATAAGTCAGCCATTCAATATAAATACTTACGGAACTCGGTGTCGCCCCATCCGGCTATGATTGGGTTGTAGTTCACGAAACTCCTGGCGCGCAGTTCGCTGTTTTCAGGAATGCATATCGGCTTTATTAGATCTGAAATAAATATAAATAATAATAAATATTCTCTTACAATCACACCAATTATTTAGTTCCAAGATAAGTATCACTAAGAACTTGTGTTATGGATACTAAATAACGGATAAACATACTTAAATACTATTTTTTTTGTAAATACATACTTAATATACATAGGAAAACACCCAGACCAGAACAAATTGTCATGTTCATGCACACAAAGATTTGTCCTGTGTGGGAATCATACCCACGACCACTGGAGTAAAGTGCAGGTATACTGACCTCCACACCATATCGGTCGTCAATAGAGCTAGGTCTCATTCACAGTGGAGCTATTTTACTTCTCTTCATACAAATATATTTAGTGTTTGTCAATTTTAACACAATAATATTAACCAACTACATTTTGAATCCCACGTAGTAGGTGGCGAGTCTATTGCCTCTTACCGGGAACTTTTTGTTTTTCAGAGCCTCGTTCGGTGATAAGCAGGTGCACAACTTGCGGGTGAGGTTGGATTGGGCTCCTAATGTCCTCCTCCCCGAACAGGTCTCTATCTTGTCGTGGTGGGGGGCTGAGTACCTCCCGGAGGCCGGGAAAAGGTAACACCCGGTTGGCGACTCTGGGTGCCCTTAATATTGACTACCGGAGGAGAAACTAAAAGGGACCTATGGAGGGCGCAGCGGGTAAGCCAGGAGGGTCTAAGGCAGCGGGGGCAGGGGGCCCTGCTGTCTAACTATGGACCCTCCGGGAAGTCGGCCACGCATGCTATAGTCGCACAAGGAGGTAGGAGGGGCGTGTCCACTGCTCCTCTCTGAAGAGGTCCTCCCGGTTTTGGTCCGGGGGACGTTGGCCGCAGGCGGGGTGTCAGAGCTGCAACCCAGGTACTGGCCCTCGCCTATTTCTCAACAAGCGGCGGGCGTCGTCGGAAGATTTATAGTAGGAATTACTGCTGGTAGCCGCGTCTGCCGGTGGTGAGTCCCACACCCCCTTTCAGTCCCCCTTTGGCCGGAAGGCAGTGCGTAAACGCATTTTGTTACCGACGTTAAACCAACAAAAAGAGGGTGCCTAATGTCTTCATAGGATTCTTATATATTTCTTTGAAATAACCTACTCTTTTTGTACTACTGTTTTTATATAATGTGTGTTACATTATCTTATGTGTGTACAATACTACATAGGGTGTATTGGGCTCCTACCAATATCTCAGGAGTCAAGCCAACTTCACCTGCAAGTGGTGCACCTGCTGATCAACGTACGAATATGAAAGATCCCGGTAAGCGGCAATAGGCTCGACACCTATTACATGGGATCAACAATATGGTTGGCGAAATGTGGGCATGTAATATGCCTCTGCCTACCCCTTCGGGGAAAAAGGAGTGTCTGTATGTATGTAATACTATAACATAAATAAGATGAATTGAAGTACTGACGTGTAAAGGCGACCTCCCGCTCCAGCACCAGTATGCCGATGTCGCTGGTGAAGGCGGTGGAGCTGTACTCCTCGTGCTTGATCTTTGCCTTGATGGGCACGTCCACAGGAGTCGCTCCCTCGTCTTCTCTCTCCAGGTCTAACTCTCCCAGTCGTACTAAAAACCTGAAGTAAATTGTAATACATACTTCATTATATTCGCATTAGAATTTTAAATCAGTTTGTCAGCTGAGCTTTATTCTCAAACAAGGGTGCATGGGGATCCTACCAAGATCTGAGGAGCCCAAGCCAACCTCATCTGCAAGTGCCCCTGCCGATCAACGGACAGAGCTTTGGTTTACGTAAAATTTCCCGTTAAGCGGCAAGACATAGAGAAGACCAGCGTCAAGGCATCACTTAAATGCTACGGCACATGCTGAGTAGATACCTTTTCATAATCGTGTTTATATATAAGTATCTTCAGTTTCATATTATTTTTTCTTTTAATTTTGTACATAGTTACGCATAAACGTTTTTCTTTCTTTCTCATAGAAGAACGTGTGGTTATAAATAAAAAAACCTATTCGTTACAGTTTGAATGTCTGTTGACACAACCTTGTCAATAGATGACGCTGTACTATTGTGATCAGTTTCTGATTCGCGCTATTATTATTTTGTTTTTATAATATATATATCCCTCCCCCAAACCCCATTGAGTCCGCAGTAATGATGTGGTACGATACTGAGATCTCATATGGACTTCTTGAGAGAATTCGAAAAGTGATGTGCATTGTGCACTGTTTTGTTTTATTAACGAAAACACTTAACGGGTTTATAATCCACCGTTATTACACATTAACGTTCGATATATCACAGATTTTAGAAAATAATACAAAACTGCAGACATGACGCTTCATTTTCCCGCCAAGAAGCCTATTACATTTTTATTTATATACTATTTTTTTTTTTTTATTTTTAGTTACATTTAATGGATTACAAAACAAACAGATATGGTCTCGCAAAACTTATTAGTAGGTTTGACTGAGAGCATAATATCACGCTGCTGGGATAGATAAATCAATATGATTTATGCCATGATAGAGAGATAAACACCTTTTGCACACAAAATCACAACAACATTTACAATACAACAATAACTTGTGGGCAAGTAGCGACCTTTGAACAATGACAATGATCATTATGACGGAAAATGATTTTCTAAAACAATAAAAACAAATTAAATGCTGTTACAAGCTATAAATAAATAATAAATATTTCTGACACTTACACCAATTATTTAGTTCCAAGATAAGTATCATTAAGAACTTGTGTTATGGATGCTAAATAACGGATAAACATACATAAATACTTTTTTTTTTTTGTAAATACATACTTAATATACATAGAAAAACACCCAGACCAGAACAAATATTCATATTTATACACACAAATATTTGTCCTGTGTGGGAATCGAACCCACGACCTCAGGAGTGGAATGCGGGTATACTCGCCACCACGCCATATCGGTCGTCAAAAAAGCTATAGAACTGCAAATTTACAAAAGCTGAGACATCTATATATATTTTTAAATTTGCATTCTTTGTTGGCAAGTATATCACATTTTTTTTTTGGATAGAAATCCAACTAATGATCTTCCCTCGCTGTGGAGCGAGAGGATGTGTTAGATTTTAACTGACTAAAAACCATTCTTGTTCCTTCTTGAGCCTGCTACGTCCCGAGGCCGCGGTAACCCTTTCGAACAGTCCCGCAGCCCTTGTATCACATATCATACGAGTAAAATAGCTATAAATTAAACTGCCGTTTCATACAGGCTATTCTAATATGAATGACTTAGAACATGATTATTGTTAAATTTATTTTAAATTGCATTGTACTCGTATATAGTTTCACAGACAAATGAAGATTGTAACTAACCAATTGATAATTTATAATACCATAGCCTGTGACTTTCTTGCTAGTTCTTACAGAGCGGTGGCTCGGAACTGGCACTTAGATTCACTTACACTTAAAATATGTTTTCTTTTTTATCTGTTTTCAAACTTCAAATATTTATTGCGATCATAAGTAGATACATAGGATGTTATAAAAGGTAAAGGTACATACATGATACCCTGTTAGGGCGCAGCAACACAATTTTAATATAAAATAACTTACATACTATTTAATTAATCTTATATTATATTATTTATCTATTTATATATATTGCATGTATGTGAATCTGTGCTTCGTAGTTTCAGTGTAATCATAATACCTATGTCGATTTGTTTTTAAATTTTTATTCAAATTTGACGTTTTCAAGTACTATGTAATAGTTTAAGGAATAAAAAGATTTTGAATTGAATTGAACATTTTAACCTCACCCCTCATACCCTTGCATCTTGGTATGTGAGAGGAGGCTCGTCCTCAGTAGTGGGACGTTAATGGGCTGAGATGATGAACATTTTAGTAGTCCCTATAAAGCCCAGAAGCAGTTGATCGGTTCAGGCTTCACTTCAAGCCGCACTGGTTCTAGTGGAGTATGACCTGAACACTGGGTCTGGTGGGGTATGAATCCTGAATCCCCCTCACTTAGAGAAGGCTCGTGAGAGGAGGCCCGTGAGAGGAAGCCCGTGAGAGGAGGCCCATGAGAGGAGGCCCGTGGGAGGAGGCCCGTGGGAGGAGGCCTGTCAGAAGAGGCCCGTGAGAGATTAGGATACTATAGAAGACACGTGAGAAGTTCACTATTACAAACCAAATGTTTACACAAACATATCGATTAGTCTTGAAGATAAGTCATTAATGACTTGCACATAAGTGCCATTCTGTTTATTGTACTTAGTTGATTAATATGAAGCGCAAATGATAACTGTGTTGTGACACGTGATAGCAATTAATTTTGTTAATTTTGCTAATTATATTTGGAATATAATAAACTAAACCTCTAAAAAAAGCTTTTTTGATCATCAAAAATACTGAGTGAGCATCTAATAGGTGATTAGGTGCTCAATCAGTATTTTTGATGTACAAAAAGGTTAGGTTAGGTTGGCAATTTATTAATTTTGAAGACACGTTAAATAACACCCATTATATTTGTGTTGGTTTTTGTACGGATCCACATTTAGGCCAGGTGAAACGATTTTCATAGTGTAAAATTTACCATACATACATACAATCACGCCTGTTTTCCCGAAGGAGTAGGCACAGGCATATAATACGCCCACACTTCGCCAATTATAATGTTAGTCCCACGTTAGGGGGCGAGCCTATTGCCGCTTACCGGGAACTTTTTGTTCGCCAAGCGTCTGTTGATCGGCAAGTGGCAACACTTGGTAAGATCGCCTGTTGGTATGATCCTTAAAAATCATCATGTCAGCCCATTTGCGTCTCACTACTTAATTAACACTAGGTGAGAGGTCAGACCGTGTTGTTTGTTACCTATATTCAGTGCTGTGTACCGGCGTAGGATTGTGCCACCCTTTTTTTTTTTTTTTTTTTGTTTTACGTCGGTAACAAAATGCATTTACGCACTGCCTTCCGGCCAAAGGGGGACCGAAAGGGGGTGTGGGACTCACCACCGGCAGACACGACCGCCGGCAGGAATACCCACTAAAAATCTTCCGACGACGCCCGCCGCTTGTTGAGAAAGAGGCGGGGGCCAGTACCTGGGTTGCAGCTTCTGACACCCCGCCTGCGGCCAACGTCCCCCGGACCAAAACCGGGAGGACCTCCTCAGAGAGGCGCAGTGGACGCGCCCCTCCTACCTCCCCCTGCGACCATAGCGTGTGTGGCCGACTTCCCGGAGGGTCCATGGTTAGACAGCAGGGGCCCCCTGCCCCCGCTGCCCAGACCCTCCTGGCGCTGCTGAGCGGGCCCTCCTGGCCTACCCGCAGCGCCCTCCATAGGTCCCTCTTAGTTTCCCCCCCGGTAGTCAGTACTAAGGGCACCCAGAGTCGTCGGTCTCTGGGTGTTACCTTTTCCCTGGCGCCTCCTGCGCCCTACCGGGAGGTACTCAGCCCCCCCACCACGACAAGGTGGAGACCAGTCGGGGGGGAGGATTGTGCCACCCTCTCTTAACTTACGGGGAGTCGTAAGAGTCGACGAAGAGAAATCCTACCGGATGAAGGGCAGCAGCGTCATCCTGCGTACTGGCTTTAACTGCGATCACCAAGTCGCCTGCCCAGCATAGTGACTATGGGCAAATACCCCAAATAAAATGTATACTATTTGGGAGGTTAATGTTTCGCAGCGAACTTTATAACGCTGATATGATGATATTCACAAACGGTCACCCATCCAAGGACCTGACCACAGAGGCTTAACGACTGTATTAAAACAGTCTTGTTTGTTGGCAGTGCTATTAGTACTAAGTACTTAGTGCATATTGCGACGCGCCTCATTAAATACAAAGATGACAGAACTATGCAAATAGCACTGTAATTGTTATTGTAGAACATACTTTGTGAAGTACATTATGTATTCTGCATGCATGTAGATGATTTATGGCCCTCGCAGACCACGGAATTTTAATAATCAATATCTTTATAGATCGTTGAGTATATACGGAGTCTACAAAGATCTAAGGAGCCCAAACCAACCTCACCTGCAAGTGGTGCACTTGACGATTAACGGACGAAGCTCTGGCAAACAGAAGAGATCCCGGTAAGCGGCAATAGGCTCGCCACCTATTACCTGGGACCAACTATATAATTGGCGAAGTGTGGGCATATGGTATGCATTCGGGGAAGCAGGCGTGAATGTATGTGTGTATGTATGTATGTGTGTATGTATGTTATAGCTTTATACAGGACCTGGACCCTACAAGTAAGTAGATAATAGATTCTGTCCAATCAAGTCGAGTCGTCTTCAAAGCAAGTGATCGATTGAAAATATATTTGTAACAATTCCCGCGCTACTATAATTTCCCGAAAAATCGAGAAACTATTCAACACGACACATGTTTCGTCCTTACACAGGGCATCTTCAGGTAAAATAGGAGCCTCAGAACAGCTATGTCTTCACGACCAACGCTGAAACGAGTGTGAACGTGTCGTGTTGAATAGTTTCTAGATTTTTCGGGAAATTATAGTAGCGTGGGAATTGTTACAAAAATATTATCAATCCATTACTTGCTTACAATGGATTTCCGCAAAATAACGCCTGAATCAATAAATTATTTGAGTCGTCTTCTGTCAAATCGCCTTGTATGAGACGGTCATCGAGGTAGTTGCGGGATTGTTCGCTTTACGGATGACAATAGGCTAAAGAGGGAACATGGGTGGTTATTATTCAGTAAGAGTCTGACACGCCCTTCCGCTCCGACCACAGCGGGAGTAGAAGATTTTTTTCAGAAAAAAGGGCTACTTACCTACAATTCATCCTCGATTTCGTTTAAACAGCGAGCCGCGGTAAGCACGCGCCGGCATACTCTTGTAGCCCAGCAGAATCTACCAAGAAATACAACTCCGGTGCAACTTACAAGTCATTCTCTCGTCCGTGTATACAATGGGCTGCTGTTAGTACGTGCCGGGAGCTGATGAGGGCTCCCCCGCAGAGCCATCGCGCACCGGGGCCGCGGCGACTCTTGTAGCCCAGCAGCGCCATCCAAGGGAAGTCACCTTCAGAAGAAATTTTTTTGCGTTTAATATATTAGTATGAAGTATTTTTTTATTTATTTATTTAACCATAAAACTTACAACTATCTTTACAGGCACCAAACCTAATACGATAGAGTAGCTGAGCTTACAATAAATACCTGACTAAAAACCTTTCACATCATTCTTTTCTACTAGTCATTAAACTACTACATTATTATCTACTGCAGAAGCAATATGCTGCTTTTGCGAATTCGTTCAGAGAACATGCAAATAAATCTATCCGGTTGGACAATGACAGTGCATTGAGTACCCGCAGTGCCCGCACGAGCGGGGCGCGCTGCAGCAAGCAGTAAGTCAGTGCCTTCCAACAATCTGACAACTGGTATAACCATAGAATTATGTTTCCCTCTGGGTTGCGGAGGTCAGGGGGCCTACCGCCGAGTTCGATGGCAATCGATTATAAGGCAAAATGGATTTCGAATTGATTCTGTCGTACCGCCGAACTCATGGAAATCGAAACAAAATGGCGTTCTCCATTTACCTATTGGTCTGTCACGGACTGAAGGTCATGAATGAGAGGTGGCTGTCGGCAGATTCCCCGGTACGGATTAATGAACGTAAACAAAGTTTGATCTAGATGGATTACCGGTAATCCATCGAATTCGGCGGTAGGCCCCGCAGAGGGCAGTCGCTCTATGTAATAACTGAAATTTAGCCAAATTTGGTTAAATCAGTGAGCAGACTCTGGGTCCTTACCTCAAGTCTAGGGCAACCGGGATAATGCTAAGATGTGATGATGATTATAATAGTATGATGATATATTTTAAGGGTGCATAGGGGTCCTGCCAAGACCTTAGGAGCCCAAGCCAACTTCATCTACAAGTGGTGCACTTGCCGATCAACGGACGAGGTTTTAGCGAACATAACAGTGCCCGGTAAGCGGCAATAGGCTAGCCACGTGGGACCAACAATATAATAGGCGAAATGTAGGCGTATAATATGCCTCTGCTTACCCTTTCGTGGAAACAGAAAACAGTTCTGAAACCATAAATCATCGCAATTTTCGAATACAAACGAATAATAATTCACATCACATCACAGCCCTTAACATCCCACTACTGAGCACGAGCCTCCTCACACATATCAAGTTGTGAGGGTATTGGGTCATACTCCACAACGCTGACTCAGTGCGGATTGGCGGAGGCAGGTGTATGGCGCCCTGCTGTTAAAATTTTTCAAGCCGCCCCTGGCATGGATGCCTCTAGCATGGCTTAACGACTACCACATTTGGTGATAACCGGGACCAACGGCTTAACGCGCCTTCCGGAGCACGGAAGCGCTCGATATCAAATGCCACACAAACGGTCACCCATCCAAGGACTGACCTCTGTAAACTCTGCTGTACTTTGGTGATCGTTTCCGACCACCGAACACCGCAGAGCTACGAGCGCTTCAATATCGCAATTTTCGAATACAAACGAATAATAATTCCATATTCTTTAATTATAATCAATTTAATGTTTATAAGAACTTGAATTAATGACTAACTTTACATTGTTTATGTTACGAGGTTTTGAATTTTGTGCCAACGTATTTTTACCTAAATACACAACACATCCATGGCCATTGTGTTTGTTACAATGCCATTTAATTGGAAGCGTTTCGTCACACTACAATAAAGTTTTATAAAAAGTACATTCAAATTAGGCTGACCTGGTATTTTATGATACTCATAATGGGTACCACTAATATCGACATGCATGGTTTCATTTTATCTTTGAGTACAGACCGCCCGCATCATCGCCTAAATGACAACTCGAAACTTGATGATCCTACCAATCTTAAGAGAAAATATTAGGAGCTAACCTGACGATCAGATGACGAGGTTCTGGCGAACATAATTTTTTTTAAGCGGGGCGTGAATCGGCATTTTAGCAGGGCGTCATGAGTGAATGCGCTTTATACCGTGCTTATTTTACGTTATGAAGCGCTTTCATTTTTTTTTATTGGACTGCATCGACTGCTTACCGTCAGGCAGAATGTAGTCATTATGACGTGTCACATTAAAAAAAAAACTCGATAAGCGGCAATAGGCTCGCCATCTATTACGTAAGACCAACTTTATTATTGGCGAAATGTGGGCGTATAATATGCATCTGCCTACCCCTTGTGGGGAAACAGGCGTGTATATATTTACTTACCCAGCTTAGCTTTGACTCCACCCACTACCCTGCTGAAGGATGCATTGCTGACGCCACACACTGGCGGCACGGGCAGAGATGCCACAAAGTCCCCCTCGGCCACCTCGCGACTGGTATGCTCTGGGGCTGCCGTGGTGGTTGTGGTAGTCGTGGTGGTAGTGGGAGGGGGAGGAGGCAGCTCGGATGGGATGCCGGGAAGAGGGCAGCATACCTGGAAAAGGTAATAGGAAGATAAACACAAAAATATAACATTAGGCCTTATCGCTTAGAACGATCTTTTTCAGGCGACCTTTTTAACAGTACTTAGTACATACTTTGTAATGAGAGAAGAGAGTTCTTTGTAGAGAGAACTTTCATTATGTAAATATTTAGAGTTTTTTAATCTTTTTCATGGTTATAAATAAAACAATGTTTCTTTTTAGATTAGATTAGTTTAAATTTTGAAAAATGCTGTGTACGCTTCTAAAGGCCAAACATATATGTAATTTTGTGGTTGTGTTATGTTATGACTTATGATTTTGTATATAAATAAATAAATATTAGGTCGGGGAAAAAGTCTTTTCGCATAACGTAGGTATAAACTTATTATAAATTTTTTTTGACTGTACTATTTGTGTCTGGCTGGTTTTGGTAACATTAAAAAGATTCCATTAAAAAGAAAAGAAAAAAATAAAAAAAGTTGTTTCCCGCTATTTTTCATTTGTTTTTCTCTCCGTAAAAATGAGTGAATCTAATGAAGAAATTCGATACATTTTAAAATTTTATTATAAAAAAGGCAAAAATGCAACTCAAGCAGTGAAAAAAAATTGTGATGTTTATGGACCTGATGCAGTGTCAGTAAGAGTAGCACAAATTTGGTTCAAACGTTTTCAGTCCGGAAATTTTGATGTTAAAGATGCACCTCGCTCTGGTCGCCCTGTTACGAATAAAATGGACGCCATTTTTGAAAGAGTGGAGCAAGATCGGCATATTAGTAGTTACGATGTAGCTGAAGAACTGGGAATTGACCACAAAACAGTTTTGACCCATTTGAAGAAAGCTGGTTATACAAAAAAGCTCGATATTTGGGTGCCACACGAGCTCACTCAAAGAAACTTAATGAACCGTGTACTCATTTGCGATCCATTATTGAGACGTAATGAAACCGAGCCGTTTTTGAAGAGATTGATAACTGGCGATGAAAAGTGGATCACGTACGACAAGAACGTGCGAAAAAGGTCGTGGTCGAAAGTTAGCCAGGCTTCACAGACTGTGGCCAAACCTGGCCTAACACGAAATAAGGTGATGCTGTGTGTATGGTGGGATTGGAAGGGCATTGTTTATTATGAGCTTTTACCGCCCGGCAAAACCATCGATTCTGATCTTTACTGCCAGCAACTGATGAGATTAAAGGAAGCAGTCGAGAGAAAACGGCCGGAATTGATCAACAGGAAGGGTGTGGTCTTTCATCACGATAACGCTAGACCACACACATCTTTAGCCACTCAGCAAAAATTAAGAGAGTTCGACTGGGAGGTCCTAGTGCATCCACCATATAGCCCTGACCTTGCGCCTTCAGATTTTCACCTGTTTCGGTCTCTGCAGAATTCTTTAGGTTCTGTAAGGTTGACGTCAAGAGAGGACTGCCAAAACTATTTGTCCTGTTTTTTTGATCAGATGTCCCAAAGTTTCTACAGTAACGGGATAATGTCTCTGCCCACAAAATGGCAGAAAGTTATTCAACAAAACGGTACATATATATTGTAAATAAATGTAAATAAACATTGAAAAAAATGTCTTGACTTTTCATACAAAAATACGAAAAGACTTTTTCCCCAACCTATTATTTTCTGACAATTACACCAATTATTTAGTTCCAAGATAAGTATCATTAAGAACTTGTGTTATGGATACTAAACAACGGATAAACATACTTAAACACTTTTTTTTTTGTAAATACATACTTAATATACATAGGGAAACACCCAGACCAGAACAAATATTTATGTTCATGCACACAAAGATTTGTCCTGTGTGGGAATCGAACCCACGACCTCTGGAGTGAAGTGTAGGTATACTGACCTCCACGTCATATCGGTCGTCAAAAATGTTTGTATGTTTAGCTGTTAGCGTACCTATATATATACAAATGAAATAAATAAATTATCCCGAAACAAAGACTTATTGTACTGACGGTAGAGCGGTAGGTAGCGGACGGTAGCGCACGGGACGGTGGTTGTCGCTGATTTTAGCGATTTAGAAGCGCTTTGCTAGGCGCCCACAGTCGGACAAAGCGTTAGAAGGGATTTCTAGACGGATTTCGTGCATCAATTGCATAGAAAATACATCAAAAATAATAAATAAAGAAATAGGCAAAAACGAACTAAAGGTCTCTTCGGTATTTAATCTACTAATATCCTGGAGTCACTGAAAATACTTGCGATTAATAGCTTAGAAGTGAATAGATTAGATTATATACCTAATACTGAGAAACTTAACGGGTTCTTTTATTTTTAACCACACGTTCTCATGTGTTATAAATATAGATGTATGTGTGATGTAGATATCCGTCTATTTTTTTATATTTTTTCCGTACAAGATAACAAAGAAAAAAAAAGAAAAAAAGCCCAGTTTTAGCGATCTTACATAAGCAAGTGATGGATGATAAATATCTTTGTAACAATTCCCGCGCTTTTATAATTTCCCGTAAAATCGAGAAACTATTTGACACGACACGTGTTTCGTCCTTACACAGGACATCTTCAGGTAAGATAAAAGCCTCAGAACAACGATGTCTTCACGACCAACGCTGAAACGAGAGTGTTACGACGAGAGTGAGTGCGAGATGACTCTCGTTTTAGCGTTGGTCATGCACTCGCTCCTAGATACCCACGTTCCAGGTAAACTCCATTGATCGTCGATATACTCATAATGATGACTTTAATGATGATGACAACGAGAAGATGGTAATGATGACTTTTACCTTAGGTTTGTTGCCATCAAATCCGCAGTGCGCCCTCCGCAACAGCTGCACGGCATTGGGGTTGGTCCGCGACTCCTTGAGGATCTTCACGTACCGCGGGCACTGCACCACCGAGATGCAGCTGCCTAGTTCCTTGTCTACTGTCTCACAAGGCTCTTCTGTAAAAAGAAGAATCTAATCGTATATTGAACATACATATCATTGGGTAGAGTTGAAGTCGAAGCGGCGTCAGCCCAGCGACACCGTACAAGCGATGAACGAAACGTAAATGATGAATTTATTTATTTATTTATTTATTTAAAAAGGAATGCTTACAGCTAAACATATAGATATTCTTATAACTATCATTTACACGTAACAGGTTTATATATGCAAGCCTTTACTAGCATTCACAGCATTCTTGCAACAACATTATAATCTAAAGAAAAAATATATATATAACTAATCTAAAAACTATGCTATTCACTAATTAACAGTTATTATTTACAATACGTTTGTCGTGCGGTCAAGCAGCATCGATACTACAGTTTTCTTAAAAACACTCTGAGAACCGTCAAGCACGTCCAAGTCCAATGCCTTCGCATTCATATTGTTGTACGTATTACAAACCCTAGCCATAGGATGATGACGACCTAGGTTTGTCCTAGAGGGGGGTATAGTAAAAACTTTAGTAAGACGTTTTCGTGGATATCGTCGAGGAACGGTTAGATTGATGCAGGCTAGCAGGTCGGGACACGAAATTTTACCATGAAGTATCTTGTGGAGGAATAACAGATCCGAGACAGTGCGACGATCCCTAAGAGATATCATGCCGAAGAAAGACAATCTCATCTGATACGGAACTCTGTGGTAAATGCCTGGTGAGACGTAAGCAAGGTGTCTAGTAAAAGCTCGTTGTATCGTTTCAATTCTTTGCGATGAATTAGTGTAAACTGGGTTCCAAGCAACAGATGCAAACTCAAGCCTACTGCGGACGAGACTGTTGTACAGGATAATCCTGGTCTCCCTCCGCTTAAATCCGTGTAGGTTTCGTTTTAGAAAACCGAGCATTTGTGCTGATTTCTTAACTATGGCGTCAACGTGATAATTAAATTTTAGTTTACTGTCTATAATAACACCTAGATCTCTAACCCTGTCAACTTTTGTAATAACTTTACCATCCAATGAGTATACTGAGTTAGTAAAGTTAATTTTTTTAGTGAAGCTAATGTGGAAGCATTTGTCGGGGTTTATAGTCATTCCATTATTTTTGCACCAGAGGTTAACACTATTGAGATCGTCCTGCAAACGTTCCACGTCTGAAGAATCTGTAATGGTTAAGTACATTTTTAAATCGTCAGCAAAGAGCGAGACGTTACTGTGCTTTATGTAAGTCGTTATATCATCAATGAAAATGAGAAATAAGGTAGATCCCAAGTGCGATCCTTGGGGTATGCCAGACAGAGCATAGTATGCATCAGAGTCGTATCCAGCCACACTAACCACCTGAGGTCTTTTTGTTAGGTATGAGCCAAACCAGGTTAGCAATGATCCTCCGATACCAAAGGATTTCAACTTTAGCATTAGTACGGGATGGCTCACTTTATCGAACGCGCTGCTGAAATCAGTATATATTGTATCCACCTGTCTACCTGCATCAACGACTCTTGAAATATTAGAGATCATAGCTGCTAAGTTTGTATCTACCGATTTCCCATGTCTAAATCCGTGTTGAGAGGTTGATATGCCATCATCCACTAGGTTACTGATATGAGGAAGGATGAGAGACTCAAACATTTTGGAAAAACATGATAACACGGAGATAGGTCTGTAGTTGTCCACATGAGTTTGGTCGCCCTTCTTGTGAATTGGCACGATTCGGGCTCTTTTCCACTCTTCTGGAAAAATTCCTTGCCTTAGAGAAATGTTAAACAGGATTGTTAGAGGCTCCGCGAGTGATCGCCCGCATCGTTTTATAAATAAAGGTGGTACATTGTCCGGACCGGAACCCTTGTATTGATCGAGAAGTTTTATGGTTTTCAGGACATCTCTCTCCGTGAAATATAATTTTGATAATGACTTTCCTGTCGATGATTCGGTAGTCAAGAGATTCGGGTTATAAGAGGTACTATACACGGAGGAGAATTGATCTGAAAAGAGTTTGACGATTTCGGGGCCCGAGGAAGCGGTTGAATTACCTTTTTTCATTATATTTGGAATCGATGACCGGTTATTTCGCTTGTCTTTAATGTATGTCCAAAATAGTTTGGGGTTTCTGTTAATATTTGACTCTATATTATTTTTATAGTTACTCTTGCATATATTTACTAGTTTATGACAACGTTCGCGAAGTAAATGAAATTCGATTTCATCGCGAGGGTTACTAAATTTACGAAACCTCTTTCTAATCCTGTTCTTTTCAGCAAGTAATTTTATCAGTTGCTTACTGAACCAGTTTGGATACTTGGTAGAACGAGCCTGACGTTCGGGGGTGTATTTTTTAATAATATTGAACAATGTACTATAGAATACCGAGACCGCCTGGTTCACATTTACATTTCCAAAATGTCTTATCCAATCGACATCTGAAAGTTCAAACCTAATCGAGTCGTAGTTAGCTTTGTAAAAATTGTAACCTATTCTCTTACTTGGAAATACTCCGTGGATAACATCGAAATGGACAGGAATAGTCAACAGAACACATGGATGGTGATCGTCTATCTTACTTAATAAATCTAGAGGTTTAGATACATATGCAGACTGTATATTGCTTAATACCAAGTCCAAAATTCTACCAGATTTATTTAGAATATTATTAAATTGGTGAAGTTCATTTAACGCCATGAAATCAACTAATGAATACCCAAGGTTTGTGTCATAATTCTCTGGTAAAAGATAGGTTATCTTATCTTGAGGTTTCCATTTAACAAAGCCAAGATTAAAGTCGCCTAGTATCGCTACATTTTGAGTTTCATTCATGACTCTGTCAACGCTGTCCAGGAATATTTGCTGCCTCTCCAGGCTGACCGGCGGCGGCAAGTATACTGCACACACGGTCAGAATCGTGCTTTTACCGTTTATTTTTATTGTAATATTAACGTAAAGGTCTTCGCAGTCCGTTTCCCACTTTTTTACTCGAGAGGATGGGTGTTCGCGCGATACAGCAATAAGCACGCCTCCGCCGTTCAGCCTGGAGTTCGATGTGCTTGACCGATCACGGCGGTATACAACATAGCGTGAGTCGATGAATTCACTATTAGAAATACACTCGTTAAGCCACGTCTCTGTAAACACTATCACTTTATAGTCCGAGAGTAGGATATTAGAATAGACGTCACAAACTTTGGTGCGAATACCGCGAACATTTTGATAGTAAATGTCGAATCCGAATACAATACACTGTTACACTCTTGAATTAATTAATTAAAAAACAACTAAGTGTTTACAATCTTGTGAAGATCTTCTGGACTTCGAATAAACTTTGCCTCGCTGAACTCATCTTTCCTGACAAAGATCCGACCATTGCGCACCCAAGTAAATTTATATCCAGACTCTTTAGCTCTTAAGCGAGTGGCGGCGTGGAGAGCTTTGTTAGTTGGTGATAAGTGCTCGCTTACGTAGACCGGACAGCGTGCACCACCGTATCCCAGGTGGTGAGAGTTCAATTTGTCGTTGGGATGACCTTTGTTGAACTTTGCAACTGCAGCTAGGATTGCATCGCGGTGACGAGTGGTCCGCAATCTCGCGACGACGGTACGGGGCCTACTAGTGTCGCTCTTATTTATTTTGGAAACTCTAGTCGCAAGCATTACATCATCACTGTTGATGGTGGCATCAACTACTTTTGCCAGCTGTAGTACCGTGTTAGCTAGGTCTTCGGTTCTGTGCTCGGGGATTCCATTAATCTCGATGTTGCTCTCTCTCATAGTCTGCTCCACCAAGTTAATTCTATGCGACAGGTCCGACACTGTAGATTTCAGCTTCTGGTTATCAGTCTGGAGGCCGTGAATGATTGTAGTCTTCTCCTCGAGGGCTATTTTCATCTCTTCGTATTTTTGATTAAAGAATGTCACAGATTCTCGTAGGTCGGTAAACTGTGCATTCAGAGACTCCAACTGAGCTGTCACCATGTTAGTTATGGTATCCGACAGTATGCGGCGAAGTCTGTCCTCGGTTAGGTATTTCTCGGAGTGCGGTATTTCGGGAGGTATGTTGGAACTTGAGGCCTCCCGTCTCGGTCTGATGGTAACGTTACTTGTTTCGGATCTGGGTGAGGTGACTTTGTTTTCGATCTCATGGGTTTGTGACTGGAGGGAGGTGTTTAGGTTGCCGGTTTTTGGCGTCTTGCTTATACACTCAGAACACTTCCAGGTTCGTTTTTTGTCATTGTTGGCATAGAAGCTATTATATCGCTGTGAGCTTATCCCGGCACATTCAATATCATACTTTTTCTTACAATGCATGCACTCGAGGTATTCCCTTGATGTTAAAGTATTTAGGCAGCCGGCGCATTTGCCAAAGGTAGGTGCCATGGTGATAATAGATAGACGCCGTTAACGCAATGAACCTCTTCCGTTTTACTACTGTTAAGATTTAAAATATACGGAGCGTGATTAAAATGTTGTTGCCTCGGCGGCGGTGCGCGAACGAAAAATTCTTTTTTCGAACGAAAATTTCTTCACTGATTGAGCAGCTTACAACACGGCCAGGTGATGCGCCAACAGGGGGCGCTGACGTCGCCACAGGGGGCGCTGTCACCGCTGCAGAGGGCGCTGTCGTTGCTACAGGGAGCGCGGTCGCAGCAGTAAAGGTCGCTGTCGTCTATGCAGAGGGCGCTGACGTCGCTACGGGGAGCGCTGTCGTAGCTGTAGAGGGCGCTGTTGTCGCTATAGGGAGCGGTCGTAGCAGTAAAAGGTCGCTGTCGTCTCTACAGAGGGCGCTGTCGTCGCTACAGGGAGCGCGGACGTAGCTGTAGAGGGCGCTGTTGTCGCTATAGGGAGCGCGGTCGTAGCAGTAAAGGTCGCTGTCGTCTCTACAGAGGGCGCTGTCGTCGCTACAGGGAGCGCGGTCGTAGCTCTAGAGGGCGCTGTTGTCGCTATAGAGAGCGCGGTCGTAGCAGTAAAGGTCGCTGTCGTCTCTACAGAGGGCGCTGTTGTCGCTATAGGGAGCGCTGTCGTCGCTGTTGTCGCTACAGGGGGTGCTGTCGTCGCTACAGGAGGCGCTGTAGTCGCTGTCGAGGGCGCTGTCGTCGCTACAGGGGGCGCTGTCGTCGCTACAAGGAGCGCTGTCGTAGCTGTAGAGGGCGCTGTCGTCGCTACAGAGGGCGCTGTCGTCGCTGAAGAGGGCGCTGTCGTTGCTTCACCTTATATAAACGTATCCGAACACAGATTGTCTATGGTGTTCATGACTCTGTGATGGATGACTCAGATGTAAACAAAGATTTGGTAATTTTAGTATCTGATTTTACCTTTTTTATGCAGTTACTTGTCTTGGTAAATTTGTTCACACGATCTTAAGTTCTCTTCTTTAGATAGTAAACACCGTTTAAAACACGTAGCACAAAATATTACGGGGATATAAATAGAAAATTACGGAGCGTGGAAAGATACGTCTTAACAGTTTGACTTTTTTTTTTTTTTTTGAATTTTGAATGAAACTCTTAATCGCGCAAACGAAATTTCTCTAGCTCGTAACTTTAAATACAACATCCAACCATCATTAGTTGGGCTGGGCACATCCATCCGCCCAATGAAAAATCTTCCCTTTGATGGGGAGTAACATTCATTCCCTACAGACCCATAGCCTTCAAATTCAGTGGGTCTCGAGTTCAAACCCTGGCATCTATAACTTTTCGAAGTTATGTGCGTAATTATCGCTTGCTACGTGCCTCGGTAAGCACGTTAAGCCGTTGATCCTGGCTGTCATGAACATCTATGGCAGTCGTTATTAGGAAGTCAGTGCCTTCTAACATCCTGACAGCTGATTTAACAATAGAATAATATTTCCCTTTGGATTGCGGAGGCCTGACGGCAGTCGCATGTGATAACTGAAATTCAGCTAGATCTGGTTAAACCAGTAAGCAGACCCGGGGCCATAAGATTAAGTCTAGGGAAACCGGGATAATGCTAGGATGTGATAAGACACACTATCACGCCTGATTCCTTGAATGAATAATCATATTAGACTCCCTCATAACGTTAAATATATTGTTAGTCCCATCCACGTTTTGCCGCTAACTAGGATTTTATATGTTTGCCAGAAAGTGATGGAATAAAAATATCTTTGTAACAATTCTCGCGCTACTATAATTTTCCGAAAAATCGAGAAACTATTCAACACGACACGTGTTTCGCCATTACACAGGGCATCTTCAGGTAAGATAGGAGCCTCAGAACAACGATGTCTTTACGACCAACGCTGAAACGAGAGTGTTACGACGAGAGTGAGTGTGAGATCTTACCTGAAAAACGTGGCGAAACACGTGTCGTTAAGCAAGTGCGTACTTAAGCAAGTGATGAATTAAAATATCTCTATAGTATTTAGTACTCTCGTTTCAGCATTGGTCGTAAAAACATCGTTGTTCTGAGGCTCCTATCTTACCTGACAATGCCTTGTGTAAGGGCGAAACACGTGTCGTTTTGAATAGTTTCTCGATCTTTCGGGAAATTATAGTAGCGCGGGAATTGTTACAAAGATATTTTTAATCCATTATTTGCTTACAATGGATTTCCGCAAAGTAACGCCTGAATCAATAAATTATGTTTGCCAGAGCCTTGTCTCCAAGACTGGTAAGACCAGAGAGTAAGACCACTCTAGGTTCTTTAGACTTAAATGCCAAGTGACCGACAAGTAATAGATTTTCTATTGTGTCTTGGACCGCTCGGATAAAAATTGGTAATTAAAGTTTAGTGTAGTTCTATAGTGACTCTATCTGTCCTCGCGGCCCGTATGCAAGCATAGAACTCCCACGTGTGTTGGTTAAGCTGAATAAAAATCCAATAGACGCAATGCTTGTGCCCCGCGACGATGCTTACACACTAAATATAATGCCCAGTAATTTAATAATAATACTAATAAATATTTTTCTAACAATTACACCAATTATTTAGTTCCAAGATAAGTAGGTATCATTAAGAACTTGTGTTATGGATACTAAATAACGGATAAACGTACATAAATACTATTTTTTTTGTAAATAAATACTTATATACTAAGGAAACACCCAGACCAGAACAATATTCATGTACATGCACACAAATATTTGTCCTGTGTGGGAATCAAACCCACGACCTTGGAGTGGAGAGCGGGTATACTTGCCACTACGCGGTCGTCAAGTTAGATCTAATTTACTAATACTAATCTAATTAACTAATTTAGATCTAACAAAATGATGAAGTATGGTCTAAAATTAATTTTGGAGTACCTATGTTAGTAAAAGTCACAGACTATCAGCACTCGAACCAAGAAATTTGGAAATTCGTTTTTGATTTCGCAATATATTTAAGCCACTAGGCTCCAAAAAATTTACAAATCTTTTAAAGGTCAATGTGTGCGATTCTATAATAAAATCCCAAGCAATATACAGCAATTAAGCCTAAATAAATTTAAATTAACAATAAAACGCAAGCTGTCTTTAAAGGGATACTATTCTATTAAAGACTATATGGCTGATAAAAATGCTTGGGATTAAACTGCCGTTTCATACAGGCTATTCTAATATGAATGACTTAAAGCATGAATATTGTTATATTATGTTGCATTGTATAGCGTCACAGACAAATGAAGATTGTAACTAACCAATCGATAATTTAAAAGAGCATAGCCTGTGAGTTTCTTGCCAGTTCTTCTTACAGAGCGGTGGCTCGGAACTGGCACTTAGATTCACTTACACTTAAATATTTTTTGTTTTTTTTAATTGTTTGGTTGCAAGTTAATCTAAGTTTCGTGATTTTAGTATAATTATATTTTATTTGTTTTTGTTATTTTTTTATAATTTTGACGTTTTCAAGTACTATGTAATAGTTTATGAAATAAAAAGTATTTTTGACTTTTGACTTTGATCAAGACCATTAAGCTCTGGAACTCGCTGCCGGCTCATGTGTTTCCTATTTCCTATGATCCCGGGTCTTTTAAGCGGGGCGTGAAACGACATTTTAGCAGGCCGTCATGAGTGGATGCGCTTTGTATCGTGCTTATTTCACGGTATGAAGCGCTTTCATTTTTTTGGACTGCATCGACTGTTTTCTATCAGGCAGGATGTAGCCATTATGACATTAAAAAAAAAGTCGTTACGACTGGTCCACCAATTTAAAGTCGCTTAGCGAGCTATGGAGAGGGCTATGCTTGGTATTTCTTTGACCCCCCCGACTGGTCTCCACCTTGTCGTGGTGGGGGGGCTGAGTACCTCCCGGAGGCCGGTAAAAGGTAACACCCAGAGACCGACGACTCTGGGTGCCCTTAGTACGGACTACCGGGGGGGAAACTAAGAGGGACCTGTGGGGGCAGAGGGCCCCTGCTGTCTAACCATGGACCCTCCGGGAAGTCGGCCACACACGCTATGGTCGCACGGGGAGGTAGGAGGGGCGCGCCCACTGCGCCTCTCTGAGGAGGTCCTCCCGGTTTTAGTCCGGGGACTTTGGCCGCAGTCGGGGTGTCAGAAGCTGCAACCCAGGTACTGGCCCCCGCCTCTTTCTCAACAAGCGGCGGGCGTCGTCCGAAGATTTTTAGTGGGTATTACTGCTGGCAATCGTGTCTGCCGGTGGTGAGTCCCACACCCCCTTTCGCTCCCCCTTTGGCCGGAAGGCAGTGCGTAAACGCATTTTGTTACCGACGTAAAACAAAAAAAAATGGTATTTCTCTGAAGGATCGGATCAGAAATGAGGTAGTCCGACAAAGAACAAAAGTTACCGACATAGCTCATAGGATTAGCAAGCTGAAGTGGCAGTAGGCCGGTCACATCTGCCATAGGACTGATAACCGGGATAGACAATCCTACAGTGGAGACCGCGTCTTGGTAAGCGTAGTGAACGACGCCATCCAGCTAGGTGGAACGATGACATAAGCAAAACGGCTGGCAGTGGTTGGAGAAGAAGAGCTGAAATGCGAGCTTAGTGGCGTGCCATTGGAGAGGAGAGGAGAATGCAGGCTGATGATAATGATGTTAGTAAAAGAAGGGAAACAAAGCAAAGAGGTTGTTAAAGAATGTCAGCCAATATCAGTCAGGATAATATTTGCATATCACGTTATATAATATTCGTTATGCAAGCCAGTTTATTCAAACTAGACTTTCGTTAAAGCTGATATGAGTCAAACTTGAATAAACTGTTTTGACATTGACACGCTATAGCTTCAAGTGTGGACAAGGGACTATGTTATGCAAAATGAACCAAACCCATATGAACTTTATCGTCACCATTATTTTCTAGTATATTTGACTATGACATAATATTGTATTTTGGACAATGTTTATTTTGTCATAGTTGTGACCTCATTTCTGTTTTTAGATTTTGGCAAATTATTAATATTTTATGGTATTTAGGGTGTATAGAGATCCTACCACTGGTATGGAATGGGGGTGCGAGTAGACAGTTGTGTTGAGGGTCAAAAAAGTTATTGCTTTTAAATGAAAAATAAACAAACCACGTAGGTCAGTCAGATTGGGTTAAATTTATATGGAGTAAAATCTTTTAACGTTAATTTAATGTGTAGGGATCCTACCAAGACCTTAGGAGCCCAAGCCAACCTCACCTGCAAGTGGTGCACCTGCCGATCAACGGACGAGGCTCTGGCGAACATAACAGTGCCCGGTAAGCAGCAACAGACTCGCCAACTATTACGTGGGCCCAACTGTATAATTGGCGAAGTGCGGGCGTATAATATGCCTCTGCCTACCCCTTTGGGGAAACAGGCGTGATATTATGTATGTGTGTATTAATATTTCAGTCAGACATTAGTAAATTATAATATAACACACTGCATTTATTGTATAAAATTTTTTTTCGTATAACATGTAGTCGTCTTGTCAATTTTGTTTGTAAGCCCATATGCATGTATGTAAATAAGTAAATATATCTCAGTCACAAAAAGTTTGCTGCTGAATATGTTCAGCAGTGAAATTTCCTCCCTATTCAGTTTCAAGTCTGATCTTAAGTGCTTTGCCTCAAGCAGTCCGTTGGCCTCAAGGCTGACCTCTATGTTTGCTGATTCGCAGTCATCATCGAAGAACCTTATCGCCTCATCGGTCGAGCTATAAGCGCCGCCCACTGCCACTTCAGCTCGCAAATCCGTCTTACTATGTAGGTCAATCCAGTTCTGCTACGGATTTTCTTAGTTCAGTTTTGAAAAAACTCAACTATTCTACAAAATCTCTTTGAAGATGCTTTTGGTGAGTATATTCCATACTTGTGTTTTATGTTAAAAAAGCGGTGCTGTTTTGCAGCTGAGACATTTATCGTACGAGCTTGCAGACTACTTTTCTAAGGTTGTGGGTTCGATTCCCACTCATGAATGTAATGCAACACTAAATGAATTATTCACCAATATTATCTTTGGTCTGCGCGTTTGTTATATATCCGAAGTATTTATAATGTAATATATAATTTTTTTTTATCTTTGTTACTAATACTAACAGCTCTGCTAAGCCCGGGGCTAGATATCATTGTTTGAAATGATCAAGAATATATTTTTTTAAAGTGATTAAGTCATTTTGCATAGTCACATCCACCCATCCCAATGTCACAGATTTAAAGTGATTCATCTTAATCAATGTCACATCAATATTATTTAAACTAGCACAATTCGATTTCAAGGTTAGTTAAATCCTTCGTTCATTAGTAAATCTAGGTTACGTTAACAGAAATGACTAAATATATGCCTAGACCTGATTGTGGATGAGTAAGAAAATAAGGAAAATATAGAGATTTTAGCTACCGTCTGTGACTTTGGTTATGTTGACGGTTGCGTTCAATCAAATGGAAATTCTTTATTATTTATTTATTTATTTATTTATTCAGTAAGTACAGGTTATAACAACTTATTTATAACATAGTCCCACAAAACCGTGAGTACGGTTTAACTGCGGGGTCTGATTCTCCGTACATTAATCGTCTTTATCGTAATTTTAACTATATAATTAATTTTTAGTTCTGAGAAAGCCAATACATTAAAAAAAAAATATATTAAATCTAAATAGTATTGTTTTAGTTTTCTCTTAAATTTAGACTTACTATCTATAAAGGTAATGTCCTCTGGCAGACTATTTAATAAATATGGCACACGTTTTTTTAACGTTATTATTTATTATTTACTTTAGTGTTATTGAGCTCCAGTTTTAATATACATACACGCCCATCTTAGATAGTAAATTCGTTTTGTGCGAATCCGAACGTGAATATAAGCAATGATTTAGTGACGGTATTTTTAAAATTGTGACTACGAGCGACGATAGACCTGTGGCAAGACCCATAGACTTCTAATTCAGAGGGTCTAGGGTTCAAACCCTGGTGGCGCTATGACTTTTCGAAGTTATGTGCGTAATTATCGCTTGCTCCGTGCCTCGGAAAGCACGTTGCGTCATGAACCTCTATGGCAGTCGTTATTTAGGAAGTCAGTGCCTTTTAATATTTTGACAACTGGTTTAACCATAGAATGATACCTATTTCCTTTTGGGTTGTGGAGATCAGATGGCAGTCTCTATGTAATGACTGAAGTTTAGCAAAATTTGGTTAGACCAGTGAGCAGACACTGGACCTTTTTTTTATCGTCGGTAAAAAAATGCTGTTTACGCACTGCCTCCCGGCCAATGGAGGGACCGAGAGGGGAGTGTGGGGCTCACTGCGGCAGACGCGACCACCGCAGTCCTACCCACTAAAAAACTTCCAACGACGCCCACCGCTGTTGAAAAGGGGCAGGGGGCCAGTGCCTAGGTTTGTAGCTTCTGGCACCCCGAGACACTGGATCCTGGGCTTTAGTCTTAATATATAATAAATAATGCTAATAATAATAATAATTTTGTTACGGTAGTTTAAACTCAGTAACTTTGTCTACGGAGACCATTGAATCTCGGTTTCCCAGTGAAAACGAGTCCAAGTTTTTATTAAACTGCGATTTAAACTCGTAGCATGGGTTTTAATTTACGTTATCCTGCACTTTGAATAAAGAAGTTAAACACTTTCAATCAATCAATATGAATTTTTAATATTTTTAAAACCTTGGTGTTTTTTGCCCACTAACATTGTAAGGTCTTCATGAAAAAACCTCCACTGCAGCATATGCTGAGTGAAGTCTATTTAGGCATAATACTTCATTGTTGCAAAATTGTTTGCACAACTACATATTTTTTTATTTAATTTCAACCAACCAATTGGACGTCGTTATGCAAAATGGACCCAGCCACAAATACTTCCTTTCGAGAAAACAGGAGTTGTAGTAAATTTAATATAGCATAATGAAAAATGAGGCTTGTTTACGAATTCCTGTTAAATACTGGGTATTGTTATTTGATTTCTGTCTAGTATTGTTTCAATAAGTTAGACATTTATGACACTATCTCAAAAAAACTGTTTGTGGGTTGGATCCATTTTGCATAACAACGTCCAATTAACCTATTGCTGTCGACTGCTAAACTTAGGCCTCCCCAAGGAGCGCCCACCATCCCGGTCCACTGCAGAACCCAACCATCTAGGACCAGAAGGTCTGCCTAAGCTGTACTTTCCCAAAACACCTTATAGTAAAAAATCTATTAATAGGAACTGTTATAACCATTCATACTATAATAACTGTTAATTTATATTTATTACTACTTGATTTCCACAATATTACATCATGTGGCGATTTGTCTTCAATGTATAAATAAAAAAAAGTGTAAATGATTATAACAGGTCCTATAAATAGATTTTTATTCCACCAATCAGCGTGTTTTGGCCGTATTTAGCCATAAATAATAAAGTTCCCAGACCAGTAATAAAAATGTTTTGATGATGACTGTATAACAAAAACAAGATATCAATCTGGAAATTACAGCAAAAAATAGCCTTATGAAATTGTTATAAAAATCTTATTCAATGAAAACGAAACTTCGTTATACCCATCTCTTACTCTCGATAATGATATACATAAAGAGTGAAGGAGACAGGACAACAAAGGCCTTCAGGACCTGCTCTCTGGCTTAACAAGACTTGGAAGATTAACTGAATTTTATTTATCATACGGAGCGTCTGCCGTCTGACCTCCGCAGCCTAGAGGGCAACATCATTCTATGCTCAAACCAGTTATCAGGATAGGTATTAGAAGGACCTGCACTTAAACTTCCTATTAACGACTGCCGTAGATATTCATGACAGCCGGGACCCAAAGGCTTATAGCACACTCATCTAGCCGTGTAGCATGTAATGTATCAGATACTGTATCAAGTGAGTACATAGGCATTAGCGAACTGCGAGCCGCTCGCAGTATGCACGTGTATATATATATTTTAATATTTATACAAATAAATACTATTACTTAAATAACATAAAAATAGACCTACATATATAAATATGTACATGGCATAGGAACATTGAGCAGCAGGACATTACGTCTGTGAAAGGAAAAGCTTCTTTACTTCAATTTTGAAAATATTTAAAGATTGCGCTTGTCTAATAGTGACTGGAAGAGAATTCCAGAGACGAGCAGCTTGTACAGTGAACGACGAGTCGTAAAAAGAAGTGACATGCGACGGAATCTCAAGGCTCAGGCTCCCTGATGACCGCAAAGAACGCGAATGTGAGCAGTGAAGGAACTTAAAGTTTTCTTTAAGATAGTGAGGGTATGCGGGATTGTGCAATATGTTATAAAGAAGAGATAGAATGTGAGTATTCCGGCGAAGGCGAATAGGAAGCCACTTGAGTACAGAACGGTAATGAGACACATGATCATATTTGCGCAAGCCAAATATGAATCTTACACAAAAATTTTGAAGACGCTCAAGTTTATTTAGCTGGTCCTCCGTGAGGTCAAGATAGCAGGCGTCGGCGTAATCAAGAACGGGAAGGAGCAGAGACTGCGCTAGCGCTACTTTAGTGGTAGTTGGTAAAAAGTTTCGTAATCTTCTTAATGATGCAGCGGAAGCGTATAACTTACGGCTGACAGCCTGAAGTTGCGGACTCCAACAAAGAGTATTGTCCATAATTACCCCCAAATTCTTGGCCGTCTTTGAATAAGGTATATCGACACCACTAAAATTTACTTTGGGAAGATAATTACTTGTGTTTTCATAGGATTGATCTTAAGGCCAAAAGCTTTGCTCCATTCTGCGATGCGACACAGGTTGATATTAGTAGCAATTACAGCCTCAGCCAACTTCGGAAGCGGTGCCTGACTGTAAATCTGAAGGTCGTCTGCGTATAAGTGGTGGTGCGTGGTTTACTGACGTTTGACAAAAAACGTTTCCCAAAGTGACATTTTGTGCCAAATGAAAATTTGGCAAAAAGTGTTTCAGTGCAATGTTTCATTTCACCAAATATTATGTAGTCAAATATGGTTTGGCAAATATACACTAACAGTAATCAATCATAATTGCATTATTTAAGATATATAAATCAATTCTGGCGCAATCAAAGATTCATTTGCGAAATGAATCTTGGGCGAAATGTTTTTTTGGGAAGTGAAATTTGGCCAAACGGAGGGATCCCCAGGTGAGTACCCTGCTTAACGTGTTTTCCGATACTCGGAGGAAGCAATAACTACGCAAAAAACTTTGAAGTTATTCCATATTATTATGTTATTGTATTAAGACATTTTTGTACTAGGAAGACCCAAAAATTGAGGGGGCTTATAAGAAAACAAGGTCTAAAGTTAAACCAGGTTTAAAACTAGTGCAGTCACTGTCTTCATTGTGTTAAATAAAAAGTCAAACAGAGGCCCCCGTTGCTTAAGACCCACCGTCTAACTGTCAAACCTTATTTTAGGTGAAAGTCTTTGTCTATGGTTATTTGTTAAATAATATATTGGATTCGAATAAGCTCTTGAATTAAATGAATCTATTAACAAATTTCCAATATTTTGAATAAAGTGGAAGTGAATTTTGGACTAAGGGAATAGTTTGATTTGTTTCAATCAGTGAAGTCCAAGTCGAAGACTTTGCGATTATCCTCAATAATACATTGACCTCTAACGTCGGTTTGTATTTTACGTTCGTTCGTTCTCGAGGCAAGGTCGACACACTTTACACTTAGGTCACACACTACCTGGCCACACTACTTCTACCCGTTTTAGTATGAATGTTGCCTACATAATTATAAATACTCGACGAGTATTTTGAGTATGTACACGACATAACAAATAATTAAAAATCGGACCAAATCTGTTAGCCTCAAAAATGGCAACAAATTTCAATTACATTGTATTAATTTTATTCACAAAATAAGAATGATTATCGCTTGCTCCGTGTCTTGGAAAGCACGCTAAGCCGTTGGTCACGGCTGCCATGAACATCTATGGCAGTCGTTATTAGGAAGTCAGTGCGTTCTAACAGACTGACAGCGGGCTTAACCATAGAATGATGTTTCCCTCTGGGTTGCGGAGGACAGACGGCAGTCGCTCCACGTAATAACTAAAATTCAGTCGAATCTGGTTGAACCAGTGAGCAGACCGTGGGCCCTAAGCTTCAGTCTAGGGCAACCGGGATAATGCTAGGATATGATGATGACAAAATAAGGATGATTATAAGAATTATCAAACTCGCCCAACTTGCAATGAAGAAAGTTGTGCTCGGAGTGTCACTTGCCTAGAATCACAATTCAGGAAACTCGTAGAAGAACTGGAGTAGAAAGCGGATTTAGCTGGACACATAGTTCTAAGAACCACGACGTTCAATGGCGGTCGCAAATAATGAACGTATTACAAAATGACCCTATTGACTGATGATCTTTTCAAGCTGCTAGATGTAAGCGGCAGAAAATTGATCAACACGAAAATCTATTATGGACGCAAAATTAAAATTCAAAAATCATTTCTGAGAGAGCCTAAGGCAATTAACTTTTACAAACTTTACAATACTTGGATAATAATTATCTAAACAAAATGAATGTTGCATAAAGATACTGAAAGTGAGGTCGAAATACGGAACTTACGGAAGCCGGGTTTTTCGTGTGACCTTGATCGGCGCGTGCGCAACTAAATACGCGTCTCAATCTCAATATTTGTCAACTGCGCCCACGCCTGTCTAGGAATTTCCTACTGAATAGAACTTTAGCTAATTATTGATTCTTTAAGGTAAGTATACTGCCAGTTCTGCTAGGCCAAAACTGATAACTATAGCGCGATAATCCGCAAAAAGAGTCCTGAACACGCAAGTCATTAAGTTTGATACACTAATGATTAGGCACATGTGTCTGTATTCGTGTATCAAAACCGGCACGTTTTTGATTTTGTTTTTTGTTAAATTTTAGTTATTATTATTGTATTTACCGACAATAGTTTTTTAGTTGTGTACATTACTAACAATTCAGTCTTTGTTGCCAAATAAATTAATTTCAATTTTATTACTATTAGTGATGTCGGATATGAAACTTTATCCTGGTGATATGGATCTTTACTGCAACTGGATAAATTACTGAAATTTTTGAACAATTGAAAAATGAACTCAAATTCATCTACTTGATTAGGACATTACTCGTATATACAATAAGGTGCCACTTGGCATCGGCCTAGCATAGTAGCATATCACTATGCTAGGCCGTTCCATTTCCATATCATAAAGAGTCGTCGAAGAGCATTTTGGCGGGCATTTTTTATGTAATAGTTTATGAAATAAAGAACTGTTTACTGAATAAAGAGCTGAGTACCTCCCGGTAGGGCGCAGAGGGCGCTGTTGAAAAGGTAACACCCAGAGAATGGCGAGACTGGGTGCCCTTAGTACTCACTACCGGGGAGGAAACTAAGAGGGACCTGTGAAGGGCGCAGCGGGCGTGCCAGGGTGGCCCGTCAATCAGCGTCAGGAGGGTCTTAGGCGGGGCAGAGGGCCCCTACTGTCTAACCATCTATGGTTAGACTATCCATCTAGGGTCTACCCTCTGAGAGGCCACGCTATGGTCGCACAAGGAGGTAGGAGAGGCGCGTCCACTGCTCCTCTCTGAGGAGATCCTCCCGGTTTTGGTCCGGGTGTCGTTGGCCTTTGGTCCCCACCTACCTGTCAGACGCTGCAACCCAGATACTGGCCCCGCCTTTTTCTCAACAAGCGGCGGGCGTCGTCGAAAGATTTTTAGTGGGTTTTACTGCTGGCAGTCGCGTCTGCCGGTGGTGAGTCCCACACCCCCTTTCGGCCCCCTTTGGTCGGAAGGCAGTGCGTAAATGCATATCGATCCCGCAGCAGGCTCAAGAAGAAAGGAAGTCAGTAAAAGGCTGAGACACCGTCCTCCTTCACCCACAGCGAAAGACGGTCAATTTATGATTTTCATTCCGAAAAAATAGATGAATATATTGATGCTGGGAATCATGCGCATGCGTCTTTAATACTAAGATCCAACACGAATACAAATAACCATGAGCTAAACGACATATTAATATAAACCATTCTACAATAACACTTTACAAAGCTTATGGAAAAATATTTCAAAGAAATAGTAGGTAGTTTGAAAATGTATTATTGAAGGAAATTTCATTATAAATACTTGATTCTTTTTATTTCTTTTAAATAATAGCAAATGAGATCCCCTCCCCTTAAGCCCCTTGAGTCCTCAGTAAAGATGTGGGACTATACTGATATCTCACATGGACTTCTTGAGAGAATTGAAAAATGATGTTGCACTGCTTTGTTTGATTTACCAACAATTATGTATGTTTACAAACACTTAATTGTTAATAATGCACTGTTATTACAAATTAATGTCCGAAATATCACAAATTTTAGGAAATAAAACAAAACTGCAGACATGACTCTTCACTTTCCCGCCAAGAAGTCCTACTTGATTCTTATTTATAGGTACAATTTTTTTTTCACATACTGTGTCAAACTTTTTTTAAACTGTTTAAAACTTTAATACAAAGAGTTTAAAAAAAGTCTACCTAAGTCTCATGAATCTATGTTATCCAGTGATGAAGAATATGATTTAGAAAAAGGTATGTTAGATGTATAGGTGTGAGGGGTGCGTAAGGATCCTAACAAGACCTAAGGAGCCCAAGCCAACTTCACCTGCAAGTGGTGCACCTGCCGATCAACGAACGAGGCTCTGGTGAACAAAACAGTGCCCGATAATCGGCAATAGGCTTGCCATCTATTACGTGGGGCTAACTTTATAATTGGCGAAGTGTGGTCGTATTAATATGCCTCTGCCTTCCCCTTCGGGGAAACAGGCGTGAATGTATATATGTTAGATATTACGTTCGTGTGAATATTAGATTGTAATGGAAGTTTCATGAAACAAGTAAAAAAAGTATATTACGGTATAATCCAGCTGGGCCAAAGTTGAAATTGTCCCTCTTCTCAAAGTCTGGGACAGGGGTCAGCTCGGGCAGTGCGGTCGTACTATATGGCCCATCGTTGAAGGTTACTGGCTTTATACTCGGTATACCGTTTTGTCCACTAGCAGGTATGGGTGAAAATACGTTGTACCCTTGAGGAAGTGTGGAAGGTATGCCATTTTGCCCTTGAGAAGGTGTAAAGGGTATCCCATTTTGCCCTTGAGGCAGTGTAGACGGTATATCATTTTGCCCTTGAAGTGGTGTAGACGGTATATCATTTTGCCCTTGAGGTGGTGTAGACGGTATTCCACTTTGCCCTTGAGGCGGTGTAGACGGTATACCATTTTGCTCATTAGGAGGTACAAAGAAAATTTCCCCGTTTGATTGCGCGCTCGTATCTTGTCCGTTTTGAATGTTTTCGTCAGGGTTAACAAAAATTACGCTGTCACCGTCCTCTCTGCCGTTCTGATTGCCACTTTCATTAGGGACCGGATCCGGTTCATTGTAGTTATTCACGAAGTTGACTTGTGTTGGGTCAGAAGGGAACGAGACGTGTCCGTTCTGATTTTGTTCATACTGGCCATTTTGTTCATATTGCTCATTTTGCTCGTTCTGTCTATTTTGTTCGTTTGGTCCATTTTGTACATTCTGTCCATTTTGTACATTTAGGTAATTTGGCCTGTATTGTACATTTTGTCCGTTTGGCTCATTTTGCGCGTTCTGTCCATTTTGCCAGGACTGTCCATTTTGTTCGTATGGCTGATTTTGTCCATAATAGCCATTTTGTCCATATTGCCAAGCATTTTGGTACTGATGGGTATATTGGTGTTCATTGCTGATCCCAGGTCTATTATTGAAGGGGAATATGTACGCTGGGTTTGAACTCTGGTTCTCTGGTTGGAGATGCAAAACGCCAGTTAGCCTTTGAGTGATTTTTCGAAGGTCTTGTAGGACATTGAATCCTAACGTCGCATCAACACGACGGTCTTCTCTTTGTGGGAAGAAACCTAGAAATAGTAGGTCATAGTAGGTCACACAAAACTGCTTTAAAACCTTTGAAGTAAAAACCAAAGACAATAACTAACTGCTTCTAATCACTGATCGAATTCTGGATATCCACGGTAGATCAGCGTGGTGACATTAATAGAATGTCCGACTTTTATCTAAGTTGATACTATTTTGGTATTTACTTGTATTATATTTAAAAAATATGTTTTAATAATAAATAGTACTACAACATGGATTCACTGGTAGTCCCCAAATTAGATAATCTCTGTCTGTCTCTTGAGGACTAGAATTTGAAAATTGCATTAATTTGAAATTATCAGCGTTGCAAATATTTAACAATCCATCATATATTCTAGACATTTATGGCCATATATTTGTATACTTAAATGTCTTTTTCGTTAGCCTGTTTTGTGCGTGTGTGTGGAATGAGTGTATTAGAGCGTGAGTGGGTGTATGTTAACGTGGGTGAGTGTTGATAGCATATAAGTGTGTGTGAGTGTGAGCGCATGGGTGTGAGTGTGAGCGCATGGGTGTGAGTGTCTAAGAAAGTCCACTGACCAGTGGAAGCTTTTACTTTCTGAAGAGCTGCATATATTAATTATTTATTTCTTTGTTAAATTTCCACTACTCCTGAACCATCGCAATTCAATTGTATATTATTATTATAACCTAGTATATTTTACACTAAGACTTAATCGTTAAAATGATGTTATAAATAGGCTATCCAGCTATACATACATAAATCCAAACAAAGATTAAATAAATATTTTTAACCCTATTCTTAAATGCTCTATGTACAATATGGAAGGAAATGTCTTTAGTGCGAAACATGAAAGTAAATTTGCATAAGTATTGACAGTGAGAGAGTATTTGTGTCGCTTACATTTTACGCAGAAAATCTTCTAAAAATCAATATTGTATTTCCTTTAAGAGATTAAACATTACACTAGTACACTTCTACAGACAAAGCCAATTATTAGTATTATTGATCTTTCTTTTGTGATTCGCTATAATTACATCCTGTCTGATGGTAAAGACAAAGACATAGACTTTTTATTTCACATGAAATATGGTACATAAGTGGTCGTAAAATTTAATACAGTCCACATATGTCACCAGTAACTGGTACGCAAAAATATAATTGGAGGATTCTAATATAACAATCATACATTTCTTATTCAAAATATTCACTCAGTGAATAAAAACACTCATCAACAAGCCATTTTTTTAAATGAACTTTGAATTTGTTCAATGGCATCAGCTTAAGGTTATTGTCGAGCCTATTATAGACTTTAAGAGACATGATATAGCTGTTCTTCACATAAGATGCAGTAGACATGATTGGCAGAGTCAGTTTATTTGGGAAGCAGTCGATGCAGTCAAAAAATTTGCGAGCATTTAATATAAAACTAGCGATGCTCGATATGCTATACGTTTATGGCAAATTTCGTGAATGCCGCATAATGCTCGCTACATCCAGTCTGAAGGTAAGCAGTCGATGCAGTACAAAAATTAAGAGCGTTTTATTTTATTATCGGATAATAACAGCACGGATTGGATACTAAGCACGGTAACACGCACCCACTTATATTATGGCTGATTTCGTAAATGCCGATGCAGTCCCTGGGTTTATGACCCTGGACACATCGCACGCATCGACCCATTAATAGATAGGTCAGGTTTGACTTACGTACTTATACAGTCTTTCTATTTCTTACTGAGATCGAATCAATGTTAATCAAACGTTCAAAACACAAGCAGAATTACTAATTAATAAAACAGTATCAATTTAATGCGCTTACAAGTAGGACAAGTATTCTTTAGAAGATCTTCCTATGTGATGTCCCAAAAATAGTCTTTTTTTAGTTATGTCTATATTCCATTGAGCATGCGAGATGCTCCGAAAAAGAACTCTAAATACGGAGGTTCTCTCCTACAAAGGAATATTTTCCAAAGGGTCATGGTGCTTCTAAGATTTGCCATTTTTTTTTAGTTTGTAAGTCTACAACAAAATTTTATAGTTTTATCATTGTATATCACTTGTTTTTGTTATAAAAAATTGTAAGCTTGAGAACATGGCGGGAACTATGAGAATAAGAGAAGAATAACAGTTGTGATAAAAAATTTGTGATACTTCGAAAATTAATATATAATAACGGTGGATTATTAACCGTTAAGTGTTTGTGAACAAACATGAGTGTTGGTAAATGAAACAAAACAGTGCAACATCACCTTTCAAATTCTCTCAAGAAGTCCATGTGAGATCTCAGTATAGCCCCACATCTTTTCTGAGGACTCAAGGGGCTTAGGGGAGGGCATCTCATTTACCATTTATCATCTTTATCACCACTCATTCTCATTTACTATAATTTATATGATATTAAATATCTCTTACTTGGCAGTAGCTAAATGTAGTCATTATTATAAAAAAATTGACGACCGATTTGGCGTGGAGGTCAGTATACCTGCACCTCACTCCAGAGGTCGTGGGTTCGATTCCCACACAGGACAAATCTTTGTGTGCATGAACATGAATATTTGTTCTGGTCTGGGTGTTTTCCTATGTATATTAAGTATGTATTTACAAAAAAAAAGTATTTAAGTATGTTTATCCGTTCTTTAGTATCCATAACACAAGTTCTTAGTGATACTTATCTTGGAACTAAAGAATTGGCGTGATTGTAAGAGAATATTTATTTATTTATTTAAAAAAAAGATTTTATCACATTCAAACACCAGAGTTTTATATCAGTAGTAGGTGTTCGGGGAATCACCATAACAGTACAATATAATGGAAAGGAAGTGGAAAATACGCGTGTATGCTAAAATTGGCGCCAATTAGAATATACGATGGGAAAAAGACTTCGCGATCATAGTGACGTGTGTGATTTATTTATTTGGACGCTTGGCAAGCCAAACGTGATGGTCAACATTAAGTGGTATCGCCTATTATAACTGAATTATTCAGTATTACAACAAGGAAAATCCTGATCATCAATAACATCTTTTTAAAGTAAGTTCAAACTATTTGTTTGATAAGGAAAAGTGATATCAAAGGATGTATAATCAAGAGACATAGTTATTTCTGGAATATACTTATTGTTACGCTTCTTTCCCGTAAATGTAGACATAGATCACATCCTTCCACTTTCTACGATTCTGGCTCACACTCTTAGCTTCATTCACAGTTGAATGCAGCGTCTAAGGGATATTCATGACATATGTCATATATGGCTGATAAAAATGCTTGGGATTAAACTGCCGTTTCATACAGGCTATTCTAATATTCAATGAATGACTTAAAACATGAATATTGTTAATGTTATATTATATTGCATTGTATAGCGTCAAAGACAAATGAAGATTGTAACTAACCAATTGATAATTTAAAAGAGTATATATAGCCTGTAAGTTTCTTGCTAGTTCTTCTTACAGAGCGGTGGCTCGGAACTGGCACTTAGATTCACTTACACTTAAATATTTTTTGTTTTTTTAATTGTTTGGTTGCAAGTGAATCTAAGCTTCGTTATTTTAGTATAATTATATTTTAATAGTTTTTTTTTATTTTTTTATAATTTTGACTTTTTCAAGTACTATCTAATAGTTTATGAAATAAAAAGTTTTTTCATTTTCACACTCATTATTATTATTTATTTTCAGAGTATATAAAATTACATATAAGTTAAAAAAGATGTTCAACAAAACTGTTCAAACAGTTTGACTGAATCATTATGTTTAAACAGACTGACTGGATCAATTACTATAAACTATGATTATACATTAAAAAAAAATACAATTACAATATATGAATTATAATTACGAAGAGTGTCTATGGCAGCATATTTATTAAGTACTTTCTCACTAAACGTTAAAATCTCTGACGTCTGCAGGTAAAGTGTTGAGTACTTATATAGGGGATACGTTTTTTAAGAGTTCCATACCCGTACATTGGCAACTTTGGGAACAACAAATCTACCCGCTGTCATCGCTCTTGTGTTATAAATATTATTTACATTAGCAGGGACTAATGCTCTTGACTACCATGGTTACTAATAGCTAGAAGATACTTGTATTTTAAACTAACAGAAAATATTTTACAGATTCTAAACAGCTTAGTATCTTTAACCTTATCATACACGCCTGTCGATATAGGGTAGGTACTTTTGCCCTGCCCTTTCTCCGAATTACCTTTTAGGATCCACCGCACAAAATCACTACTATGTAAAAAAGAGTAACTTACGATAATCTGCTCAATGACGTGCAGATAACAATGTCAAAACATCTAAAGTAAATTTAAGCTTTATTTTATTGATAAACTATAAATAAATTACTGGTTTTGTACTATGGAACTTAACGATATAAATTAAAATACGACTCATATTACGATAGAAATTTACATACGACTTATATTAAGATAAAAATAACTACTTTATTATTAGGCTTAAATTAATGATAAAATTGAAAAAATATATATATTTGAACAATTACACCAATAATTTCAGTTCCAAAATCAGTATAATTTAAAACTTGTGTTATGTATACTACATAACGGATCCGACCAAAAACATTAAATGTAAAAAAATGCCAAGTCTATCGATGCAGTCTTTCCATTTTGAGATGAGATCTCATAGAAGCCAAGTCTTATTCAAATTATAGTTCATCATCATCTCAGCCCATTTACGTCCCACTACTGAGCACGGGCTTCCTCTCACATATCAAGGTGTGAGGGTATTAGGTCATGCGGATTGGCGGAGGCAGGTGTATGGCGTCCTGCTGTTAGAATTTTTCAAACCGCCCATTAGGCCTCTAACATGGCTTAACGACTACCACATTTAGTGATAACCGGGACCAACGGCTTAACGTACCTTCCGAAGCACGGAAGCGCTCGATATCAAATGCCACACAAACGGTCACCCATCCAAGGACTCACCTCTGTAAACTCTGCTGTTCTTCGGTGATCGTTTCCGACCACCGAGCACCGCAAGGCTACGAGCGCTTCATTTTGTAGTTATAAATCAAGATTTAGTAATTGTATCAATAGTTTTCTTTATATTATAATTATAGTGACTTGGCAATGAGCACAAATGAAAAGCTGCTTGCTGCCTGGAACTATGAGCAGATGTTACTGACGACACCTGTGACCAGATTATTTGTTATGTGTAAATCATAAAGTCCTGTGCAAAAGTTTACTAATGCAAAATTTGAAGTTTCGAAGTCTGCTAGAAGTACCTTAGATTTTTGATGATCAGTCAGTGAGTGACAAAATGGTGTAACTTTGATCGACCGTAACTCCTAAACTATTATTTCAATTGGCATGTAATTTCGAACGTAAGCTTGTTCTAATGCCTACTATTATTCACCGAACCTAAACTCCTAGCTTTGTCCACGGCCGTAATATTAAAACGAGGACAGATTTGTATTTTTGTATGTAACGAATAAACTCAAAAAGTACAGGACCGATTTTAATTCTTCTTTAATTTTTTTCATTAGAAAGCTACATTAGCACTGAGTAACATAGACTAAATTTTAATTTGAAAAAAAAGGGTTCCGCAAGATATTTGGGAAGATTAACTTAACTTTAAAAGATAGAGCCACAAAATGTTGGAATTAATTGTAAATCTTATAAATATCTACTAAAAAGTCCGCGACACACTATACCCATCTATGTCGAGTGAGGCACAACAAACATTATTTTATTTGAAAATCTTGAATTTTTTTTGGACTAAATTATTATAAATAAATAAATATTCTCTTACAATCACACCAATTCTTTAGTTCCAAGATAAGTATAACTAAGAACTTGTGTTATGGATACTAAAGAACGGATAAACATACTTAAATATTTTTTTTTTGTAAATACATACTTAATATATAAGGAAAACACCCAGACCAGAACAAATATTCATGTTCATGCACACAAAGCTTTGTCCTGTGCGGGAATCGAACCCACGACCTCTGGAGTGAAGTGCAGGTATACTGACCTCCACGCCAAATCGGTCGTCGAATTATTTCATCACTAAGTGCAGTTTATGTAGATAATATTTGGTCTTGGAATAATCAAAATTGGCCGTTTGGTTTTGAAGTTATGGCGAAATTAAATTATTACTCCCTATCACGGGTCGGGGCTCCCGACCATCAGTTTATTTTGTAACCTGAAAATAATTTTACGTCAATTTTGTTTATAGTGAAGCCCTACAATAATCGCTTTAGTTATCTATCCTAAAACAACGGGTTGCACTCTTGGACTGCCGGTAGGAGTGAAAACTGAATATTAATTACATTAATTTTTTTTTCATCATTAACAACTTTAACATCCACATAAAGACAATCTATACAGCCTGCGGATAATGACTGCGTCATCGATGTTAGTGTCGGTGTCTGTGAATTGACCTGGGAATCATTTTGCTGACCGTGTCTTTCCTGGGTAGGCTATTTGCAGCGGTAACCGACATCCACGCGGGCGGAGCCGCGGGCGACCGCTAGTATTTAATATAATAATATATCATCTGCAGCTAATGCAGTGTAATCAGTAAATGTGTCATGGTAATTAGCACGGTGTGTCGAATGTTCAAATTATTCAATTAAAAAATTAATAAAATAATTTTAATTATGACATTTTTTAATTATTTTATTTTACTTAAAAAACAAAAGACTTTTCTATCTATCTTCACGTCTTTTTGAGTTGTTTCTATATTTTGTATTATAGTTTATAATACAGTTATAATATAATTATTTTTTTTAAAAATGCCCTTATTTTTCGACGAAATTACCTACTCTAAACTAAAGAAGTTAAAAAGAAAAATTCTAACAGCAGGCCGCCCTGCCTCCGCCAATCCGCACTGTGTCAGCGTGGTGGAGTATGACCCAATACCCTCGCACCTTGGTATGTGAGAGGAGGCTCGTGCTCAGTAGTGATAACAGCCTTATGGGTCCACGGCTAAATATAGCTTCTGTTATTACATTCGATTGGAGGTATTTGCCCATAATCACCACGCTGGGCTGGGGGCCTACCGCCGAATTCGATGGATTACCGGTAATCCATCTAGATCAAACTTTGTTTTGCGTTCATTAATCCATACCGGGGAATCTGCCGACAGCCACCTCTCATTCATGACCTTCAGTCCGTGACAGACCAATAGGTAAATGTAGAACGCCATTTTGTTTCGATTTCCATGAGTTCGGCGGTACGACAGAATCAATTCGAAATCCATTTTGCCTTATAATCGATTGCCATCGAACTCGGCGGTAGGCCCCCTGGGCTGGGGTTTGTGATCGCAGTTCAAGCCAGTACGCAGAATGACGCTGTTGCAAAATCCGGTATAAATCTCTTCGTCGACTCTTACGACTCTCCGAGAGATAAGAAGGGTTGGTATTCTAGGCCGGTACCACACGGTAAATATACGATAGCAAAATTTGTTACATCGCATGTTTAGTGAAATAGTGACTTAACTCAAAAAAGACTATTTTTGGGACATCACAAAAAAAGATCTTCTAAAGAATACTTGTCCTATTTAAGCGCATTGTAAGCGCAAATTGATACTGATTTATTAATTAGTAATTCTGCTTGTGTTTTGAACGTTTGATTAACATTGATTCGATCTTAGTAACAAATATAAAGACTGTATAAGTACGTAACTCAAACCTGACTTATCTATTAATGGGTCGATGTTCCTTTAAGCATGCGATATATAATTGGTTTAATACCGCATGGTGCATCCACCTGGAAAATGGTCACCACTTAGAATTAGACGTTTTTTATACCAGCCAGGGACATACCTAGCGCGTTGCCGTTTCACGCCCTTTTTGAAAATGTACGATACACAAGTTAAATGTAGTTTAATACCTATTTAAGACATAGGTGCTCATTGCAAGGTCGACGGTATATTCTACGTAATTTATTACGTTAAACTGTTATCGAAATACCGGTTAGTTATTTAAATGGAAAACTATTTAATGGTTTATGTTTAATTTTTAAGCTGTATGTTTTTTATGTTTAAAAATAATTTAATCCCTGCGTAAAATGTTAGTTAAAAAGCTGCCGTAAAGATTGAAAAGTCAAAAAAATGCATAAGACCAATAAAATTGGACAGTAATAGCGTCACTTTTATACTTACCGAAAAAATAGCAGTTTCCATAAAAGTATTAGGAAAAAAGTTGTTTGAAAAAATTTGGTTGTAAGCGTAAAATGTTAGTAAGTCAATACCCATAAAATAATAATATAAATACTAAACCAGTGTATTGTGTATCAAAATTGTAATATAACAAAACACAAGTAAAATATAAGTTTCTTTACCTCAGTGAGTCGAATTTCAAGGTGTTTTATTAGCGACCGGTTTGTGTGAGGAAAATGATGATAAAAAACATAGTATGTATAATTTGTATGCAAAAAAAATTGTTACTACCTGAAGATACCTATCTCAAGATTTCATCAGTTCGTATTTGTAATGTTCTTAAAATTTTCTGTTAAATAAAATTTCTAAAGCTACGGGCTATGGAGATACCCTATTCGGTCTAAAAATTTGGCTCATACATATCTCAAGACTTAAATAATTCTTTTTTTTTATACTCTATATTCATTATACTAAAAATCAGTGTTCTTCAAATATATCAGTTGAAAGTAATTAAAGTTTAAAAAATATAATTTTTAATATACGCCTAAAAAAATGGATCGTATTTATCTCCAGATTTTAACAGTTCTTATTTTCATTATACCTACCTACTTAAAAACCCATTTAAAACACACAAATTCCATTAAATACTTAGTTTAAAATTATTTTTAATAATAATACAAGCTTTAAAATGTAAAATAAAACACGAAGCGTTAGTGTAATGGCCCTTGGTTTTTACTACAGATTATAAAAGTAAAACAAAATAAAAATTATAAAAAAGTAAATCCAGCTAAATAAATACTTTTTGCTGTGCAATCAAAAACAGAATATTAGTGCAATTACTTTGTAGAAGTTTAAATAAAATAATACTTACCATTTTGACAGTACACTGCACTTAAACAGAAACACAAGATTAATACGCACACCTTAGTCATTTTGTAACTTAAATAAAAACACACGATAAAAAATTTACGTATATTGGTGACAGTTAATATACGCGGCAATACTTTTAAACACTTTTTTTTCTTGTTCTAATTTTATAAATTTTGGATATGAAAGAGGTTTTATTGTTTAATTAAATTCCTTAAATGCGTATTGTGCCGTCGGCCGGCCGCGACATGAGGACTGTGGTCGATCTTGACCGCGATCGTAATTTAAACTGACCATGTATGATGCGGTCATTCCGGAGAGAATGGTCAAGTTCGAGTCGCTTTGGTTTCGGTATGGAAGTAGGCGAGTTCCGTATTACAACTAAATCTCAGTAAATTTAATATTAAATTCGCGATTGATGAATTTTTTTTTATAAATAAGTTTATATAACTTGTGAAAGTATGTCAAAGTTATATTAGTTATTGTTCTCTCTTTCCTTATTCTAGTTTATTTATCTCATCGACCTTTTAATCGATCTTATTGACTTCTTTATCAGATACATACAAGTACAATAACATGACTTGATTTAAAACCACAACAGACAGAGAAACTGACAAACTTTAACAAATTCTGACAAAGAATCCATTTGCTTTAATTTTTGATTATAGTACCGCTCATATCTCTTTCATTGTTGTTAAGATAAAAATTTCCCTATTAAAGACAATAAAGTAAATTTTATTATTATAAAAATATATACCTATTTAACTCTAAATATGAATTCAAAATAAGATAACGGTTTGAAATTTTTCTTGATGTTACAGGGAAGATTCAAAAACTTTGTATTTTTTATTATATAATTATGTATTTGTTATTCTTCTTACACCCCGGTTTTCTTATAATTTTAATCACTCTCCATCCTAAGGTTGCCTGGAAGAAATCGCTGTAGGCGATAAGGCTGCCAATTGTATCGCTATTCTTTTGCAATTGTTTTCTTGTTTTATTTTAATTTGGTGTACCATAAAAAAAATTCTATCTATCTACTTAACTTTGTGGTTAAAATGGCTTCAAGCGTATCGCCCCCGGAATGGACTCCCCCTTGACGTGGTGGACTAAATACCTCCCGATAGGGCGGATGAAGCTGCTGGGAAAGGGTAGCAGAGACCGGCGACTCTGGGTGCCCTTAGCACTGACTACCGGTGTGACATGCGGGCCAGGAGGCCTGCCATGCAGCGCGAGGGTCTTGGGCAGCAGGGGCAGGGGTGCTATCTAACCATAGTCCCTCCGAGAAGTTGGCCACACAGGCTATGGTCGCACAAGGAGGTAGGACGGGGGACGTTAGCCGCAGGCGAGGCAGGCACTGGCCCCTCGCCCATTTCTGTCAACAAACGCAGGCATTTCGGAAGATTTTTAGTGGGTATGGCTGCTGGCGGCCGTGTCTGCCGGTGGTGAGTTCCTTAACCGGTTTTCGGTTCCCTTTTGGCTGTGAGGCAGTGCGTAAATGCATTTTCTTACAGACGTAAAACAGACTCATAAGTCTTTGAAATAAACCAGTTGCCTTCGGGATTTTCTACCAACATACGAATCTATAAAATCACTTCCTAGTAAATTAATTTAAAAAAGTGGGTAGTAATAGATAGTTCTTGGAATAACGGAATTGTCTTAACTCAATTATGCATTTGTCATTCATTTACTATCGTGGCATCTTTGGCATTGACAGTGACTCACGCCTCCCTTATATGTAGGATTAAAAAAAACAATATATGTTTTATTATATTTCCATTGTAATTGTATAAAAACTTTACAAATTATAAAGTAAAATTACAAAACAATAATAGGTACTTTATGTTTCTTTGTTAGCGACTAGTTAGTTCCTGAATTCAACAATATGGCGCTTGATTGTCATTTTGTCAAAGTCATGTAATGTAATTTTATAATGAAGTCCTTACGACCTAAATGCGACTTCACACTATCACTTCTATTGTTGTGACAGTTGACATATTGTTATTTTATAATCGCTTCGTGCGTTTAGCACATTTAGCCAGTGTGAAGTAAGTCATATATTAATAATATATAAATCATAGCAAATGAGAATGAGTGGTGATAGAGATGATAAATCATAAATGAAATGCCCTCCCCTAAACCCCTTGAGCCCTCAGTAAAGATGTGGGACTATATTGAGATCTCACATGGACTTCTTGAGAGAATTTTAAAAGTGATGTTGCACTGTTTGTTACGTTTACTAACACTCATATACGTTCACAAACACTTAACGGTTAATAATCCACCGTTATTACACATTAATGTTCGAAATATCACAAATTTTAGAAAATAAAACAAAACTGCAGACATGACGCTTCACTTTCCCGCCAAGAAGTCGTATTTTGACAATTACTACTACCATATATTTGACATTTTTTTATTTGAAAGTTTAACTGTTAACTGTATTGTAAGTTTACTGTATTGTCTTTTTTTTACATGAATTTACTTGATGATTGATTTATTTTTACTTTTTGTATAATGCATTGTATTTTTAAATAATTAACTTATTGGCGTTTTGGTCTTCACCGTGAGCCAGTAATTGCACGAAAAAAATAAAGTCGGTCATTGTCTAAGTCCTACACCAGCAACACGTATAGTCTTAATCCACGAAAAAGTCACGTAAGAATGCCACTTTCCTACAGTTGCATACGTTGTCGATATTTGAAAATCCAACATTTATACAAATAAAAATTCACATTCATCATATCCTAGCATTATCCCGGTTGCCCTAGACTTAAGCTTAGGACCCAGGGTCTGCTCACTGGTTTAACCAGATTTGGCCGAATTTCAGTTATTACATGGAGCGACTGCCGTCTGACTATCGCAACCCTCAGGGAAACATCATTCCCCCCCGACTGGTCTCCACCTCGTCGTGGTGGGGGGGCTGAGTACCTCCCGGAGACCGGGAAAAAGTAACACCCAGAGACCGACGACTCTGGGTGCCCTTAGGACTGACTACCGGGGGATAAACTAAGAGGGACCAGTGGAGGGCGCAGCGGGCGGGCCAGGAGGGCCCGTCAAGCAGCGCCAGGAGGGTCTTAGGCAGTAGGGGCAGGGGGCCCCTGCTGTCTAACCATAGACCCTCCGAGAAGTCGGCCACACACGCTATGGTCGCACAAGGAGGTGGGAGGGGCGCGTCCACTGCGCCTCTCTGAGGAGGTCCTCCCGGTTTTGGTCCGGGGGACGTTGGCCGCAGGCGGGGTGTCAGACGCTGCAACCCAGGTACTGGCCCCCGCCTTTTTCTCAACAAGCGGCGGGCGTCGTCGGAAGATTTTTAGTGGGTATTACTGCGTGCAGTCGCGTCTGCCGATGGTGAGTCCCACACCCCCTTTCGGTCCCCCTTTGGCCGGAAGGTAGTGCGTAAACGCATTTTGTTACCGACGTAAAACAAAAAAAAAAAAAAGGGAAACATCATTCTATGTTTAAACCAGCTGTCAGTCTGTTACAAGGCACTGACTTCCTAATAACGACTGCCATAGATGTTCATGACAGCCGAGACCAACGGCTTAACGTGCTTTCCGAGGCACGGAGCAAGCGATATTTTCGAACATTACTTCTAAAAGTCATAGGCGCACCAGGGTTTGAACCCTCCGAATTTAAAGGCAAGGCTTGCATAAAAGCAAGAACTGGGCTACCGCCGCTCTTAACTTCACATTAAAACCAGTTACATAAAACACTGCTTCGATGTGTCTAGGTACTATTCCGTTAGGAGTGAAAATTAAGTTTTGAAATTCGATCACCTATTGAGTTATGACAATTATCAATAATTTGATTAGAATATATGCTGTTTCATCATCATCATCATCATTTCAGCCATCTGAAGTCCACTGCTGAACATAGGCCTCCCCAATTGCTTTCCACGTAGATCGATTCTTTGCCGCCTGCATCCACCGCCGCCCTGACCAGATCATCGGTCCAACACGTTGGGGGCCGCCCTCTTCTACGTTTGCTGATTCGTGGTCGCCATTCAAGAACCTTAACGCCCCATCGGTCGTCGGTTCTTCGAGCTATGTGCCCCGCCCACTGCCACTTCAGCCTACAAACGCGCTTCGCTTTGTTGGTCACTCTAGTTCTTTTACGGATTTCCTCATTTCTGATTCTATCACGTAGGGACACTCCGAGCATTGCTCTCTCCATTGCACGCTGAGCGACTTTGAGCTTCCTTATGAGGCCCATAGTATGCTGTTTAAATTGTTATAAATTATGACTGTAAATTTGTCAAAGTAAAATAATACTAAATTGTTTGGACGTTGTATTAGATTATTTTAAATTGTATTTATTATCATTCATAGCTTTGAACTGCGTAAATCTAAAGATTTCAATGAATCAAGATCTAAACAATGCAATGACGTCACAACACTGGCTTGACGCGAAGGATCCGAATGGCATTCTATTGACGCTCTAGAAACGTGTTCTTATTCATTTCCGTCCTCGATCAGATCCGCTTCGGCAGAACGGATATGCACTGGATTTACCTAACTGTTTAATGACGAAACGCTTGACGTATATGTTATATGACCTTACTACTGGTCTTCTTTAAGTTACTTTAATAATCATATTTATATAATCTAATAATAAACCTGACAAAATAGTTTTACGCTTCAAAAATAAAGTTCAAACTTTGTACCCCTATGTCTACCCCTTACAAACTGTTTTCGCAAATAAAAGTCCTGTTAGAGGCTCTAGACTATCTGTGTACCAAATTTTATTGAAATTAGTTTAGTGGTATTGGCGTGAAAGCGAGACAGACAGAGAGAGTTATTTTCGTACTAATAATAGTAGTATACATTTTAAAAGAATACTTCATAACATTTAGACGATTGATATGGCATTTTGGCGAGTAAACGCGCACTTCGCTCTTAAGTCAAAAGTCAAAAATACTTTATTTCATAAACTATTACATAGTACTTGAAAACGTCAAAATTATAAAAAAATAACAAAAACAAATAAAAAATAACTATACTAAAATCACGAAGCTTAGATTCACTTGCAACCAAATAATTTAAAAAAACAAAAAACATTTAAGTGCAAGCGAATCTAAGTGCCAGTTCCGAGCCACCGCTCTGTAAGAAGAACTGGCAAGAAACTCACAGGCTATGCTCTTTTAAATTATCGATTGGTCGATCGATAAGGTCGTGGGTTCAATTCCCACACAGGACAAACTTTGTGTGCATGAACATGAATATTTGTTCTGGTCTGGGTGTTTTCCTATGTATATTAAGTATGTATTTACAAAAACAAAAGTATTTATGTATGTTTATCAGTTGTTTAGTATCCATAACACAAGTTCTTAGTGATACTTAATTTGGAACTAAATAATTGGTGTGATTGTAAGAGAATATTCATTTATTTATTTATTATTGAACCCTCTGAATTGTAGTCTATGGATCTCGCCACTGGGCTATCGCTGCTTCTTGTATAATTACTATGTCCCATTTCTTAATAGCAATTAAAAAAACATAGGAACTGACGTTCGTAAAATTTACACTCGTGCGCAACGCAATAATAGAACGATATATTACGACATTAAACTATGTTATGATTGTTATTGATTTGTTGCCATTCTACTAATTGTTAATTGCCATAATGCATTATTCATCTAACAATAGATACAAATTAATAAAGCCATAAATATGTCTTGTTAAATGGTACTTATTCATGTTCAAGGAAAACTGTACTCAATTATTGACTGTTAAATTGTTAGCGAAACACAAAGTAAGTAGATTTTACATTACTTGTAATTAAATCATAAATATACTAAACAGACCGTCTATAGTTACTGAGTGTGAATGAAGCTAGGAGCGAAGGCGGATCCAGCTTTGGGGCCAGGAGGGGGTCACATAGTCGTGGTCAAGTCAAGAACTTAAGTAAGTACGAAAGTACCGGGAAAAAATCAATAATACGCAAAATTTTTAGTATTTATCCAAATTTATTTTATCACCTTCAAAGTATGCCCCTTCAGAAACGATACACTTACGCCAACGAACAATCATGAAAACATTTTTTTAACGCTGTTTTCGGAATTGAGGTCAGTTCTCGCCGCGAATTCTCGCGGGAAAAGAATTCTTTTAAAACGCTCCTTACGCGCATCCGTCATTTCTAAGGTGTCAGAATGTACAGAGCATAACACACACAATCCCAGAGCTGGTGGTCCTCCACTCCAGGTTGCAGGCAGTCCAAGGAGGCCATGCCATCCTCCCCTACTGGTCTCTACCTTGTCGTGGTGGGGGGGCTGAGTACCTTCCGGTAGGGCGCAGGAGGCGCTAGGGAAAAGGTAACACCCAGAGATTGGCGACTCTGGGTGCCCTTAGTACTGCCTACCGGGGGGAAACTAAGAGGAACCTGTGGAGGGCGCAGCGGGCGGGCCAGGAGGGCCCGTCAAGCAGCGCCGGGAGGGTCTTAAGCAGCGGGGGCAGGGGGCCCCTGCTGTCTAACCATGGACCCTCCGAGAAGTCAGCCACACACGCTATGGTCGCACAGGGAGGTAGGAGGGGCGCGTCCATTGCGTCTCTCTGAGGAGGTCCTCCCGGTCTTGGTCCGGGGGACGTTGGCCGCGGGCGGGGTGTCAGAGCTGCAATCCAGGTACTGGCGCCCCGCCTCTTTCTAAACAAGCGGCGGGCGTCGTCGGAAGATTTTTAGTGGGTATTACTGCTGGCGGTCGTGTCTGCCGGTGGTGAGTCCCACACACCTCTCTCGGTCCCCCTTTGGCCGGGCGACAGTGCGTAAATGCATTTAGTTACCGACGTAAATAAAAAATAAATAAAAAAAAGGCCATGCCATCACTAAACGTTAAACTAACTAGACTTTTACGACTGGACAGAAATAGCCTGCGCCTGGTGGTGGGGACCATCACCGGGCACTGCTCACTGAACGAAAATTTACACACTATAGGAGTCACAGCCCCTTGTGCAGAGCGTGTATAGTGGCTGAGGAAACAGTCGCACACCTGCTCCTGGAATGCACAGGCGTGGCTGACATACGTAATGTAACCTTAGGACCACCGAGTTCCATCGCGAAAACATGATCTGCTTCTGGCGAGAGGTAGGCTGGCTGGAGTGAGCAAATGTTGCCGCAATGGCTCACGCACAATGGTCCATAGCAAGGACTAAGTGCGGAAACCACCACCACTAACATAGAACATAGAAGGATCTCCTTGCTGATGTGCGAGCGGCGAGATGATAGAATAATACCGTTGACATCACATCAAACAGCTCCTCAGAACACACCTCGATATCATCATTATATCAGCCTTATAAAGTCCACTGCTGAACATTGGCCTGTCCATTAGATTACATTCTATTGGGGGTATTTGCCCATAATCAGCACGCTGGGCAGGCGGGTAGGCCATCGCAGTTCAAGCCAGTACGCAGGATGACGCTGCTGCCCATCATCCGGTAATTTTTTTCTCAGATAGGAGGGGGTTTTGCAACCCCGACCGCGTTATGCATGCGGTATAATTATGTTTGGCTTACCTTCATGGCTGATATTTTCAATTTCATCGTCCGGTCGCTGGGATCCTTGAGTTTGATTTCCAGTAGGTGTGGCAGACGGGTCTTCGTTTCAGACGTTCATTTGATTCAGCATGAAAAAGAGATGAACTACATTAGTCAGCAATCTTTATCCTAAGTATATCTGTAATATTTATATAAGAATTATTATTCGGCTCATATCTAATGGGTATCCTACCAGGACCTGAGGAGCCCAATCCAACCTCACCTGCAAGTGGTGCACCTGCCGATCAACGAACAAGGCTCTGGCGAATATAACAGTGCCCGGTAAGCGGCAATAGGCTTGCCACCTATTACGTGGGACCAAATATATAATTGGCGAAGTGTGGGCTTATAATATGCCTCTGCCTACCCCTTCGGGGAAACAGGCTTGAATGTATTTATGTACATACATAAATACATTCAAGGTAAGTAGATGTTAAGTTTTAAATAAAATTGTGGGCATAAACACGACTAATTTATATTTTAGTATATATTCACAAATAACACATGTATTAAATATACAATTTTGACGACCGGCGTGGTGGCGAGCATACCCGCACTCCACTCCTGAGGTCGTGGGTTCGATTCCCACACGAAACAAATATTTTTGTATATAAACATATTTATTTGTTCTGTTCTGGGTGTTTTCCTATGTATATTAATGATGTATTGACATAAAAAAGTATTTATATATGATTATCCGTCATTTAGTTTCTATAACACAAGTTCTTAAAGATACTTATCTTGGAACTAAATAATTGGTGTAAGTGTCAGAAATATTTATTTATTCTTATCAATATTATAAATGCGAAAGTATGAATGATTGTTTGTTTGGTTATCAAAACACATAGGCTATTTTATAAAGATTGTTCGTGAAGTATGTCGTACTAGTACGAAGTTCTTGATAAGTAATCCTGCGCAGACGCGGCCTCATTTATTTATCTTTGCTTATAATAGGTTGGGGAAAAAGTCTTTTCGTATTTTTGTATGAAAAGTCAAGACATTTTTTTCAAAGTTTATTTACATTTATTTACAATATATATGTACCGTTTTGTTGAATAACTTTCTGCCATTTTGTGGGCAGAGACATTATCCCGTTACTGTAGAAACTTTGGGACTTCTGATCAAAAAAACGGGACAAATAGTTTTGGCAGTCCTCTCTTGAGGTCAACCTTACAGAACCTAAAGAATTCTGCAGAGACCAAAACAGGTGAAAATCTGAAGGCGCAAGGTCAGGGCTATATGGTGGATGCACTAGGACCTCCCAGTCGAACTCTCTTAATTTTTGCTGAGTGGCTAAAGATGTGTTTGGTCTAGCGTTATCGTGATGAAAGACCACACCCTTCCTGTTGATCAATTCCGGCCGTTTTCTCTCGACTGCTTCCTTTAATCTCATCAGTTGCTGGCAGTAAAGATCAGAATCGATGGTTTTGCCGGGCGGTAAAAGCTCATAATAAACAATGCCCTTCCAATCCCACCATACACACAGCATCACCTTATTTCGTGTTAGGCCAGGTTTGGCCACAGTGCCGAATGATCGAGGCGCCGTATCCTCGAGGCGGTCGGGCCCATCTTGGAGCGATGGGTCGGCCGTCGGTGGGGGTCGATGACTTTCCGGCTCACACAGGTACTTTCCGGGCACGGGTGCTTTGGGAAGTATCTGTGCGACGTCGCCGGGGGGAGTCGACCCGGTGTTGCCACCACTGTGACTGCGCGATGGATGATGCGCAGCACACTTTGGTGGCGTGCCCTGCGTGGGCTGGGCCGCGGTCGACGTTAGCCGCGGCCCTGGGTGGAGTGGCTCTCTCGCTGCCGACCATCATGCAAAAGATGGTCGACAGCGAGACGGCGTGGGAGGCGATGGCCTCCTTCTGCGAAGTGGTGATGTCGCAGAAGGAGGCCGCGGAGCGGGAGAGGGAGCGGGATCCGCTCTCTCTCCGGCTACGCCGTTGGCGCAGCGGGCGGGCCAGGAGGGCCCGTCAGGCAGCGCCCGGGGGGTCTTAGGCGGCGGGGGCAGGGGGCCCCTTCCGTCTCGCCATAGACCCCCCCCGAAGTCGGCCAGTTACGCCATGGCCGCACAAGGAGGTAGGGGGGCGCTGCAAATTGCGCCTTCCTGAGGAGGTCTCCCCGGTTCTGATCCGGGGGACGTTGGCCGCGGGCGGGGTTCCAGAAGCTACAAACCCGGGCACTGGTGCCTCGCCCCTTTTCAACAGCGGTGGGCGTCGTCTGAAGTTTTTTAGTGGGTAGGACTGCGGTGGTCGTGTCGGCCGCAGTGAGCCCCACACCCCCTCAGATTATTGCTTGCTATTTCTGTAAAACTTGGACTTGACATAACACATTTAGATGTGTGTACTGCATTCTTGAATGGTGATTTAAATGAAAATATTTATATGCAAATGCCTGAAGGGTTTAACTGCCCAGATTCAGACAAAGTTTTGAAATTGAAAAAAGCTATTTATGGATTGAAGCAATCATCAAGAATGTGGTATAATAAAGTAGATATGTGCTTAACTGAAAATGGTTATTCAAAGTCGAAATATGAACCATGTTTGTATACTAAAAAGGATGGTAGAAGTATGACTATAATTGCATTATACGTAGATGATCTTTTTGTGTTTTCAAATAGTAGTGATGAAACGAATAATTTAAAGTATATTTTGGAATCTCAGTTTAAAATTAAAGACCTGGGTCAAATTAGACAGTGTCTTGGTATGTCAGTTCATTATGATAAATGTAATAAGATTTTAACTTTAGATCAATGTGATTACATTGAGCAGTTGATACAAAAATTTAATATGGTTGACTGTAAACCAGTAGATACACCAATGGAGTGTAGATTAAAATTAACGAAAGATTTAAGTTGTGATAAAAGTTTGCCTTATCAGCAACTAATTGGATGTTTAATATATCTTGCCATACTTACCCGACCCGATATAGCTTTTCCTGTTGTGTACTTAAGTCAGTTCAACAATTGTTACAATAAAGAGCACTGGGCTCATGCTAAACGAATACTGAGATACCTAAAGGGAACTAAAGATTATTGTATTAAGTATAATGGCACAGATGACAACAAGATATTGGGCTATGTGGATGCAGATTGGGGTAGTGATATCACAGATAGGAGATCCTATACAGGCTATTGTTTTACTCTATCTAGTGGTTTGATATCTTGGGGAAGTAAAAAGCAAAAGAATGTAACTTTATCTAGTACTGAAGCAGAGTATGTTGGCATATCTGAATGTTGTAAGGAGGCAATTTACCTTAGGAATTTGCAAAATGAAATCATAGGTCTAATGCAATGTATTGTAATTTTTAATGATAACCAGAGTGCACACAAGTTGTTATATAATCCTGTATTTCACAATAGAACAAAGCACATAGACATTAGATTCCACTTTGGTAGAGAATGTATTAAAAATAATATAATTAAAATTGAGTATCTTCAGACAGATCTAATGCCAGCTGACATACTCACAAAGTCTTTAAATTCTGTAAAACATTATAAATTTCTAGAATTGTTGGGAGTTCGACAAAAGTAAAAATTGTTATTTCATTTTGATATAGTGGGGGTATTGATTGTATATCAAAATGTACCGTAGCGACATCTAGTGTAGTTTATGTTAACTGTATCTATGCAATTGTCTATGAAATAAATACAAGTCAGTCTGTCTTTTCCAACGCACTCGGTTGTTTCATTTAAGAGTGCGTAAGCAGCATTTTTTTACAGACGATAATAAAAAAAAAAAAAAAAGGTTTGGCCACAGTCTGTGAAGCCTGGCCAACTTTCGACCACGACCTTTTTCGCACGTTCTTGTCGTACGTGATCCACTTTTCATCGCCAGTTATCAATCTCTTCAAAAACGGCTCGGTTTCATTACGTCTCAATAATGAATCGCAAATGAGTACACGGTTCATTAAGTTTCTTTGAGTGAGCTCGTGTGGCACCCAAATATCGAGCTTTTTTGTATAACCAGCTTTCTTCAAATGGGTCAAAACTGTTTTGTGGTCAATTCCCAGTTCTTCAGCTACATCGTAACTACTAATATGCCGATCTTGCTCCACTCTTTCAAAAATGGCGTCCATTTTATTCGTAACAGGGCGACCAGAGCGAGGTGCATCTTTGACATCAAAATTTCCGGACTGAAAACGTTAGAACCAAATTTGAGCTACTCTTACTGACACTGCATCAGGTTCATCACAAATTTTTTTCACTGCTTGAGTTGCATTTTTGCCTTTTTTATAATAAAATTTTAAAATGTATCGAATTTCTTCATTAGATTCACTCATTTTTACGGAGAGAAAAACAAATGAAAAATAGCGGGAAACAACTTTTTTTTAATTTTTTCTTTTCATTATAATGGAACCTTTTTAATGTTACCAAAACCAGCCAGACACAAATAGTACAGTCAAAAAAATTTTATAATAAGTTTATACCTACGTTATGCGAAAAGACTTTTTCCCCGACCTAATATATCATCATCACAGCCCATTAACGTCCCACTACTGAGCACGAACCTCCTCACACATATCAAGGTGTGAGGGTATTGGGTCATACTCCACCACGCGGACCCAGTGCGGATTGGCGGAGGCAGGTGTATGGCGTCCTGCTGTTAGAATTTTTCAAGTCGCCCATTAGGCCTCTAACACGGCTTAACGACTACCACATTTAGTGATAACCGGGACCAACGGCTTAACGTGCCTTCCGAAGCACGGAAGCGCTCGATATCAAATGCCACACAAACGGTCACCCATCCAAAGACTGACCTCTGTAAACTCTGCTGTACTTTGGTGATCGTTTCCGACCACCGAGAACCGCAGAGCTACGAGCGCTTGCTTATATAGCTTTGCTTAAATTGTTGCTAGAAGCTCTGTATGACATCCATGAATATTTATTTATTTAAAAGCTTACCTTGTAATTTCTGCGACTTCCCTCTGTGGCCGTGACCTCTTCTTTTCTTCTTTACAACAACTTTGTATTTATTATGTACATGATATACTTGATTCGGAGCGTACTGCTTATGTCCATGTTGGCTGCTACTATGTACCTTCTTCAAGTCAGTATATCCGTGATACGTATACGTTGGAGTTCGATGTCCGTGATATGTCGTCCCGTAACTCGGATATTTATGACCGTGAGCCTCCTGTCCGTACACATAAGTGGGATATTTCTGACCGTGCGTCTCCTGACCGTAGGTGTAAGTGGGGTATTTCTGACCGTGCGTCTCTTGACCATAGGTGTAAGTGGGATATTTTTGACCGTAAGCTCCATAACTTGGATATTTAGTATCAAAAGTTCCATGACCATATCCGAAGTCGTGATCCTGAAACCCATGGCCAGAATACCCGTGCCCTTGGCCAAATATGCTATGAGATAACGCGTCTAAAGCCGCGTAATATTCAGGAGAGTGTGTGGGGCTTGGCGGTTTGTATATTAAATGTGTTTCTAAGCATTTGTTATATTTTTGAGCGAGAATTAAAAGCACTGGAAAAGTTTGTATAAGGCTGCATACCGTGCTGCCTTTGACTGTCATGTTGACAGTTCGAAAATCAAACGGTAACTAATAAAAAAATATCTCACAATAAGGTTACGGAGAAATGAGGTTATCTTCAAAATCTATGTAACGCTTCGCGGTTTTTTGTCAATACCAAATGAAAGGTTATGAAATATGGTAATTTATTTCATAAAATTGTGAAACTCAATAATCTAAATATGTCGCTTTTTATTTATAATATCACATCAAATTGCCCAATCTATGATATCCATTTTGGTCTGTCCTTAAAAATATAGGCAAGTTGGTACTCATTTTGATATAAAACGTCCGATTTGGTTGGTCGGTTTAATCGTTCTTCACGCTCCAAAGGTTGTCGGTTTGATTCTCGCAAAAGACAAATTTTAGATCTCGGTGTTTGGATTCTGTTTTTTTTAAAAGAAAGTATTTATGTATTTATATTTATTCATCGTCTTGCAATGGAGAGAGCTATGCTCGGGGAGAACTTGAGTGACCGACATAGCAAAGCGCGTTTGCAAGCTGAAGTGGCAGTGGGCGGGGCACATAGCTCGAAGAACCGACGACCAATGGGGCGTTACGGTTATTCAATGGACAATGAGGATCGCGAATAGTTGAGGGCGGTCTCCCACCCGATGGACCGAGGCGGCGGGGAGCCGGCGGATGCAGGCGGCACAGGATCGTCCACGTGGAAAGCAATTGGGGAGGCCTATGTTCAGCAGTGGACTACAAATGAATGATGATGATTATTCGTCGTCTTTTATTCATAGTATGCTTAGTTAGGGAATAAATGTTGCTTTTTTTTCATACATTCTCGCCTGTTTCCTTAAAGGGGTAGGCAGAGGCAGATTTAACGCCCACATTTCGCCAATTATATTGTTGGTCCCACGTAATAGGTGGCGAGCCTATTAGCGCTTGCCGGCAGCGTTACGTTCGTCAGAGCCTCGTCTATTGATGAGCAGGTGCACCACATGCAGGTGAGGTTGACATGGGCTCCTTAGATGTTGGTAGAATCCCTTTACACCAGATATTATCATTGAGGCCTAATGGAATACATTATTTTAAGGGTATTTGCTATAATCACCACGCTAGGCAGGCGGGTTGGTGATCGCAGTTCAAGCCAGTACGCAGAATGACGCTGCTGCCCATCATCCGGTATGATTTCTCTTCGTCGACTCTTACCCCGTGAGATGCCGGTAACTACCACACGGCTCGTTGTTTAGGTATTTCCTAAACCTGCACATTTAGCCTGGAGTCAGCGTTTTTGAATCTGTCACATTTCAAACATATAGTGATTTTCAATCGACTTTTTTAGAGGTTTTTGTCAAATATTCGTCTGTATTATTGGTGTTTTTTTCGACAGATGGGGATTCTCGTTTAAAGAGTTTAGGAACCTACGCATTACCCACACCACAGCTGATATAATACGATACTTGTTTATAATCTCACCATCTCAGCCCATTAACGTCCCACTACTGAGCACGAGCCTCCTCGCACATACCAAGGTGCGAGGGTACTGGGTCATACTCCACCACGCTGACCCAGTGCGGATTGGCGGAGGCAGGTGTATGGCTTCGTGCTATTAGATTTTTTTAAGCCGCCTAATTAGGCCTATAATATAGCTTAACGACTACCACATTTAGTGATAACCAGCACCAACGGCTTGACGTTCCTTCCGAAAAACGGAAGCGATCGATATCAATTGTCACTAAAACGGTCACACTTCCAAGGACTGGTCTTTGTAAACTCAGCTTTACTTCGGTGACCGCAAACCACCGAGCACCGCGGAGCTACGAGCGCTTCTATACAACGCATACCTATAACATAAATACTTTTTTGAATTTTAGTTCGACATTTAATCGAAACGATAGTAAATTTATCTTCTAAAATACCTAATTGGAGGAAGGTTTATTTTAGGTCTCCTACTTAATTTAAGTAGCTCAACTTCACCGGCAATATATTGCAGATCTAAAATTGCAGGCGTCGCGATCTCTTGATGAAACGTCAAATTTTAAGAGATGGCTAGCTCATCGCCCACATGGACACTACACGGGATTTCACTCTCTCAGTCGCTTTCTACGACATCTTTAAGTGTTTGTGACTACTTAAAGTGGTTGACACTAGATGTCGCTGTACGTATTTACATCGCGCAAGCTTCTGTGTTATCTGAACATTTAAGTTTCCATACAATGTTTAGTTCTTAATTTCATCAATAGATGACGGTGTACGTTATAACATCGCGCAAGCATATCTACTTTACTTACTATAATGTAAAGTATTTATTCAAATACATTACATTCACTCTTAAAGGTCAAGATACGTTGTTGTGGTTTTATTTATTTCCCAATTACAGTAGCTACTTTAGAACACAATTAATTCAGAGTCGATCATTAAGCAAGACAAGAAGAATATGTGCGTATTGAACAGCCATAGGTTAGATTGCAAATTTTAATAGTTTTGATTTTTGATGATCGCACGTTGATATCGTTCCCATCTTTGGGACGGTTCTTAAGATATTGTTGGCAATCTTGTTGCCTTTTTGGAAGCCTTGTTAGAGTCACCGACAGACTGACTGACGGACTATCCCCTCCCCCCTTTAGAATCACGACAGGTTGACTAACAGATCCCCCCGAAAAGAGTCACCGACAGACTTCAAATCTTGAGAAAAAAAAAACAGACAGATAAATCATCAAACCTTGCCAAATTCTGACAAAGAATCCATTTGCTTTTATTTCTTGATTATGGTACCGCTCATATCTCTTTCATTGAGCCTAAATAAATTTAAATTAACAGTAAAACACAAGCTGTCTTCAAAGGGATACTATTCTATTAAAGACTATATGGCAGATAAAAATGCTTGGGATTAAACTGCCGTTTCATACAGGCTATTCTAATATGAATGACTTGAAAACATAAATATTGTTAAGGTTATGTTATATTGCATTGTATAGCTTCACAGACAAATGAAGATTGTAATTCTAGTACCAAACTAATGGACATATTTAAAAGAGCATAGCCTATGAGTTTCTTGCCAGTTCTTCTTACAGAGCGGTGGCTCGGAACTGGCACTTAGATTCACTTACACTTAATTATTTTTTGTTTTTAAATTGTTTTGTTGCATGTAAGTGAATCTAAGCTTCGTGATTTAGTGTAATATTATTTCGATTTTTTTTTGTCATTTGTAATCATGACGTTTTCAAGTACTATGTATAATAGTTTATGAAATAAATAATTTTTTTACTTTACTTTACTTTTACATTGCTGTTAAAAAAATATATCGAATTTCCATTTTGTGTGTTAATTATTGACGAATCTAAATGATCCAGTTGATCTAAAAGTCAATAAATTTTTAAAAAAATTGTAGACTTATTAAATTGTTATATTACTAAGTACATTTTCTTGGCGGGAGAAAAAACTACTCTTGAAGATTTTCTTGCCCGTTCTTTTACGATCAAGCTCCCGCCCGCAGTGAATGGGCGCGCTAGTTTTTAAGTGTCGACCTTCATAAGAGCTCTTTTGAGCCAAACTTGAATAAATGATATTGAACTTGAATTTTGAATTTGAATTTTGAATTCGAATTTGAAATTTGAATAAAGTATATTTTGTTTTATTTTAGCCTCTCTCGAGGTTAATGTAAATTTTAAGGTAATTTTTTTTTGAATTGCATCAGTAAGGATGTAATCATTATGCCACACATCAATGCCGTGTATTTACTGAAATTCCGCCAAATCTCTTTAGACCTGTGAGCTGACCCGAGGCCCTAAATGTAAGTCTAGGGCAGCCAGGCTAATGCTAGAATGATAATGACAACTTGTTATATACAACCCCATTTTATCAGAATCGTTTAGTCCCAAACATAATTCATACAATGTCGCAACAAGCATCTGAATCAGCCATTGTAGTATTACATATTATTATAATTCAGTCCATTACTAATAACCCTGAGCACTACTGATTGACTGTTTAGGTAAACTGTAGGGTTTTTCGAAATCACTGCTGAGTCAACCGTTAATACATAATGAATGGTCATTTAGTTAGTCACCGAATGTACAGAACTGTTTTATTTTTATTTTTAAAGATTAATTTAAGACAGTGGTACGCTCTTACTTAGATTCGGTAGCTGCTTATGAAATACTAGCGGCCGCACGCGACTTTGTTCGCGTCGCCTGCAAATACGTTTTTTAAATCTATTTCTCTCGGGAAAAAACTAGCTTGTAAACTTCCCGTTTGCGTTTTGTTGTTCCAAGTCAGTTCCGTTATACCACGCCACACTTTCTATGTCCCACGGGAACAAGATAAAAAGTATACTATATCCGTCTCCTGATCTTGAGCTACCCCCCAACCAATTTTCAGCCAAATCGGTATAGCCGTTCTTGACTTATAAATGGAGTCACTAACACTATTTTATTATACACATTGGGTTAGACTGTTTGAGTAAAGTTTCGTATATGACTGTTTTCTATATTACATATATGTAGCCTAACAAAAAATATATTTTATTTTATTTTTATTTTCCGGGGCACGGAGCATGCGATAATAACGCACATAACTTTTCAAAGTCATAGTTTCTTCACCAGGGTTAGAACCCGAGATCTTCCGAATTTGAAAGCTTCCGAATATGGGTCTCGCCACCGCGCTACCGCTGCTCCTCCTTACACCAAATAGAATGTAATTAAAGATATTATCTCATTACCTTTTTTTAAATACGTGTTTCTTTTACTACACACATTACACTTAAATTTTATTTATTCTTATAGACTGTATTAATCACATTATGAATAGACTTGTTGACCTCTTGTGGTTTGGGTTAAGGGCACTACCACAGAATTACAATAACGATTTAAAATTGGCCAACGCATCGCATTTTGTGGCTCATCGAGACGATTATAATATTTATAAAAAGCTTTTACCTCAGTAAGTTTACAAGAATTGATCATAGCTACTCAATTTTCTATAAGGTTTGACTGATACTTACTGATAAAAAAACCACTTTAATATGGTCAAATTACTGATAAATATACCGAAAGGCTGAATTCCTTTTTGTCTAATAGTAGACATTTTTAATACTCACTTTGTACAGTTACATAAATTTTCTCTGGCGCAAACAAAGTTTAAAAATATGCAGTATGTATTTAGAAAAATATTGAACGTAATTAAAATAGTTACTGTGATGACTGCTCTTGAGTAGTGTATTTGAGCCTTATCTGTACTTTTAGAGTTAGTATTGAGAACATAACTTATCGGAAGAATTATGCAACAAAATACTGTTTTAATTAAAGTATAATTTGTGGATATTGGATCTTTTTTTTCAATCAATCAATCAATCAAAAATCATTTATTTCATAAACTATTGCATAGTTAAAAAAGTCATAGTGTTTCCTATGTATATCAAGTATGAATTTACAAAAAAAAGGTATTTAAGTATGTTTATCCTATTAGTGTCCATAACACAAGTTCTTAATGATACTATCTTTGAACTAAATAATTGGTGTGATTTAATGAGAATATGTATTATTATTTATTTGCATTTTTTACACCATTTTTATTTACTAACATTAGGCTATTAATATTTGTTACTAACAAATTTGATTTGATGTACCTTGTCTGATAAATTAAAAGAATTAGAATACTCATTATTTAAAATCTGAAATGTTTGTCTATATCGTAAATAACTACTTATTTTATTTTGATTAAATTTGGTTCGCACATAGGTAATATCACGCCTGTTTCCCCGAAAGGGTAGGCAGAGGCATATTATACGCCCACATTTCGCCAGTAATTTTGGTGGTCCCACGTAATAGGTGGCGAGCCTATTGCCGCTTATCGGGCACTTTTATGTTCGCCGGAGCCTTATTCGTTGATCGGCAGGTGCACCACTTGCAGGTGAGGTTAGCTTGGGCTCCTTAGATCTTGGTAGAAACTCTATACACCTCATTCATTTTTCAAGGACAGTTTTATTGTTGTATCTACTTTAGTTTAGGAATAGATAATTTTTAAATGAATAAAAGAATTGTATGTGTTATAAACATTTAATGTTATGTAATTTATATTTATTTACATCTTAATCGTACATACATTATGGCTCGCAATAGTGTTTAAAATAACACAATAAAATTATTAAAACAAAAGTTTTAATGTATATTCTAACATTATGTATTTACTATTTACAATAATTACAAAAACATTGACTCATGTAGTCATTTATCTCAGCCCGTTGAAGTCCCACTACTGGGCACGGACCACCTCGCAAGAACCATGGTAAGAGGAATACATATCTGGTCAAGACCAGACCCAGTGTGGATTGGCGTAGACAAGAGTGTTCCTTTTAAGCTATTGCAAAGCTTCTATAGCGGGCGTTGAGCGTGGAGACCGAATCCACAAATTCCGTAACGAAAAATAAACCTAACGGGGGGTGTACTCCGACCGGCTCAGCGGTGATACTTTTTAGTTTTTCCATCTATTGACAAATAGCAGAGCTTTGAATGACTTTTTGAAATATCACGCTTGTCTCTTTAATTCAGCAACCCGCCTTTAGGTAGCGTTTGTTGTATCGGCGTTACTGCGCATGCGTATTTTTATTTGTTATGTATAGGTAATAGACATTAACGCCGCGCAGAGAGAGTATATCATATATTAAATAAATAAATGTACATAGGAATAAATAATTATAATTGCATAAGTTACCGCGGCAGTCTCATAGTACTACACGTCTTTTTTTTTTTTTGATTGGAAAATCATCTAATGACCTTCCCCCGCTGTAGGTGGAGCGGGAGGGTGTGTCAGACTTTTACTGACTAAAAACCATCCATGTTCCTTCTTGAGCCTGCTACGTCCCGAGGCCGCGGTAACCCTTTCGAACAGTCCCGCTGCAGGCGTGTTGCGTCCTGCTGTTAGAACTTTTAAGGCACCCAATTGGCGACTGATTTTGTAATGGATGACTGACAGATCCCCCCGATAAGAGTCACCGACAGACTGACAAATCTTGAGAAAAACCACAACAGACAGATAAACTGACAAACCTTGACAAATTCTGACAAAGAACCCATTTGCTTTTATTTCTTTATTATGTTACCGCTCATATCTCTTTCATTGTTGTTAAAAAAATATATCGAATTTCAATTTTGTGTGAGAATGTTTGACGAATCTAAATGATCAGGTTGATCTTAAAGACAATAAAGAATATTTTATTTATTTATTTTTATTCAACGTGATTTTCTGAAGCATCACTATAGTAAAGCATTATAAAAAGTTTTTAATCAGCCCGCACATTTATTGTATAGGATAAAAAAGACCGTCTCAGAACAGAATTTACTAAAATACTTTTTGTATTTGACAATTTTATTTTTTTTATTTTGAAACTGGAAAAGTTTTCAATGCATAAAAGATCAAAAACAGTATCTAACTGTGCTGTAATATTTCATTGATCAATCTTTCTTAGAATGAAAGTTCATATCCGCATTATGGGGGAACGCATAGGTGGATTAAATAGGATGCGTTATAGCGATATCTCTTTTCAGTACATTTCATATTTTGATTATTTCACACTGCTGTGATCATAACTAAGCTGTGATGGAACGCTAGCGGAAAATTTTGTATTAGAAGGCAAATAAAACCAGCGTCAATAACGTTAGGACCTACCTCTAGGTTACAAGCACACGTTAAAAATATAACCCTAAAAAAAGCAGCTATATGAGATGGAATCGAGATGCAATGGGCTTTCTACAAATCAAGATCTAAAATTAGACCAAGTTTAAAACCTGTTGCTGTCACTTTTATTTGATACAATGAAGACAGTGACAGAACGAGTTTAAAACCTGGTTTAACAACAATATCAAGGCATTATTATGCCCCTTTTCTCTATAACGCATCCTCAATAACAGAAATCAGTTAAAATCTGGTTAAACCAGTGAGCAGAAGCCCCTAAGCTTAAGTCTAGGGCAACCGGGATAATGCTAAGATATGATGATGATGATCTCTATGACAAATCCGAAATTATCGGAATAACGCATTTAATATCATCGCAATAACGCATCCAATATCATCGCATCCAAAACCATGGCAATAACGCATCCAATATCATCGCAATAACGCATCCAATATCATCGCAATAACGCATCCAATATCATCGCATCCAAAATCATGGCAATAACGCATCCAATATCATCGCAATAATGCATCCTATATTATAACCGGATAATAACGCCTTGTGGGGGATAGCCTTTATTGTAATGCCATTATTTGTATTAATATACCTACAATAAATGTATTCGATCATGGTTTTAGCTTCGAATATAACACCTAATGTACTTTTATTGTTGCTGAGATAACATAGCAGTAATTCTTCTTGTAACATGCTTAAAACCATTATCGGATTAGTCTCAGCATGATAACTAAAAAAATAATAAATATTGCTTGTTCTAATAATGTTGAACAAGCCCTACCGATTTTTTGTAGCGAACGACGTAAAATTACTTTAGTTGTTTTTTAAAGACATTGAAACCTTTCAATTTTATGAAATAGACGCATTCTCGTACTGAAGTCCTTTTTCAAAACAGACAGTCGATGACTCTTGACTAAGATTAGAATATTAGAGCCCTCGGCATAGTACAAAAAGTACTAAAAGGCACAGTACAAAAGTACACGAAATCAGTAACTTATCTTTTGGACAATTACTGTTTTCTGGTTGTTGTCAAAACGTTATTTATTGTTTTACAAATAGTATTCCTAACTTGAATAACTATAAAAGAATTTTCAATTTTATTTGAATGCACCTATTTTTTTAAATCTCTTCATTGTTTTCATTTATGGAGTTGATATTGTTTCTAAGGGGCTAATTAGTTTATCATTAAATTATTTCCAGAACTATCTTAATATTCTGTTGAATCACTTAGATTTTCCTATCGTATTTGTTTAATCATCAAGGGTTTTTGCTAATCTATATTGTGTGATCAGTTCTATCATCAGGTTTGAGTTCTTCATTAAATATTTTACTGAGATAGATAGTCTCATCTTCAAGTTTAATCGAGTTGTAATCGCCGAATTCATTTATATTCAGATTATTTGATTCTTATTTGATCAGTTGAAGTGGTTTCTGCTTGTTGGCAACTTGATTTTTGAGATTTTATCGAAATGTAATGACTGAATAATTATTTTTGTATCCTCTCATGGTTCCATTTGATTAGTTGTAATGGTTTGATTTGTGTTTTAGTATCTTCCCATGGTTTAATTTGATCACTTGATTTGACTTGGAGTGGTTTCTGGCGGGATTAGGTGACTAAAATGCTGAGTTGGCAACTGCATTGGTCAGATTTGCAATAGTTGAATAAATATTATAATATCCTCCCATGGTTTTATAGATCAGTTGGAATGGTTTCTGGCGGGATGAGGCGGCTGCAGTGCTGGATTGGCAACTGCTATGATGCTGTCTCCTCTAGCCGCTACTATTTGAGGTCTTGACTCTTCTGTGTCCTGGGAAATGAAATAATGCGTGAGCTATAGTCAAATAAGATATAATACATATTGCCACGCCTGTTTCCCGTAGGGGTAGGCAGAGATCACATCGTTCTACTCGCTTCGATCCTGGCACACACTCTCACCTTCATTCACGCTCGTTCTCTTCATCTTTACCATGCACTCCCGTCAGTGGATACTGTTGACCTGGCTATTTTCCAAAACCTACTTTTACTTATAGAGCTAATAATTTGAGATACAACATGACATTGGACTTGTACAACAATCAAGAGCAAAAACCAGTGAAGATAGTCAATGATAAAAACAGCAACAAGTTCTCAATAATAATAATATTTTATTAGCAGAAAACACATGAGATACTTACAGGAGGTGGAGTGCTGGTGCTGGAGTAGGAACACCGAGAGTCTGTGTCGTCGCTTTCGGCCTTCACGCCCCACCAGCTGGAACTAGCAAACCAATATAATTTGCTTTAGTATCATAGCAATTTACCGATTATTTATAACGATATTTTTTAAAATAAAATCATTTATTCAAGCTGGGCTTCATTTCGAAGTTCTTGTGATAGTCGCTGAGCTGGAGCCTGTGTAACGTCATTAATCAGAAATAATTCTGATATAAAACCTTTAGCCGACCCAGGGCTCGTAAGGTAGTAACCGGGATAACGCATAGTTATAGAATTTCTAATAAAAATCCGGTTAATTGTAGAAACGCTAGAATTTGCAGAATTCCCACAGGTAACTTTAAAGGGTTATACTGTTTGTGAGACATTTGTTGTCGACAGCTTCTGTGGTTCAGAAGGAACCCTAAGCCGTTGGTCCAGGTTATTACTACTTTACGGGATAGTCGTTAAGATAAGTCAGATTTGCATTTATGTTCACGGGATAGTCGTTAAGCTAAGTCAGATTTACATAAATGGAATCAGTCCGTTTAGAAATAACTCTAATAAGAATCTTGTGATGTACCAAAATCCAATTAGACTAAATCTTATAAGCTTCGCATATCATACGTCATACTTCAATTCTATTAAGAAAGTTTGATGATTTCAATTAAACATAATGAAAGTATTACTAGATTTTGTAAAAACAAAATCTAATTAGTCTAAGTAATTTATTGATTCAGGTGTTACTTTGCGGTAATCCTTTGTTAGCATGTGGGAGTAAAAGTATCTTTGTAACAATTCTCGCGCTATTATAATTTCCCGAAAAATCGAGAAACTATTCAACACGACACGTGTTTCGCCCTTACAAAGATACTTTTAATCCATCACTTAGTCTAATTAGAATAAGTAGTCTAGTTAGTTAATCTAATAGAGCAGCTTCCTGGGTAAAATTATTCGGTTTAAAATATATATTTTCAAATAAGCTGGGAAAGAGTTGCTTTGGAAGGAGGATATACGAGGGTTTCCGTGACACAGGAATGTTATAAAGTGGAGGTAAATATTATTACTATAATACATACAAACAAAATGTACTCACAGAACAAAACTATGTACTTTTTAATATTGTCTATATAAGACGCCTAAAAAAAGCTGTGCTTAGTTTGGGGCTGGAAACGAGAAAGTTTTACAAGAAAAGAGGTTATAAAGAATAACTTACCTGTGGTTGGAGTGGTTTCTCACACCGTCCGGGCTGACTCGAACTCGACCATCGTCAGCCTCCTGCATACAAAGGTTTTAATTATGGAACTTTAGTTAAACTAAACAGAAATATTAGGCGCAAAGATAATAACTTTTCATAAGAATTGCCTACATAGAAACAGGATGATTCACTAACATCTCATAGTTTATTAAATTCATAAAGAAATGCTGAAACTCTTACACATCACCGAAATTTTACATTAAATTTCCTAAAATATATGAGTTCGCGGTAATACAGATTTTGAGTTAATGCTTTTTAATTTACAATTCATTCATTTAGGAATACTATTTCTAAAATATGTGTTTTATTTAGGATTTGTTAAAACGGAATTTCAAAAATTAGTAAGCGTGTATAAATCTTGTTTACAAAATTTTATAACACAGAAACCAATTCATGATTTTTTAAATAGAACATTTAAATGTTTTAAAGTACAGGTTACGTTTCCTTATAAAATAATATGGTGCCTAGTATATGTTTTTAAAATAACACTTCTTTTTAATGAAAACTTATAAATTAATACCCGTATTATAAAGAGACCCATGCTTAAATGTAGAAAAAAGCTACTCACCAAATAATTAAGATACCATTCCTGTTAGTCAAAAGTTATAAATATCTAAAATAAATAAAGGAGAAATAATTTTATACAAGGCTTTTGATACAGTATGTCATGCTTACCTTTAACCTTCAATATTATGTATTAAATTAGTAAATTGTTATATGGACATGTTACAATGATACTCTTTATCATGCAATCATTTTAGTGTTTTAGTAACCACCACTGATGAAATTGTAAATTTAATTAAGGAGTACCGCTTGAGTATTGTTTGGTCCAAGTAATATTATCTCTGGATGTGTGTGTGTTCTTTTTTATCATGATGCAGAAGTATTTCAACTAATACAATAATGTATGTTCTCAAAAGCAAAACTTTACAGTTTGAGAACTGCTTATTCTCATTTTTTTTTAACTTCTCCCGTTTTACAATTTTATTCATGTCTTATACATTTTAGGTGTAAGTAAAAATACGGACTATTCCATTAATGGAACCATACCATATGAAGTTAGCACAAAACTTAAATTTGCGCAAAAGACAAGATATCTATCAGGTACTCTTTATGTGACTTATAACCATGCCTGATGCAAATACTGCTCATTTATCTCAGCTCTACTTCTTCAGATTTGAAGTCTCATGTGTAACTAACTAAAGTTCGTAAAGGTTTTAATGTTAGTATTAATAATCTCAAGAATTTTAATTAACTAGTTTTAACCATGTGTTTGTGTGAAGCTACGTTTTATTTCAATGACTATTTTAGTGTAATTAGTGGTCTGAACCATCTAATGGTGAACTTGAATGTATAGATGCCGGCAAACATGTTGACTATTTTTCGGCGTGGATGACCACGGGCACTTGAATTTAGTTCTCTCAAGTGCTTCTTCGAGTAAATTAGCGCTCGGTTCCTTATAAAAGTATATTTAAGTATATACGGATGAGTTTATTGTAGCCATTGAAAACGTACAAAACTGAATCATAAGTCATAACGTTAAGGGAGTGGGACAATAATGCCTAAGTCGGTTTTGACTAAAGGATGCAGCTCTGACGCAGTAAGCTGGGGCGAAACCTCTCCCTCAATAACTATTAAGAACTATCTTATTTTACTGACACCTATATAAGTTACGTAAGGCCTAACGGTTCCAAAGATCTAATATTAATTTAGTTAGTAGTAGTTTAGTTTTTATTTATTTAATGATTTATAACCCAGTTCGCTCCGCCAATCCGCACTGGGTCAGCGTGGTGGAGTATAACCCAATACCCTCACACCTTGATATGTGAGAGGAGGCTCGTGCTCAGTAGTGGGACGTTAATGGGCTGAAATGATGATGACCCAGTTCGCCCCCAATCGCGCTCTTTACAAACCCCCCCCCCCCTGATTTCCTATTACGCCTAAAATAAGTGTTCTACAAATCTGACGTCAATAATCAAGACATTTGCCGGCAACTATACCACCGATATTCATGAATATATATAGCATGAAGAAGTACTACTATAGTGCATGAAGTAGTACTAGTAACACTACTAGCATGAACTCACATGAATTAGTACTAATATAATGCATGAAGTAGTACTTTTAGGGTGCAAGAAATAGTACTAGAAAGAGAGGAAGTAAACATTTTCGGGTGTATTTGAGGTAAGCTCAAAACTAACACAAAACAGAAGATCTGGCTAAGAAGTGGGGTTAAATGAACCGTCATATTTTTAAAGTTAACATTTCTTTCCCACCAGTATTATCAGTTCTTTTTTTCTTATTTCGTTAGTTTTCAGATTTCCTCAAATATCTACCAAATGTCTACCATCTTTCTGACTATTCTACCAGAGTGCATGAGGTATTACAACAAGGTTGCATGAAGTAGTACTTGTCGAATTCATGAGTCACACTAGTAGTACTAGTGTGCGATTAGAAGTACTAATACAGTCAGCACCAAATAGTTGATAGCACACTGAAAGCGCCATATATATCGAAACACGCCTTAACTCTCTCGACAATGGTGAAGTGTGTGTGTGTGTGTGTATGTGAGCTTTGGATGCCATCAACTATTTGATGCTGACTTTACAGTACATGAAGTTTTACTACTAGTAGAGTGCATGAAGTAGTATCAGCAGAGTGTAAGAAATAGTACTACTTAAGTGCTTAAAGATTGAAAGAAGATCATTATGAGAAGTGCTAGTAGTGTTATGTCGTGAGTTACAACTAGAGTGCATTTAGAAGTATTACTAAAGTGCATGAGGTACAACTATAACAACTCGAGAAATGTGGGCGTATGATATGGCTCTGTCTACCCCTTTGGGGATACAGGCGTTATATTGGTGTGTGTGTGTATGAGGTAATACTATTGGAATGTAAGCATGTACTACAAGAGTGCATGGTGTAATATTCTACTAGAGTGCAGTTAGAAGTGGACAAGTAGTAGTACTACTAAAGTGCAAGTAGTCGTATGTACTACGAGAGTGCATGAAGTAGCAGTGCGTTTAGTAGTGTTATATAGTGAGGTCTACGGTGGCGACCTGCCGCGAGCGTTTGGTGGGCGGCTCGTCCTCCTCCGGCTCGTCTCCCGTCGCTGCCGTGGGTAGGAGTCTGGAGACAAAAATTACAAATGAATCTTCCCTTTGACTAAATAATAATATGATTAAGCAGTATAGAAAAATAATAAATACCCGTGCTTGGAGTAGTGCAGGCCAGCGCGCCGAACGAGCTGCCTCGCGAGCGGGAACAGCTCGTCGCGGCGCGTTAGTAGCGCGGGAACGCAGCGGGACAGCTGGGCAGCGGCCTCGTTTACCATTACCTGGAAAAAGTTTTTACCATTGAGCCTAAAATAAATTGTAGTTTTATGTTATAGTTGTACCTTTAGAGAAACCTGTTATTGGCCATACTAGCTTTAAGTACTTATATTAATTGTTTTACTGAATACGCTGTTGGTTTTTTCAATAAATAAATAATTTTACTGCCAGCCATTTTAAACCAGTTTTTTTGTAGATTGCTCCATAGCATAATGACAACATAAGCGCAAGTTAAAAGTGAACAGTATATACTTTGTCAGTATGTTGTAAAAATTGTCCGAAGTGGCGCTCCATTTCCTTTGCTTACGGACGTAAGAGTATGGCGAGAGTTTATGTATGTAGTTACAGTTTAAGCTATATTCTTCTTGCTGGAAACTATGCAAATTGTCAATTATGTTATTAAAATTGACGTTTCAACTAAATATAAAGATTACGCTATGAAAGTCACCTCGTGTAATGTCAAAGGCTTCTCGGGCTTCCTCTTGCAATCGAACCTCCCGTATATCGCCGCGTACTTCCGAATCTCCTCCATCCTCCGCGGGTCCGACTCCGGCATCATCATCACCAGCTCCAACTCCTTGCACATCTTCTTCTTCGTATTCTGCGGCTTTGGTTCCAGTTGAGGCATGTGCTTGCTCAATTTCTCCGCGGCTGCCGCCAACTTTTGCACGTGGACGTCTAACAAAACTGGCGTTAGTTGAGGAGATGTAACTGATGTTGGACTGGAACCAGCTGATGCTGGAGGACAAGCGCTTTGAGGAGAAAAGGATCTAGTCGCCGTAGAAGTGATAGGAGTAGCAGGCGCTGGTGAAGGAGGTAAAACTATTTTGGTAAACGTATTTGGTTGATGTACTGGACTTGCATTAGGAGCTGACGCGTTTGATCCGCAACTATTTTCCGGAGCACCAGGGGAAGGACTATACATTGGCCTATTACTCTCAGGGGAAGCTACAGTCCTAGGTAATACGTTAGGGATTGAAGGAGGCATGTTGAGTAATCTTTGGTTGCATTGAATAAAAGGGTTCTCTGAAGGACAGAGGTTTGGGACTATAGGGATTTGGAAGAGTGCGGGGTTGGTGACCCATTCCTGGAGCGCTTTCTGCAGCCGCCTGACGTGGAGCGGTTTGGAGGCCATGCCCACGAGCGCCATTATCTCCAGAAACTCTTCCTCGCCAGCATCACAAAGCTGTTGGACGTCATCACCTCCTGAAATGTTACAACAAAATAATATAAATGAGGATAGTGAGTAAGTTGGAAACTATCTGAAAATTGTTATATCAATCTGTTTTATTTCTGTTTTTCATTAGACTATATTTGTCAGTGGTAGATTTTTCATTGAAATACATATGCCTCTAACCGCTGGTATGAATGACATTAGATGTACTTCCGGTTAAACATTTTCAATAGACGTGAATTGAAATTAATTAATTACATATTCTTAACACAAAAAAAACTTTATTTTGGGCTGATTCATGTATTTATACAATCGGTTTAATGACTACTGTTTTTAGGTGGGATTGCATCGTTTTTATAGAAAGGAACAGTAGATAATATAAACAATTCAAAAATCAAGATGCTAACTGTAATATCTATATAAAACAAGGAATTTTTTTTTTATTACAGCTGGTAAACTAATCTACAATGGTTTGCCCAACTTTCTCAAGACAGAAAAAACCTATAAGAAATCCCTACACCATTAATATTCAAATTTATCTCGTGGAGCAGGTTAGTTTCATTATCATTGTCTAACACAAAAACGTGTGATGCCTTAAAAAAATACCGCCACACACTCGATTTTAATTTAGGCGAATATGCTAAATATCTGACGTGACCATTTTGCGAAGGGGCCCGAGAAAAAAAAACAAAAGGAACGCCAAGCCGGCCAAACCCTTTCTACTCGGATAATTGAAGGAATTAAAAAGTGAAACATTTGCCTAAAAAAGTATATTTGCATAGAGATGTCTGCGCGCGTTTTTTTGACTTTTATCGTTCCGTTTATGGAAAATAGTTTTTTGGACATCTCTTTGGCGATGAGAAAGTGTTTTTTCTTTAGTTCCGAAAGAAATATTTGAATTTACGTGATTAGGGTTTCATTGCTTACTTTGGTTGGGCAAGACGGATTTATTTGATTGTTAAGAACATTTGAAATAAAAGTTTTATTTGTCTACAAGAAATATATTCCTTCAGCAATTAATTTTTCGTGTACTTACTGTCTTCATGAATTGCTTCTAAAGTATCCGAAAAAGTCTGAATGGGTTGTGTGTGAAAAAAAAAGTAACCTTTATTTTTACTAGAGAATTCTTTAAAAGTTTAGAAATAATTGTTTGAGGTAGGATAATTAAAGTTGAGACATGTTTGAAAACTAACTATTTGGGGTAGTTATAATATTAAAACTTTTAATACCTCTTTTTTATGAAACAGAATAATGAATTGTATGTTAAATGCTTAAATCAACTTTCTTTCCAAATATAATTATTATATCAGCACGGAAGAGCATAAATCCTAAGTCGTTGGTACTGGTGAGGTAATCATTACACCGAGCCTATTAACCCTATTGGCCGACTTGAATTCTGATAGTAGGACATACAATTTCGCACTGGGTCTGCTTGTGCTATGTCAGACCTGAATCTGAGCCTAGCAGTAGGACAGAAATAGGGTTACGAATGGTAACCCTTTACGCGAGGGATAAGTCGCGGAAAAAATCGCGTAAACTGAAATTCGCTTATATTAAAACTTATGATGATTAAACATGGGCAAAGTTTAATATAAAAAAATATGAGTAATTTTAAACAAACCTTTTAATTTTAAGAATACTTTATTGTCTATTAGGAAGCGTTTTTTTTACGTTCTTGTAAAATACGTTCAATACCAAATACTGTTTTTAATTGAATGACACACGGTAAAGACACCGTCATTATAATTATATGTATTGTATATATTAGGCATTTGAGCGCGACATTTGAAATTCGCGTCATAGTGAAACCGCGCATAACGGGGTCGCGTAAAGGGGTATTACCGACGACCGATATGGTTCGATTCCCACACAGGACAAATATTTGTGTGCATGAACATGAATATTTGTTCTGGTCTGGGTGTTTCCCTATGTATATTAAGTATTTATTTACAAAAAAAAAAAAGTATTTATGTATGTTTATCCGTTATTTAGTATCCATAACACAAGTTCTTAATGATACTTATCTTGGAACTAAATAATTGGTGTAATTGTTAGAAAATATTTATTTATTTATTACTTTTTTTATTCTTACCCATTTCCAAAAGTGTGTCGTAGTAGGCTAGTAAGCTGGCTCGTTGCATCACCCTGTATAACTGCAGCTCGGCTTCGTTCGCGGGCGCTGACGTCACAACCACTGGAAAAAAAATGCTTTATTATAGCGGGTAGTTGCTTTTTTAATGTATTTTTAAAATATACAACAAATCGATACCTCCTACGTATAATATGGTAACTAAGAAAATCGCATTTTTGCTTTTTTCTATAAAAATACCTCTTTACGTATAATATGTTAACTAAAAAAATGTAATTTTTTCATTTTTCCATTAAAATACCTTTTTTTAATATTATTATCGTATTATATAACATATTATATAAGAGATATCGAAATGTTATAAGCCTGACCATTAACACAGCAGCATGAACATATTAACAGGAGCGCGGTTACATGGGTGTGTATGGTATGGTATTTAATTAAGAAAAAGGCGACTGTTGAAGGAGGTTGGTATCCCTCGTATTTTCTCCTTGGGCAAACCTTGGGTTTTGCAAGATGTTCCATATTTATTTTACAAAGTATTCGGTTTCATAATATTTTTATTGGACTCTTGGCGGGAAAGTGTAGCTTGATGTCTGCAGTTTTGTTTTATTTTCTAAAATTTGTGATATGTTGAACATTAATGTATAATAACAGTGGATTATTAACCATTTAAATTTTTGTGAACGTACATGAGGGTTGGTAAATCGAACAGAACAGTGCAACATCACTTTTCAATTTCTCTCAAGAAGTTCATGTGAGATCCTAGTATAGTCCCACATTTTACTGAGGACTCAAGGGGTTTAGGGGGAGAGCATCTCATTTACCATTTATCATCTTTATCACCACTCATTCTCTTTTACTATGATTTGTATATTATTAATATATCTCTTACTTGACCCTGGCTAAATGTGCAAACCGCACGAAGCCATAATTTAAAAAGAAAAAAAACACTCAAACGGTAAAACCGATTTTGATGTGACTTTTAATGCCAGAATGTTTGATGTAGTAATTACTCTCCTGAAGCTGCTTGAGCCCACGTTACGACGTTAATATTAGAATTAAGAATCAACCTCTTTGCTTATTATGTTATAAATAAAACCATGTTTTATTTTATATTAGATTAGTTTAAATTTAGGAGAATGCTGTGTACGCTTCTAAAGGCCAACATATATGTAGTTAGCGTACCTATATATAAATAAATAAATAATTAGTTGAGAATAAAGTCCAAGAAAATCAAAATCCACATTGGGGGTATGTCGTATGTATAATATATATATATATATATTACATACGACATACTATATATAAATATATATATGTTAGTATACATAGCGTAGTTGGTAGGTACCTACGTTTGAACAATTACATGATTCATCCTCTAATACAAGGCGAAGGGAAGGGTTAGAAACTTTCAACACGCAAACCCAGTTCAATTAAGTATTTTATAGCTTTGTGTGATGGACTATACAGTATTATATGACTCAGATTCATCATAAAATCTTGGGACTAGCCAAGATCTGACGGAAGCATAAGGGTTCGTAAGAATGCCGGATAAGAAGGACTTTACATTAATTATGTTAATATTGCTAAAATGAGTTTTGTCTTTTTTTCTTTTAAATCTTGTGACTGCAGAACACAATTGTTTTAATATTATGTATTTTAATTGTAACTGGCGGGAGAAAAATCTAACCTTGACGATTTTCTTGCCCGTTCTTTTACGATCAAGCTCCCGCCCGCAGTGAATGGGCGCGCTAGTTTTTAAGTATGAAATCATAAGAGCTCTATTGAGCCAAACTTTAATAAATGAATTTTTGATTTGATTTGATTGATTTACCATTTTCTCTTGCCCAGAGAATCTATAACACCAAATTATTATTTATTTATTTTTTTATTACTTTTGCTCCTACGCCACTGTCCCTCAAAAGGGCGGTGCAGGAACACCAGCGCTGCTATATTATTATATGCAGCAGCATTATGCTGATGTATCGCCCTTTTGACAGGTAACATTACCATAAGTTGTTGTTATTATTTTTTTAAATATTTTTGTTTTGTTTTTCTGTACGTTTTTTGTAACTGTTTAATCTAATTGTTATGTTATGTTATTTTGTCAATAAAAAATATTCTTATTCTTATTTATTCTTATTCTTATTAATTAGCAGGTAAAATAATATTAAGATGTGCTTATTGATGTTATTTTTTGTACCACTTATTTGCATTGAAATATAATAATATGGCAAACATATATATTAGTCAGGAATTAGGATTTCAAATATTTTTGACGTTTTTTTTTAAAAAGACCTATTTATTATCTTTTAGTACCTCGCCTGGCAGATCAATCGACAACCCAAGGGCCTTAAATTTGTTTGGATATGTTGTTAATAAAATAATGATGTATGTATGTACAAAAATAATAATAATAATTATATACTAACGCTGTTGCACTAACATAGTGTTAAGCTTATAATAATAATAATATAAAAATAAAATAATTGGTGTGCATACCAGAACCTGTTACATTGTAATTTTAACCTTTAGTATGTCCACTGTTGGTATCTCTTTTAAATAAATAAATTAAAAAGAAAACCTCATAATTATGTCTTTGAAGTAAATGTCTTTTAATTCCCACTCATTACCTTTAGCACAAACTCTATAGGCTTTCAGATAATTTAGAAAAATGGCGATGTTAAAAACTAATTTTAATCCGGATTTATTAACGAAGTAACTTCAGTATGTTTTTTTTAATTGTTACTGTTGTATTGTATTGTTTTCGTACTAAAACTATACAATGGAAGGTCCATTAGTCTCAAATATATGATTATTATTATAATAACGTACAAATACTCGTAGGTATGTTGTAGCCCGATCATTAAATTTGCCAGATGGCGGATGGACTAATAAATACCTAGTCTCGACAAATTTAGTTGGTTGATTGATATTTCAAGGTAATTTTTTTCGTTAACCCTGAAAAAACCCTTGGGCCGAATCCATCAAGAATTTATCTATGGGTGTATAGGGTTCCTAGCAAATTCTAAGGAGCCAAAGCTAACCTCACCTGTAAGTGGTCCATCTGCCGATCAACGGACGACGCTAAAAAGCAACACTATGAAACGCCCGGTCCTAGCATAATTTGCCGGATTTAACGATCAGTCGATGACGTAATCATCATCCTAGCAGTATTCTGGATGTGCCCTAGACTTATGCTGAGGGCCTAGGGTCTGATCACTGGTCTAACCAAAATTACCAGAGTTTCAGTTATTACATGGAACGACCCAGAAGAAATCATTCTAGGTTAAACCAGCTTTCAGGATATAAGAAGGCACTGACTTTCTAATTACATACTTACGTTAACAATCAATCAGTTAAGCAAGTGATGGATTAAAAATATCTTTATAACGATTCCCGCGCAACTATAATTTCCAGAAAAACCGAGAAACTATTCAACACGACACGTGTTTCGCCCTTACACAGGGCATCTTTAGGTAAGATAGGAGCCTCAGAACAACGATGTCTTCACGACACGTTTATAGTAGCGCGGGAATTGTTACAAAGATATTTTTAATCCATCACTTGCTTACAATGGATTTCCGCAAAGTAACGCCTGAATCAATAAATTAATTAATCAGTTATAAACATAACAGATTAGTTTAAATTTCAGTTACCACATGCATACGAATCCTATCAACATCTCTGAGGAACCCAAAGCCAGCCTCACCTACAAGTGCAGCATTTGCCTATCAACGGACGAGACTCTGGCGAACTTGGAAGTTCCCGTCAATTGGCTCGCCAACCATCACGTAGGACCAACAATGTAATTGGGGAATTGTGGGTTTATGATTTATGCCACATCCCACCTCTTTAGGAAAATAGACGTGATATTATGTATATAAGTTCAAGTATATAACAGTTAATAAAACTTGAAAGTCCTAGCGCATGGATGTAGTAAAAGAATACTTCCATAACTAAGGTATTTTCGGATTTAACATACTTATTTATAGAAAGTTACCTTGAAGTTTTCAAACAACCCAACCAAAATACTTTACCAAAACCCGAAAATTCGCGTGTTCCTAACGATATCGTGGCTCGCAATTGCGTGAGGAGAATCTAGTATAAAAACCAACCCTCTTTTAATAACAACCCCAGTTATTACCGAAAAGAATTGCCGACCGTTAGCAGCCGAAAAAATAGACGAATAATGCTTTACATAAAAGGGGTTAGGTCCTTTGTTACGAACGGGTGGGTCTCTCCAATACAATCTTGCGCGGGAAAAATATCGAGTGACGTCGCCGCCATGACACAGAAAAAATGTTGCCACCCCAGGGTTGGTTTTATTGATGAAAAAAATAGGGTGGGTCGAGACTCCACCCCCGGAGCAGGTAAGTTTTTTTTTAAATTATGTTTTACATAACAAAAAAAAATGCATGGGTTTATTTATTATTTGTGTGCGATTTAGGTACGGTTCGGTTGGAAGGCACTGCTCTTTATCGATAATTTTTAGTGTGCATTATATGTATTTACATATATATGGAGTGCCAAATTCATACAATGAAAAATCGTGGTTATTATGAATTATTCAGTAAGAAATATTTTTAAAAATTTATCATAGATATAATGGATTATAGATTAGAAAGTAATAGTTTACGTCAATCTATGGCTCTTTTTTCAAACGGTTTTTCCTATAAAATAAAAAAATATTTAATGCACTAAGGGTCATTCATGGAACGACCTTAGTAAACTCTACTTAACTTTGGTAATCGTTTCCAACCGAGGAACTACGAGCGATTCATTTAATTAAGCCAGTAGCAGTTTGTTTAAATAAAAAAAAATGAGACAACTTTAAGTAGGTATTCGATGATTACAAAGAACAGTGATCAATAAAATTTTATGACCCAGTTACAAGACGAACATCTCAGTTATGTCGCCATTTAGTTGATAAGTTTTTAAGTCAATTACATTAAGTGCAAATAGCTTGTATCATTATGAAAACATAGCATCTGTGTGAATAGTTACATATATAATAGTATTCTATTTATATAACCTCTTACCCATTTCCCATTTAGGGTGCGCAAAAACCTTGGTATAACTATTTAAAAGGACATTCTTGGCGGGAAAGTGAAGCGTCATGTCTGTAGTTTTGCTTTATTTTCAAAAAATTGTGATATTTCTAACGTTTATGTGTAATAACGGTGGATTATTAACCGCTAAGTGTTTGTGAACGTACATGAGTGTTAGTAAATGAAACAAAACAGTGCAACATCACTTTTCAAATTCTCTCAAGAAGTCCATGTGAGATCTCAGCATGGTCCCACATCTTTACTGAGGACTCAAAGGATTTAGAGGGTGGGCATCTCATTTACCATTTATCATCTTTATCACCACTCATATTCATTAACTATAATTTATATTTTATTAATATATCTGTTACTTGACAGTAGCTAAATGTGCAAAACGCACGAAGCCATTATTTAATAGAAAAAAAATATGTAATAGGGATCTATAAAATGTAGCACAGTTCACTTATTGCCCAAATATCTCTGGATAAATTGTCAACTGGTGAGAGGTAGCTAGCTTTTCGCCCACATTGACACTAGACAAAATCCCATTGCCTTAGTCTCTTTCTACGACAACCTGGGCATGAGGTGGTTGCCTCCGGGGCTGCGGGACTTTCCGAAAGGGTTACCGCGGCCTCCGGACGTAGCAGGCACAAGAAGAAACATGGATGGTTTTTAGTCAGTAAAAATCTGAAACACCCTCCCGCTCCACCCACAGCGGGAGAAGGTCATTAGATGATTTTCCATTAAAAAAAAAGGCATGCGGTGGTTAAATGGTTTGATCATCACTCAGTGCATCGAGACATCAGTTTGTAAGTCGGATATGGCCTGTAAGCTTCTTCTCTTATAGTAAGATAAAATAATTTTACAAGTCTCATGTGAAAATAATAAACATCAAGTAAATATCTCTTAACGCACGGTACCATGGTCGCCATGATAATCGATGTCAAAATTGTTGCAAACCAGTTTTTATTTCTTAACAGTACATAATTTTATGTTACAAATATAATTATTACAATTATTAATTTCAACATTACAATTTCAGTTTATTAGTGGTACCTATAAAAATTTAAAAATCTTTTTTTTTTTAAATCAATCAAATAATACATTACTTCTGTAAATTAATTCATATAAAAAAAACAAATGTTTATCACAGGGCATGGGAACTTAACTTTTTTATAAAGTCAACCCTGTCTTGATTTTTTGTTGAAATAAAAAAGTTTATAAGATCATCCGTTGTGTTGCGATGACCAAAAAACTTATTTGCATAATCTTTTTGGGCATAAAAACTCGCCACAGCCAAGCAGAACATGCAAATTATTTTTTTACAACAAATGAAGGGTAATGCGCGGGCATTGTTTTTTTTTTAATTTGGATGAATTCAAAAAGTGGTCACGTATTCGTGTTGCATATATGAACTCATTACTAGTTTATGCATTTAATGTGCACTTCTCACGTTGTGGACTTTTTTTCGAATAGAAAAAAGTTTCGTTTTAGTTTTTGCAAATGTAAATGAAGTATTGTTGATATATGTGAGAATTTTATAAGAAGCGTACCTTAAAATTCTAAGTTCAAGTCTTCACAAAATATTCGAAGATTTTTTAAATGTTTTTTTTTTATTTTTATTATTTTTAACCACGTCTAAAAATGGAGGATATCGCAATATTAAGGATTGAGAATTTCAGGCACTTTAAAATATTGTTACTTCGTTTCACCTAATTATATGATAGGACTTCTTGGCGGGAAAGCGTCATTTCTGCATTTTGTTTTGTTTTCAAAAATTTGTGAACATTACGTTTAATAACGGTGGATTATTAACCGTTAAGATTTAGTAAACGTACATAAGTGTTGGTAAACAAACAAAACAGTGCAACATCGATTTTCAAATTCTCTCAAGAGATATCTTTACTGAGGACTCATGGGGTTTAGGGGGAGGGCATCACATTTTCGATTTATCGTCTTTATCCCCACTTATTCTCATTTATTATGATTTATAATATGTTATTAATATGTCTCTTGCTGGCTAAATGTACTAAACGCATGAAACCATTATTTAAAAGAAAAAAAAATACAAAAGAATGTCAAAGCGTTAGTGACGGCCGAACGGAAACACAAAGTTCTTAATCTATTTTTTGTGGACGCGATCCCTGAGTGACCGACAGTTTTGTGGGAGTACCTTTTTTTGCAATGCTCCATTTCGGCTGTGATCCACAATGATTTCACTCTGGTTCTGTGACTGACACGGATTGTGCAATTTATTTACATAATTATAGATCTTAAAAAATTAAGAACGAAAAAACTGCGCACGAATATAGTGATGTATGTATTTTTTTTATGTGACACGTCATTATGACTACATCCTGCCTGATGGTAAGCAGTCTATGCAGTCCAGTAAACAAATGAAAGCGCTTCATTTATTTTTTTTTTTTTTTATTTTTTTTTATTTTTTTTATTTATTTTTTTATTTATTCATAACGGTACGGCACGGTATAAAGCGCATCCACTCATGACGGCCTGCTAAAATGCCGTTTCACGCCCCTATTAAAAGACCCGGGATCATAGGAAATAGGAAACACATGAGCCGGCAGCAAATTCCAGGTCTTGCTCAGAAACGACTTCCCAAATTTCTTGGTTCGAGTGCTGATAGTCTGCACAGTATGAGGATGGTTTCTAAGACCATCACGTGTTGTTCGGGAGAGGAAAGAAGTGGGCAATGATTTATTTATTTTATTATCTTTAAGTTAATGAATGAATGAGGTTAGCTCCGATAGTTTTTTTAATTAAATATATAACTTCAAAATTTTAATTTGATAATTGCGAAATAAGTAAAAATGTTCGAGTTTTTTTTTACTTGGATCTGTAACCAAATTCAATCCCATACCTAACTTATTTTACAACTGCTAGGGTTAGACGGTAGAGATCTCATCTAGAGATAAGTCCACCTTTGTACTTTTGGTTTTTAAAACTTTTGGTAAAGTGATTGTGTTTTATGTGCAATAAAGTATTAATAAAATGTATAAACTCAACTGTTTTTATTGTTTTGTTTTTAATTTTTCGTTATTTTGAATTAAATTTTGCTAAGTTCCTTACAGAAGCACTTGCTAACGTCAGTTAAATCTAGGCGTACCACTTTATTTATTTATTTTTATCTTTATTGCACACACACAAAAATACAATGTACAAAAGGCGAACTTAATGCCATTAGGCATTCTCTACCAGTCAACCTTGGGGTTAGCAGATACATTAAAGGCGGTGCGAGTAACTGATAATATTTATAGTTATGATATAATAAATAAATATTTTCTAACAATTACACCACTTATTTTTATTTCCAAGATAAGTATCATTACTTGTGTTATGACTTATGGATAAACATACTTAAATACTATTTTTTTGTAAATGAATACTTAATATACATAGGGAAACACCCAAACCAGAACACATAATCATGTTTATACAAACAAATATTTGCGTGGGAATCGAACCCACGACCTTGGAGCGGAGAGGGGGTAAACTCGCCACCGCGCTATATCGGTCGTCATCGATATACTTACATAAAATAGTACGCTGATCCACATAAAAAAACACATCGATGATCATTCTTACTTTACAAGTCTTTAAGATTGCTATGAGAAGGAGTAGACAAGAAGATTGTCAAGTAACTGCCTCCCGCTGAAAGTTCTTTAAAATATATTTGACGACCGATATGGTGTGGAGGTCAGTATACCTACACTTCACTCCAGAGGTCGTGGGTTCGATTCCCACACAGGACAAATCTTTGTGTGCATGAACATGAATATTTGTTCTGGTCTGGGTGTTTTCCTATGTATATTAAGTATGTATTTACAAAAAAAAAAAGTATTTAAGTATATTTATCCGTTGTTTAGTATAGTTCTTAATGATACTTATCTTGGAACTAAATAATTGGTGTAATTGTCAGAAAATATTTATTTATTTATTTATATAGCTTAAAAAATAATATATGAAATTAAACAGACAATTTGTTATATTACATTCGCAATCGCGACCGTTGAATCAAGACTGCACAAAAACAAAAACACATGTCTGTCCGTCTAATATCTTTATTATATTTGATTAACCCTTCAAACGCTGCCGGCGGGTCGTAATTACCGAACAGATGCAACTCTGATTAATTAGTAGAAAAATCCTTTGGGTCACTGCCACCTGCCGAAATCTCACTTTCGTTCAAAAAAAGTACTTTGAACTTTTTTATTTTAATCTCGTATGTAAATCGACCAGTCATTTATTATTTTCTACGGCATGTGGCTTTTAATATTAAAATAGGACAATACATGTTCAATGCATCGGTTTCTCTTGTAAAAGAATGATTTTATCTAAATTTCTAGCTGTATAAAAGGTCTTGATAGGATCCCTATATCTATAGTTTTAGGAACAGTATGGTAAATCACAATTTGCAGAAATATGCCAATTTCCTACTCTTGTGTACGTTGTTAAAAAGTTATGTCTAAAAATCCAACTATTTGCACATACAATCTCGATCGTACACTAGTTTTGAAATATTGCCTTGATGTGTCTTTTCCCGCGTTGACACCAAAACTCTCCAATATATATATTAAAACAAAATAATTCCTAACTTAAAAAACAATGGCTGAACGAATTATTACCAAGCTACTTAGTATAAAAGAGGGATTACTTATGCAACTTTTTTAAGCGCTAAGACGCTTTGCAGCAAAATTCGCACGGAAGCTAACGCCTAAAAAAACTATAAGGACTCTTTCTAGTCGTTAGCACGCAACCTGTACAATGTTATTCATTAATATTCATAAAGTAAGACACTATTACGCATATCAATCACATTCTGGGTGTTAAAAATACGCGCGTTCGCATGCAGGGTCACATCCTTACCTTTGTCTTCAGAAGCTGCACTATCATTAGCGCCTTTCGAACAGTTCTATTCTTTATTCAAATTTTTAGTCTCGACAAAAGCTTGTTTTTGTTTATCGGAGAGAATTGCGTTTTAGGTTTTATTCAAATTGGGCATAGACAACGGGCAGGTAGGGGAGTTTTTTGCTTTTTTGTTAAAGAAACGGCCCCGGGTCCCGACCTAATTACTATCGTATTCTTGATGTGAATTAGTTGTAATTTTCGCACGGTGCTGTATGCACGTGTGTTTGATGCGCTGCGGTAAGTGAGTAGCTAATTATTTCCCTTTTCATATGGATAGAAGCAGACAAAAAAAATCTGCAGTTTGATAAAAAAACACTTTTCTGCGTAATCGGAATCAAAAATTATTGTCACAAAACAAGTTATATACTTACAGTTTTCAATTTTTATGTTGTTGGTTATTACATACATACATCCACGCCTGTTTTCCCGAAGGGCCTGTTTCCCCGAATCATTATGTAGTTGGTTCCTTGTAATAGGTGGCGAGCCTATTGCCGCTTACCGGGAACTTCTATGTTTGCCATTGTTGGATATCGAGTATTCAAAACAAAAACGTATGTTTGTATAGAACAAAGAACTGAGAATGATGGCTCAGCTTATGCTATTGACCTTATTCCAAGCAGCCCAGACTGCTCTGATTTGTACTAGGTATTGCGTTAGTTTGGTACCTCATCATCACAGCCCATTAACGTCCCACTACTGAGCACGAGCCTCCTCTCACATATCAAGGTGTGAGGGTATTGGGTCATACTCCACCACGCTGACCTAGTGCGGATTGGCGGAGGCAGGTGTGTGGCGTCTTGCTGTTAGAATTTTTCAAGCCGCCCTTAGGCCTCTAACATGGCTTAACGACTACCACATTTAGTGATACCCGGGACCAACGGCTTAACGTGCCTTCCGAAGCACGGAAGCGCTCGATATCAAATGCCACACAATTGGTCACCCATCCAAGGACTGACCTCTGTAAACTCTGCTGTACTTCGGCGATCGTTTCCGACCAGCGAGCACCGCAGAGCTACGAGCGCTTCGTTTGGTACCTAAGTGTATACTAATATTGTAAAACGTCAGTCTCATTTTCAAACAGCGTTAATTCCAAAAAATACAAAGTTTTACCATAATGCTAAGTGCAAGCATTTCGAGTTCTATCGATTGGAATATCTCTTCAAATCCAAAAAGTCTTGCTATTTTCTCTTATTTATTTATTATTCATCAAATTTTGTGCAGGGGCCAAGAAAATTATTTCTTATATTTGAGTAACATTAACAGATGTCTGAATTATTTATTTATAATATAGCATTTTAAATGAAATACAGAAAGCTTCACACTATTTTCATTATATTATTTTTCTTGATTAAAAGTATCACACAATTTATTTTTAAACAGCACATTTAGCCAGTATCAAGTAAGAGATATATTATTAATATATAAATTATAGTAAATGAGAATGAGTGGTGATAAAGATGATAAATGGTAAATGAGATGCCTCTTCCTAAGCCCCTTGAATCCTCCGTAAAAATGTGGGACTATACTGAGATCTCATATGGACTTCTTGAGAGAATTTGAAAAGTTATGTTGCACTGTTTTGTTTCATTTACCAACTCATGTACGTCCACAAACACTTAACGGTTAAAAATCCACCGTTGTTACACATTAATGTTCGAAATATCACAAATTTTAGATAGTAAAACAAAAAACTGCAAACAAGACGCTTCACTTTCCCTCCAAGAAGTCGACAAAAGATTTGTTTGTGTTTTTTAGTTTTTTTAAAAATTATTGTATGTTTTTAATTTAAAAACTGCCAGTTACATGTTTTAAAATTTTATAGCTGCCAAATTATTATTCACTGTGCCCATAATAGAAGATAATATTATTGATATTATGTCATTGAAAAAAATTCGCGAATATCATTCTAGATTATTCTACTAGACTTTCCACCTTTTTTCTGTAGTGGCTGTTCAATTTTAGATGATCCTGCCTTCTGATATCGTTGTTTTTACACCTATTTAGGTAACTGATGGTAAACGAAACCCCGGCTACTCGTCTGCCCAAAAGTAACTTGACTAAACAGCACTCTTCAAATCAAAATACAGTTTCGCAATCGCTACTATTTATCAGAAGTATTTATATCAGAAACTACTGTGGTACCTAGCCACTTTAAAGTAAAATAGTTATTGACTACAGATATAATTGTTATGTTAATTTGAAATTCTTTTTGAAAAAAAAAAAGCCTGTGTTTGGAGACACCGCTCTTCCTTATTTTATATATTAGATGGGACACCTTTCCCAGTGCGCAAAGATATAAGAAAACAATTTCAATACTTTTCAATTAACAATGAATTATTTTAAAAGGCCAATAAATCGAAAAGCCGCAGCAGCCATCGCCGCAAGCGCCACTTAACGTCAAAATGCAAATGTTACCAATAATAGACGCACAATGAACAAATCATCGAGTATCAACAAACGTATGTGGTATAACATAAAGACTATTTTCGCGTATCTATTTTGTAATTGATACTTACGAATCGCCTGCGGGCTAGTAGTTAACACCTCACCTACGCAACTTTTTCATATTTTTTAATGAAAAAAAAATGTTGAAAAAACAGTAAAAGCCGGGACTTGACCACCCCTGACAGCGGGTACAAATTACTACAAGGGCAGCAAGGTTGTCACAAGCGTATACATTTATATTGTAGTTTCTGTTTTCTTGTGATACCAGATTTAATAAATTTAGTAACATTATTTTGATAACAGGTTTTATGTAAAGCTACAGCAGGGATGTGATAAAATTTAAAAAGAAAAGTTATTTTATTTTTGTAGTTTTAGAAAATCTATTTTTCTAGATATGTTTTTTTAAGTAGTTTAGGATCATAATAATTTTATAAATGCCACAAATGATAAGTATGTCTATGTTATTTCTTTATAGTTAAACAGCTATATAAATAAAGATGAAAGTCAGAACACAAAGAGCTATATTTCACCGGGACACCATGGAGGCGCAACCAGTTGATCTTTAGTCGATACACAAAGGACCGCTGACCTATATTAATAAATTATTTTTATTATTGTTAAAATTAATTTCGTGTTATATTTTAATGTTAATTGAAAAATAGATCTCTACACATTAAAGCAGCTGGTATTATTCTGGAATTGAACTTGCACTCTGATCGTGTGCAGGGAGTAAATCATCTACACAAAACAAATATTTTTTGTAGAGACATACAAGTTTTAGATGCTATTTATTGTAAGGAACACTATTGTTTTATGTTTTCCCAAAACTAAAAGCTCTCTATATTTTAAAATGAAAAGCTCTGTGCCAAATATCAACAAAATATTTAGTTATATTTTACCAAAATCTTATAATATAGAAATTAGAAACACATGTAATGATAATCACAAAAAAAAAACGAAACAATTTGACTACATAAAAAAATACAAATTATTTGTAGAAATATTTTAATTCAATTCAATTCAATTCTTTATTGCATTCTACATTGGGTAGTTACATAATGTAATGTAAGTATGTATGTGTATACATAGAGATGTTAATTACAATGTAGCGCCCTGTAAGGAGATAGAAAATTGTTTATTACTACATACTATTTATCTATTTATTTACTATTTATCATTAATATTTATAAATCAACACTATAATCATTGCACATTTGTTATTTATCTTTTAAATCTAACATCAAGATATAGGATATATTATTTCTTAAAATGTTTTTATATAAGTAGTAGTAGTAGTTAATAGTAGTATGAAATATTAAATATTTATGAGATAAAATAGTTTTGAAGAACGTTTATTTTTAATATATTAGTGCCTGTGAGTGCCATCCCTAGAAGTACGCGACGACCATCTGTCAGTCAAGCAGGCCTCAACCCTTCCGCGGTCGGGTGTTTATTCTCTATGGCCCACTGCCATTCTTTCGGTCACATTTTTTTTGTTATTGAAATAAAATGGGAATTTTACGTCTGTTGGTTTGCGGCAATGATGGTTGTTTTGAGATTTATTTGCGTACAAATGGTGCACTAACTAAAATTAATATTATAAATTATGAAAACAGTTTGAATAAGCTGTGTAGTAGGAGTATGGACCTTTTTAAAAACAAAATTTAATAAAACATAATAGGTTGGGGAAAAAGTCTTTTCGTATTTTTGTATGAAAAGTCAAGACATTTTTTTTAAAGTTTATTTACATTTATTTACAATATATATGTACCGTTTTGTTGAATAACTTTCTGCCATTTTGTGGGCAGAGACATTATCCCGTTACTGTAGAAACTTTGGGACTTCTGATCAAAAAAACGGGACAAATAGTTTTGGCAGTCCTCTCTTGAGGTCAACCTTACAGAACCTAAAGAATTCTGCAGAGACCGAAACAGGTGAAAATCTGAAGGCGCAAGGTCAGGGCTATATGGTGGATGCACTAGGACCTCCCAGTCGAACTCTCTTAATTTTTGCTGAGTGGCTAAAGATGTGTGTGGTCTAGCTTTATCGTGATGAAAGACCACACCCTTCCTGTTGATCAATTCCGGCCGTTTTCTCTCGACTGCTTCCTTTAATCTCATCAGTTGCTGGCAGTAAAGATCAGAATCGATGGTTTTGCCGGGCGGTAAAAGCTCATAATAAACAATGCCCTTCCAATCCCACCATACACACAGCATCACCTTATTTCGTGTTAGGCCAGGTTTGGCCACAGTCTGTGAAGCCTGGCCACCTTTCGACCACGACCTTTTTCGCACGTTCTTGTCGTACGTGATCCACTTTTCATCGCCAGTTATCAATCTCTTCAAAAACGGCTCGGTTTCATTACGTCTCAATAATGAATCGCAAATGAGTACACGGTTCATTAAGTTTCTTTGAGTGAGCTCGTGTGGCACCCAAATATCGAGCTTTTTTGTATAACCAGCTTTCTTCAAATGGGTCAAAACTGTTTTGTGGTCAATTCCCAGTTCTTCAGCTACATCGTAAACTACTAATATGCCGATCTTGCTCCACTCTTTCAAAAATGGCGTCCATTTTATTCGTAACAGGGCGACCAGAGCGAGGTGCATCTTTAACATCAAAATTTCCGGACTGAAAACGTTTGAACCAAATTTGTGCTACTCTTACTGACACTGCATCAGGTCCATAAACATCACAAATTTTTTTCACTGCTTGAGTTGCATTTTTGCCTTTTTTATAATAAAATTTTAAAATGTATCGAATTTCTTCATTAGATTCACTCATTTTTACGGAGAGAAAAACAAATGAAAAATAGCGGGAAACAACATTTTTTTTTTTCTTTTCTTTATAATGGAACCTTTTTAATGTTACCAAAACCAGCCAGACACAAATAGTACAGTCAAAAAAAATTTATAATAAGTTTATACCTACGTTATGCGAAAAGACTTTTTCCCCGACCTAATATATTATATAAATTCAATAAATTTGTTTATACTACTGTATTATATTACTCCTCTAATCTTTGTCTATGCTATTCAAACTTCCTTCATCATCATATCCTAGCATTATCCCGGTTGCCCCAGACATAAGCCCAGGGCCCAGCGTCTGCTCTCTGGTCAAACCAGATTATAGCTGAACTTCAGTTATTAAGTGGAGCGACTGCCATCTGACTTTCACAACCCAAAAGTAAACACCATTCTATGGTACAACCAGTTGTCAGAATTTTAGAACGCACTGACTCCCTAATAACGATTGCCATAGATGTTCATGACTACCGGGACCAACGGCTTAACGTGCTTTCCGAGGCACGGAGCCAGCGATAATTACTCTAGACCTAGACCCTCCGAATAAGAAGTCTATGGTCTCGCCACTAAGCTATCGTCACTCTACGATTCAAATTTCCTTCTTTAACCATAAAAATCATCTTACTCTGCTCTATAAAGGAATATAAAAATAAGTACAATACAAATTTAAAAAAACACTATATTGGTGTAAGTGAAAAATTGAAATTTATTTATTTATAAACTTAGTTGTAATGTATAATAAGAGTATAAAAGAGACTGTGACCCCTGTCCAGTCAAACGGTTTTGTGGGATATGTTTTTATATAACTTGTTTAAACTTATTTAAAGGAAATAAACGTTTTATCTATCTATCCCAAAATTGATTTTGTCTATTATGTACACAATAGTGATTGAATTTTAAAAACAAAGCGGGTCCATGCGCCTGCGCCGGTGATCCCTTGATTTGGGTAAGAAGATATTAACCGTATAGTTCATATCGCGTTATAGTCCCGTTATAGTGAAATTTGTATTTACTCTAAATGACTGCTTAAAAAAAGTAACAAGCTTTATTTCGTCGTGGATTTGAAAATTCGCTATTATAGTATTAACAGTACCGCATTACAGACTAACAACCCGCTTATAGTCGTACAGTATTCAATAGAAATCATCCACCAGTATCCTGTCCATCTGTGTCAGATTTATTTCTCGAAACGTCTTTTAAAATAACCTAATCCCTTCTAAATCACCCTCCGTACAGAACACCTTGACTCAGACACCCTATACCCTTCGGCCAGTCCATTATGAACACAGAATATATTAAATGTACACTCCGCTTGTCCACATCCTCTCATTAAACACATTTAATCATCTTCCCGGATGTATAATAAAAAATCATAACATTTAATCGAGGGGTCATTTATTCCCACAGATAGTAAACTATAAACAAACCAGTAATTTCAGATCAACCCTTCCGTGTTTTTTTCTTGAAAAGTCTCACTGACACTCGGTCCATTCAACCTCTTCCGTGAGAACGTCAAATATGACCATAGATAAAAAATAAGGAGTGAAAAAGGAGGTCGGACAAAAAACGCGGGAATGGGGGCGCGAGTGGACAGTTGTGTGGAGGGTCAAAAAAGTTATTGCTTTTAAATGAAAAATAAACAAACCACGACTTCCGGTACGTAGGTCAGTCAGATGGGTTAAATTTATTTAGAGTAAAATCTTTAAACGTTAATTTAATGTATAGGGTAAACTACCAAGACCTAAGGAGCTCAAGCCAACCTCACCTGCAAGTGGGGCACCTGCCGATCAACGGACGAGGCTCTGGCGAACATAACAGTGCCCGGGTACTAGCGGCAATAGGCTCGCCACCTATTACGTGGGACGAACTGTATAAATGGCGAAGTGTGGTAGTATAATATGCCTCTGTCTACCCCTTCGGGGAACGGGCGTGAATGTATAAATGTATGAATACTTTTTTAATCTTACACGTAGATATTATATTTTGAATTGGCAATGTGACAAGATGACATTTTTTTCGCTGCAGAAGTAAATATATATAAAAAAGTTTTCCGTCATTTATATAAATGAAAAATTTGATGGAAATTTTATTAAATTTAACCTAGTGATTTAGCCGGAAATAGAAAAGTCAAAATTACTTTCGCTATTATATCTTAGTATGAATTTGTCTTCTCCGGGAATGTAACCTCAAACTAAATTTCTCGAACAACATTAACTTTTTTATTTTACTTACGAATAATATTATTACTGATGATAATCATAAAAACAAAGGCATACATTAAACCCAAAAACCACTGCCTCCATACCACGGACTCATTCTCACGATAGAATCATTAGTTACCTTTTTCTAAACATTTTTTCCTAACTCTCATCCTCAAAGCTCTCTCCCTCGCTATATTTGATCTACAGGTGTTTTGTCCATAGATAAAAACTTCCATAGATAAAAAATAACAAGTGATTGTAGCATGGGGTCGACAGCGTTGTAATTATAGATCAACCTTTTTCGTATGACTGCATAGTATTACTTGTGATATTAGATAATTATAGGATAAAATGAATCTGATTGATTGATCTACATCATTTATCTTTGGTATAAAATTACCAAATTAGATGCAAATAAATTATATGGCTTTTCGTATGTTTTTTTTATTGGTCTTTACAAACAACAAAATACTGATGTGTGCGCGGTAATAATGAGTCTCTGCTTCATGACCGATGACTAATGGGGCGTTAAGATTCTTTAATCATCATCATGATCATCATCTCAATTCATTAACGTCCCACTACTGAGCACGAGCCTCCTCTTACATACTAAGGTGCGAAGGAAGTGGGTCATACTCCACCAGGCTGACCCAGTGCGGATTGGCGGAGGCAGGTGTATGGCGCCCCCCCCGACTGGTCTCCACCTTGTCGTGGTGGGGGGGCTGAAGACCTCCCGGTGAGGCGCAGAGGGCGCTAGGGAAAAGGTAACACCCAGAGATTGGCAACTCTGGGTGTCCTTCGTACTGACTACCGGGGGGAAATCTAAGAGGGACCTGTGGAGGGCGCAGCGGGCGGGCCAGGAGGGCCCGTCAAGCAGTACAAGGAGGGTCTTAGGCAGCGGGGGCAGGGAGCCCCTGCTGTCTAACCATAGACCCTCCGAGAAGTCGGCCACACACGCTATGGTCGCATAAGGAGGTAGGAGGGGCGGGTCCGGGGGACGTTGGCCGCGGGCGGGGTGTCAGAGTTGCAACCCAGGTACTGGCCCCTGCCTTTTTCTTAACAAGCGGCGGGCGTCGTCGGAAGATTTTTAGTGGGTATTACTGCTGGCGGTCGTGTCTGCCGGTGGTAAGTCCCACACACCTCTCTTGGTTCCCCATTGGAAGGGAGACAGTGCGTAAATGCATTTTGTTACCGACGTAAATAAAAAAAAGGCAGGTGTATGGCGTTCTGCTGTTAGAATTTTTCAAGCCGCCCAATAGGCCTCTAACATGGCTTAACGACTACCACATTTAGTGATAACCGGGACAAACGGCTTAACGTGCCTTCTGAAGCACTCGATATCAAATGCCACACGAACTTTCACCCATCCAAGGACTGACCGCTGTAAAATCTGCTTTACTTCGGAGGTACGAGCACTTCAATGGCGACCGCGAATCCGCAAACGTAGGACGATCTCTATGGAGTCACTATCTGACCAAGGAGGTAGGTAGTTTTGTATTTCTTGTGGCTGAGATGATGATGGTCATGATCTGATAATGTGAATTCCTCATTCAAGTTTATTCAAAGTCAAAGTCAAAAATTTTTTATATCCTAAACTATTATATAGTACTTGTAAACGTCAGAAATAAATATAAATATAATAAAAAAACATCGAATTAAAAACAAAAAATATTTAAGTGTAAGTGAATCTAAGTGCCAGTTCCGAGCCACCGCTCTGTAAGACGAACTAGCAAGATACTCACAGGCTATGCTCTTTTAATTCTTATTTTTTAATACATATTTTATATAACTATTTTCTAGTTTTTATTACTTCGGGTAAGGTTATCGGTCAAGTTAGCATAACATTTTAGTTAAGTTGGTGCGTGCAAGCGGCTCTAGGTCGATCGAAGAAAAAAGTTAATGAGGCCTTTGTTCAGCATTGGACTACTTATCATATCATCATATCATGACCTGATGAGGTGATTTTACTGCTTCGTATAGTGCTTGGAAATCAAGCTCACCACATGCAATTTAGTTTATGGTATTACAGTTTAAAAAAGCTTTTACAGCATTTTTTATGAACGTATTTTTTCCTCTTTCACCCATCAAAATTACCTCTCAATAATAAAATTAAAAATAATGACGATTCGAAAGGACACATGTTACTTCCTATTCGGTGCCCATCGAAATCAGTTAACAATTCATAAAAAGTCGGATGCCCCCATCCGCAATGATTCAAGTCGACAATTAAAAAGAAATAAAACAAATCTTTGTGGCCTGTGCAGCCCAGAAAAGGCGGGAAAGCAACTGACGTTTTACTTTTTTTTGTCTAACAGGTGGCAAAGGGTTGTTAAAGTAGTTGAGTAATGCCTCGATAGATCTACAGAGAAAGCGTGACAAATGGACGTGTCCAAACATATGTTGCGGGCGTTAATTAATTAAAGAAGAAATTGAAAGTTAACCCTTTCGCTTCGATAATCTTATTGTGTCTGTAATCATAATTTATTGTTTGGTTGATTGAATTTAAACCTTTTTTGTATAGTTATGGAAGCGTTAAAAATTTTCATTTGGGTAAATAATATTGTGAAGCTAACACACATTTCGTATTCTCCAAAAACATTTGAGAAAAAGATTGTTTAAAAAGGCTGTCATTTTTTTAAAAATTTCTCTGGCATTTTTTTCCTTCTAGATTATTTAAATACGCACATCCTTACATATAGATTATAGACTTTTTGTCAGGATTTTATCAATATATCATTTTAAATCCTTTTTATTTCTGCCATAAGGGTCCAAATTATAAAAAGTTACAACTAATCCATTTTTAAGTTGGGACTTCCATAGATAGATTAACCATGCATTCGTGTGTAAGTCAGTCGTGAATTTACTTATAAATTGTAATTAAAAATGTATTAAAATATAAATTAATATAAATATTTTTTTGACAATTACACCAATTATTTAGTTCTAAAATAGTATCATTAAGAACTTGTGTTATGGATACTAAATAACGGATAAACATATATAAATACTTTTTTTTTGTAAATACATACTTAATATATATAGGAAAACTCCCAGACCAGAACAAGTATTCATATTCATGTAACAAAGATTTGTCCTGCGTGGGAATCGAACCCACGACCTTAGGAGCGGAGAGTGGGTATTCTCGCCATATCGGTCGTCATAATATTTGTACATTTATATTTACTTTACTCTTAAAAACATAATATTAAGTATGTGTTAATAAAAAAAATATATATACATATATATATTCTTAAGTAACCATAAAAAAATTACTAATGATACTTATCTTGAAACTAAATAATTGGTGTGATTGTAAAAGAAAAAAAAATGTAGGACTATACGGTTAACATCTCATCATTATGACTGAATTTTTAATGCACTTCTTTAGTCTGTGAAATGACATGTATTTTTTACTCTGTGTACGAAATAAGATGACTTTTTTGCGAGATTTTACAGTAAACTGAGGTTTCATTGAGGTCATATAAAATGTAGGTCTGTTTTTGTATTAAAATGACTGAAACAGGATATTAACCTCTCGTATGTCTTGTTAAGGTGGGGAGATATGTGAGATCGCTAAAATTCGGCTTTTTCTTTGTCATCTTGTACGGAAAAAATGTACATAATTCTACATCTTACTTATTATAATAGATGAGAACGTGTGGTAAAAAAAACCGTTTAGTTTCTCAATATTACCTACATATCGACGGTTAAGATACAATAGTGTCTATCTCAATTTTGGCTGCTTTAACTTTTTTAAATTGATACATTTAAAGTTCAATTTGGCATATTTTGTGCAAACAGCCATCTCAATATTAACAGTATTTCTAGCATTTATTTACTTTTTTATCGATTTAAACATTTCTGTAAACTTCTTTACTAAAGCGAAGAAATGTTTTTTTTATCTACTGTAAAGTTGCCTTTTTTGAGATAGACATTATTGATTCTTAACCGTCGATATGTAAAGTTGCGTCTCGTCTTTATTTTCGGTCATTTTACTTCTAAGCTATTAATCGCAAGTATTTTTAATGACTCTAGTTTATTAGTAGATTAAATACCGAAGAGACCGTTTGGTTGTTTTTGCACATTTCTTTATTTATTATTTTTATATCACTAGCACGTTGCCAAAGACTACTAGTTCATAAGCAAGTGATGGATTAAAAAAAAAATTGTAACAATTATTGCGCAACTATGATTTCCCGAAAAATCGAGAAACTATTCAACACGACACGTGTTTCGCCCTTACACAGGGCATCTTCAGTTAAGATAGGAGCCTCAGAACAATGATGTTGTTACGACTAACGCTAAAACGAGAGTGGAACAATAGATTTCCGCAAAGTAACGCCTGAATCAATAAATTACTAGTTCATTATGTAAAAAAAAACTTATTATTATTTCTAATTATATTTCTTAGAATTAATATTAAATAAAAGATATGGATTTCATCATAACATCAACCCACTAATGTAATTAATAAAAAACATTTGTTGCTAAAATATAGTACAATATTGATTCGCAGTTAATCCCCAAACTGATAATCCTGTCTCTTGGGACTAGATTTTAAGATTTGAATTAATTAGGTGTGCCGTGTGGCACCGGCCTAGAATAGTGTCACCCCCTCTCATCTCACGGAGAGGCGTAAGAGTCCACCTCCTACCGGATGATGGAGAGCAGCGTCATCCTGACTTGAACTGCGATCACCAACCTGCCTTTCTTTTTTTTTTGTTTTACGTCGGTAACAAAACGCACTGCCTTCCGGCCAAAGGGGGACCGAAAGGGGGTGTGGGACTTACAGCGACTGCCAGCAGTAATACCCACAAAAATCTTCCGACGGCGCCCGCCGCTTGATGAGAAAAAGGCGGGGGCCAGTATCTGGGTTGCAGCGTCTGACACCCCGCCCGCGGCCAACGTCCTCCAGACCAAAACCGGGAGGACCTCCTCAGAGAAGCGCAGTGTGTCGCGCCCCCCCTCGTGGCCCTGCTTGACGGGCCCTCCTGACCCACCCGCTGCACCCTCCACAAGTCCCTCTTAGTTTCCCCCACGGTAGACAGTACTAAGGGAACCAGAGTCGCCAATCTCTGGGTGTTACCTTTTCCTTAGCGCCCTCTGCGCCCTACCGGGAGGTACTCTTTTGTAAGCCCCAACGTCTCTGATGACACCTATCAGCTCAGTGTCCCATAAATTGATGTTACATATTTAAAAAATATGGTATAAAAATAGTTGATTAAAACTGCCCTTTAATTCCGTTAAATGTGTTTAAATTAGGATATAAAATCGAGTAAATAGATGAAAACATTAGCAAATAAACTGTGACATAATATATTATAATAATTAATATTATGTGTGTTTTATATCACAGACTGGTAAGTGTTACTGGAAATTTGCAATTTCTCTGCTGGCTTATTTGTTGTCCAGCTCCTACGGTCCTAGTCTTTTAACCCTTTAACAGGCAGAGCACGTTGAAAATATTCATGGAATTCCACCTTAAGGTAACCGCATAAGGTTCAATTTATGGTGGTTATATATTGACCACAGCCTGGTAAAGGGTTAAGAAGGGCGTGAAACGGCGTTTATGCAAGCTGTCATGAGTGGGTCCGCGTGATTGCTTCACGGTATGGAGCGCTTTATTTTGATTGGACTGCATCGATTGCTTTTCAGCTAGTATGTGACAATTATGACATGTGACATTACAAGTCAGGAATCCTAGAATTTGAAGACTAATATTGTGAGAAGTCAATACATGCTCACCACTCGTAAAGTAGTTGGTTCGACTCCCATTCAGAACAAATATTTTGGTTGATTATGAAAAAAAAGTATTTACCCAACTTAGTAAAAAAAATAATTATGTATTTAGTCATTAGTGCCTATAGCACAAGCGCAGCTTAGTCTGGTGCTTATAAATTAAAGTGACGTTTACAAGTGCTTCGACAAAAAGCCAACTTAAAAATTAGATATATATTTTGATTTTTTTGGGGCTAGGTGGCGCTTTATGATATGTCAATGGACATTTATTATTACTCGTTTGCTAGTACTCAATATGAAAAATTTGTGTACTTCCATATCAATATTCTGTAATGACACCAGTGCGATACAGCTGTAAAACCTACTTAACAAAACAAACTGTCAAAGTCAAAGTAAGTAATTCATTATATCACTTGCTTCTCCCAACAATCAATAAACTCGGGTCATTGACCTTACGTCAATAACAACTTAATAAATCTATTCAATATTCAATATCACCCTTTATTGTCCCCGTAAAAAACAAACATCAGAAAATAGCCCAAATCCACATTTTGATTTTGAAGTCACTCCAAATTACTACTTTATTCAAAATATCTTACGTTTTAATTTTGAATGTATCCTAATTTACTTACAAAACTTTATAATTTACGCAAAGTTATTTCAATAACTGATCAAACAAAAATTAACCCTATCATCGAAAAAAGAATGATTTAAAAAAGAAATTTCGTTGTATTGTAGTAAGATTGTTTTCGAGAACAGAAATTTACAAGCCAGACGTATAATTTTGAGTCTTACTCACCTGTAATAAAAACGGTACAAGACGCATAGTTGGCTCGTTGGGGAACATCTGCCAGACAGCTGCAGGGTTAAGATTAGATCGCGCTTGTCCGTTTCTTGCGTCGTCGGTGATAGGGTTAGATCACATTTTGTATTCAGATTTTTTGACTGACCAAAGATGGATGTCTTGTAAGGAAAAAAAAATCGTGTTGAATATTTGTTTTTAGTTAAACTTTTAGGGTCTTATAACAAAACGAGGTCTAAAGTTAGACCGGGTTTAAAACTAGTGCTGTCACTTTTATTTGATATAGCTGTTACCCGCGACTTCGTCCGCGTGGAATAGTATCTTTGGGTAGCATTTACAACCCCCTTTTCGCAATAAAAAGTAGCCTATATCCTTTCTCAGGGTCTAGACTATCTGTATACCAAATTTCATTTAAATCCGTTCAGTAGTTTTGGCGTGAAAGAATAACAGACAGACAGACAGAGTTACTTTCGCATTTATAATATTATTAGTAAGGAAGACAAAGACAGTGACAGCACTAGTTTTAAAACTTTTTTTTTTTGTTTTACGTCGGTAACAAAATGCGTTTACGCACTACCTTCCGGCCAAAGGGGGGCCGAAAGGGGGTGTGGGACTCACCACCGGCAGACGCGACTGCCAACAGTAATACTCACTAAAAAACTTCCGACGACGCCCGCCGCTTGTTGAGAAAAAGGCGGGGGCCACCTGGGTTGCAGTGTCTAACACCCCGCCTGCGGCCAACGTCCCCCGGACCAAAACCGGGAGGACCTCCTCAGAGAGTCGTAGTGAACGCGCCCCTCCTACCTCCTTGTGCGACCATAGCGTGGGTGGCCGACTTCTCGGAGGGTCTATGGTTAGACAGCAGGGGCCCCCTGCCTCCACTGCCTAAGACCCTCCTGGCGCTGCTGAGCGGCCCTCCTGGCCCGCCCGCTGCGCCCTCCACAGGTCCCTCTTAGTTTCTCCCCCGGTAGTCAGTACTAAGGGCACCCAGTGTCTTCGGTCTCTGGGTGTTACCTTTTCCCGGCCTCCGGGAGCTAGTTTTAAACCTGGTTTAACTTTAAATCTAGATATGCCCCTTAAAGTGTTACTTTCCATTAAGTCGTTTCCATTTACGACCGATTTGGCGTGGTGGCGAGTATACCCGCACTCCACTTCTAAGGTCGTGAGTTCGATTCCCACACATCAATCGTTTTGTGCAATAATAAAAATATTTGTTCTAAACTGGGTGTTTTGCTATATATTAAGTAAATATTTACAAAAAAAGTATTCACGTGATGGATTAAAGATATCTTTGTAACAATTCCCGCGCTACTAACGCTGCTTGTTATAAAGATATTTTTAATCCATCACTTGCTTGCAATGGATTTCCGCGAAGTAACTCCTGAATCAATAAATTATTTAAAAAAAGTATTGATGTATGTTAATCCATTATTAAGTATCTAACACACAAGTTCTTAATGATACTTTTATTGGAACTGAATAATTGATGTAAGTAATTGTTAGAAAATTTATTTATTTTGTTAGACCGACCTTTATATACCTACACACACCGGCACAATTAGGGGAACACAAAAAAATTTTTTTTTTTCGATATCTTCGGATATTATGACAAGTTGTTATTATTTATGTGTGTACCCTCTCTTGAACTACACTTGAGCACTTAGCATATAAGAACTTTGTTGGGTCCTGTGCATAGTGACTGAGGCTCATTCAACTGTTTATTTTTGAATTGTTTACACATTCCTGATACGAAATGAGTGATTTGTCAGCTACTACAGTGGCTAGGGTAGTAACCATGATAGAAGAGGGGCATACCTACCGCTCAGTAAGTCGAGCTTTGGGTGTATCGACTTCGGTTGTTCATCGCGTTGTTCAACGCTACTGGGAGAGAGGATCTTACGTGCGGAGACGAGGACTAGGCTAACTCATATCTATAAAGATTTTTTTTATTTTTTGTGTATGTAAGTGCGATATATATGTGCGTTTTCCTTCCACTTCCACACTTCTGTTTGCACTAAATCCTAAACATATTTTTGCAAGAGTTTGCAACAAGTGGCCCTCACATCACATACATATGTTAATTTTTGTAACATCTTAGTCGTTTTAGTTGCTTAAGCATAAAAACTTCAATAAGAGATACTTTCGCATTTATACAATAGTTATTTAATTAACATTTAGTTATTTAAAAACATTTTATAACGAAATAAATGTTAAAACAAACTGTAACTTAAGAATTCACTCCAAAAGCTAATTTAATTAAAGCTACATACACACAACGAACGCTAGAGAGATTATTAAGTACTGGCAACATTAGTGACGCGAGGCTTGGCATGTGACAACTGGCGAGCTTTTTGTAGCCCAACCTCCTCCCACGGGCAAAAACGACGCAGGTTTGACATAATGCGTCCCGATACGACTTAGTTGGAATGTAGTGTTTACTAATCGCTGTTCTTGAATTCGATATCGAAAAACTTGTGTTATTTATTTAGTGCACACAGAAATATTTAAAAAAAAAATCAACTAAGGACAATTTGGTATAGGGCACAGCTTTCTGAATTAAATGTCATTGAGAAAAGTCTTCCAGCTGGCCTGCGAAAGGTAAAACTTTACATAAAGTTCAGTTAAAATAAAATGAACAAAAATACACAAACATACAGAACTAGACCGAAACAGGCTAAGTAGAAACCAGTGTGAATATTCTAGGCCATGGACTAAACGAAAACTGAGCAACAGGATAAAAAGTGTTCTGATACTTGTATCCCTTGTGTGACCTACTCTTTATCGTGTCTCACAGGAGTCACTAGAGACATGCTTTTTTCTCTTAAATATGGACTCACTAGCTTAGAGTATTTACCAGTGTCAAGTAATATAACTTTAAATCAATGTGCATAAATGCATCTTTTTTTGTCAGTACAGTCAAAGTCAAGTAAAGTCCGTCTTAGTTGAGTCAAGTCAGAGTCATACCCCAGTAAAGTAGTGGACTAGGCTTCTAAGGAGTTTTGAAATCACCAAGGAATGTCACAGTTCACTGCAATATAGTACTTTCGTACATTGGTGTACATTGCCTATAAAACTATAACTTACACTAGTTTTGGAAAATAAAACACTACCGCGATATTTCTTTTTTGGTGTTGGCGCCAAAAAACCCCACTTGCGTTTATTCCATGCATATATTGAACAAATTTTTCCCCTAAGTAATCCTTGCTTGCTTATATTTTTGAATAGATGTGAATGATATAAAATGTGCGAGAACAGATAAAAATTAACCTCTATACCTGATACCGTAAAGACTACTAAAGGTATGTTCATATGACAAGCGTTAATCGCTGGTTTACAACTACACAAATTTTGTTCACTGATTTTCACCTCAATCTGGCACGAAGGCCGTTGCCACGGCAACCGCCGTTTGTTTATATAGCGGTGACGTCATAATAGTATAATGACAGAAAGTTGTACCTTTTGGTGTGCTTTTATTTCAATTGAATAAAATCACTTCTTTTAAAGATTACTATAAAAAATCAACAAAAAAAAATTCTAATGAAGTCGAAAATAAGCTTTGTAGAGACTAACAATATTATAGGCGGGCTAATTCTATTGGTTTAACTTTCGGTGGCAAACCAGTTCATACGGAGTTCGAACCTTACCGATGTACTACGAAACCAGTCGCAAGGTAGGCCCTTTAAGTGTACCTACAAGGGGTGAGTGGTTCTATTAACATCGTTTTTTAAACACTATTATTAACCTGTATAGAAGAAGGAAAAAAAATTATAACATCTAGTAGAAGTATGGTTTTAAAGCGGCCAACTCTATATATGGCGAACAAGTTTGTCACAGCTCGAATCTCATACGTTTTACCACATAATCACTGTCTGTTTGTCATACATTTTTTTACAGAAACCGCAACATGAGCGATTGGCACATATAACTTTGTTAATGATAGCAACCTACTTTTATCAATCGACCGCGTAAAAACTATCGACCAATCAAAACAGCAATATGAACCGCGCGAAAATAGCCACAGATAAAAAAACTTAATCGTAGAGCCTACTGGCCGAAAATAAAAATGGCCGATTCGGCGCTAGTCGCTTATTATAAATAATTAATGATTCCCTCCGCTCTTATGCACGATAAAATGCCATTACGGTTTTCATCGGGCCCTTGCAAAAAACCGCGCGATCTGCCGCCGAACGACGCGTTCCCGCAAAAAATACGTTTAAAACACTGGCCGAGCATCGCTGAAATTCCCCCAGTTTCTTACTGCCGCCCGGTCATTTGACTCCAACCATTATCTGAGGAATTAACAACGGTAAAAAAATACCTATACTATAAAGGTATATTCGCGCTGTCGGCGAAACTTTTTGTCATATAAATAAAGGGTATATGGAAAGGACGCGGAGCCAGCCGCCATAATGGCGTCAACTCGATAAATATTGCACTCATGAAAATTCAGCGGTACATTATCGACCGTCGGACGGGAGGAGATCGCCTGAAAAACTACGGACCTCATTCCATTCGAGATATTTCATTATTTAAAAAAAAAGTTATCCCATAGCCAGCGGTCCGTGGGTCGGTAAAAAGCTAGTCATTATTATCGTATCTTGAATGTGGCAAACGGGCCGTTTTTAATATCACAAATGACAGATGTGTCATTTCCAGTAAGTTCCACTCTACCAAAGAGACAAACAAGAAAAATCTGACAATTAAATCGTATTTGCATATTCACACAGAGTATTGTTGAATGAGCAAACATAAGAAAGGAGTGCGGATGAAAGAATCAGAAAAAAAAACAAAACACTGCCGCTACGGAACGTTTGCTGGCGGTTTGGAGCGCATCTTTGCGTAGCCGAGTGTTCTTTATTCGAATTGAATGAGCATTTTTATTTTACCGCGTGGGTGAATTCACACTCAGCAAAAAAATTGGTCTTATTCATTTATAAGCCCGTTACTTAAAAGGCTTAAAAAACCAATATTAACATACCATACAAACATTTAGAAAATGAAAAATTAAGCAAAATTTCAGAATCATGACCTAAATTCATTAAGACTCTAATTCAATTACAAAATATAAAAATACTTTTCGCCTATCTAAACTTATAACTACCAATAGTATTGACTACTTATCACGATAAAAAAATACATTCGTTTGAAAATGTTATTCTAGGCATTTACAACAAGTTTTTCCCTAAGTAATCCATAGTGAAGTACGTAATATTAACAATTTTAATGCCGGCATTGTGTGTTGGGTCAGAATAGTGCCACCCCCTCTCATCTCACGAGGAGTCGTAATACCTCCGCCACACACTGCACCTCGCGCTGCTCCTCGCCTTGCTCATCGCGCTGCCGCGATGTTGCCTTCTCCATCCACACACTGCTCTACTCGCGACGCTACGCACTTGGTTACTCGCCATTGCAGAGCAATGGACGTAGACTCGCTGGCTCCGAAGACAATAACTCTATGAACAGTAACGACTTCTCGTTACTCCATTCATCGGCGCACGCGAGTGTGTAGCAAGGCACTCGTGCTCGTGTTGCCGGTCCTTTGACTCGCGCCACATTTACCGACAATTTCGGGAGCGATGGGCAGGACGAGTAGCAAGACGAGGAGCAAGACGAGGAGCAAGACGAGGAGCAAGACGATTACGCTGCCACACGACGTCTCTGCTCACTTCCCTCGCTACTTCCCTCGCTCCTCGACGAGTGTGTGGCGGTGGTATAAGAGCCGACGAAGAGTCCGAAGAGATATCTTACCGGATGATGGGCGGCAGCATCGTCCAGCGTACTGGCTTGAATCGAACTAGATCACCAACCCGCCAGCCATAGTGATTATATTTATAATTTGTATTTAATTATTTAAGGAATATAATAAACTGAACCTCTAAAAAAAATCAATCATCAAAAATACTGAGTGAGCATCTAATAGGGGATTAGGTGCTCAATCAGAATTTTTTGATGTACAAAAAGGTTAGGTTAGGTTGGCAATTTATTAATTTTGAAGACACGTTAAATATGATCCATTATTTCATACATTTTACAATTGTTTTTATTCATTTTACTATTTTTATTATTAAATAATTTATTGATTCAGGCGTTACTTTGCGGAAATCCATTGTAAGCAAGTGATGGATTAAAAATATCTTTGTAACATTTCCCGCGCTACTATAATTTCCCGAAAAATCGAGAAACTATTCAACACGACACGTGTTTTTCCCTTACACAGGGCATCTTCAGGTAAGATAGGAGCCTCAGAACAACGATGTCTTCACGACCAATGTCTCCATATCATTGGACATTCCAATCCTAGGTCCTCTAGTTTCGTCACCCACTGTTGTGCAGTGTGTGGTCTAGCATTGTCCTGAAGCAACAGTCTGCTAGAGTCAATCTCGGTTCATCATCATCATTATCTCAGCCTAGTGGTGTTTCCTCTGTTCACTAGTTTCCCTTGTCACGTCGTCGTGTAACGCAATTTCTTGATATAAGTAAAGCAGTGAAGTGAGCATTTTATGGTAGTTAAATTTGTATCCGAAAATTGGTATTCTATGCTCTGGTTGAGAATCTCAATCTACATAACCCTGCCAGTCGACCAGGCAGCCGTGCTCAGTAAAAATCGCGACAATCTCCATAATATGTAGATTTCATGCCATCCTGTTTTGGCTGTTTATTCTTGTGATATGTTTTAGGGTACCGCGTCTGGTATTTCTATGCCATATGTACGGTATTTATGCAGGCCGTAATGGAAGGTGGTTTACCGTGCTTAACAAACGCATCCTTACTGTACATCTTGACATGATATACCCAGGGAGTGACAGAGATAGGCATAATGAAGTTTCGTTTTCGTTGAATTAGAGTCATCACCAACATCATCATTTCAGCCATTTGAAGTCCGCTGCTGAACATAGGCCTCCCCAATTGCTTTCCACGTAGATCAATCCTTTGCCGCCTGCATCCACCGGCTCCTCATGACCAGGTCATCGGTCCATCGCATGGGGGCCGCCCTCTACTACGCTTGCCGATTCGTGGTCGCCATTCAAGAACCTTAACGCCCCATCGGTCGTCGGTTCTTCGAGCTATGTGCCCCGCCCACTGCCACTTAAGCTTGCAAACACGCTTCGCTATGTCGGTCACTCTAGAATTAGAGTACGGAGCCTGGTATGGTGGCTGATATAATTATAGGCAGGCGTGTCTCTTACCATTAGCGGTGTCATTCGTCTCGTCATTGTTTAAATAAAAAACTACACTGTCTAGTGTGTCAGCAATCTCCATAATATGCAGATTTTATACTATTCTGTCTTGGCAGTTTATTCCTGTGCTATGTTTTAGGAGTCCGTGTTAATATATTAAATATTAAAATTAAATTAAATATTTCTGACAATCACACCAATTATTTAGTTCCAAGATAAGTATGATTATGAACTTGTGTTATGGATACTAAACAACGGATAAACATACTTAAATACTTTTTTTTTGTAAATACATACTTAATATATATAAGAAAACACCCAGACCAGAACAAATATTCATGTTCATGCACACAAAGATTTGTCCTGTGTGGGAATCGAACCCACAACCTCTGGAGTGAAGTGTAGGTATACTGACCTCCACGCCATATCGGTCGTCTAAACCATATGTTTCTTCCATGCTTACATTATTATAATAGGTTGGGGAAAAAGTCTTTTCGTATTTTTGTATGAAAAGTCAAGACATTTTTTTCAAAGTTTATTTACATTTATTTACAATATATATGTACCGATTTGTTGAATAACTTTCTGCCATTTTGTGGGCAGAGACATTATCCCGTTACTGTAGAAACTTTGGGACTTCTGATCAAAACAACGGGACAAATAGTTTTGGCAGTCCTCTCTTGAGGTCAACCTTACAGAACCTAAAGAATTCTGCAGAGACCGAAACAGGTGAAAATCTGAAGGCGCAAGGTCAGGGCTATATGGTGGATGCACTAGGACCTCCCAGTCGAACTCTCTTAATTTTTGCTGAGTGGCTAAAGATGTGTGTGGTCTAGCGTTATCGTGATGAAAGACACACCCTTCCTGTTGATCAATTCCGGCCGTTTTCTCTCGACTGCTTCCTTTAATCTCATCAGTTGCTGGCAGTAAAGATCAGAATCGATGGTTTTGCCGGGCGGTAAAAGCTCATAATAAACAATGCCCTTCCAATCCCACCATACACACAGCATCACCTTATTTCGTGTTAGGCCAGGTTTGGCCACAGTCTGTGAAGCCTGGCCAACTTTCGACCACGACCTTTTTCGCACGTTCTTGTCGTACGTGATCCACTTTTCATCGCCAGTTATCAATCTCTTCAAAAACGGCTCGGTTTCATTACGTCTCAATAATGAATCGCAAATGAGTACACGGTTCATTAAGTTTCTTTGAGTGAGCTCGTGTGGCACCCAAATATCGAGCTTTTTTGTATAACCAGCTTTCTTCAAATGGGTCAAAACTGTTTTGTGGTCAATTCCCAGTTCTTCAGCTACATCGTAACTACTAATATGCCGATCTTGCTCCACTCTTTCAAAAATGGCGTTCATTTTATTGGTAACAGGGCGACCAGAGCGAGGTGCATCTTTAACATCAAAATTTCCGGACTGAAAACGTTTGAACCAAATTTGTGCTACTCTTACTGACACTGCATCAGGTCCATAAACATCACAAATTTTTTTCACTGCTTGAGTTGCATTTTTGCCTTTTTTATAATAAAATTTTAAAATGTATCGAATTTCTTTATTAGATTCACTCATTTTAACGGAGAGAAAAACAAATGAAAAATAGCGGGAAACAACTTTTTTTTATTTTTTTCTTTTCTTTATAATGGAGCCTTTTTAATGTTACCAAAACCAGCCAGACACAAACAGTATCGTCAAAAAAAAATTATAATAAGTTTATACCTACGTTATGCGAAAAGACTTTTTCCCCGACCTAATATATAAATAAATATATAAGTAGAAAAGGCAAGAAATACTTAATAAACCATACGGAACTCTCGGCAACAGCTTTCGCGTTTGACCGGATTTTTTTATAAGCCACGTTTCGTTGCATTTTTTCTCGAACTGACATACTTAAGTACAGTCACACTCATCATATTATACATACATACATGTGGCGGGAGGCTATGCCACTTTTTATGCGCAAATGCATTTTTATGCATACATTTTACGGAATATATGGTTTCCTTTTGTTGTTGCAAACGTTAACTTTTCTCGTCTTTAAGATTAGGAATGGTTGATTGTTATTCCTTTGGTGGAGGTTTATTATTGAGTATACTAGTTGTGCCCGCGTCTTCGTCTTTTTTTAAAGCGGCGAGAACATTTAACTTTACGAGGTTTTTTGCTGGACTGATTAAATCCTTTCCAATTTCGACATTCAACTTCATTTAAACCCTCAGTGATCACGTCAAATCAAGAAATCTCTTGAAATAAGGGCCAGATCGTCTGTCTGTCTACCTTAAGGGAAAGATGCACAGAGATAAAAATATACGGATATAGAGCATTTGACGGAAGTGCTCGATACTAGGTTATAGGAAACGATCATCTGAGTAAAGTTTACATTCTGCTTATAAGTATTATCTGTAACCAGTGCCGTAACTAGGGCGGTGCCAGCAGTGCCCAGGCACAAGGCGCAGACCCTGGAGGGGCGCAGAAATGACCATTAAACTATTATGTAGTTTGGCTATAGAATAAGTTTAAATAAAATGTTATGTTATTTTGAGTAGCCCAATAAAAAAAGAGACTTAAAAGCACTTTTGCCAGCGTCTATATCTAGAATTGCTTAAACACCTTGTGATAAAAAAATTGTATTTTTTACCAAGAGTTATGTTGATCCGAGCTTCTTAGTCAAGAAACGTTGTGTAATTTCAACGACCATTTATATATTAATTCATTGTCAAGTATCTATCTATTTTCGAAACACATAAAAATAATTTATGACTTAATAAAAATTCTTTACTACTGTATTTCAACGAGTACAGTGAACAACAAAAAAACGGCAAGTAAAAATAAGCACTTAATTTATTATCTCTTATGTATGTTTTCTCGGAACGTGTGTATGTATGTAAGATAATATCTCATTACGGAATATATAGTACAGAACTGGTTGTGCAGTTGTCTTTAGCATTTTTGCAGTAATTTTTTCAGTCATTTATGTCTTTTAATTTAATTCATGACATAAGGGCTTTTTTGTGCAATTTGTGGAAGGCCTTGCTCTTGGAATCGGCCTTTTTTTTAAGTGGAATCCATTGCGTGCTGGTGTTTCTGTTTCTTCGGAGATAAATGACTTTCACTTGTTTAAAATAGGTGCATGGAATTCTGCTTTTTTATAAATAAATAAATAAATATTTCTGACACTTACACTAATTATTTAGTCCCAAGATAAGTATCATTAAGAACTTGTGTTATGGATACTAAATAACGGATAAACATACATAAATGCTTTTTTTTTGTAAATACATACTTAATATACATAGGAAAACACCCAGACCAGAACAAATATTCATATTTATACACACAAATATTTGTCCTGTGTGGGAATCGAACCCACGACTTCAGAAGTGAAGTGCGGGTATACTCTCCTCCACGCCATATCGGACGTCAAATAGTAGTAGTTTATATTTGTATAATTATAGCCCCTCTTTTGGGCAATATAGGAAAGTATGACAGTAAACTCCCCGCGGCGCCTAAGACGGTAAGTTAGAGTGCAATATGTACATGTAAAGTGTTGTATTATAAATTAAAAATTTGATTAAATAGAGACTTCTTAGACTTTCCGAAGCACTTGTTTCCACAATATATCGCGCCATTTCAATAGGGGCGGATGTTTGCAACGAAAGTTAAACTCATTTATTCAAGTTTGGCTCAATAAAGCTCTTAGGAACGTCAAAGGAACGGGCAAGAAAATCATCAAGTTTAGTTTTAGGAGACTGGTAGTATAAGAGGTCATCATCTCAGTTGAAATGTCCGAATGCTGAGCACAGGCCACCTCTTACAAACCGAGGTGAGAGGTCATAGTTCGGCACTGGAACCCAGTGCGGGTTTGCGAAGGATTATTCTTGTATGGAGTATGGCATTCGGTCGCATATAGGAGCTGTGTGGTGGCGGCTCATTCAAACCAACTCATCTCTCTCTTGAGTGTCGTAAAAGGCGACTATGGGACTAAAGACTGCACATACATTCAACAACTTAGAGCGGCGACGGGCTCACCACCTATTACGCTGAGCACATGTGCAGTTGTTATTTGGTGAAAAGTGGACTGTGACAGTGGACTGCTTTTGCGGTCCTTATTGCCTAGTCTCTGACTACCCCTTCGGGGATAATAGTCGTGGGTGTATGTATGAATGTAATAGGAGATAGATTGGTACGAAGTCTTTAGTATATTAGGCCGTGACCTCAGGTCATACTTTACCACGCGTACCTAATGCGGATTAACGGAGGATAAATCTTTTGTGTTGAATATTCTCCGGCTGCATAGCGGTAAGTAGATGGATATGAAGGCTGTACTGTCTTATAAGATGTACCCAACTACAAGTACCATAACGTAGCTAAATCGTAACTAATTCTAAAAACTGCTATTAAATTTTCTCCGGGTGACATTAGCAAAACCGCATAGTGTCATAGTAAAGGAAGATAAGTATAACATTTGCGCGCAATATTTTGCTCTCCTCCACAAATACGCACTGGATTCGCGTGAAAGAATATGATCTGAACTGTAAGTAACCAGTAACTTTTAAGCCCGCTCTCTAGTAAGTAAGTCAATTTTATAAAACCATTTCGACACAAATTAACACGTCATTTTCATTTATCTCAATTCATTTTTTTTGAATTATTAAGTTATTATCAACAGATTTAATTCATTTCATTATTAGTACTAAACTAATTAGTTTGCACTAGCAACACAAAAATGGTTTGCAAGGCGTATTAATGTTTTTTTGTAACGGACTGTACTCCATTTTAATACTATAAATGCCAGTAACTACGCCTGCCTATTTGTTTCGCTTCGGGTATACAGATAGTCTAAAGTCTGAAAGAGTACAAAGGCTATTTTTAAATTGAAAAAAGTGTTATAAAGTCTTCATATTCGAAGCTAGAAGAGCAAAACTATTTTGTAAGGTTTATAATTAGCTGATATAAATACAATATTTAAAGTCACTCAAAGAAGCTGCGGGAGATAATCGAATTTCTCGCGGACGACGTCGCGGGTGACCCACTAGCTAATAATTAAATAAAAAATAATAAATATCCGCTCGCTAGTAAAAGAAGTTCTACTACAGTAAGTTGACTGCGGCTCGTATACTCGTACGCCGCAGTTTTTGCGTCGCCGTGCGCTCGTCGCCGTCGATGTGAGCCGAGTTTTTCCTCATTTTCCACGGTTTTTCTGTGATCCTACTTATAAAGAGTATTGTTTTTGTCACCTCTATGTTATGAGTACTGCGATAGTTGTGAGTTGATACTTTATATTAGTATTTTACTATGATTAATAAATATAGAAACTAGATACCTACTTACAGTAAGTATTTTCAATAGGAATAATTGTTTGTCCATTTTATACGAGCATTTTGTTTTGATGACATTACTACACTACTATAGACATAAAATATTATTTCTAATAGATAATACATTACTATAATATCGAAAAGTAAAACTTTTTAGTTAAATTTTACAACAATCCAAAACTACTGGAATCGGACCGACAGTTGGTGTTTTTCACTAATTAATAGGAAAAAATAGCTTAAAAGCTATTTAACGATATAACATTATTATGTAAAGTATCCCTACGAAAATTCCAATAATTTTTTAACACAGATATAAATTAATCAAAAATTTGTGACTCCAAGAATCAAGACTTATTTTCAGCGCTATTCTTAAAAATGCTGCATTCAGTAATACGCCAAGACAAAAAACAGAAGTATTTTTTAATCAGCCATTAAAAGTACTTGGCAAGTATTTCGAACTGTTAATTGCCAAAAATTTTACATGGTATTGACAAATAAAAACTTATGATGACAATTGATATTCCGAAATTATTAAGTACAGCTAATTGTTTTAAAGATTTCTATTTAATTTTGAATTAACTTAAACAAAATTATTCTCTTATTTTCCGTAAATTAATAAATCAAAACTAGTGAGACCATAAATTGTGTGTATATAAATCATTGCTGTACAATTTCGAGTGGAAATGAAAGTACAGTCTTGATTGGTATTGTGTTGTTGTTATTGTGATTATTAGTGTGAACTAACGGTAGGTTAAGTAAATTGTTACTAACAAAATGGACTATGGTTCGAAACAAATGATTTTATTATTATTATTATTATAAATCAAGGCTTAAAATAACTCGGTTCTTAAACCGTGTGCCATAATTTTACATTTTACATGCTGTTAATAAAAAAAGATAAGTTACTCGATGTTTTGATGTATAAAATATTTTAAACAACAATATTATGAATTAAATTAAACGATCTTAAAAATGAATAGAATCGAGAGTATCGAGACCAGTGAGAAAAAGAATCAAGATGCATTCACAGCGCTATGCACATTAACGCTGCGTTCAGCAAAAACCAAAGACAAAAGAGTCGACGGTGTGCAAAAACGCAAATGACGCCCTCGCGCGATTCCCACCAAGTTCTCTGAACGCGGCGGTTTTTGCAAGGTTTTTCAGCTCCCCGGGAAATGGTTTATGGGAAAAACCAATTACAGTGAAAGAAAACTGTTGAATGTGTTTCTGATTAAGGAGAACGGTAGCTACGGTACGACTTGTTTTTAATGTTCTTGTAATTTAAATAATTAGACTAAGAAAATTAATAATTAATACTATTTGAATGATGTACATGATCTTTTTTCTTTCTTTATATTAAATAATGGCTTCGTGCGTCTAGCACATTTAGCCAGTGCCAAGTAAGTGATATATTAATAATATATATAGTAAATGAGAATGAGTGGCGATAAAGATGATAAATAGTAAATGAGATACCCTCCCATAAGCCCCATGAGTCCTCAGTAAAGATGTGGGACTATACTGAGATCTCACATGGACTTCTTGAGAGAAAATATGAAACGTGATGTTGCACTGTTTTGTTTGATTTACCAACACTCATATATGTTGACATTACACATTAATGTTAGAAATATCACAAATTTTAGAAAATAAAACAAAACTGCAGACATGACGCTTCACATTCCCGCCAAGAAGTCCGATGTACATGATCTATCTATCCAATTTACAATATTTTTTAAACGACTTTAGGAGGTGTACATTGTATGGCACTTTTTGCATGGAATTCGTGTATAATCTGACTTTAGTTTTCTTTGTCTATTCCGAGAATCGATGAAAAATTACTATAGGCAGTTTTAAGTATACCTAAATTTACTTTGGCGACTTCTCATTACTAATTATTTATTAAAAAGTTACGGATTTTTTTTTGTGTTTGTTAGTCATAAGCTCATAAGTCATAACTATTCTAAAATAGTTCTGATTCGCTTTGCACGCTTAATTTTCCAGTTGATAGCATTGATTAATGTTTTTTTAACTTAAATACCTTCTCCTTTAGCTTACAGAAATAACGTTTCACGATGCAAATAATATTGTATAAAGTTTTTTTTTATATTTCGTCAATAAAAATTCTTATAAATAATTTATATGTCTATATAATTAGATATATGTCTAAAGTACTACGTAAACGACCTTTATTAATGCCATCAACATTAAGTTTTTACAGACAACAATAACCAACATTAATTTGACAACAATTTCTCAAGTTGTAAACTGTTAAAAATACTTTTAACGGATACTATATTATGAACCGTTCTACGCATTATTTCGTTAATTAAGAGTCTACTAATTATTATTCTTTTTAAAAGTAATACAGTAATTTTATTATACTATTTTAGGCATAATAATCATTGTAATCTTCAAATCTGCCACTGAGAAAAGCTGATGATATCAGGTGTATTTATTTTGATACTGTTTAAAGTAAATGTTGTTTCATTAGTTGGGTTTCTTAGAACAAACAATAAATATAAAAAAATGCACAAGATAGGAAACACGATGTCGCAATTAAATATCTCTTAGACATTTATAAACCTATAGCTTGCACATTCATTATTACAGTATGTAATTGTATATATGTAACCTAATTGTGATCATTTATGAATTAATATGCAGTGGTAAAAATTTTTCCATTTTGAAAATTATAAAAATAATATAAAATAACAATATTGTTCTGGTGACTTACTGGTTCCATTCACGTTTCTTCCGATGATCTTATTGGAGCCATTGGGTTGCGATATTGAGGGGGTGTGCGGCGCGGGGGGCACTCCCCGTCCCGTTTCCTCTCCCGAACTCTCCATATCAGCCCTCTCACTCGCACACATCAACCCTACACCCGCCAGTACCGAAACTGCACTAAATTCTCAACGTCAACTTTGTTTACATAATACTAGGCAGAATAATAATAAACTAAGTTTAATAAAAAAAGTTGTAATACTTTCTGAAAAAATATAAAGAATAAAAATCGATTTAGTAGTGTTGGGTAAAATTTCACGCGATATCGTAACTGCTCCGAAAAGTTTTGGCGGCAATTTGGATAAGGCAGCCGTGACGTAGCGGCGTGGCGCGCGCGTCTCGACTGAGGCCATCGGAGCCCTAGGGCCGCGTGCAGCTGCATCGCCCCGCCCAGCACCCCACGAAACCCCTCCACGTGGCCCCACGGCTTTCCTTGCCCTCAGAGCGTACATAAAAAAGAACATAGCAGATTTTAAAGTTTTGCCGCTGTATGCGTGAGTTTCGTGTATGTGGGTTGGTAAAGACGAGGGTCCGCTTTTTATCACTTTAAAAATTCGTCCCTAACTTATCGAACGGCGCGAATAAGTACGCGCCCGGACGGGTTAAGTTATGCTTGAACTTAATTTGGATCAAGGTCTGTGTTTTGAATACGAACGTGAGTATTATTTGTTGGTCTTTATTGTTTTAAAAACTTTAAAATTAGACGTTATTAATGTCAGTAACACTAAGGTATATTTTCATGGTTTCTCTTTTGAATTTTGTGAAAAATATTTTTAAATATATATTTGTTAGTGAAAGCGGCTATTTAGGTATTCCGACCAGTTTTAATATATTGTATTCGCCGCTAGCTTACAGCCCTGAGATACGATATTTATATGGTCCCAGAGATTGTAGATGATTTTGGGTAAGTATGAGAGGATTCTGAAAAGACAATGGTCATTCGGCAGTCGCTCCATGTTATAACTGAAATTCAGCCAAATTTGTTTGGACCAGTACCTAAGCAGACCTGGGCCCTAAGCTTAAGTCCAGGGCAGTTATTTGCAATGTGCAGAGATTTCGCCATTTATTCACCGGTCAAAGTTAAAAGTCAAAACTGAAAAATTATTTATTTCATAAACTATTAAACATAGTACTTGAAAACGTCATAATACAATATCTATTTAAAAAAACAATCAAAATATTATTACACTGAAATCACGAAGCTTAGATTCACTTACATGCAACAAAACACTAAAAACAAAATGTACTTAGACTGAGGAGTAGTGTAGTTGATAAGCACAATAACTATAAACAAGTGAAAATGTAAAGAAAATTTTTTTTAAATTTGGAATCGACAATGTTCCATTTTTTTTGTTTTACGTCTGTTACAAAATGCATTTACGCACTGCCTTCCGGCCAAGGGGGGACCGAAAGGGGTTGTGGGATTTACCACCGGCAGATACGACTGCCAGCAGTAATGCCCACTAAAAATCTTCCGAGGACGCCCGCCGCTTGTTGAGAAAGAGGCGGGGGCCAGTATATGGGTTGCAGCGTCTGACACCTCGTCTGCGGCCAACGTCCCTCGGCCCAAAACCGGAAGGACGTCCTTAGAGAAGCGCAGTGGACACGCCCCTCCTACCTCTCTGTGCGACCATATCGTGTGTGGCCGACTTTCCAGAGGTTAGACAGCAGGGGCCCCTTGCCCCCGCTGCCTAAGACCCTCTTGGCGCTGCTGGACGGGCCCTCCTGGCTTACCCGCTGCGCCCTCCGCAGGTCCCTCTTAGTTTCCCCCCCGATAGTCAGTACTAAGGGCACCCAGAGTCGCCAATCTCTGGGTGTTACCTGGGTTTTTCTTAGCGGCTTCTCCGCACTACCGGGAGGTACTCAGCCCCCCCACCACGCCAAGGTGGAGACCTGTTGGGGGGGGGGGGTGGAATCGACAACGTACCATAACATTGTATCTCTTGTTATTTTTGACATATGACTGTATTTGCTTTTAATTAATATTATCACCATATCAGCTTTATAAAGACCACTGCTAAACGTTGGCATCCTCAAAAGATTACATTCTATTGGGGGTGTTTGCCCATAATCACCACACTAGTGGTTGGTTAACCCAGTTCAAGCCAGTACACAGGATGACGCTGCTGCCCATCATCCGGTAGGGTTTCTCTTCGTCCACTCTTACGACACCCCGTAATATGAAAGGGGGTGGCGCTATTTATGAAAATATATGTAATTACATTTATATTACATCGGATTTATAATATTAGTAGGGTTTTTGACAAACCGAGTTGCGTTCCCATTCAAAAAAAAGTGGAAGCCTGTTTTCAATTGTGTTTCCTGAAGAAATAGAGATATTTCCGCAGTAAATAGGATCTTATCCTATGTGATATTTATGACTTGTAAATCATTGAAGTTGGAATACTTACATAGGTAATATAAACAAGAGGTAAATTAATTCAATATGGGGGACTTTCAGAATATAAGATAATCCAAGAGCATTTACTTCATCATTTTAAACAAGTGCGTGCCAAAGTCTTTTAATTCCAAGATATCAATCTAAAAATAAATCATTGGCATTTTTTTACAGATTAAATTGTATTAATGTGCGCAATGTTAGATCAATAAGTTTAGAATCTGACACCAAAAACATTTCTTTCCTTCTAAGCCGTAAATCCGGAAAATAATTTCCAATATTAAAATAATGTTCATTACATATTTTATCTAAGTTTAGATATTTTGGGCATTCTATTTTGTTATAAATTTTACAAATCATCTTCAGTTGTCTTCAGATCTTTTCATTTTCTATAGCCTCTTTACATACAAATTGACACACATTCTTTGCTGGTTCTACTTTGCGTTTTAATGGTATAATCATTTTTATATGAGTGTTGTCCAGTGCTAAGCCACACGTGGTGCATTATCTGCAGCAATCATGAGAAACCAGGAGTCATTGCAACCCCACCTAAATCGACAATTTTTTCAACGGCCGACCGGAGTCTGGAGTCTGTTGCATTATATTGCATTGTATAGCTTCACAGACAAATGAAGATTGTAACTAACCAATTGATAATTTAAAAGAGCATTGCCTGTGAGTTTCTTGCTAGTTCTTCTTACAGAGCGGTGGCTCGGAACTGGCACTTAGATTCACTTACACTTAAATATTTTTTGTATTTTTAATTGTTTGGTTGCAAGTGAATCTAAGCTTCGTGATTTCAGTATAATTTTCTTCCATTTAAATAATGGCTTCGTGCGTCTAGCACATTTAGCCAGTGTCAAGTAAGTGATATATTAATTATATATAATTTATAACAAATGAGAATGAGTGGTGATCAAGATGAAATACCCTCCCCTAAACCCCTTGAGTCCTCAGTAAAGATGTGGGAATATATTGAGATCTCATATGGACTCCTTGAGAGAAAATTTGAAAAGTGATGTTGCACTGTTTTGTTTGATTTACCAACACTCATGTATATTCACAAACACTTGACGGTTAATAATCCACCGTTATTACACATTAATGTTAGAAATATCACAAATTTTAGAAAATAAAACAAAACCGCAGACATGACGCTTCACTTTCCCGCCAAGAAGCCCAGTATAATTTTATTTTTTTATTGTTTTTTTTTATAATTGTTATAAATTTTGACGTTTTCAAGTACTATGTAATAGTTTATGAAATAAAAGTTTTTGAAGTTTGTTTAAAGGCTTCCAGGTTTACCATGGCAAATCGTGCATAGACGAAAGGGTCTCTGAGGGGGCAGAATGGAGACCAGAGGGGCAAAATCTTCAAGCCACAAGCGGTCAGTATCGAGAGCCATAAAGTATACCCATACTTTAAAAAGTTTCGCCGACTCTTCAGTCTTTCTACTTGAGTAAAGACGAACAAAGAACTTAATCTTTTTTGAAGTTAGTTAGTTGTACTTATTTCTGATATTATATCGCATGCTTAATGAAATAGTGACTTAACTCAATAAATACTATTTTTGGGACATCACAAAAGAAGATCTTTTATAGAATACTTGTCCTACTTGTAAGCGCATTAAATTGATACTGATTTATTAATTAGTAATTCTGCTTGTGAATTATTTTTGCTTTGCTCAGTAAGAAATAGAAAGACTGTATAGGTACGTATCTCAAACCTGACTTATCTATTAATGGGTCGATGTTCCTTTAAGGATGCCTTTACCTTACCTTTATTTAATCTGACATGTTACAGTGCAGTCCAAAAATGCAAGCGCTCCATTTCGTGGAAAATCGATGGTGAAAAGCGGAAACCATTCTGGACGGCACCCAGTGCTGCCAGTGCGTTTGGTGAAAATGGTAAACTTGAACTGTAATTCAGTAACGCGCATTAGTTTTTAAGTTTGACGTTCATAACAGCTCTATTGAGCCAAACTTATTAATTGAAGTCTGACTTTGACTGTGATATTTGACGACTGATATGGTGTGGTGGCGAGTATACCCGATCTCCACTCCTGAGGTCGTGGGTTCGATTCCCACTTAGGACAAATCTTTGTGTGCAAGCATTAATGTTTGTTTTGGTCTGGGTATTTTCCTGTGTATGTTAAGTATGTATTTACAAAAAAAAGAGTATTATTCATGTTTATCCGTTATTTAGTATCCATAATAAGTTCTTAATGATAAGTATCATGTTAGAACTAAATGTCAAAAATATTTATTATATTATTTTTATTCAAAACGCACTCTCAACGTACATATATTTGTCATGTTTGCTGGGTCTAAATGGTGGAGTTGTTTGTGCCCCCCCCCCCCCCTTAATTTGTGCACCCCTTTAATTTGTTTGTGAAAGATAGTCTGAGCCCAGTTGTGTGACGTAATTTGGCTAAAATGATAGATAATGCTGAACGTTAGTATTGTTTAAAAATGTATGAGTTTATTTCTCAAGTAAAATTTCAATTTACCATTTCTCTTTTGAATATAACATAACATATAAGATTACTTAGATATAATATAATAAAAACAGTCATCACATTAAATTATCTAGTCAAAAAACACCAATTTAGTGTATTGTATCTCGTGTATTAATATAAAATGGGTTATAAAAAGCGCATCAGCTGCTCACAAAGGGAGAGTTAACAACCCATTCGTGTTTTACAACCAACAATTCCTTCAAAATTATATTAACCCATATCCTCTACACTGGCATAGTTTTTTGCAAGCCCGTCGCCGCTAAAGTCGGCCATTTTGTAGATTTTTTTCGATCGCTTCCACGAAACTACTTTCGGTGCCGAGTTTCCGACTTAAGCTTTAGTGATTATCATTTTTAATTTGTAAACCTCACGGAACGAATTCTTGTATGTTTTTGTTTCGATAATATTTAAAGGTTATTTTTGTTATTTTCATCTAAAAAGGTTTTATAATTTCGTAACAAAGATTAGAATGCAACCTTCTTTAAAATAGGTTTGATTAGGTAGTAGGGAAGTATGTTATTTTTCTTGCGTGCAGACAAAATCAATCGATTATATTTGAACTGCATCATGTCTGCAGTTTTGTTTTATTTTCAAAAAATTGTGATATTTCTAACATTAATGTGTAAAAACGGTGGATTATTAACCGTTAAGTGTTTGTGATCGAACATTTCAAATTCTCTTAAGATGTGAGATCTCATTGTAGTCCCACATCTTTACTGAGGACTCAAGGGGCTTATAGGGGAGGGCATCTTATTTACTATTTATCATCGTTATCACCATTCATTCTCATTTACTATGATTTATATATCTCTTACTTGGCTGGCTGAATATATTATTAGTAGATAGATCAGTTATACATTGGAACTAATTGAACAACGTATCTTGGAGCCAAACTTTCCTATAATCCCGGGGCGTGAAACGCCATTTACGCAGGTCGTCCTGAGTGGGCGTGATTGTTACCACACGTTTTTTGTTTTTTGAACTACTGAGACTGCTTACCATAAGGCAGCAAGAAGTCAATACGACGAATAGAATAAAAACAATATTTAAAAAAACAACAAGAATTTATTCAAGTTGGGCTCAATAGAGTCATTTTATTTCAGCCACTCGTGAAACACTTATAAACTACCTAACGCGCCCATTCACTGCGGGTGGGAGCTTGATCGTAAAAGAGCGGACAAGAAAATCGTCATGGTTGGTTTTTTTTCCACTCTGATTATATATTCTTATAAATGAACTGCTGACCGGTAGTCTCCCTAATATTATATTATATATGGTTGGTGATCGCATATTCAGCCCGTGCGCAGGATGACGCTGCTGCCCATCATCTAGTAGGATTTCTCTTCGTCGACTCTTACGACTCCCCGTGAGATGAGAGGGGGTGGCACTATTCTAGGCAGGTACCACACGGCTCGGTACCAATACTTATAACATACATAAATACAATCACGCCTGTTTCCCCGAACGGGTAGGCAGGGACATAATATTCGCCCACACTTCGCCAATTGTGTAGTTGTTCCCACTTTGATAAATATATAGATAGAAAAAATTTTATTGTACACTTAATCTATATATATATAAAAGAAAGTCGTGTTAGTTACAGCACTTATAACTCAAGAACGGCAGAACAGATTTGGATGAAAATTGGTAGAGAGGTAGCTTAGAGCCAGGAGACGGACATAGGATACTTTTTATCCCGTTCGACAGCGTTCCCGTGTGACTTGACATGAAACGTCAGTTACTATAAAACGTGATATAACAAAAAAGAAAGCCGTGCAAGCCAAAATAAAGAAGAAAAAAAAAACAAAAAATGGTTGCCTGTAAAGTCGTTTTTACGGGCGAAGATTTTACGTGACAACGTCTTTTTCTCGGTAGAATATTTATTGATATGAATATAATTAAATTGCACAATAGGAACAAGGAATTGAATGAAAATAAGAATTGCACAAATTTTAACTATAGAAATATATTTTGTTTACTAAAACATTGTACACTAGTGCTGCGCGCGCGGCAGACCGATCATAGTTGAGTGGGAGAGAGACGCAAGGCATTCGCCGGGCCTCTCTCTCGTTCGGTGACTCATCGTAACGTTACCGAGCGTTACACTTTTTCATAAGTGACTCCCAGCCGCAACCTAATTTAAGACGTTGTCACGTCAAAAAGAATCAGACTTGGAATAACAAAAAGCAAATGACAGCTATGTAATGACGTATGGATGACAATTTGATATTTGTAAAAAATCAATATTCAAACTATTTCTGACTTCTTGGCGGGAATGTGAATATGAGTTTTGAAATAATTTTTTAGGTGAATTGAAGTAAAGTGAAGTTTTATTAATAATGCCGCGAGCAAGACGATCGAATCTTTCCCGACAAAGCCGTAATGCAAGAAGAATACGAAATACTGGAAATGAAAGGACTGAAGAAGAACAAAAAATTGCACGTAAACAGCGCCGCGATAAAATGGCTCGACTTCGTGCTTATCAATAAATAATAATAAAACAAAAAATGTCGTGTATCACAAGGTACTTAAGTGAAGAGCAACATATGTACTAAAATACAGAAATAATAATGAATGATTAATGTAGGTATTTAATTTTTTTGTATTTTTTCCAATAAAATAAAAACACAATCTGCTTATTTATTGCCATTAAGGCGGAACAAAGTTCGCCGGGTCAGCTCGTTAAAAATAAAACAAGAAAACAATTGCAAAAGAAAGCGATACCTTTGGCGGCCTCATCGCTTACAGCGATTTCTTCCAGGCAACCTTAGGATGGAGAGTGATTAAAATTGAATAAAAACCGGGGTGTATGGTTTTTATTCAATTTTAATACGTTAAGAGAAGAATAAAAATTACGGTTAACACGTAAGAGGTAATAATGTAATAGGTAATAATGTAATAGGTTATAACCACATTATAGGTGGAGAGCCTATTGCCGCTTACCGGGCACTTCTATGTGCTTACGATCACTAAGTATCGCGAAGCTATGAGTTCTTCTTAGTAACAAATTGCTTTTCGTTTCAAATCTATGTAAATTGTCCACTTAAATTATTCCTCAATAAGTGTCACTCCTCCAAGGATTGTTCTCTGTAACTACTAACTACTAAGTAAGTAATTACTTCTAAGTAAGCATAGCATACTACTTAGTATATTTAGAAAGCGTTACCCATCTCGTTTACAAAACGAGATTATAAAGTAAAAGTGTGTGAATTGTCCAGCTAATCCCACCTAAATTATTCCACAAGCAGCTTCTGGTTTCCCCGGTTTTCCACAAAAAGCGGGCGCGCGCAGTTCCCACCGTGGACCGCTAGGCCATCATCAGACAGACCGGCATATTTCTAGCGAGCCGGCTACAACCTTTCACCGCTAGGCAAAAACCTACACTGCCTTAACTGTCGTACCGATATAATTTAAAGAAAAACTGGGGCCACGAAAGCGGCGGCTGATTATCTTTACTATACTAAAATTATAAGGACGAAATAATTGTATTTTTATACTTACTACCTTGGTTTGATACGAATAATCTCGAAAACTATGTGCCATACAGATTTTAATAATTATTTTCTTATTAGAATGCTACCATCTATCACATCACAGGGATAAGTGAAAAATAGACTATATCTTTTACTACCAAAATAAAGGGTCTGAATGTGATAGTTGCTACTACCAAGTTGATGGCTTTCATGGAAGTTTTTTTCATCAATCACACTGCTGAGTTCGGAATGTATTATATATACATACATTTTTAGTGATGATGATGACCTTATTGTTGCTGGCAGCTTTTACTTTGCTTTAGTTTTCTGTGAAGGTATAGTTTGGCTAAAATAGCGTATGGTGCTAGCTCTCGTATGAGTTACTGTCGGAATGAAGCAAGCCATAACAGTCACTAAATTAAGTATAATGATAGCCACAACAGAGGTTCATATAAATCCATTACACCAAGAGAAAGCTTAAAAACCGACTTTAGTCAAAATTTAAAATGTTCCATCGCTTTGAAAAATTTACCTTACGATCTATTTCACCCTAAAAGTCTCAGCTTCCCCAAATTATAAAAAAAACTTACCCACCTTATCGCCCCACGAAAATCGATTTAACCAACTTACTCGCGGTTGTAATGGCCCCAAGGCCTCGGTAAGGCACTCGCAGTTTTCCCACGCGCCGCGCCCGCGCTAGAGAGGCGTCCACACGGCACCGGCTAATTATTCCATTTTTTAGGATGGCAGCACTGGACGGAGAAACTCCCGCCCGGATTCTTTATCATTTTTCCAACTGGCAATTTTTCACTGTTACGCCGTGCTCGCTAACCGCTGCTTCAAGACCTTGTATAGATTTCAAATCTGACATCTTAACTTTCTTTTTTACATAGAATTGAACCAATACGTCGTGTACATTCTAAAGTTGCTGGTGTTTAGGTTTTTGGCAACTATTATAATAAATATTTTGGTATTTAAAGAAGCCTACTTATTCATACATGATTAAGTAATCTATAAGTAGGTTTCTAGGATAAGTTGATACCAAAAGTGACAAAAGGTTGGTTTTAGGGTTCCGTACCCAAAGGGTAAAAAACGGAACCCTATTACTAAGACCGCTGTCCGTCTGTCACCAGGCTGTATCTCATGAACCGTGATAGTCAGATAGTTGAAATTATTACAGGCGATGTATTTCTGTTGCCGCTATAACAACAATTACTAAAAATCATAATTAAATTACAATTTAAGGAGGGCTCCCTTACAACAAACGTGTTTTTTTTACGCAATATAGATAACGTTAACATTCACAAAATATTTAGTTATACGCCCTCTTTAGTTACCATAACCCTTAATGGATAAAATTTCGAATTGGGCATTAGATTTCACAATAAATTTGTTATAATATGTAACAATACATAATGGTACGGAACCCATCGTGAGCGAGCCAGACTCGCACTTGGCCAGTTTTTTTCCTGTTGGCAACTAATATTCAGGTCATTTAAAGAGCCCTACTGATCCACGTTTGTATGAAATAATCTTTTTTCTGTTGCACATATTCTTTAGAAAAATATATGCACAAATAAATTAGGTAATTTAAGAACGCAACTTTCTAAAATTAGTTTGTGTCAAAAGAGACAAAAACTTAGGTTTGTTTGTAAAAAAAAATGTTGATAATTTTTTTATTTATCTTTACAAAATAGGTACTTTCCTTTTTGAAACGAGACATCTTATCTCAACTACAATCTAGCCTATCCAAAGATTAATTAGTAACTTTCTTTCATCATAAACTACCTACTACATATGTTGAAAGAAGAATTTGTCCAATAACGCTATTCTTATTGTGTCTATTAATAATAATAATTCTTTATTTGACAAAAACACTGGAGAAATTAAAAATAAAACTCCCATACTAGGCTAGGCCTGTATCATGGGAGTTTTAAAGAGGTAACTTTAAGCACATTTCACCTAAAACGACAGCCTTACGTCTATATAAAGATTAAAGGTAATACAAGTAAGTTATTAGCATTCAAGAACACTAGTAGGGTAGTCAGAAAAAAATTATAGGTAAGTCACCTCAAACGGAATGACGCGAGAAGTAACACTAATCATTGGGTGTGGTACAATTTATAATACACTGCGGCTTGAGAACTTATGTAAAAACTTATAGAATGCAAAGCGATAACTCATGTTAGGTGGAATATACTTTGTTATGTATTTAAAAGTAAGTAAATACATATACATTAAAACGCATTACTTTTGTATTGTGTTCTTAAACTCAATATACCCAGAGTATACAATAATTATGGTGACAGGACTATAAAAAAGGGCTTCTATACCTTTTAAAAAGTATACCTAAAGCCATTAGAATAAAAACAAACAAAAACAAGTACCTAAAAAGTAAATACAAAAAAACACTATAATGGTGTATGTGCAAAATTTTACTTTATTTATTTATAAAATTAGTTGTAATTAGTATAAAGAGACTGTGACCCACAGACAAACCAGTGAAACGGTTTTGTGGGATATATTTTTATGTAACTTGCATTATTTAAAAGAAATAAACGTTTTATCTATCTATCTATCTATCTAGTCTGGGGGCCTACCGGCGAGTTCTATGGATTACCGGTAATCCATCTAGATCAAACTTTGTTTACGTTCATTAATCCGTACCGGGGAATCTGCCGGCAGCCTCCTGTCATTCATGACCTTCAGTCCGTGATCTGTCAATAGGTAGTCTAGTGAAGTGACAAATTTAATAAATGATTATGTTTTGCGTTTTGCTGACACATTTTTATTTGAATATAAACAATTTGTAATATAATAAAAACAAAAACACAGATAGAGTTTGTATGTGGCTTTTGTTAAAACAATGTTATTTTATACTAATCACTTTGTAAAGTCTATAAAACGTAACAGAAGCGGATAACGAAACGCAGTTTAGATCTCTAGTCTCAAGTTTAAAAATAAAAAGTAAAGAGGTGAGGTTATGAAAAGTAGGTAAACAACAATAAACCGACGGCGTATTTATATACTTGTATTTTACTTATTTGAATACATATGACTTCAGTAACCAGCAACACATAAAAACAAGTGAAATTAGACGCCGCATAAAGAGTAACAATGTACTTAGGTATCAATAAATGATACGCAACATTTCGGCGACGCTATAAGACGGAAGACTAATATGTAAGGAAGCTATGTTATTGTGTGCTTCATCACTAATCATCCCTACACATGAGGATCTAGACCCTGAGTCATGAGGAATACGAATAAATAGAGATTTAAACGAGCGAACTTAACAGTACTTCATATTTCCATAATGTCGCACCCATCGCTAGTTTATTTGGAAAACCCTAGTTATGTCCACAAATAAGTTTATTGAAGTAAGGAGTTGGACCTATTTAATGTTGTAAGTAATCGTTTTTTGTTATTATTGAACCATTTAATGAACATAGCTGAATAGTGAGTTGGTGTTTGAATCGTAATGCTTGATTTGTTTCAGATGCCAGTGCAATAACATGAGTCAGTTGAGTAATGAAGAAGTTCACTTGCAACATAATTTTGATTTTGCCACCAGTTGCTTGAGATGCCAAGCTCAGTTATTACCAAAGCATTTGGACATCTATCTGGGACTCTGTGGGATCCCAACTAAAAAGGCTTGATGTAAGTACTTACATATTGTCAATTTAAGAATACAGAAAGTGAAAACAATACATACACTTTTTTTAATTTAATTGATTTGACTTCAAAGAACTATTACAGACCTTTTGCATACATCTAAAACTAAACATCATAATTTTGTTTTATTATCTTACTCGACTGCAATGAAAACTCAATACTTAATCATACAAATATGGTGCATGAAGTCACTGATCAATTTAGACAGAATGAAAATATGTGGTGAGGCAGAAAGTAATTATATAGGTGACTAAGCATTGAAAACCAACATTTATTATATGTGACTTGAAGGATCATAGTGTTCTATGCCTTATCACTTTATCGTGTAGTGTTTAGCATTTTTAATTTTACTTATTTTTAAAATATATTTAAGAAGCATAAACATCTTGAATAAGTTAACAAGTTTAACACCAGCAGTCCCAGTCCAGCCCAGATCAGCAGGACCAATCTTTCTAGTAATTCTATTGTTTGTAGATCACTTACTGTTTAAAAATTTAAAATTGTTTTTTTCTTTTCAGAAACTCGACTTAAAATGCATGCCCCTTCTTGGTCTTTTCATAGAGATGGAGCAAGCACTTGAACCTTGGAAGCCGTTAACTTTTCGCTTCAAATAGAAAACAAGAGAAATATTATACGGGTTGTATCACTAAATTGATTGTATCTTAAAGGATCTTTGACAATAATAATAAGGCAGATAAAATGTAATTACTATATTAAAGAGCATACCTATGTTATAAAATATAATACCAGACTTTTATTTGAAATGTTTAGTGGTACCTTGTTTAAGTACAACAATTGAAATAAAACACAAAATAATTTGTTTAATTGTTAATATCAAATTAGCAAGAACCTTCTGGAGTTTGCAATTATTTACTCCCATCCAAGTGAGGGTTTCAAATGGAATTTTGACATAACATGGAGCCATGAGTAAATCATAAGTATTGAAATACATTCAACATTAACACCATATACATAGGAGCTTAATACATAGATACATTTTCATAGCAATATTTCAGAAATATTATAAAAAATTACATTTGACGTGGCTTAAATACCAGAATTCACCTAAAATATTTCATCCTAATTATGTACAGACAAGCTTAATACATAGCAACATTTTTAATTGAAACATTACAGGATCATTACTTACATACAAAATCTTGTTAATTAACATAATTCACCTGAAGTATTTCAGCTTAAATATTACATAAACTTATTAAATACATAACATTTAACTTAATTATTTTAACTTGGATCGTTCTGCCTTCTTGGTATTTCATGAAGGTTTGTAATAATTCTTTAACTTGTAAGATAGCACATAATCAGACATATAATTTTAAATTTGAAGCTTGATATAGCATGGAACTATAAATAAATTGTTTAATATGAAATTAATAAATAAGCACATAGCCATAAAAATAATTCTGTACTTGAAACTTGGTATAACATGGAACTATAAATAAATAGATTAATTCGAATTGATAAATAGGCACACAGACATAAATATAATTTTGTACAGGAATTTAGGTTTAACAAGGGGCTGTGAGTACATTGTTGTTTGGAATTTTGACATAACCTGGAGCCATGAGTAAATTATAAGTATTGAAATACATTCAACAATAACACCATATACATAGGAGCTTAATACATAGATACATTTTCATAGCAGTATTTCATAATTATTATAAAAAATTACATTTGAAGTGGCTTAAATACCATAATTAAACCAAAATATTTCATTTTAATAATGTACAGACAAGCTTAATATAGAGAAACATTTTAATTGAAATATTTCAGGATCATTACTTACATACAAAATCTTCTTAATTAACATAATTCACCTGAGGTAATTCAGCTTAAATATTATATAAACTTATTAAATCCATAACATTCAACTTAATTATTTCTACTAAGATCATTCTGCTTTCTTGGTATTTCATATAAGGTTTGTAATTCTTCTTTAACCTGTAATATAACACATAATCAGACATATAATTTTATATTTGAAGCTTGTAAAAGCATGGAACTAAATTGTAGTATGTTAGTAGTAAGTAATTGTAGCATGGAAATAAATGAACTGTTTAATATGAAATTAATAAATAAGCACACAGATATAAACACAATTTTGTACAGGAATTCAGGTTTAACATGGTGCTATGAGTAACTTGTTTAAAAGTACATATAAAAAGTTCTCCCTATGTGTAACATTAAGTGGTTCATTTGTGAGAATTTAAAGAAATAATGAAAACTTACATACGTAGTCTTACATTTCTATTGGTCCTGAAACATATCCTCAAGTCTTTTGGCTCATTTAGGGCATTTGTTATCTCTGCTAGACCATTAGAAACTGTCAGCTTAGTTTATAGTTGTTGCTGACTGTGTGTTTCTAATTACTGGAGATCAGCCAATATCTGCAACAAACACACACAGGTATAATATGTTATAGTAGCACATAATTTTATTTACAAGTTTATGTATCACAGGTGTATATTGAATTTAATTTACTATGATACCTTGATCTCTAGTTGCATTGCCGCAGAAAGTTGGCCCTATGTCAAGTATGGCCCTAAATCAAAGCATTATGTGCGAATTGCATCTTTACTTAAGCGAACATTATGTATAAACTTACCTCTAACAATAAACTTGGAATACAACGATCAGAAGGTTTGCTGGCCAAATTAATGTTACAAATCTTATTAGGAATAGCTGTGTGTTTACCTGTGACTCATGTGGTAAGCATAGGCTAGATAATATCTTGCAGTATTCTGCGATTGATTCGCCCGAGGTTTTGAAGATGGTCTTCTTCAGCAGGAGCCCACAAGTGAATCCTCACACGTAGAAATGATTGAATAGTTAAAAATGTTATAGTTTTAACACAAACAGCAACAAAATACAGCAGAAAACATGAAAAAAATATTGAACTCGACTACTACAGAACGCTCGATAACAACTGACAGATCGCGCGGGCGTTTTTTGCTAAAAACGAAACCCATGTAACTCGGCGGTACCGATGAACTGTCAAATATCACGTAAATCCTTCAAAATTTGTGTCTAAATCGAGAACGCCATTTTGTTTCGATTTCCATGAGTTCGGCGGTACGACAGAATCGATTCGAAATCAATTTTGCCTTATAATCGATTGCCATTGAACTCGGCGGTAGGCCCCCTGGTCATTTAAAAAGCCTTACGCGTATGATTTGACCTTTTTAGCGTTTCAAACATTTGTGAAATAATGCATAACTGAATTAAACGATAAGTTATAACGTTATTGAAGGTATAAAAAGGGACAAAGTTTATTAGACAACTGCTTCTTAGGTCTTTTAAAGAGACCCCACTGATCCACGCATGATTTACATATCTTCTTCTTGTTTCAAATATAAATTCCTGTTACATTATAAATTTAAATACCAAGCAAGCATAAGACAATTTTTTGCAATTTTTTTGCGTTTCAAATATTCATACATGCTATGCAATAATAAATTAAGTAATTTATGAACTTTAAGCTTTCTTAGATACCAACTAGTATCAAAAAAGACATTTGGTGCGTTTTTTATTCAACTAACATACTTGCGGTAAAAATATTTTTTTTGTCTAATTAAATTTTACATTATACTTAAAGGGCAATTTAGGCTTACCTATTAAAAAATAACAATATGGCTGCTAAGGAGCTAAGATGAATAATAAATAAATAAATGAACATTAAAGAGCACCACTTTAATTCATAACTAACTAACAAGAATTAAAAATGTTTCCCAAATATTAATAACCTGTCCACAATACGAGATTGAAACCAATCTTAGATAGACAGACGTCTATATTGGATTCCATTGTTCCTACAGTTCCAATTCAAGTATTGGTTATTAAGACGCTTTAGTTGAAAAAAGGTTCAATTAGTCTATCGGAGATAGCCAATTTTGGGTCGAGAAAGGTTACGAAATTCGGGCGGCAAAAATTTGAATAGCGAATACGATATGTCACGATGTAATTTTGTAAAAATGCCTGCGCGTTTCTTGAAATTTTATGTTATGGTCCCCACAGATATGATATGGATCTTATAGGTGATTTACCTGTTACCTATTAGCAGAAAGCTTATTAAGTCAATCGCAATTTTTATTTCTTACAACTCAGTGAGTATGTCGCTAAACTAAAATTTTAAACAATCGTTTAAAATCTGCGTTAAATGAACTGAAATAGGCAGTTCTTAAAAGGCGATAATTATGGTAATTTAAAACCAGCCGTGGCGATAGCTAAAAAATATCATTATATAAATGTTCATTCCGAAACAAGAATTTTATCTGTTGGTACTTTTTGTCGAACCACAATTTTGGGAACGGGCGCGGGAAAAACTAAAACATTGCAAATGGCGGACTCCACTCTAATGCAAATTGCTAGCGGAAAAAGCTTTGTGTCACGTAAAAACTTAGGAACTCATAGTATTTCATCGTCGTCTTTGGTATAAGTGTTTTTGCTTGGATTCCAGATACCGAAGCTAGGCGTTTTTGCTTGTGTACGGTCTCTGGGAAGAGCGGAGTCGTCTTGGCGCGCAAAAACGGCTCAGTTGCCATAACGCCGAGGTGAGCGCAAAAACAACGCGACATACGGATAGAATTAATGCGGCGATTCTTTACTTTTCTTCAAGAAAGCGCGGGAGGAAATGGTGTAATGAGTGCTGCCAGCAAAAAGGTTCTAGTGTATAATGGCGGGGCTCATTTATCGAGTTTGCTGACTTCATTGTTAAGACTAAAAAGCATTTTTATTCAAACCGTTCTTTGAAACTTTCAAACTAAATGACGTGATTCGCATAATGTTCACGATACATTTTTAATGGAGATAGTTTGATTAAATTATTTTCCAAATGTTAAAATTAAATTTGAAACAATAATAATACTAGATACCTAACATTTATGTAAGTAAAGGTCGTCTTAGTTACACCACTTCTAACTCAAGAATAGCTGGACCAACCAAATATATGATTTGTCTTCGTCCGAATGACTAATAAAATTAATTAATTTATTGATACAGGCGTTACTTTGCGGAAATCCATTGTAAGCAAGTGATGGATTAAAAATATCTTTGTAACAATTCCCGCGCATTGTTACAAAGGGCATCCCCGGGAATTGTTACAAAGATATTTTGAATCCATCACTTGAATAAAATTTATGTCAATCAATAACAAAAAAATGCTAACGAAGTTCGCCGGATCAGCAAGTAATGAATAAATTATAGGTTAAATTTCTCCTCCTGCATATTTCAAGCCTATAAAATCCTATCATTATCTTTGGAGCCCAAGTCAACCTCACGTGCCGATCAACGGATGAGGCTCTGACGAACATAACAGTGCCCGGTAAGCGGCAATAGGCTCGCTATTACGTGGGACCAACTATATATTTGACGAAGTGTTTCGAATATTATGCCTCTGCCTACCCCTTCGGGGAAACAGGCGTGAATGTATATATGTACAGTGGTTCATATCTTTTTGGTTCATTTATTTTTAATTTTTTTTCAAGTACTTCTAATAGTATAAGACATACAAATATAAGGAGTATGAATAAATAAACGATTTCCAATAGGAATTTTGATATTGTACTCGTGGCATGTTTTAAAACTAATAAGATTTTTAATCAGTTTCAACTATGCACGAAAATGAAATGGCCAATTTGTATATGTGTTAGAGACGTAATTAATTTAATTAATTATCTTTATTTTAGCCTTTACAAATATATAATTATATTTTTAGGTATGATTATTATTGAATCATACACAAAAGAAGCAATAGCACATTACGGCGCTCTTACAGGGTATAACACTGTACCTACTATTACTACTATTTTTAAGACCGTCCTTGTAAGCATGTTATATGCAAATAAACATATCTGAATATAAATTATTGCCCCATCGTATATCAAAGGTAACAAAGTAAAAAAATCCTATCTTACTTTTCTAGTTTCACACAGCGCCATCTAGCTTCATACTAAGGAGACTACGGGTATCATAAAACGGATAGCAGTTACTTGATGAAAAATATGTTTATTTACAACAAAAAGAAGTGAAATCTTTTTTTATGCAACTAGGTAGCATCGCAGCCTTTGGGCGCTTGCAACTTCAGGGCGTTGCCGTTCCATTAAAAACCTTTTTTCTCCCTTCTTAAAAGCCCCATGCTGTAAAATCTAAACTAAAGAAAAAAATTATAAGAGCCCACGTGCAGTCGCCAGCACGATTGTATAATACAATGCTTCAATACTTACAATACATGGCAAAACCTGCAGTAAGACCAATATCCTTTTTTATGTTGTTGTTGTTTGTTATTTGAGCTATAAAATTAAAAATAGTGATGATAAGATTAAAATGACATGGAATATTATTAATAGTGAAACGGGAAGAAATAAGAATTATAATAATAAGTTTAAACTCAACATTGATAGCAAGACGCTTACATCTGACTTAGATATTGCCAATGCTTTTGAAGACTTCTTTACTAATATTCCAGTGTCTACTACAAAAACTTTAAATTCCTCGCCTACTTTAGCGGAGGCTATTTTAAGAGATAATGTAAACATTTGTACAGAAGAGTTTATGTTTAATCATGTAACACCCATAGATATAATTAAGACATTTAATACTCTTAATGTTAAAAAGACTGCAGACCTCTGGGGCAATTCCATCGTAGTTACCAAGCCTATCATTGTTTCGGTGGCGCACAGTTTAGCTATAATATTTAATAAATGTATAGATTGCGGCACGTTTCCAGATTTAATGAAAAATAGTAAAATCATTCCACTATTTAAATCGGGCAGTACAGCAGACCCAACTAATTTTAGACCTATTTCAGTGCTGCCTACTTTTAGTAAAATTTTTGAAAAACTTATTTACAACCAAATGTTAAGATTTTTTAATAAAAATGGCTTAATGCATTTAAAACAATTTGGATTCACTAAGGGTCGCTCCACAACCGATGCAGGTGTTGAGCTTTTGAAACATATTTTTGATGCTTGGGAAGATTCTTTGGACGCTTTAGGTATTTTTTGCGATCTGTCCAAAGCTTTTGATTGTGTTCCTCATGAAACATTGATAAAAAAATTAGATTATTATGGAATAAGAGGCTCCGCATTGGATCTTCTTACTTCTTACTTAAGTAATAGGATTCAAAGGGTTGAAGTTAATGGAAAGCGATCTCAGGGTTCTGTAGTAAAAATGGGGGTACCGCAGGGCTCGATTCTCGGCCCGTTTTTGTTTTTAATTTATATTAATGATTTGCCACATTTGGTAAAGGAAAATCACGAGATAGTATTGTTTGCTGATGATACATCATTATTATTTAAAATAAAGCGATATCAGAACCCAGACGATGTAAACAATGCGATCTCAAAGGTGGTGCACTGGTTTGACGTTAACAATTTATTATTAAATGGGGCTAAAACGAAATGCATTAAATTCGTGACGCCTAACGTCAGACAAGTAAACACCACTATTAAAATAAAGGAAGATGAGTTGACCCTTGTGGATACCACCAAATTTTTGGGTGTTATATTAGATTCTAAGTTACAGTGGGGCCCACATATTGGTGAATTGTCGAATAGACTCAGCTCTGCTGCATATGCGGTAAAGAAAATTCGCCAATTAACAGACGTTGAAACAGCTAGGCTTGTTTATCATTGCTATTTTCATAGTGTTATGTCGTATGGTATTCTTCTGTGGGGTTGTGCCGCAGATATTCAAAATATTTTTGTACTGCAGAAGAGGGCCATACGAGCAATTTATAATCTACCATGTAGACATTCACTAAGGGATAAATTTAAAGAAATTGGTATTTTGACAGTGGCGGGTCAGTTTGTTTATGAAAACCTAGTATATGTACACAAAAATTTTGATAAATTGAGTAAGAAAAGTGATATACATAACCTAAACACAAGAAATAAGCATAAACTAGTTGTACCTGCCACTAGGCTCCAAAAAATTAACAAATCTTTTAAAGGTCAATGTGTGCGATTCTATAATAAAATCCCAAGCAATATACAGCAATTAAGCCTAAATAAATTTAAATTAACAATAAAACGCAAGCTGTCTTCAAAGGGATATTATTCTATTAAAGACTATATGGCTGATAAAAATGCTTGGGATTAAACCGCCGTTTCATACAGGCTATTCTAATATGAATGACTTAAAGCATGAATATTGTTATATTATGTTGCATTGTATAGCGTCACAGACAAATGAAGATTGTTACTAACCAATCGATAATTTAAAAGAGCATAGCCTGTGAGTTTCTTGCCAGTTCTTCTTACAGAGCGGTGGCTCGGAACTGGCACTTAGATTCGCTTGCACTTAAATGTTTTTTGTTTTTTTAAATTATTTTTTTGCAAGTGAATCTAAGCTTCGTGATTTTAGTATAGTTATATTTTATTTGTTTTTGTTATTTTTTTATAATTTTGACGTTTTCAAGTACTATGTAATAGTTTATGAAATAAAGTATTTTTGAGTTTTGAGTTTTTGAGTTTTATGGAAATTTGCCTTGACCTAAAGTCAACGGGAAAAGTTGAAGGACAAAGAACTAGAGCATGTGAGGCTGTATGCGTTGAGCCGACTGAAAACGAACTACCCGCGGCAACGGAATGATTCCGAGAACCTTTTAGAGCTAAAAGAATTAATTCAGGTTTACAGACAAAATTATGATAAATAGGTACTTTGTGACTTCTGATAAAACGTTAGCTTCCTCAATAATGATGTGGGATACTGATGAAAGTGATGAAACATGGACTTCTTGAGAATTTGAAAAGTGATGTTGCACAGTTTTCTTTTGTTTTATTTACCAACTCTCATGTACGTTCACAAACACTTAACGGTTAATAATCCACCGTTATTACACATTAATGTTTGAAATATCATAATTTTTTAGAAAATAAAACAAAACTGCAGGTATGACGCTTGACTTTATCCTAAGTTTCTTTTTTGTTTCAAATAATGGCTTCGTGCGTTTGGCACATTTAGCCAGCGTCAAGTAAGAGATATATTAATAACATATAAATTATAGTCAATGAGAACGAATGGTGATAAAAATGATAAATGGTAAATTAGGGGCCCTTCCCCTAAACCTCTTAAGTCCTCAGTAAAGATGTGGGACTATACTGAGATCTCACATGGTCTTCTTGAGAGAATTTGAAAAGTGATGTTGCACTATTTTGTTTTATTGACCAACACTCATGGACGTTCACAAACACTTACCGGTTAATAATCCACCTTTATTACACATTCATGTTCAAAATATCACAAATTTTAGAAAATAAAACAAAACTGCAGACATGACGCTTCACTTTCCCGCCAAGAAGTCCATGAAGGTTGAAGTTTACCCGAAGGCTGAAGTTTACCATAGGTTTCAAACTTTTGAAATCTCGCGCTCATCCAAAAGAGTTCGTTACAAGTTCCTGTAACTGCTAATGGATGCGTTCAAAAGAAAATTAAAAAATTTAAGGACACTTTATTGTCCTTAAGATCAACAGGATCATTTACATTCGACAAAATTTTATACACATAATGGACTTGTTTAACACTTGGTTCAATACACTATATGCGATCGGTAAATTTACTTTGGTTATTCAATTTATATGGGCGCGAGTCCGTGCGGTTTTGCTTAAATCAGAATAAAAATAATTTAGGCTCTATCGGCGTTTTAATAATAATTAATAGAAAGTCGCACCGTTCGTCGAATAACAAATCCGTCAGAAAAATAATCAAGTAAAAAGTGTTTATCTTTTGGTAACTTAACATATGTTATAATTTCGATCAAAAACATGTACACGTTGCATAGGTATTTTAAAAAACGGGAATCATATTTCTCCGAGTGAACTTTACATCGAGATTCGATGGTGAGTCAAGATACCTACTGAAATAACTGAACATGAACACAACTAATAGAATACGTTAGTCTATGAATTGTCATTTTTCAACAATAATACGGGCTTGGAATATTTAGGAGGTAATAAATACTATTAGATACTAGGTACATAAATACCAGAACCAGATAGTAGATAACAACTTTCACGAGAAGGTTTTGTTGAGAAACTATTTATAAGTATTATATATCAGGGAGTACATCATATACAGCCGAGGTATTCACTTATTTATTGCTTTTTATCTAAAGCTTCACTTCGATATGGTTTACATTTTCATATACTTCACGCTCTTAATCGATTACAATATCAATGTACATCTACTTCAACGTTACGAATACGAAAGCCACAACTGCCGTCCCAATCGCTAAAGTTGACTCGTGGCGCTACCATACAGCGGAACACGAGGCAACACAGCGCACTATCAGGAAGTTCCTTTTATCGAACTCGGAAAACAAGTGACCGGAAGTGTAAATCATTACCTTAACAATATTGTTTTACATTAATTTAAAGCCTTTTAACAGTTTATAAAGACAAATAAAATATACTAATTATTATAAAAGTTGTATATATTTTAGTTAGTTTTACCTAGCAAAAATACAATAGGATAAAAGGTATTGTATCTAATAGAATAATAAAATTATCTAACTTAAGATAATAGTAGTTCATTTCTTTTACAGGTCGCGTCATGTAAAAAGAACGCTGGAAGAAAGTGGAGGGGGTGTGTTTGCGCATGGGTCGACTGACGAACTAATCGCTCGCCGTATGGGTCGACTGACGAACCAATCGCGCGCCGTCTAGCATGCGGCGCGTGACCCGCCCGCCCCGCGCCGCACCTCATACCACCAAATAGACCGATAAATCGCCTAATGCGCAGCTTGACCGCCAGCGTTCTTTTTACATGACGCGACCTATATGACTGTGTCCGCCGCAAGAAACAAAATATAACTATAATAATTTATATAAACACAACTTACAAAATATCTATTTAATGGACGTTAGAAATCAGTGCTATTTAATCAGAAATTACTTCTATATAGATGAACGTAAATCCTTATTGTATATTTACTGCACTATAGTAAAATAAAATTTAAAATATTATGATTATTTGGAATTTGTAGTTAGAACCATAGGCTCATACTTTAGCAATAACCTTCTTTGGGTAATAATCTATAGGCAAATTTCAATAGTTTATTCCACATCCACCTGTCTGTACTTGACTTCACCAGTGTCTTTCACACTCTATTTTTCGAGCTAAATTGATATTTTAATTTGTCAGCCGTTTAAATGTTTTGAATTTTGTAGTAAAATAAATATTTTTTTGTACACATAACTAATGTCTATAAGTTAATTTCCAATCTTTTCCAAAAATAGAATATAAGTATTTTAATAATTAACTTGATCCTTAAAACTAGTTCCTGCTACTTTTATCACTTAATATTTTTGTTGTCTATGGACGGTTACAGCGTGCAACACTGTGAGAGCCCGAAATTTGAATTATGTTTGAAGTTTAACGATCACGCAACCAACGATCTCGTTGATTGAGCTAAAAAGTTATTGACAATTTACTTAAATAAATAATATAGTGTTAGTAGTGATTGTTTTGTGAAATATTATATGTTTTTGTGACAAAATGACGTCGGAAAAGGTGGCAAGGAAAGACAAAAATCAGAACATTCAAGTGTTCGTTAGGCTAAGGTAATGGGACGCTATCAAAACTTCTCTTTAGAGATATTTATTTCATTTCAAACGCTTTTAATCTGAAATACAATCGCAAATCTAGTTGTTTATATATATCAGTGCTACATGCTCGTGGTTTTACTAATTTTTTTCATTGGTATCATAATAAAATTCGTAAAGGTATCAAATTAGTCATACCAAGCGTTAAGCAAACTTTGCTTCTACTTATTCTGATATTACAAACGAGTTCAATGAAAGGCTTTAGTCAGAAGACCGAGAGAATCATATTTTTCCATAATTTTCCTTGAGACGGCAGAAGACTCGAATGATGACTAAGGCTTGCACTTATGCAAGCCTTGCGTGTGGTATAATAATAATTAGGGATACTATGTGGTCTTTAAGGTCGTGTTAATTTAAATAAGTTTACTTAAAATGGGCCTAAAGTTATAGTAGTAAATATAAACTGTTCATTTTCACTATTATTAAAAATATGGATAATGCTCACCAATTATTAATACCATGAAGATTAGACAAAAACCTTAGCAAGACTTATCAATAAAATTGTATGTATGTAAATCATAAATCTTTTTTGTAGGTAGATGGTTTCTAGATAAAATAGAAAAATAATACATTGTAATAGGAAAGTTAAATACAGTATGTAGAACTTTTTTTCTGGCATTATATAACATATCTTTTACTGACAAGAATGAAAGTGTTCAATGTTACTTTCATAATTTCTTTGGATTGGTTCAAAGTTTTCACAGACATTTATTTTTTTATAGCCAATATAATTCTATTCCTGTTTTGATCAGGAGAGCTCGTATGAGGGTTCTTGTTGCTCATCTTAGGACTTTAGTTTTGGTTAGATCTAATGTAATGGTACTGTTGCAGCAACTACGATTGGTGCAGCGCAACAGTGTACTGCCAAACTTATTTTGTCTTTTCAATATTGTACCTGTAGCTTTCATGTAACAAACATAGACGACTGGCTTAGTTCTTAGTAAATTGAAAATCCATTATGTACTCAGTAAAAATACTTATACCCTATTATTAAAAACTAATGCACTGAATACACATGACATTATTTCATGTTATATTAAATAAAGGATACTGCAAAAAATTAAGTAGCCAGTAATTTCCTCTAGCAAAGAGATAACAAATGTACATTGTACATTCTATTGCTACAAGTATTATGTTATTAACTGTCCAAAGAAGACATTACAGAAAATAGTAGTCAGTTTGCGAAGTAGTCAATTGAAAAGTAGACAGAATGTGAAACAGGCTAATTTCTCAGTAGAAAATATGTGAAGTTATCTCCACAAAAGTAGTCAAAATGAGAAATAGACAGTTTAATAAGTAGACCCCTGGCGCCTGAGCGGCTTAATCCATAAAATGTGTTTTAAAGTAAAGTTAAAAGTTCTTCAATCTTTATTATATAGAACTTGAAAACGTCAATACAAAATATAAATTTAAAAAAAACTGAAATCACGAAGCTTATATTCACTTACATGTAAATAAATAATAATTAGGTGTAAGTGAATCTAATAAGTGTAATGTGTAAAATTAAAATTATTTATCTCATTACACAGAGGTTTCAGTAGCACTTAGGTCTAAAAGAGCACCTAAATTTTCAAGTGACACGCTGCAAAAGCATGTCTGCTGCGGAATAGAGATTAGTGGTGAGACCCATAGCCTTCGAAGCTATGTGTATATTTATTGCCTGCTCCGTGCTTCGGAAAGCCTGTTAAGTCATTAGTCCTGGCTGTCATGAACATCTATGACAGTGTTATTCGGAAGTCAGTGTCTTCTAACATCCTGACAGCTTGTTTAACCATTAAATGATGTTTCCCCTTTAGGTTTCGGAGGTCAGACAGCAGTCGCTCCATGTAATAACTTAAATTCAGCCAACTCTGGTTAGACCAGTAACCAAGCGCAGTGCCCTAAGTTTATGAAATGTTAGGACTGACCCTGCAAGGGAATAAAAAATTCGTGGCTATTATTTTATTCTGCTTACATAATTGTTCATACTTATTAAATTTCAGACCACTGAACCAGAGAGAACGAGACATAAAGTCGCTGGGGGTGGTGGAAGTAGTGAATCACCGGGAGGTGGTGGTGCGCCAGTCCCAGCAGACTTCGCACACCAAGAAGTTTACATTCGACCGAGCGTTTAATCCTAATGTTAAGCAGGTAAGGGGTTTTGAAAGCTGATTTAGTACAAAAATTTCTCACCTGTTATCATACACAAATATGATTAATTTATTACTAATAGTAATACTTAAACAAAAATATTGCAAAATTCATAAGAATAATATTACTATTTAGTATACTCTTAATGACATCCATTACTGATATGAATAACATACTTTATAGATATTATACATGCAATCACCCCTGTTTTCCGGAAGTGATAGTCACAGGTGTATTTATATGCCCACATTTTACCAATTAAATGTAGGTCCCCACATAACCATTGGCTGGCACTGTTATGTTAGCCAGAGCCTCGTCCGTTGATCGGGAGGTGCACCACTTGCAGGTGAGGTTGACTTGGGCTCCTCAGGTTGTGGTAGGATCCCCGTACACCCTATATATGTATTATTATTGTTCTAATAATAGCACTTGTTCCCGTCACCAGGTGGAAGTATACCAGGAGGTGGTAAGTCCACTCATCGAGGAGGTGCTGGCAGGCTACAACTGCACAGTGTTCGCATATGGACAAACTGGCACTGGAAAGACGCATACCATGGTCGGAGAGCATTCTGGGAATGATACTTCTTGGCAAAATGTTAGTTATCATTGTTTAGTTTTTAGCATAGATGTTTGAAAAGTGTGGTAGAGAGTGAAGTATTGGCTGCTCCATTATACGATAACCCATACAGCATCACCATCAAATTCTAATCACACAGATGGGTATCATAGGGGCTATCCATAAATGACGTCACGCCTCACGTAATTTATGGATGTCCCCTTATAGATATCTTCTATATAGAGATATATATATCGCACCTACTGTGCTACAATGTCACTTAGGCAATTTTGTCGAAACTGATGTGATTATGAGAAAAAATGCTAATGTACCAAATTGTAAGATGTTTCGTTTTACTTTCAAATGAAGTCTGAAAAAGAGGCTTAAATATAACTAGTTAATTTTTTTAAATCAAGAAGAGCTATATTTTATAACAGGATTTTTAATTTTGAGACTCTTCTCCTGAAAGATTACATTATGTGCAGAAGTGACTATTTCGCACCGGAGGTGCGATATATACACATACAATACCATAGATAACTCAAATGCATGTGAATGTCTGAGCTTTTTCCTTATAGTCTGTTTTTGTTTAAAATACTGTAACATGAATGATTTCACATTATTAAATATTTATCATCAGCGGCATCAGTGTAGATGAATTAGTTAGGATTTCTTGTCATCAAATATCGGCAATGACGTCATATTAGGTGTTCAAAAGTTGGCACACTTGATTTAAATACAAATCTTTATACTTGCCTTATCTATTATTTTTATATTATATTTATATTTATATGTGGTATCATTACTAACACTAATCAAAAACACATATTATGCTTCAAGAACCATGTTCGATGCTCGAGTATTATTTTTGATATGCAATTTGTATTTCATCAGGATCCATTAGCCGGTATCATCCCCCGTGCACTAAGCCAGCTATTTGACGAGCTCCGTATATCCAACACTGAGTATACAGTGCGAGTATCATACCTCGAACTGTATAATGAAGAGTTGTTTGATCTGCTGGCGTCTTCTGACGACAACTCCAAACTGAGGATATATGAGGATATCACGAGAAAGGGATCTAATATTGTCAATGGTTTGGAGGAGATTACGGTTAGTAGATTTACAACTTAGTTATATTTTACAAAATTTATTACATTTTATTTTGAAAGCTTAATTAAAGCTTTTTGTACATAGTCATTACGTAAAAATTTAAACAAATAATTCCCAACCCAGAATACACCAGATAAATTTGATCAGAGCCGTATTATCATACGTATGAAAACGGAGAGCTTTACCAATGGATATGTATCGAAAAAGATACATAAGTGTACATAGGTATCGAATACGGTACACAATGCGCTGAGCGTGTTAATGTCCAAGACCTTATTCATCAATCAAGGTGAGCTATCTTGACCCGGTGCAGATTGGCAAAGGCAGATGTGTGGCGTAATGTTAGATATTTTCCAACTTTTCCAATGATGCCTCTAGCTTGGCTAACAAGTACCACTGATAACTTCAAATATTAAATAAATATTTTCTGACAAATACACCTAGTTCGTATACTCAACATTATCACCTTAGTAATAATCATTTAGTTCCAAAATAAGTATCATTAGAACTTGGTGAAGAAAGAAAAGTGTTAGGGATACTAAATAACAGATAAACATACATAAATACTTTATTTTTTTGTAAATACATACTTAATATATCTACAAAAGAAAACACCCAGACCAGAACAAATATTTATGCACACAAAGACGTGGTGGGAATCGAACCCGCAACTCAGGAGCAGAGTGTGGGTATACTCGCCACCACGCCATATTGGTCTTCAAAACTGAGACTAATGGTCACCAATTCATGAACTCAGTTTACTTTCAAATTCAAATTCATAATCAGTTATTCAAGTTTGGCTTAAAAGAGCTCTTATGAACGTCAAAACTTAAAAACTAGTGCGCCTAGCCTAGCGCTACTAAAATAATGTTGTTTTATTCTAGGTTTACAACAAAAATGAAGTGTACAAAATTATGTCACAAGGACAGGAGAGAAAGAGAGTGGCTTCCACACTAATGAATGCCCAGTCTAGGTAACGTACTTTTGTATTTTATTCATACTAATATTGTAAAAAGATTGTGTTTTTTTGTCATACCCAGATAGCCATGAGGTTTTATGAGGGAACCTAATAATTAGGTTAAATAATACATAATTGAGGCAATGGTACAATTCAATTATAGCATATTGTTATATTAGTAAAATCACAAAATTATAATTAAATATTACTTTAAAATTCAAGTTCAAAGTACTTGGGCTGGCGATGCGAACTGGCGAGACCCATGGCCTCCAAATTTAGAGGGTTCCAGATTCAAACCCCGGTGGCGCGAAACACTTATCGAAGTTAAGTTCATAATTATCGCTTGCTACTTGCCTCAGAAAGCACGTTAAGCCATTGGTCCGGGCTGTCATGAACATCTATGGCAGTCGTTATTAGGTAGTCAGTGCCTTCTAACATCCTAACAGCTGGTTCAACCATTGAATTATGTTCCCCTCTGGGTTGCGGAGGTCAGACGGCAGTTGCTCCATGTAATTACTGACATTCAGCCAAATTAGACCGGTAAGCAGGCCCTGGGCCCCAAGCTGAAGTTCAGGGCAACCGGGATAATGCTAGGATATGATGATAAAAGCAGACAGACAAATACATCTTTAGGCAATTTACTGTATACAGAAAGTAGTTCAGGACAGCTGTTTGGGTAATTACCAGCAAGTTAGCGTGTTAAGTTAAACCCATGCTCTAGTGCCTCTAGAAATACACACACATAGATTAATGACGATATACATACATACACGCCTCTTTCCCGTAGGGGTAGGCAGAGATTACTTGCTACGATCTTGGCCCACACTTGTACCTTCATTCACACTCATTAACCTCCTCATACACGCCCGTCGGCTTAGGGTACTTTTTTTTTAAACAATTACACTAATATAAGTATCATTAAGAACGTATTATGGATACTAAATAACTGATAAACATACATAAATGCTTTTTTTTTAATTGTAAATAAATTCTTAATATACATAGGGAAACACCCAGACCAGAACAAATATTCATGTTCATGCACACAAATATTTGTCCTGTGTGAGAATCGAACCCACGACCTTGGAGCGGGAAGCGGGTATACTCGCCACCACGCCAAATCGGTCCTCACTTTTGACCTGCCCTTAATTAATAATAATATAATGACGATATATCTTGTTCTTTACTTCACAGCCGCTCCCACACAGTATTCACCATAGTAGTCCACATGAAAGAGAACAGCCCAGAAGGCGAGGAGCTGGTGAAAGTTGGCAAGCTGAACCTGGTAGACTTAGCCGGCTCGGAGAACATCAGCAAAGCTGGCTCGGACTGCCCAGCCAAGAGGGAGAGGGCTCGGGAATGTGTTAATATCAACCAGTCGTTGTTGACTCTTGGAAGGGTCATCACTGCTTTGGTTGAACGGCACCCTCATATACCATATAGGTGAGTTTGTTATTAATTTTTTTTTTGTTTTTTTTTTCAATTTATTTATTCAACCATAAAACTTACAACTATTTTTACAGGCACCAAACTTAATACGATAGAGTAGCTGACTAAATTATTTCCCCTAATTTAATCCATTTATTTATTTTTAAATACATATGTATGTATTTGTGTTAAATATGTGTATTTTTATGTAGATCACCGTACTATTTTTTGTATTATAGACTACATTATTATCTACTGCAGAAGCAATATACTGCTTTTGCGAATTCTATCTATATTTATAATTATATCCATTATTGTATATAAAAAACAAACAGAATGAAGATACATACATTCAATCACGCCTGTTTCCTCGAAGGTGTAGGCAGAGGCATATCATACGCCCAAACTTCGCCAATTGTATTATTAGTCCCACGTAATAGGTGGCGATGGGATCGCCACCTATTAAGCAGCAATATGCTCGCACCCATTACGTGGGACCAACTGTATGTATGTATGGGTTAAATAACTAAATACGCTCTTTTCGCTACTGCCTTCTAATCAAACATCTTTATTAATTTCCAGGGAATCAAAACTTACGAGAATACTCCAAGAATCATTAGGTGGAAAAACAAAGACTTCAATAATAGCAACCATATCCCCGGGACACAAGGACTTGGAAGAAACTATGAGCACACTTGAGTATGCACACCGAGCTAAGAACATTCAGAACAAGCCGGAGATCAACCAGAAGATGACTAAGAAGGCAATACTCAAGGAGTATGTTGAGGAGATTGACAGGCTGAAGAGGGATTTGCAAGCTGCTAGGGATAAGAACGGTGAGTACACCATGAAATTTTGAAATTCAAAATTAGAATTTATTTATTTCATATACTATTATTATACGTAGTACTTGAAAACGTCAAAATTAAATATAAAAAAAACAATCGAAATATTATTACACTGAAATCACGAAGCTTAGATTCACTTCACTTCACACAAAAACAAAAAATAAAATACGTAAAATAATCATGATTTATGGAATAGTTTAGTACTGAATTACAATGGAAGACACATTTTAAAAAACAAAAAGAACCTTGTTTGAAAAGCAATTAATTCCAGCAGCCCTGAAAGTCCCGCCGGAAATTATCACCGAAGTAAAGCAGAGGTCAGACCTTGGATGGGTGACCGTTTATGTAGCATTGAATATCGACTTCCATGCTACGTAAAGCACATTAAGTCGTTGGTCCCAGTCATCACTATATTTGTTAGTCGTTAAGCCCTGTTAGAGTCCTAGTATTTTAAGCCCAGCTTAAAAACATATAACAGTGAACCCATTATTAAAGTGCTCCGAATAGCTTGATTCGATGTTAGTGCGGGTTACCACAGCGTGTAGTTGTTAAGTTAAGCCATGTTAGAGGCCTTGTTTGGCGGCCTACATAATTCTAATAGCAGGAAGCCACACACCTTCCTCCGTCAATCAGCAGTGGGTACGCGTGGAGTATGTACCCGAATCCCCCTCACCTTGGTTTGTAAGAGGAAGCTTATTTTCCCGCCTTTAATGGATATGATGAACCATCCAACTTTGGAACTCTCTTCCTCCAAATATCAGATTGGCTAAAAGCAAATAAGCTTTTAAAAACTTAACTTTCAATTACTTCTTGAAAGAATGATAACCATAGGGGAAATTTTATCGATGATCATTTATTTATTTTTAAATATGTATTTATTTGTGTTTTTATATGTGTATGTGTCTGTACTTTTATGTAGATCAGCGTACTATTTTATGTACTTATATCTTAACAAATATTATCTCTTACTCGCACCGCCTTTGATGTCTCTGCTAACCCCACGGTTGACTGGTAGAGAATGCCTAATGGCATTAAGCTCACCTTTTGTACATTGTATTTCGATGTGTGTGCAATAAAGATAAAATAAATAACCTATTGAATGTTTTATTCCAGGCGTATACCTCGCCAACGAGACCTTCACAGAGATGATGTTAAAGCAAGAAGAACAGCGGAAAGAGATACAAGGTCTTCTTCTAAAGGGCCGAGCTATGGAGGACGAGAGAGACAGGATGACGTCTGTCTTCGAAGAGCTCAACGCTAAGTTGAATACCACTGATAAGAAACTAAATAAGACTGCAAAAACTCTAGCTGTTACTACTAATAGGCTAGCACAGACTGACAATGTAAGTATTTTATTAGTTACGTTAATTATATTGCATATAGCAGCGCCCTGCGGTTTTACCCGCGTGGTCCCTGTTCCCGTGGAAATATCGTATATGTTAGTCCAGGACTGCAGCTATACACGTACAAAGTTTCATCACAATCGCTCCTGTAGTTTTTGCGTCAAAGAGTAACAAACATCCATCCACACATACAAACTTTCACGTTAATAATATTAGTAGGAAGTAGGATAGGGTGTATAAGAATCCTACCAACTTCTTAGGAGTCTACACCAACCTCACCTGCAAGTGGTGCAGCTGCCGATCAACAGACGAGGCTCTTGCTTGTAAGCGAAGGCTTATGTCACACTAAATCATCTAGCGAACAACTGATTAAAATGAACAGTTGAAACTATCTATTGCAAGTGGTGCACCTGCCGATCAACGGACGAGGCTCTGGCGAACATAACAGTGCTCGGTAAGCGGCAATAGGCTCGCCTCCTACATGAGACCAACAATAAAATTGGCGAAAGGTGGGCTTATTATATGCCTCTGCCTACCTCTTCGAGGAAACAGGCGTGAGTTTATGTAGATTTATTGTTTACTACCTTCCAGTTATTCTACGAAGTTAAATCATCATCATATCCTAGTATTATCCCGGTTCCGCTTACTGGTTCAACCAAATTCTACTGAAAATCAGTTATTACATGAAGCAACTGCCTTCTGACCTCCGCAACCCAGAGGGAAACATCATTCTATCAACCAGCTGTCAATGTTGTATACTTTTACTTATGCGCTCAAATCTCCACGGTGCTCGGTGGTCGGAAACGATCACCGATGTAAAGCAGAGTTTACAGATGTCAGTACTTGGATAAGTGACCGTTAGTGTTGCATTTTATATGGAGCGCTTTCGTGCTTCGGAAGGCACGTTAAGCAGTTGGTCCTGGTTATCACAAAATGAGGTAGTCGGCTTGAAAAAATTCTAACAGCAGGACGCAATACACCTGCCTCCGCCAATCCGCACTCAGCGTGGTGGAATATAACCCAATACCCTCATACCTTGGTGAGAGGAGGTTGGTGCTCAGTGGGCTGAGATGATGATGATGCGTTTATTTAAAACAATGTTTGAATTTTGAGTTAGCGGTTTAGTCGATTTGGTTGCTCGCTAGTGTAGATAGATAGTTATAGTAAGGTTTCTACCCACGCCAAATCGGATAAATGATTGTAGTATTATGTAGATATTATCTTAGATTCACTTACACCTAATTTTTATTTATTTGCATGTAAGTGAATCTAAGCTTCGTGATATTCTTCTTCTTTTAAATAATGGCTTCGTGCTGTTTGCACATTTAGCCAGTGTCAAGTTAGAGATATATTAATATCATATAAATTATAGTAAATGAGAATGAGTGGTGATAAAGATGACTTCGTGATATTAGTGTAGTAATATTTTTTTATTTATATTTTGTTTTGACGCTTTCAAGTGCTATGAAATAAAGAACTTTTTACTTGTACTTACTTTGCTTTATGTTTGTGTATGTCCGCAGGCTCTCCGAGCAACAAAACAGCAGTACGATGAACAGAAGCACCTAGTGATGGTACACAGCGAGACGGAATCGACCCTGGTGCAGAAATCGCGCACCATACTCTCCGTGGCGGACGCCGCCTCTGAACACAACTACGCGCTGCACGACAATATCGACAAACGGAAGTTAGTAAAATTGTTAAATACAATAACAATCTATACAAAAGAACAATCATATAAAATTATAGAAAAAAGATAAATTTGGTTAGAAAGGAATCAGAAATTTAAAGTCGAAATATGACTACACATATCAGAACATGCAACAAATAAATTTTGTGTAAGTGAATCTAAGTGCCAGTACCTAGCCACACGAAGGCATATCTATATATAACAACTAAATATATATGAATAGTTATATTTGACGACCGATATGGCGTGGAGGTCAGCCAGCCCTCCGCTCCTAAGGTCGTGGGTGCGATTCCCATTCGAATTCGGGTTGAATTCCTTTGTGTGCATGAACATGAATATTTGTTCTGGTCTGGGCGTTGTGTTGTGTATGTATATTAAGTATGTATTTACAAATAGAGTATTTAAGTATGTTAATCCGTTATTTAGTATCCATAACACAAGTTCTTAATGATACTTATCTTGGGGCTAAATAATTGGTGTAATTATTTATACTACTTTGTCAAGAAAGTACTGGGAAAAAATCAATCATAACCAATTTTTTTTTTATATCAGCGAAGTTTGTTCTATGGATACTTCAAAACAGAAAAAGGCAATCATTAATACTTAATTAATTTATTTATACTAGGCTTCTTTCCGATGCACTTGTGAAAGTAACTAACTACTACTGGCCCTCTTTAAATTAAAATATACTTATTTTCCTGTTAGCTTACGAAACGCGAGATTAATTACTGTCAAACATAAATATGACGAAAAAAATTATACTTACATATAAATATTAAGATTTTAACCTCTAATGTGATATATTGAAAGAGCTTATGTTTCGTGTATTGTAAGTCTGTTAGGTTTGAAATTGACGCCAACTAACTTCAAACCATTTCAAAGAGCTGTTTTTAAATCCATTTCCACTCAAGCTCCTGCCCGTAGTCAATAGGAGAGTTTATTAGAAGTTTTTTTTGTTTAAATAATGGCTTCGTGAGTTTAGCATATTTAGCCAGTGTCAAGTAAGAGATAATATATTTAAAATATATTAATCATAGTAAATGAGAATGAGTGGTGATACAAATAATAAATGGTACATTAGTTCCCCTTCCTTAAACCCCTTGAGTCCTCAGTAAAGATGTGGGACTATATTGTGATCTCACATGAACTTCTTGAGAAAATTTGAAAAGTGATGTTGCACTGTTTTGTTCATTTACCAACACTCATAGACGTTCACAAACACTTAACGGTTAATAATCCACCGTTCTTACACATTAATGTTCGAGGATCACAAATATAAGAAAATAAAACAAATCTGCAGAAATGACGCTTTACTTTCCCGCCAAGAAGTCCAACTGTTTATTTTAATCACTAAAGATCGTCGAACGTTTCGTTCGCTAGATGATTTAGTGTGACAGACAGCCTTCGCCATTTCAGCAAATTTACATGTTTTTTTTAAATATAATGTAACATTATTTTTTACAGAAACATAGAATCCAAGAACTTGGAACTGACGCAAACTTTCGGTTCGGAAAGTTCGCAACTCCGCGAGCGACTCATGAGCGGCGTGCATCGCTCCACAGAGACCGTCTTGCAAGACCTTAACACCATGCACTCTTATTTAGGTCAGTAATATAAAAATATATATTATAATAAATATTCTCTTACAATCACACCAATTATTTAGTTCCAAGATAAGTGTCATTAAGAACTTGTGTTATGGATACTAAATAACAGATAAATATACTTAAGTACTTTTTTTTTGTAAATACTTACTTAATATACATAGGAAACACCCAGACCAGAACAAATATTCATGTTGGTGCACACAAAGACAAATGTACTGTGTGGGAATCGAACCCACGACCTCTAGAGTGAAGTGCAGATATACTGACCTCCACGCAATATCGGTCGTCACTACTATACTTTATTGTCTTTAAGATCTCTAAATACTATATCTAAATTACAATTAGTACAGTCAGGACCTCATGACATGGCGGTGAAAACTTACAACAAATTACCGGATAGTATTAAAAACGAAGATAATTTAATTATATTTTGAATAAATCTGAGAGAACATTTAATTCAAAAAGTAAAATAATTATTTTCCAGTAAAAAGTTTTGTTTTATATGAGATTATTTTAATTGCATGACATTTATAATTTCTTGGTTTTGTTTTTTTTTTTCATATTTTATTTTTATTTAAAATTCAATTTGTTGATTTTAATAATTTATTTATTTTGCTGTGCCCTATCCGGGTCTATGTTTAATACTACCTTTTATAAAACATCTGTATATACAACGTAGTTTTGGCAATAAATACTTTGACTTTGATCAACAGGGTAATTTAGATTCAAAATTTTACACAAATAATGGAAATTCGATATTTTTTTTAACAACAATGAAATAGATATAAGCGGTACCATAATCAAAAAATAAAGGCAAATGAATTTCTAGTCAGAATTTGTAAAATAACTTAGCTGCGGTGACAATCAGGTGGCCACATACAGAAGTGCCACCTTCGTATAAAAAAAGTTAGCTGCGGTGACAATCAGGTGGGCCACATACTGAAGTGCCACCTTTGTATAAAAATTTTTAGCTGTGGTGACAATAAGGTGGGCCACATACTGAAGTGCCACCTTCATATAAAATAACTTAGCTGCGGTGACAATCAGGTGGCCACATACTGAAGTGCCACCTTCGTATAAAAAAAGTTAGCTGCGGTGACAATCAGGTGGCCACATACTGAAGTGCCACCTTCGTATAAAAAAAGTTAGCTGTGGTGACAATCAGGTGGCCACATACTGAAGTGCCACCTTCGTATAAAAAAAGTTAGCTGTGGTGACAATCAGGTGGGCCACATACTAAAGTGCCACCTTCGTATAAAAAAAGTTAGCTGCGGTGACAGTCAGGTGGGCCACATACTAAAGTGCCACCTTCGTATAAAAAAAGTTAGCTGCGGTGACAATCAGGTGGCCACATACTGAAGTGCCACCTTCGTATAAAAAAAGTTAGCTGTGGTGACAATCAGGTGGCCACATACTGAAGTGCCACCTTCGTATAAAAAAAGTTAGCTGTGGTGACAATCAGGTGGGCCACATACTGAAGTGCCACCTTCGTATAAAATAACTTAGCTGCGGTGACAATCAGGTGGGCCACATACTAAAGTGCCACCTTCGTATAAAATAACTTAGCTGCGGTGACAATCAGGTGGGCCACATACTGAAGTGCCACCTTCGTATAAAATAACTTAGCTGCGGTGACAATCAGGTGGGCCACATACTGAAGTGCCACCTTCGTATAAAAAAAGTTAGCTGCGGTGACAATCAGGTGGGCCACATACTGAAGTGCCACCTTCGTAAAAAAAGTTAGCTGTGGTGACAATCAGGTGGGTCACATACTGAAGTGCCACCTTCGTATAAAAAGTTAGCTGTGGTGACAATCAGGTGAGTCACATACTGAAGTGCCACCTTCATATAATAACTTAGCTGTGGTGACAATCAGGTGAGTCACATACTGAAGTGCCACCTTCATATAATAACTTAGCTGCGGTGACAATCAGGTGGGCCACATACTGAAGTGCCACCTTCGTAAAAAAAGTTAGCTGTGGTGACAATCAGGTGGGCCACATACTGAAGTGCCACCTTCGTATAAAAAAACTTAAAATTTTTTCTATTACAGATATTTATACTACAAGCACAACAGAAGCGCAAGAAAAGAGCAAAACTGACGTAGAAGAGCTGATACGTACATTGTTAGAAGCCATAAATGAGGTAAATAGTGCAATCAATCACAGCTTTAATTTTTTTAATATACCTACATAATTTCAGGCTTGTTATCCCGAAGGGGTAGAAAGAGACATATTATACGCACACATTTCGCCAGTTATTGATCCCACGTAATAGGTGGCGAGCCTATTGCCGCTTATCGGGAACTGTTACTGTTCGCCAGAGCCTCGTTCGTTGATCGGCAGGTGCCCCACTTGCAGGTGAGGTTGGCTTAGGCTCCTCAAGTCTTAATAGGAGCCCTATACACTCTTCTATATTATATATTAGGTCGGGGAAAAAGTCTTTTCGCATAACGTAGGTATAAACTTATTATAAAATTTTTTTGACTGCAATATTTGTGTCTGGCTGGTTTTGGTAACATTAAAAAGATTCCATTATAAAGAAAAGAAAAAAATAAAAAAAAGTTGTTTCCCGCTATTTTTCATTTGTTTTTCTCTCCGTAAAAATGAGTGAATCTAATGAAGAAATTCGATACATTTTAAAATTTTATTATAAAAAAGGCAAAAATGCAACTCAAGCAGTGAAAAAAATTTGTGATGTTTATGGACCTGATGCAGTGTCAGTAAGAGTAGCACAAATTTGGTTCAAACGTTTTCAGTCCGGAAATTTTGATGTTAAAGATCTCCTCGCTCTGGTCGCCCTGTTACGAATAAAATGGACGCCATTATTGAAAGAGTGGAGCAAGATCGGCATATTAGTAGTTACGATGTAGCTGAAGAACTGGGAATTGACCACAAAACAGTTTTGACCCATTTGAAGAAAGCTGGTTATACAAAAAAGCTCGATATTTGGGTGCCACACGAGCTCACTCAAAGAAACTTAATGAACCGTGTACTCATTTGCGATTCATTATTGAGACGTAATGAAACCGAGCCGTTTTTGAAGAGATTGATAACTGGCGATGAAAAGTGGATCACGTACGACAAGAACGTGCGAAAAAGGTCGTGGTCGAAAGTTGGCCAGGCTTCACAGACTGTGGCCAAACCTGGCCTGACACGAAATAAGGTGATGCTGTGTGTATGGTGGGATTGGAAGGGCATTGTTTATTATGAGCTTTTACCGCCCGGCAAAACCATCGATTCTGATCTTTACTGCCAGCAACTGATGAGATTAAAGGAAGCAGTCGAGAGAAAACGGCCGGAATTGATCAACAGGAAGGGTGTGGTCTTTCATCACGATAACGCTAGACCACACACATCTTTAGCCACTCAGCAAAAATTAAGAGAGTTCGACTGGGAGGTCCTAGTGCATCCACCATATAGCCCTGACCTTGCGCCTTCAGATTTTCACCTGTTTCGGTCTCTGCAGAATTCTTTAGGTTCTGTAAGGTTGACCTCAAGAGAGGACTGCCAAAACTATTTGTCCCGTTTTTTTGATCAGAAGTCCCAAAGTTTCTACAGTAACGGGATAATGTCTCTGCCCACAAAATGGCAGAAAGTTATTCAACAAAACGGTACATATATATTGTAAATAAATGTAAATAAACTTTGAAAAAAATGTCTTGACTTTTCATACAAAAATACGAAAAAACTTTTTCCCCAACCTATTATATCTTTTTTAAGATTCTTTTTATACTTCAATCCCTCGTCATAGTCTGAGGGGCGTGGTGTGGTTACTTCCATATTTCTTTATGTATTTTTTTTTTAATTATTACTTCTTTTTGTTATATATCACTACATAGTATAAAACAAAGTCGCCTTTTCTGTCCCTATATCCCTATGTGCGCTTAAATCTTTAAAACTACGCAACGGATTTTGATGCGGTTTTTTCCAATAGATAGAGTGATTCAAGAGGAAGGTTTGTATGTAAAATACATGCATAATATAGTAGTGGAACACTGTCAATTTGTGAGATTTGTGATGTGATGTCGTAATTCAACTCACTTTTTTGCGCTTATATTGCAAACGCTGGCCAAACCCTACGAGATTAGTCAAAATAATGTACTACAATATTGTACAACTTATAAAATTCTTCAAAAAAGTCCGCGGTGGTATATGTCTATCTCTCAAGAATACCCCACAATAATCAATTTTATCTTTTACTTTTTACTAAAAATAATGGCTTATTAACGAAGCCATTTTAAGTATGTATGACATTAATTCTTATCTAAATAAACATGTTAGTTAGCTTGGACATTAAACATAGATTAAATTTGTCTTTTACATCATGTAATTTCGATCAGTACTTTACAAGATATCAAACGAATAAACTTACGCTAAATCGAAAAATTATGGTTGCGGCGGTGGTAGGTATTCGCGGCCTATATAGAGACATTCTGTAATTATGTATTATACGTCACTATTCATATTAGCATACCACCCGTGCGAAGCTGGGGCGGGTCGCTAGTATCATATAAAGTAATCATTACTATCGAATTAATTATTGTTATAATAATAATAAAATAAATAAATACATCGAATAAAAAATTAACGAGTATTTTTTTAAAATTTCAGTTTTATGTTATGATGTACATTATGACACAATTCAACTATGTAATATGATTTTCTTTAAACTATAAACTGAATACACTGAAAACAAGTTAACCAAAATCTAAATTCTAAACAAGTTCACAATTAAATAAATATCGTAATTCCCTTAAGTTATTTATATTTTTTGCATTTAAAATGCTATATCTAGTTGCTACCTGGTAATCCGGATAGATAATACTAATCGAAATAGAACCTACGACATATAGATACCGGTCAAAGGCAGTGTATTTTTTTCCAGACGAATTGAGTTTTTCATTAATTTGTGTCATAGAAAATGTATGCCTGAAATTTGTTTTCTTTTTTATGTTATAACAATAATAATTAAAAACATAATTCGATTTCACAGACAAAAACACAGACAGATACTACTAAAGAGGATATAACCACAACCATCGCGAAGAAACAGACAAATCTCCAAGAGTTACTCCAAGCCCAAGTGACTGCCAGGAGGCTTGTAGCGGACAACTTGCTGCAGGCGTTTCTAAATTGCGTACAGCAGACCGAGGGGGTCGTGGCCAGGGGAGACGTGGCCAGCTTTGTGAAGCAATGGGTGAGTTATTTCAATTCTCAAATTTTCCATCTTCATCATCATATCAGCTTATTTAAGTCTACTGAACACTCCTCCTCCTTCCCACCATCATCGTATCCTAGCATTATTACGGTTGCCCTAGACTTAAGCTTAGGGCCCAGGGTCTGCTCATTCGTTCAACCAGATTTGACTGAATTTCCGTTATTACGTAGAGCGACTGCCGTCTGATCTCCGCAACCCAGAGGGAAACATCATTCTATGGTTAAACCAGCTGTCAGTCTGTTAGTAAGCACCGACTTCCTAATAACGACTGCCATATATGACAGCGGGACCAACGGCTTAACGTGCTTTCCGAGGCACGAAGCAAGCGATAATTACGCACATAACTTCGTAAAGTCATAGGTGCGCCACCAAGGTTTGAACCCGAGACCCTCTGAATTTAAAGATCTCGCCACTGGGCTATCGCCGCTCTTAACTTCGTAACATAACATTAACACCAGTAAAATAAAACACTGCTACGATGTGTCTACTATTCCGTTAGAATGACTTCCCTCCCGCTCTAGTGCAAGTGGCGCTTCTAGAGATAGTGATTTTCACACCTATTAATAAATGATTGTGAATTTAGAAGCTCTAGGTTATATTAATAAATGTCTTTGTTTCTAGTACTGCGGCGCGCTGGCCCGCGTTGAGTCGTTGCGTCGCTCCCATGGCGGCTTCGTCTCGCATGAACAACGCCAGGCGCAAGAAAGGCGCGAGAAAGCTGTCTCCAGGCGCGCTTTGCGGCGGGCCAGGCATGATGGGTTACAGAGACACGCAGAGGCTGTGGCTGTGAGTACATTATTATTATCTGAGCCTATTAAAGTCCCAGCAGTATAGCATGAGCCTCACGAACCAAGAAAGGCTATGGGGTCACCCATGTATTCCATATTCAATATACGATCCAAGCAACTATGTATATCCAAGTTCGTTTATTCCATATATACGAACCATATATACCCAGTGCAGTTTATTGGAGGCCGGTATATGGCGGAAGTGGCTAAATAACTACCACATTTAGTCTTAACCTTTTTGTTTTAATTAGTTTTAAAATACATTTACGCGCTGCCTTATAGCCAAAGGGGGACCGAGAGGGGCTGTGGGATTCACCACAGCAGATGCCCGCCGCTCGTTGAGAAAGAGACGAGGCCAGTATCTGGGTTCCAGCGTCTGACACCCTGCCCGCGGCTCGTTAGCCGTAGGGAACGTTTCCCCCTAGACCAAAATGAAGAGGAACTCAAGAGGCGCAGTGAACGCGCCCCTTCTACTTCCTTGAGAGATCATAGCGTGCGTGCCTGACTTCTCGGAGGGTCTATGGTTAAACAGCACGAGTTCCCTGCCCCGGCCACCTAAGACCCTCCTGGCGCTGCTTGACGAGCTCTCCTGGCCCGCCCGCTGCGCCCTCCACAGGTCCATCTTGGTTTCCCCCTGGTAGTCAGTACTAAGGGCACCCAGTCCCCGGTCTCTGGATACGTCGAAGATGTAGACCAGTAGGGGAAAAAGGAGAAGTAAGCAGAGTTCACAGAGGTCAGTCAGTGGATAGGTGATAATTTTTGTGTTCTTTTGTTTAAACAGGAGATAGAAAAAGAGAAAGGGCTAATGGAGAGCCGGCTGAACCAGCAAGTGGTGGACATCTCCCGGGAGAGAGAGGAGTGCGCGGCCAGGCTCGGGCTCTGGGCGCAGCGCGAGAGGGAGGCTCTGGAGGCGCGGCTGGCCGAACATATTCACACAGAAACTGAGGTATAAAACATTCATACATACATTCACGCCTGTTTCCCCGAAGACACTTTCAGGCACATTTTATACCCACATTTCGCCTATTTCTTTGTTGGATTCACGTAATGGGTGACGAGCCTATTGCCGCCTATCGGGAATTTTTATATTTGCCTCGTCCGTTGGAAGGCAAGTGAAGTTGGCTTGGGGCTCCTGAGATCTTAGTAGGCTCCCTAGGTATTAAATGGCTCCTATTTATATCTTGCCAGGAGAACAAAATATGAGATTCTTGCCTTATTCTGCTCTACTCAAGTTACTGTAGTGAATGGGCACAGTTTTTAGCTGACGTTCATAAGAGCACTTATAATACTGTAAACATATCACTATTGATTATCGCTTGCTCCGTGCCTCGGAAAGTACGTTAAGCCGTTGGTCCCGGCTGTCAGGAACATCTATGGCAGTCGTTATTAGGAAGTCAGTGCCTTCTAACAGATTTACAGCTGGTTTAACCATAGAATGATGTTTCCCTCTGGGTTGAGGTCAGACGGCAGTCGCTCCACGTAATAACTGAAATTCAGTCAAATCTAGTGGAACCAGTGAGCAGACCCTGGGCCCTAAGCTTAAGTCTAGGGCAACCGGGATAATGCTAGGATATGATGAAACATATCACTACTGAGCACGAGCCTCCTCTCACATATCAAGGTGTGAGGGTAGGGTAGATAGAGAGGTTAGGGTAAAAGAAATTACAATACAAGAGGTTTTGCCTAGTTTGATGTTAGAACGAAGTGAGGTAAAAATATGTAATGGGGGGAAATCGATGCCGTCGGCGTGACGTCACGCGTTGGATGTTGCGCTGACGGCTCGTGTGAGGTGCAATTTGGGTCATCGTTGCCATGTGTCGATGTCTATCTATATCAGCCCGGTTTGCGCCCGTCTTCGGACATGGGCCTCCTTTCCAGATCTCCACGCGTGTCGATCTATCGTCTTCTGCATCCAGTTTACACCCGCCTGCTGACGGATGTCATCCACCCATCTCATTTGAGAAAAAAAAATTATGAACATTATTATTATCTCCGTGGTGGTCTGCCTCTGCAGTGATTGCAAAATACTTTTATATGATGTAGGCACCTATGGCGTATGTAATTAACCTTTTACCCTCTTCCCCAAAGGCATTAGAAGAAAGATTAACCAAAAAACTACAAGAGATTGAAGAAGAACGGCAGTTGTTAGAGGGCCGGATGTCGAGACAACTGGAAGTACAACAGTCACTATTGGAGGCCCATAACGAGGAGTTGGCACTCGCAGACGAGGACTTGGAACTCTACGAGAAGGATCAGAATGAACTAGCGATGTCTGTCCTTAAGTATGGGAAGGAGTTTGATGAAGGTAAATCGGAAATTTTTAAATAGTGTTCATTATGTAATAGTAGAATGATATGAAACAAATATTCATAATAATTAAAACTGGTCAATTTTTTATTATGATTATTTGTCATAGACACAGTCGCACGTCACCCTAACATAGGATAAGGGGAGTAAAACCATTATGAATTTCGTATAATTTAGGAATTTTGGCGAAGGTGGTAGAAGAATTCGATACAAATACAAAATAATTTATTTTCCCAAACATGTGTAAAAAAATATGGTATTATAATAAAGTCTTTCGACCAAGTCTCAACACATTTACCGTTTTGTGGTTTGTCAATTCCCAAATAGTACAAATATCTGTATGCATTAGTATGATTATTTCTTTTAGTTAAGGGGTTCTTCAGTTTATTAAAGTACTTACAAAAATAGTAAAGTAAAAAAGTAAAGTAAAAAATTATTTATTTCATAAACTATTATACATAGTACTTGAAAACGTCATGATTACAAATGAAAAAAAAACAATCGAAATAATTAATTACACTAAATCACGAAGCTTAGATTCACTTACATGCAACAAAACAATTTAAAAACAAAAAATAATTAAGTGTAAGTGAATCTAAGTGCCAGTTCCGAGCCACCGCTCTGTAAGAAGAACTGGCAAGAAACTCACAGGCTTTGCTCTTTTAAATATGTCCATTAGTTTGGTACTAGAATTACAATCTTCATTTGTCTGTGAAGCTATACAATGCAATAAGTTAAGGTTATGTACCTTAACAATATTTATGTTTTCAAGTCATTCATATTAGAATAGCCTGTATGAAACGGCAGCTTAATCCCAAGCATTTTTATCTGCCAATAGTCTTTAATAGAATAGTATCCCTTTGAAGACAGCTTGTGTTTTATTGTTAATTTAAATTTATTTAGGCTCAATTGCTGTATGTTGCTTATTTAAGTATGTCTATTCGTTGTTCATCTGTAGTACAAGCTCTGCATAGTTCTGTGTAAAATATCCCCAGAATATTTATTATTATTATCTCTCCCTATAGTCGGTCCCTCATGTCTGAGGATCGTGGTTAGCATCGGAGTAACATCTGGAGCAGATGATCTGCTTCCACCGGTTCCGATCCAGCGCGTCTTTCACGACCGCGTAGAATTTGGAGGACGATGAGTCTTTCACTTGATCGTTCCATCTGGTCGGTGCACGACCACGCGATCATTTGCCTCCTGTGTTTCCAACAACAATCAGCATCGTCGACAAGCGGGTTAAATTAATTAAACCTAAATTATTATTATACATAAGTATAAAATAGCAAGACTTCAAAATAAATAACGCAGCATATGAAGTGATCAAGTTTGTCTTATTGCTAATTAGATTTCTTTTATCAGGTACTAGCGCAATCAGTTCGGACATGGAAGTGTTCACCGATAATTTGGATCAAGTAGTGAGCCACATCCATGGGCAAATACTCAGCGCTTTGAAGTTGCAAACGGAACAAGCACAGGTAAGGAGACATTAACGTCCCACTACTGACCACGAGCTTCCTCTCAAGAACCGAGGTGAGAGGATTTAGGCATCTATAATAATTTCAGGAAACTTGATAAGGGTATAATCCTGTGTTTTTTTAATCTTTATTTTTTTTTTTCATATTAGTTACACGGGTCTGGCCCAATTACAATAACTAACTCAGTGAGTAATTTTACATTCATATATAATAAAAGAGAACATAAATATTCACAAAAAGACGACAATTTTGCCTGGATTGACTCCCAGCGATCTACGAATATGTCACAGTCAGGGTACTGACACAGGAAAGCGTTAAGGCCGATGTGTATTCGGCCGATCGGGGAGTGATGGTGCGCAGCAGTGCGACATGTGTTGTTTCAATGGAACACGTCTTAATGTCTACACTTACTTAGCTTACATGTTACTTTATATTCATTTATTTATTTTAAAAAACATACCATTTTAGATTATGTGATAATAAATACAATTGAAAGTTAAAAGATATGTATCTGTAGGTATATACAACATTGTAGAATTGATGTCAAAAATAAGACTTAAAAAAGTAAACAACACCTAAAATAATAATTAAAAACAATTACATCAGAAAAAATCATTGAAATCATACACATTTTTGAAATGCAAAATTATACCTTAGCAGGTCTTTGAGGTTAGATGGGCAAGTCCATTTCAAAAGCATGTAATATATTTAAAAAACAATTACAATCCAAAATCTTACAATTTGTTGCAACTTTTGTAAAGTAACAATTTTATTAAACGCAACATTTAATTACCCATACGAAATAGCAACATGTGACGTCATAACGTAGACTCCGTTTGAATTAAGCGTTTTTGGGAATAACTAAAAATGTGTAATTTAAATAGTCAAATTTTAATTGAGGAGCTATCAAGTTCAAGAAATAATTTTATCACGACTGTTCCTTTGATTGTTATGTTCTTATCAAAGAACATTCAAAAAAATAACAGTACGCTACCCTAATCCACATAAGTAATTCTATCACTTCTGTTCAATTGATTGTAATGTCCTTTGATAACGTTCAAAAAAATAACAGTACGCTACCCTATTCCACATAAGTAACTGGGAGATTAGAATTTTTTCAAGCCATCCAACAGGGCATCTTCCTTGGCATCTGACACAATGGTAAAAGACACCCACGGATTGGCAAGCACCAGCTTTCGCAACGTCCGTTTTTAAAGGCTTAAAATAAAATATAAAATAACCAAGTTAACTTTATTTAGACCCTATTATCGTTAAAAACATCTATGTTTTGTTGACTTTTATACAATGCAATAATATTGAAGGGTTAAAATAAAAAAAGCTTTCAATTTGCTAAAAAATAAAACTTCGAGATAAATCTCTAATTTAGACATAAAACTCATTTTTAATAAACTTAAGAAGAACTGAATTTAATCAAGTTAAATGTATCTAAAAGTATGCATGTATTACAGTAATATTGTATGTATAGTAAACATTAAGTAATTATAATTATTCTCTTACAATACACCAATTTGTTAGTTCCAAGATAAGTATCATTAAGAACTTGTATTATGGATACTAAAGAACGGATTACCATACTTAATTTTTTTGTAAATACATACATAATATAACATAAAAAACACCCACACCAGAACAAATATTCGTGTTCATGCACACAAAGTTTGTCCTGTGTGGGGTTTCGAACCCGTTGTTTGCATAGTGACTATGAATTGCCAATTAAGCACTTTGCAGGATATGCAGAGGCACTACTTCGCCAACACACCAAAACTCTTGTTAACTACTATGTGGTAAACGTTGTTTGACGACCGATATGGCGTGGTGGCGAGTATACCCGCATTCCACTCCTGAGGTCGTGGGTTCGATTCCCACACAGGACTAATATTTGTGTGTATGAATATGAATATTTGTTCTGGTCTGGGTGTTTTTCTATGTATATTAAGTATGTATTAGGTCGGGGAAAAAGTCTTTTCGCATAACGTAGGTATAAACTTATTATAAAAATTTTTTGACTGTACTATTTGTGTCTGGCTGGTTTTGGTAACATTAAAAAGGTTCCATTATAAAGAAAAGAAAAAAATAAAAAAAAGTTGTTTCCCGCTATTTTTCATTTGTTTTTCTCTCCGTTAAAATGAGTGAATCTAATGAAGAAATTCGATACATTTTAAAATTTTATTATAAAAAAGGCAAAAATGCAACTCAAGCAGTGAAAAAAAATTGTAATGTTTATGGACCTGATGCAGTGTCAGTAAGAGTAGCACAAATTTGGTTCAAACGTTTTCAGTCCAGAAATTTTGATGTTAAAGATGCACCTCGCTCTGGTCGCCCTGTTACGAATAAAATGGACGCCATTTTTGAAAGAGTGGAGCAAGATCGGCATATTAGTAGTTACGATGTAGCTGAAGAACTGGGAATTGACCACAAAACAGTTTTGACCCATTTGAAGAAAACTGGTTATACAAAAAAGCTCGATATTTGGGTGCCACACGAGCTCACTCAAAGAAACTTAATGAACCGTGTACTCATTTGCGATTCATTATTGAGACGTAATGAAACCGAGCCGTTTTTGAAGAGATTGATAACTGGCGATGAAAAGTGGATCACGTACGACAAGAACGTGCGAAAAAGGTCGTGGTCGAAAGTTGGCCAGGCTTCACAGTCTGTGGCCAAACCTGGCCTAACACGAAATAAGGTGATGCTGTGTGTATGGTGGGATTGGAAGGGTTTATTATGAGCTTTTACCGCCCGGCAAAACCATCTATTCTGATCTTTACTGCCAGCAACTGATAAGATTAAAGGAAGCAGTCGAGAGAAAACGGCCGGAATTGATCAACAGGAAGGGTGTGGTCTTTCATCACGATAACGCTAGACCACACACATCTTTAGCCACTCAGCAAAAATTAAGAGAGTTCGACTGGGAGGTCCTAGTGCATCCACCATATAGCCCTGACCTTGCGCCTTCAGATTTTCACCTGTTTCGGTCTCTGCAGAATTCTTTAGGTTCTGTAAGGTTGACCTCAAGAGAGGACTGCCAAAACTATTTGTCCCGTTTTTTTGATCAGAAGTCCCAAAGTTTCTACAGTAACGGGATAATGTCTCTGCCCACAAAATGGCAGAAAGTTATTCAACAAAACGGTACATATATATTGTAAATAAATGTAAATAAACATTGAAAAAAATGTCTTGACTTTTCATACAAAAATACGAAAAGACTTTTTCCCCAACCTATTATTTACAAAAAAAAAAAAAAAAAGTATTTATGTATGTTTATCCGTTATTTAGTATCCATAACACAAGTTCTTAATGATACTTATCTTGGAACTAAATAATTGGTGTAAGTGTCAGAAATATTTATTTATTATTATTTATTTAGTGGAAATTATATTAATTGCACTAGTTGGGCTGTTATGCAATATAATATATTGTCACTGTTTATATACCCAAATAAAGAGGGAAAAAAAACTTTCGTCTCTCGTTGACCAAATATATTATTTATAAATAGTTTTTAAAAAGATATTTAATGTGTGTTTGTTTACTCCTAACAGAAAGAAGTAAACTCTCAGTCAGAGGCCGATGTGGCTTCGAGCGCAGAGCTCGCTGCCGTGACGGACGAAGCGTTCGCTCAGATTCGAACACACACCCATCAAGCTCTAGATCTTGGCGTCACCAATCTTGAGGTTAGTAAGCAGCTCCATTGTACATTGTTGTAAAATTTCCTTTTTTCCTATAGTTAAATAAATATATAATTAACTTCTAAGAGAAAGCTAGTGATGTGAAGCTGTTACGTTTGAACGCTACGTACTAATTAAATACTTTTTCCACAGACAACCACATCATCGACAGTAGCCTCCCTCACCAGCCTAGCTTCTTCCCTCTCCATGCTCTCCTCCTCCGCCCTCTCCCAGCTATCTTCCCAAACCTCCACCTTGGAAGCAGTTCAGCACGAGCTGGTCACCCTAGAGGCATCCGTACGGGAGACAGTTCACGACCTGCAGAAGGTTGAGGGTACTTACTTGGCTGATGAATATAAGCTGTACTCACCTACTGGTAAGTGTTGTTTGAGGATAATAATAATATCTTTATTTTATCTATAATTTCATTTACAAATGTGTTTGGAGCATCCTTTTAGGCAAACAATGCCTGTATTAGGAGGTTCCGCTCTTCTATATCTAATTTAAAAATTACATGTTTTACAATACTATATTACATGACAATGTTTGCAATATAAATTAAAGTTAAAGTGTGGTGTGGTGAGGATACAATTTAAATGCTTACTAACGATATCTTAATGTAACTTAATTAAGTCTTTTAAGGCACAGGAAATTATATAAAATACTTTATGGAAATAAAAGTTATCCATAGTACAATTTGGATTTTAGAAAGTGCTGTGTGGTGTAGGCGTAGGCCACCAGGGTTTGAACCTAGACCCTCTGAATTAAGAGTCTATAGGTCGCGCCGCTGGGCTATCGTTGCTGGGCTATCGTCGCTTGATTACTTGCGATAATTACCAATTAATTAATTAAATTAATTTACCAACTCAGGTAAGATTTTGTCCAAAATTGCGCTGTATGGTATGTACTAGAGACCTAGTAAATGTACTATAATTTATTATTAATTACAGGTAAAACTCCGATTCGTTCTACATACCGCTATCCGAGAGATCTGAAGGTCACGTCCCCCCACGAAAGGATATTAGCCCGCTATCGAGCCAACAGGGCACAAGCGCAGGATGAGGTATGTCATAATATATATTTCTAACATTACTAATAGGACAGTATATAGCATTTAGTAGTTATCACTACTGTAGCAGCAATATAGTTATTTTTTTTAATTTTTTTTTTATTTATGTTTACATTATACACATACATTACACAAATACAATAATTACGATGTACAAAAAAAAACAGTAAGTTTTGTACAGTACATAGGATACTCATGATATCAGCTATAACATACATTACACCATTAATTAAAAATAATAATAATAACAATAATTACACACAGTAAACATCAATTTGACATAATCTATAATACCGCAACTACACTATTGTTATCCATGTGTGAAATGAGAATTACAAACCAGTAAAGTACACTTTTAATTTAGGTTTAAGATTTTTTTCATTTATCTGGCTTTTAACTTGAGCAGGCAGTGAGTTCAATAAATAGGGCACAATGTAACATAATCTGCGCTTTCCATAAAAGTTGTTGCAATTTGGAGTGACTAGTTTCGTAGGATCAGTCACGCGAGTAACTCTGGCTTGAGTTGGTTTGATTTGGAGCCTGTCATTAAAATATTACTGTGCTTCATAAACCGGCCGCAGATATTATCCGAAAAATTTCTTTGAGTAATAATTCTGTGAATGAAGTGAATCTGTAATGAAATGGCTGAAAACATTGAAGAATCTTTGTGCGATCACCTGAGGACAAGTCAATTCTCCGTTAATATACATATATAGGTCACAATAATTAATTAATTTAATTTAAAGTTCTAGTGGTTTTTTAATAGGTGAAAAACTGGGGGCGCTAAAAAAATATTTATTCTCAAAGTGGGCAGTAGACAAAATAAGTTTGGGAACCACTGGTCTAGAGCCTACGAAAGGATATAGGATTACAACTAGATACAGGTTTGGTGGGTAAAGAGATGAAATTTCAATAACCTATGGGTGTTAACACTCTTTGTACGTTACATAAAACTAGTAAAGATTGAATAATAATAATAATCCACACGAGACGTCCACAGCCGAATTTAGGCCTCCACGCGATGCTGAGTCCTCTGACGACCGATATGGCGTGGAGGTCAGTATACTTCACTCCAGAGGTCGTAGGTTCGATTCCCACTCAGGACAATTCTTTGTGTGCACGAACGTGAATATTTGCTGTAGTCTAGGTGTTTTCCTATGTTTATTAAGTATGTTTATCCGTTCTTTTGTATCCATAACACAAGTTCTTAGTGATACTTACCTTGGAACTAAATAATTGGTGTGATTGTAAGAGAATATTTATTGTTTACTGTACCCACCGGGATAAAATTTACCGAGTCAGCTAATACTCAATAGATATGTAATACTAAAGGATGGCGTAAGAATAAGCCACTTGTAATAGTTATAATAACGAACTCAATAAAAAAAAATTATCCAATTATATGCAGTCGTTCGAAAGTTATGCTTGTACATTTTTCTTACACAGACATATATAAATTTATGCCTGTTTCCCTAAAAGGCGTAGGCAGAGGCATATTATACGCCCACACTTCGCCAGTTACATTGTTGGTCCCACGTAAAAGGTGGCGAGCCTATTGCGGCTTACCGGGACTGTTACGTTCGCCAGAGCCTCGTCTATTGATAAGCAGGTGCACCACTATCCACGATCCCTATACACCCCCTTTTCCATTCCTTATATCCATTTTAGATAGATATTTTTGCTACCACAATCTGAAGCACCTTATAAACTTGATCGTTTTGATCCCCAGGACTGCATGGTGATAGACAATGAGGAGCCCCGCGCAGACTCCGACGCGTCTTCTTCAGACGACTCCGTGTTCGCGGCGCCGTCCCCTCTCGCCAGCCTTAACGAGCCCCCTTCCAACCTGCCCATCATGAAGTCTACCTCGGAAACTGATATCTATGTTAGGAGGGTGAGTATCTTAATTACCATTTTGTAATATCAGCCTTAAAAGTCCACTTCTGCACATTGGCTTCCCCAATAGGCATTATATTGGGGGTATCTCATAATCAGCACGCAGGGCAGGCGGGTTGATGGTCGCAGTTCAAGCCAGTACGCAGGATGACGCTGCTGCCCATCAACCGATTGATTTCTCTTTGTCGACTCTTACGTCTCTCCTTGAGATGAAAGTGGGTGGCACTAATATTCTACGCCAGTAGCGTACCGGCACATCTTAACTAGATAATTAAATAATATATCCTTATTTTACAGAAACAGCAAGAACAACAAGGCAAGGAGAACGCGGACCGCTCCGTGTCATACAAGCGGCCATCGAAGCTTCCCGCGCCCTCCTCTCTCAAGAAACCTCTAGTCGAACGGAACTGACTACCGACACCTGTCTCTTTCTTACTGTGCGTCTCACTCACTACTACTGAGTAGTGACATTTGTCTTTTTGTCGCATCGTCATTTTATCGCATGTAAAACGATTAAAATAAAACATACAGTAAAATGGCTTCTGACAAGTGTCTCTTTCTAACAGTGCTGTCTTTGTCGCTTTACATCCTACTTTGTGTAGGCTCTTATAATGCCTCGTCCTATATAATTGTGTTGTGTGGCCAAGGGGATTATAAATCATAAAAGGGGTTTTGGCCATACTGAGATTACCTGAGTATAACTTGGCAAATCGACTACTAACTAAAATTAGTTAAGTTTGGTCTTAATCGTACTCAGAATATAGTCATTCTCATATGCTGCTTTATCTTATAGCTTGTGTTCTTATAGCCTCTTATCTTCTTATAGCCTCTTATCTTATCCCCTTATGCCATAGAATAATACGCGCAAAAACACTTTTATATAAATGTAATTTACTACGGAATCGACATACAAATTATATCTACTAAAACAATTTTTAGATTTAATATTATAATTATATTTGTATACTGTGGAATACATACATGTAAGAGGTTTATTAATATGAAGTTAGATTTAAAATCATTTTTCGGAATTTGTTTTATTTCGTATTTTATTTTATAATAAAAAAATATGTCTGAGGTAAAAACTATAGATAATATATTTTATTATGTAAATAATCAATCTTTGCCGTATAATTATTTTCTTTTTCTTGTTCGCTTTGTATAATTGCAGCTTCGATTGAAGGGATCGTTGTATCCTACTGAGCCATGTCGCCCGATACTATATTATTTAATTCAGGATCTATTGTAACATTATGCATTTCAATAAATTATTAAAAAGGTAGTATACCTAATGGATAATGGTAACTAAACTTGATTTCATAAACAGGCAAACTCATGTAGTAGTATTAAAATTACTATTACTAAACAAAAAAACTTTATTTTTGATTACCTAATACCTTATTAATTAACTAATCACTACAACTGATGTTCTGTTTTGTGATAAAAAAAAAATAGTTGCATTTACTAATTCATCTAGCTGTTTTACAAAACTCTGGATTGTATAGTTTGCTGCGACATAAGCATTACCAATAAAAATAGTTAAGTCAATTATCTAATAAACATAAAACTTAAAATAAAAAGATGAGATTTTTTTGTTAATATTTCTCAAAGCTTTGACAATAACATACCTACTTATTATGAGTTTGGTTAGTATTTTTGTAACTTTATTTAATTCCTTTATTTCGATAACGTAGCAGTTTCAATGTGGTTTTACTTAGAACTGGGTTGATATAAATATTTTATAGAGTATTGTGTGTTAACTGTATGAAGTCTAGCTTTGATTGATTTATATTATGTATTTGTGATACGTTACTCAATATAAAATTATCGAAATATGTTTTTCTTTTATTTATATGATTTCTCGATGATATGTCGTTCCTTAAGTCTAGCGAGGCGTGAATAGGGATTTATGCAGACCGACATGAATGGGTGCGCCTTTTTCCGTGCTTACTCTATTCCTATTTATTTTCTTTTAAATAATGGCTTCGTGCGTCTAGCTCATTTAGCCAGTGTCAAGTAAGTGATATATTAATAATATATAATTCATAGTAAATGAGAATGAGTGGTGATAAAGATGATAAATGGTAAATGAGATGCCCTCCCCCTAAACCCCTTGAGTCCTCAGTAAAGATGTGGGATCATACTGAGATCTCACATGGACTTCTTAAGAGAATTTGAAAAGTGATGTTGCACTGTTTTGTTTCATTTACCAACCAATGTACGTTCACAAACGCTTAACGGTTATCCACCGTTAATACACATTAATGTTTGAATATCACAAATTTTAGAAAATAAAACAAAACTGCAGACATGAAGCTTCACTTTCCCGCCAAGAAGTCCTTTATATTCTATACTATACGCTATAATTAGGTATACCATGCCTTTGGAAGCACGGATGCTCTTGATATCGAATGCTACGAACACCCATCCAAAGACTGACCACTTCAGGTCTGCTTAACTTCAATAATCGCCTACGACCACCTAGACTCGTAGAGCCATAGGCACTTGGTACTTACCAATTTTGAATTTAAAGGTTAGTGTTCGTTACAGTTTGAATGTTTGTTGACACAACCTTGTCAATAGATGACGCTGTACTATTGTGATCAGTTTCTGATTCGCGCTATTATTATTTGTTTGTAATATATAAGTAAAGAAAGAAAGAAAGAAAATATTTATTCAATACAAGTTGCAAGAAAAAAAATAACAGAAAATAAGTACAAAATAATAAAAACACAAATCAGTAACAATAAGAACCCAATTGTAAGAAGTACTCAACTTGTACTGAAAAGGTGCTCACTCAGCAAATTGTCGAACATCACAGAGACGTCGCGACGCTGATCTTCCGTGGGCACCTTTTCAAAAGGTAATTTAAACGCACAATATTTCAAAGACATAAATAGTTTCTGTTGAAATATGTTAACACAATAAAGGTATTCAGAAAAAGAAAAATAAGATGTATATATATAGAGAAAAAATAAATGTGTATATGCAATTAAGTAAATTATATAAATTTAAATTAAGAAGAAAGACACAACACAAAGCTGTTAAAACTTTTGAGAGGATAATAGATACAATTTGTATGTAGACTTGAATAAGCGGAATGATTGACTATTTCTTATCGGTGGAGGTATGTTGTTCCAACATTTCGTGGCAGTATATTGAAAACTACCACGAAATGCAGCTGTATTGTGTCTTGGAAATAATAAGCAAGAGGCATGTCTAACTTGCCGTTGTGAAAATTTTAATTTGGCATAAAGATAAAATGGCTTTTGTATTCTTACTACTTCAAAGAGTAAACAAGCGAAATGAAGTGACCGTCGAGATGCCATGTTCATAAGGTTTCCTCGATTAAGGTAAGGGCTCACGTGGGCACGGCGGGGAATAGCAAAACAGAATCGGGCACACGCGTTCTGTATGCGCTGTATTATCTTTTTGGTATAACCGAAAAGACAGCTGCCTATAACAGTATCTGCGTAATTCAATTTTGATAAAATCAGTGATTCACAAATATTTATCCTAGTTTCTACACTTAAAAAATTGCGTATCTTATATAGTAGCTTCAGTCTATAAAAACAATTTTTTGCAACTTCTAAAACATGGTTATGAAAAGTGAGACTACTGTAAAAAAGAACACCAAGGTTACGAACCTCAGCAACTTGCTCGATGGATGTCCCTTCAATTTTTACTTCCGGTTTTAGACGTGATATGCAAGCTATTTGAAACTTAGATCCTAGAATAATAAATTTAGATTTGAGAGGATTTAAGGTTAAATTATTTTGATTAGCCCAATGGGCTATGCGAGAAAGATCATCATTAAGTTCCCGAATGGCTGTTGAAGGGTCATGCGGCTTAGAAGATGTATACATTTGTAGATCGTCTGCGTACATATGATAATTGCAATTTTTAATGCAACTAGTTAGATCAGCACAATATAAAATAAAAAGAATCGGACCTAATATAGAGCCCTGTGGAACCCCCCGTTTTATTTTAGCTGATTCTGATAACAACGGAGTTCCTGTATTATCGTGCAACTCGACGCGCTGTGACCGACCAGTTAAGTAAGAGGAAAACCATTTAAGAGTTTGATCGTCAAAGCCGTAATATGACATTTTAGACAAAAGTAAGTTGTGATTAATAGATTCAAAGGCGCGAGAGAAATCTAACAGTGTTAATATCGAGCCATGTCCTATGTCTTGTTTATTCAAAATGTCATCAATTACATTCATTAACGCTGTCGATGTGCTATGACCAGTACGGAACCCAGATTGTTTAAGTGGTAAAATATTATTGGCCTCTAAATAATCTGTTAACTGTTTACATACTACTTTTTCTACAATTTTAGACATGAAAGGGAGTATACTTATGGGCCTAAGGTCTTTAAAGTCTGATGGATTATTATTCTTAGGAATAGGTCTTATTATGGATTCTTTCCATACGTCTGGAAAAATTCCCAATAATAAAGACTTATTTACAATTGTAGTTATTACTTCTAACGTTTGAGGCAAGGTAAACATGATCATATCTATTTCATCAGCACCTTTTGCATTGGTCGTGATATTTAATAATATCTTAGCTATAGTATTTTCATCGACTGATTTTAAGGTAAATATAGAAGGACCATAACGATTTTGTTGAGAGTATGTTTGAACTGCAATAGAAACTTCATTATTTCCGGGGACATCGATAAAAAAGTTATTTATTAAATTTGGGTCTAAAAGAGGAGAAGGCAAATATGAATGATTATTTTTAAAATCTGCTACATTTGTTTTTATATTTTTCCATAATTTCTTTGGGCTATTTTTAAGTTGATTTATATTATGATTAAAAAATGAAACTTTTTCCGTTTGCAAAGATTTGGTAACGTGGGTCTTTAACTCTTTATAATATTTTTTGTCTGACTCGAGACCAGAACTACGCGACTTTTTATAGGCCTCATCACGAATCTTCATCATTTCTCGTATATTAGATGTCAACCAAGGATGATTTTGACTCTTGATGAGAGTCTTAGTAACAGGGGCGAATATGTCATAAGTCTGAAGAATGCATGAATTAAACATCATTACTGATTTATTTAAATCATCCAAAATAAATAGTTCCCAATGTATAGACGAAATAAATGCATTGAAATCTTTTAAATTTATATCTTTTATTGGTCTGTAAGATATATACTTTGAGATATATTTTGGTTTCTTAATATTTAATTCACATGAAATAAAGGCATGACCCCCTAAACTAGGGACATGATCTATTGAAATATTTAATATATTAGTGGAACTGCAAACTAAATCAATTAGGGTTTCAGATTGTTCAGTGAAATGAGTTGGTTCTGTCACAAACTGTTCAAGGTTAAAATATTTTAAAAAAGCGAAAAGTCTGCGGAAATCCGAGGAATTCGGATTGAGAAAATTTATGTTGAAGTCTCCCAATAATACAACGTGATCATGCACCGGAAGTGCCGCGATGGATTCTGTTAATGCATCAATAAATGTATCGACATTTAACCAGGGCGGCCGGTAGGCAGTGCCTATAACCAACTTCAGGCCATTAAGAGTGACGTTTAACCACATTTGTTCCACTGACGATGTTTGGGGTGGTACAAATTGTCGCGCATTGATGCCGTTTCGGATATAGAAACCGACGACGCCACCTCCGCGAGAACGAATACTGATGGCCCTAGGAATGTGTCGGAGCCTGTAACCTGGCGGTGCAGGAGCACGTTTGTCTTCCCCTTTTCGTAACCATGTTTCATTGATTGCTACGATGTCAGCTAAATTACGCTTAAACACTACTAAAAATTCATCGTGTTTGGTGCCTAGTGAGCCAGCATTTAAAAAACCAAGTTTAAAATGTTTGATCTTGATAAAATGATAAACATAAGCAAAAGAAAAATAAATTATCTTTAAATTATTAAAATATTTCACATAAGTATATAATAATATTTATTATTATTTAGCTTTAGTCTTAGAAAGGCTTTAGTAGAGTTTGGTTTGTAACTGATTATCCAGTATTATCATATTCTGTGGTAGGGATGCCCAAAGAAGTGTATTGTATCGATATATCGCATCGTAACTGTATCGAACCTGGTTGTATCGATACGCGATATTATCGATTTCCTTTGTATCGATATATCGTATCGTAACCGTATCGCATGCCTTTCTATTAATAAGCGATATAATGAGTATATATCGTGCAAAGGGTTATCTTCTTAGTCGCTTTACTTCATAAACTATTTTGTTGACGTTATGTTTTATTATTACTAATAACAATATATTCAATGGCAGTGTCTTTTTCGTTTAGTGATATAGAAACTTTCAAATTATACAAATTAATCACCGACATAGTTCGATACAATACTTTAATGCGATATTTTTATAAGGACGCGATAAATATCGAAGCGTATCGTATGGTCAAAATATCGCATCAAATATCGATATATTGCTGTATCGATAGTCCGATATATCGTATCGTAATGGGCATCTCTATTCTGTGGTTTTATTACTAGGCCTGGCGTCGTTATTTTCAGTTAGATTATGTTATTATTATCAATTCTTTACAACTAAAACGAATCTGTACTAATGCGATCAACGTAGGTCACGCTAATACAGTAGAACGAAGCGCGCTTTTGAATTATAAGTAATATTATGTGCGTTACGCTGTGGAGGTAACGTTAAATAAGTTTTAAATTGACGCTTCGATGCGCTTCGTCTCTGCCATAGTCAACATTATCCTTAAGTACAAATAAAACAGAGTTAATAAAGTTGCATATCGTTTATTAGCAGAAGGACTTACATAAATACATAATTTCTTTTTCTACTTAATACTAAATAAACTATATTCAATACAATTTTACACAAATAATATTGCTTAGCTGCACTTAAATTATTATTATTATTTAAATACTGTTTGCCTGTACAGGGGACTTTTAAAATAACTTGAATGCACATTTAAACTTGTGTATTGCATAATTATGATAGGATAATCTGGGGTTTTATACGATCAGAAGAAAAAACTGCTTCGTCTAGCTCTTCGACAAAGTTCCACCGTGTTTCGTGTTATTCGAGTAGGTACAGGTTGCGTCATGTAAAAAGAACGCTGGAAGAAAGTGGAGGGGGTGTGTTTGCGCATGGGTCGACTGACGAACCAATCGCGCGCCGTATGGGTCGACTGACGAACCAATCGCGCGCCGTCTAGCATGCGCCGCATGACCCGCCCGCCCCGCGCCGCACCTCATACCACCAAATAGACCGATAAATCGCCTAATGCGCAGCTTGACCGCCAGCGTTCTTTTTACATGACGCGACCTATATCAACTAGATTAAGAACATATGAACTACAAAAAAAATCGTGAAAAGCAAAGTTTTTAATATTTTAGAACTGTAACCTGCTGTATGTTTACTGTTCTATTAATAATTAAAGAGAACGTTACATAAGTCCCAAGTTATGTAACGTGCTCTTCCAACTTACCAAGGAACATAAATTAAACTTGTGATGACATTGCTCTTTATCATATTGAGAATCGGCCATTTTCATCGGCAAGTGACGACAGACAGTTATCGAATTCGATGATACAAGAATTCATCCTGTACAATATTTGCCAAACAAATATTATTAAATAAGCTATTTACATAAAATTAGAAAGAAACTTATTCAGAAGCTATCAATTTTAGGATCGTTTATAACATTACGATTTAGACGTCTTCAAAAATAGGTAGTATAGATCCTAGCGTTATGCTTTACTAAAAGGCGACATCTGATGCTGTTAAACACAAGACACAAGTGTTGCCGTTTCCCGCCATTACTAGAAATGACATATTACTCAGTGTAGGTAAATAATGACTCGCTTGTCGCAAACTTTACGCGGAAAAGTGTTGGGACTTTGGAAAGATGTCACACATAAAAAAAATGTCCTGAACGTATTATATCGTACTCATCTACCTATTTTCAACACCATTTTGCAATATCGGTGTCATAAACAAAATACTTCATTGCTTCAAAAATACGAATAAATGTACAGTTTTTGTTAAATAATGTAAATGACACGTCGGTGTACATGAACGGAGTCCTCGCGTTTTTTAGTTTTTTTTATAAAAATGTAAGACATGGTTTTCAGATAATAATTAGGACTTTCATCTTATTTAATAGCCTTCTAGTTGTATTATGTTAAGTATTTATATAAATAAAATTATAATATGTTTGGTTTGCTTCTATTACTACTATTCTGTTCCTAAATCCTATAATTAAATGCACTCTTTCCGATTAAAAAACAGTTATAATAAAATGGATGTGAGAACTGATCTTTGACAATCGATACTCTAACAATATTATTAGGCACGTTAATTTATCGATAGTGTTGTAGTCTGTAATGTGTCTTGGATTATAACTATTTCTGTTAAATTATGAAAATATCCACCCACTCAACACACTTCACTCTGTCACACTGTTAAATCATACCCTCCTGCTACTCTATAACTCTAGCGCCTGTTTGTAGGGATGTGAAACAGTTATTTACAGCGTAGAGTAAAATTTGCAACTGTTTTCTAATATTTCTCTTTACTTTTCCCTTCACAGTAGATTTATTAAGACGAAAAGTGTCTTGTTGTTCCTTAGATTTACGCAGAGTTGGCTTACTGGTCTAACCAGATCCTGACGAATTTTAGTTATAACACAGAGCGACTGCTGTGTGACCTCCGCAACCCAGAGGGAGACACAATTCTAAAGTTAAGCCAGCTGTCAGGTCAGATGTTGGTTTTAACTTTTGATACTAAACACCTACACACAAGGAGGGTGTACAGGGATCCTACCATAATCTTAGCCTAAGCCGTCCTCACCTGTAAGTGGTGCACCTGCCGATTAACGGGCGAGGCTCAGACAAACAGAAGTTCCCGGTAAGCGGCATAAGGCTCGCCACCTATTACGTGGGATCAACAACACAATTGGAGAAGTGTGGGCGTATAATATGCCCTTGCCTACCCCAGAGGAAACAGGCGTGATAATATGTATGTTTAGATCTAAACTTCTGTAATTTATTTCCTTAATTTACTCTCATTTGTTGGAGAAGCGATGTGTCAAAAATCATTTAAAATTTTAGTGAAACTCAATCTTTGAAAAATACAATAAAAATGTTAATATTTTAGAATTTCAAGGACTAGGTAGGCAACATACATACTCTATAATAACTACGTCACCTAGACACAAAAGTTGAATCTTAATTGAAGTTATCAGTCTAATTTTCAAACTGCGTAACTCCAGAAAATACACAACTTGACTTCTAATGCCATCTAGTGTAAAATATCGAGATCTATTTATCTACTTGGAATATCTCTAAAGTACAATAAATGAAAATTTGATTAGTTATGAACGAATTAGAATAATATATACACTCTTAGTGCCCATGAAAAATAAGTAGTTTTTATTTCTATAAAGTTTGCTCAAAAGACCATATGCAGTTTGAAAATTAGGCTGACGTTATACTAATCCAGTATAGAAAAGTAATATTCTCTTACTTTAATACATTTTGATTAAGGAGATTTTATATGTGAGAATATAAAATAAAAATATATCAATGCAAAATATATGGGATTGGAAACAAAATGGTGGGAAATAACGTTTTAAATGCCATCATAAATAATTAAAATTAAATTAATACTAATTATCTAATATATAAATAATTGAATAATTTATCTAGCTTAATATTATAACTATAATTAAACATTTTTGTATTTATTTACATTATCTAAAATGAACTTTATTTTAACGGAAAGATTTTATAGAATACTGTGAATCTAAAACTATGATATATTATTTAACCTTTGAGGATTTTATTTATTGATTTCTTTTAAATTTAATATATTAAAATATTCATTTATCAAGCAAATTAATTGGTAAAAATAATACAACAGACATCATTGTCCATTTATGATTATTAAGGAATGGCACTGATAACGTGCCATTAATAAAATAATTGACGTTTTTATTTTAAACACCAAATAAATAACAATAAATAGGTGTAAATAAGTATTTAGTTCCTTATTTACTGATCAGCACCCTTCTAGAAATAGTAATTCCAATCTGTCTAGGAATTATTCCTTATGACTTGATTTTTGGGCAATTTTATAGTTAAGTAGACATTTTATGTATCTAACTTAATTAGGAAATTAATAGTTAATTAAATTATTTTATTTTTCGATATGACTAAACTCAAAGTCTCGTCTCGTTGTCACCATCAAAAAGCCTTCTTAATTTGGGCTAAGGAGAATTTATTGTATTATAAAGTGGTAGACAATACAAAACCTTCTTACATTCAGCCTTCTTAATTTTGAATAACGAATTTTTAATCTGTATTTGTTATGATATTTGACATGATTATATCTGTCTTTGATATAGAGTTGTAGCTGCAGAGACTACATTTCCTTTTATGTTAAGTTTAATATAGAGACTGGCATGTAACGCTGTCAAGTTCACCACTTTAGGGAGATGTGCTTTCCACTAAGGGAAGATTTTCCACCATGCTGATAGAAGCACCCGGGGGCCGCGGCTAAAACGACGATACCAACTGTTGAAGAACTTCGTTAGCGCAATGCAACATTCATTGAAGGCATCAATTAAACTCCTAGAATTGCCAATGCTGGTGCCAAGTGCCAGTTACTCAGCTGACTGTAAGTTGAGATTATCAGGATCCAGCTGATTGATTAACTTGACGTAGGTAGTTTCCATGAAGGCATCGATTAACTCCTTGAATAACTAACGTCAAAGTTGTTGACTGTGGTGATATGGTTGACGGACGCTACAGGATGCTGAGCTGACTATAGGTTGTTGACGGAAATGATCTGGTTGATCCACCCGATGAAGGCGGAGACCTTGACGTAGACGCCGGGCACGTCCTGGCGGCCGCAGCCGAAGCCCCACGACACCAGCCCGGCCAGCTCGTAGAAACCGTCGTCTTGACACACCAGGGGACCGCCGCCGTCACCCTGGGGGAAAAATATAGAAAATCATTCTACTTGCCGTGCCTGCTAATTCATTCATCATGTAGGTTACCGTGGAAAGCCATGGTGATAGTGGCCACAGTCCACGTCCTACCTGATGGAAAGCAGCCAATGTAAGTAGTCCAGAAAAGCAGGAGCGCTTCTGACCGTGTAACAAGGTATAAAATCTAAATATAGGCTTAGTCTTAGGGCCCAGTCCAGGTAAACTTGTTATGTATTTTTGTTTTGTTTAGTTGGGACAATAACAATTGTACATAAAAGTTCCAGTAAATGAGTTTATACAATTTTAAAAGACGCAAACGTATAATCCACGACATATTCCGAGCATTACAAGTAGAAGATTAACAAGGAAATGCATTACCACTTAATTTTTTTTTAAATACTTGAAAATATAGATATTAAGTAATACAGGGATGTAAAGCATATTCTCGCGCGGACATTTTTGGCAACTTGTTACATGCTACGGTCAACGACAGTGGATTATCACAGGGCTGTTGTGATACCCCCCGACTGGTCTCCACCTTGTCGTGGTGGGGGGCTGAGTACCTCCCGGTAGGGCGCAGAAGGCGCTAGCGAAAAGGTAACACCCAGAGATTGGCGACTCTGGGTACCCTTAGTACTGACTACCGGGGCGGAAACTAAAAGGGGGACCTGTAGAGGGCGCAGCGGGCGGGCCAGGAGGGTCCGTCAAGCAGGGCCAGGAGGGTTTTAGGCAGCGGGGGCCCCTGATTTTTAGTGGGTATTACTGCTGGCGGTCGTGTCTGCCGGTGATGAGTCCCACACTCCTCTCTCGGTCCCCCTTTGGCCGGGAGACAGTGCGTAAATGCATTTTTTTACCGACGTAATTAAAAAAAAAACAGGGCTGTTATGGTAAAGTAGATTTTGTAGTGGTGCGCTGCTTTGCGGTGCCTATCGCTAAAGATATGATATGGAGAATATAATGTTACCTGGCAGGCGTCGTTGCCCTCCTCGCCGCCCGCGCAGAACGACGAGGCGGGCAGGATGAAGATCTTCTCGGTGACCGCGTTCACCTTGCGGATACACTCCGCGTCGCTCACTATCGGCAGCTCCGCCTCGCGCACGCGCAGAGGAATCGGACCCGCTGGGGAAACACATTGGTTAAAAAGAATCCTGAGTATTTGCATATAATAAAAAAAAATATTTCAGGCAGAGCCCATAGTGTTGGTAACAATTATTTTTATTTACTAATGTCAGTATTACAATAGGTAGGTCAGTAAAAATTATAAAACTACAATCTGCTAGGCTTTACAGCAGAATGCAGGCTAAGCCACAGCTCTAGCAGTGGCGAGTCCCTTCTGTCAGTCAATACTTATCAACTTTAAAAATACATGCAAGTCTCGTTCTATGGTTGTCACACTCCCCTCCCGGTCCACCCATTTGGCCGTGAGACAGTGCGTAAAAAGCATTTTTTTATCGACGATAAAAAGAAATTAAAAAAATGGTTGTCTCGTCCTGATTCTAAACGTTGGAATAAAATAGTAGGTGCATAAAACGAGGTAGATCCGTAATTTTTTTCAATATTTATTACACAATTTATTGTACGTATTGTAAATATAAGTATAAACAATATAATTATTATTAGGATTTGTAACAACTGAAAAATTGTTATAACTAATTGACTTTTAATAATTTAAACAAATTACTAGGCTTCCTTAGGCCACCTTAACTAGGCTAATATGTCTCTATTTTAGAAGTCAGCGGTCTCTACCAATTTTTGCAACAAGTGACTGACAAAGAATTAGTACTTACTCTCGCCCATGTACCCGTAGCCGGTGACGGTGCACCGCTTGCCTGCAGCGTGGCTCACGCCTCGCGCCGGCAGGCACACCAGGCACACCCCTGCAACACATCGTCATTATTGCACACAATTTACTACCAATATGACAAATCACCACACGCCAAACGATGAATGAAACGTACAAGCGAATGAAATCCTGAATCGCGCATACAAAATTCTGCAGACCCTTTGTTATATCGCACATCCTCTAAAAAAGTGTCATAACACAAAAAAAGTCGATAACGAAGTAATAATAAAGAAACGTTTAATTTTTTCTTTTATTTTTGTCTTAATGTCATAAAGTTAAATAAAATTTAAAGCAGTATAACACATAAAAACAAAATTAATTACAGTTCCTAATTCACAAGACGACAAAAAATAAATAAAAAATCGTAAATCTTAATTTTCATATAATCAATTTTTTTGTGTTATGACACTTTTTTAGAGGATGTGCGAATTATATACAACATCCAACCATTATCAAATGGGCCTCCTAACACTCTCTCAGCCGCTGTTAACACTTTGGTAGCAGCGGGCTCGTCAGTTAAGCTAGGTTAACTCTCAGCTTTAGCCTCGTCAGCCGTGTGGTTTCCAGCTTAAGAATAGGACCAACCCAAAGCTAGGGTGTCGTAAGAGGCGCCTAATGGCTACCCTTCAGCTAAGGCTTCCCGCCTTCCAACATGCGCCCCCTAGCATTCCGATTAGTGCGCGCCGCGTCGGTGCCTCCCCAGGTGCCGATCGCTTCAGATGTCGCCTTCACAATAGCAATACTAAAGGCTATAAGACTAAAGGCTATATTACAGGGAGAGGTTAGTCGGTTCAAGTCCGACATAACCACACACACCGGGTGTGTGGTATGCGGGGGCATTATCTCCCTCCTCCCACCGTGGTGGGTAGATCCTTGTAGGTTGTTGTTTTCTGAAATGCAAAAAAAAAAAAAAGGTGCCGCGTTCCCCGGGCACTTCCATCCGCCCGGTAGATAATCTTCCCTTTGGTAGGAACAATCATACTTCCTCCAAATCAGCATCAACATGAACGTCCCAACTACGCTCAAATCCTCACTCACTAATCAATGTGACGGCTCTCTGCTTAGGAAGAGCTGCTCACTTGCTGTCAAGAGGATTAGCGGGGCGTTAAACGCTCGTAGATCGATTACCTACTGAAGTGAACCCTGCATCGGAACACGGTAAAAGGGTTGGTCCCGCTAATATGTAGTAGTCGTTTAAGTCACGCTAAACCTTCGGGCGGCTTAAAAAAATCTAACGGCAGAACGCCATACACCTGCATCCGCCAATACGCATTGGGTCTACCTAGTGAAGTATGGCCTAAGTCCTTCTGTCCTTGCAACGCGAGAGGAGGCCCGTTCATGTGCTGAGACAATTTTGATAGACCAGGGTAATGGATCTGCGCGTACCTTCTTTCAAGTCAGCCTTCCCTTGCAGTTTGAGCAGCGCGATGTCGTTGTCGAGGGTCTGGCTGTTGTGGTTGTGGTGGATGTAGGTGGTGGCGACCCGCAGCGTCTGCGCGCCGGGCGAGCCGTACTTGCGCGTCAGGTCGTGGTCGCCCACGCGCACGAAGATCGGCTCGCCGGACCGGACGATACTGCAAACATTCGATTAATCACTCGACGACCGATAGTGGCGTGGTGGTAAGTATACCCGCACTCTGCTCCTAAGCTCGTGGGTTCGATTCCCACACAGGACAAATCTTTGTGTGGATGAACACGAATATTTGTTCTGGTCTGGGTGTTTCCTATGTATATTAATTATGTATTTACAAAAAAAAATATGTTTATTCGTTATTTAGTATCCATAACACAAGTTCTTAATGATACTTATTATAGAACTAAATGATTTTTGTAATTGTTAGAAAATATTTATTTGTTGTTATTTATCATATACAAGATTCCATGGCATGAGAAATATATCATAGTTAACTTCAATTCATTTATTTAAGTTTGTCTTCTTTCGAAGTATTTCTGAACGTCACTTAAATCGAGCAGTGCTACTTCACTAGAGCGAAGGCTATAGTATGGTAGACAATACCACAAGGATCAAATTTAATCACTCTTACTTTTTGGACATGACATAAATACATACATTCACGCCTTGTTCCCCGAAGGGGTAGGCAGAGGCACATTATACGCCCAAATTTCGCCAATTACATACTTGGTCCCACGTAATAGGTGGCGAGCCTATTGCCGCTTTCCGGGTACTGTTATCGCCAGAGCCTTGTTCGTTGATCGGCACTACTTGCAGGTGAGGTTGGCTTGGGCTCCTTAGGTCTTAATAGGATCCCCCCGAACAGGGAGACCTTGGCGTGGTGGGGGGGCTGAGTACCTCCCGGAGGCCGGGAAAAGGTAACACCCAGAGACCGACGACTCTGGGTGCCCTTAGTACTGACTACCGGGGGAGAAATTAAGAGGGACCTGTGGAGGGCGCAGCGGGCGGGCCAGGAGGGCCCGCTCAGCAGCGCCAGGAGGGTCTAGACAGTGGGGGCAGGGGGGCCCTGCTGTCTCACCATGGACCCTCCGGGAAGTCGGCCACACACGCTATGGTCGCACGGGGAGGTAGGAGGTCCACTGCGCCTCTCTGAGGAGGTCCTCCCGGTTTTAGTCTAATGGACGTTGGCCGCAGGCGGGGTGTCAGAAGCTGCAACCCAGGTACTGGCCCCCGCCTCTCTCAACAAGCGGCGGGCGTCATCGGAAAATTTTTAGTGGGTATTACTGCCGGCAGTCGTGTTTGCCGGTGGTGAGTCCCACACCCCCTTTCGGTCCCCCTTTGGCCGGAAGGCAGTGCGTAAATGCATTTTGTTACCGACGTAAAACAAAAAAAAAAAAAAAAGGTCTTAATAGGAGCCCTATACACCTATATACATTGGATACGAACTGACTTAAAAAACCGTTGACGTGCCGTTGAGCGCAGCCCCGGAGGCAAGAATTTGTATGTGTGTAAGAGAATTGAACCTACCTCCTTTCCATAGCCATTTAAACCTCTTCTGGTTATAATGGCCGAAATGCCTTGGGGGATTCAATTCAATTCAATTCAATGTTTATTGCACTCCAATGTTTTACATAAGGTCTTACATCTACACAAGTTACAATTATGGACCCTGTTGGGCACGGCAAACTTAGGAGAGAGGAAGCATACTAGGTCCTTTTTTACAATTTTACATAACAATTAAATATTAGGTCGGGGAAAAAGTCTTTTCGCATAACGTAGGTATAAACTTATTATAAAATTTTTTTGACTGTACTATTTGTGTCTGGCTGGTTTTGGTAACATTAAAAAGGTTCCATTATAAAGAAAAGAAAAAAATAAAAAAAAGTTGTTTCTCGCTATTTTTCATTTGTTTTTCTCTCCGTAAAAATGAGTGAATCTAATGAAGAAATTCGATACATTTTAAAATTTTATTATAAAAAAGGCAAAAATGCAACTCAAGCAGTGAAAAAAATTTGTGATGTTTATGGACCTGATGCAGTGTCAGTAAGAGTAGCACAAATTTGGTTCAAACGTTTTCAGTCCGGAAATTTTGATGTTAAAGATGCACCTCGCTCTGGTCGCCCTGTTACGAATAAAATGGACGCCATTTTTGAAAGAGTGGAGCAAGATCGGCATATTAGTAGTTACGATGTAGCTGAAGAACTGGGAATTGACCACAAAACAGTTTTGACCCATTTGAAGAAAGCTGGTTATACAAAAAAGCTCGATATTTGGGTGCCACACGAGCTCACTCAAAGAAACTTAATGAACCGTGTACTCATTTGCGATTCATTATTGAGACGTAATGAAACCGAGCCGTTTTTGAAGAGATTGATAACTGGCGATGAAAAGTGGATCACGTACGACAAGACCGTGCGAAAAAGGTCGTGGTCGAAAGTTGGCCAGGCTTCACAGACTGTGGCCAAACCTGGCCTAACACGAAATAAGGTGATGCTGTGTGTATGGTGGGATTGGAAGGGCATTGTTTATTATGAGCTTTTACCGCCCGGCAAAACCATAGATTCTGATCTTTACTGCCAACATCTGATGAGATTAAAGGAAGCAGTCGAGAGAAAACGGCCGGAATTGATCAACAGGAAGGGTGTGGTCTTTCATCACGATAACGCTAGACCACACACATCTTTAGCCACTCAGCAAAAATTAAGAGAGTTCGACTGGGAGGTCCTAGTGCATCCACCATATAGCCCTGACCTTGCGCCTTCAGATTTTCACCTGTTTCGGTCTCTGCAGAATTCTTTAGGTTCTGTAAGGTTGACCTCAAGAGAGGACTGCCAAAACTATTTGTCCCGTTTTTTTGATCAGAAGTCCCAAAGTTTCTACAGTAACGGGATAATGTCTCTGCCCACAAAATGGCAGAAAGTTATTCAACAAAACGGTACATATATATTGTAAATAAATGTAAATAAACTTTGAAAAAAAATGTCTTGACTTTTCATACAAAAATACGAAAAGACTTTTTCCCCAACCTATTAGTTCACAACATCAATGTTCTAAATCAAAATATAGTTTATTTTTTATTTTTTTAATTAATAATTATAGTGCATATATAATTTAAATGTCCCTATATACCTATATTATTACATTATTGTTTAAAAATTTTCATGTCATATTTAAATAAATTTATTTTAACTTTAACTTATCGCTCGCAGTCTGCGCACTATGCTTTTTACTAGAGCGGTGGTGAGTTCCTGAGCGTGTAATCAGAGTGTAAGAGGAGTGCAAGTGGGGTTGAATGATTGTTTACTGACTTGGTGACGCAGTGGGCGGCGGTGAGGACCCACTGCGTGCCGATGAGCGCCGCGCCGCACAGGTACTGGTTGAGCGAGTTGATGAGCGCGGCCTGCCAGCACCACTCGCCGCGCTCACCGTCCGCGCCTCCCATCACCCGACCGGCGCGGGACGACGCTCCTGGAACACACATAAAACAAAAACAAAAATAATATATATTAAAATAAACATAACACAAATTATTATATAATAATTACATATTTATACAATAGCATGCTGTAGCATTATATACATTATAATAAAACATATTTACCATTTAAAATACAATATAATATACATTTTATTTAATATACATCTTATTTATAATTTTAATAATAATAATACAAAAAATGTTAGAGAAAGGGCAGGTCAAAAGTACCCTAAACCGACGGGCGTGTATGAGGAGGTTAATGAGTGTGAATGAAGCTAAAAGTGTGTGCCAAGATCGTAGCAAGTGGAAGGATGTGATCTCTGCCTACCCCTACGGGAAAGAGGCGTGACATTATGTATGTATGTATGTTAATAGGTATAGAATTAATTTAATTTTCAATATAATTATTACTGTATAATAAACCGAATACAATAATCTAAATATTAAAAGCTAGCATCCTCCTCTCTTCTAAGTTGCCATACCCTACAGGGTCCATATTGTATCTCTGATATTATAAATAATATATTTGTAACATATGGAGTGAAATAAAGACATTGAGACATCGTCATATATCACTCTTACTTTTTGAATATGATACATACATTCACGCTTTCTTCCCCGAAGGGGTAGGCAGAGGCATATTATACGCCCACACTTCGCCAACGTAATAGGTGGCGAGCCTATTGCCGCTTCCCGGGACTGTTATGTTCGCCAGAGCCTCGTCCGTTGATCGGCAGGTGCACCACTTGCAAGTGAGGTTGGCTTGGGCTCCTTAGGTCTTGGTAGGATCCCTGTACACCCTGTTCACAACACTAGAGGATAATTTGACGACGGATATGGCGTGGAGGTCAGCATACCTACACTTCACTCCAGAGGTTATGGGTTCGATTCCCACACAGGACAAATCTTTGTGTACATGAACATGAATATTTGTTCTGGTCTGGGTGTTTTCCTATGTATATTAAGTATGTATTTACAGAAAAAAATTATTTAAGTATGTTTATCCGTTGTTTAGTATCTATAACACCAGTTCTTAATGATACTTATCTTGGAACTAAATAATTGGTGTAATTTTCAGGAAATATTTATTATTATTATTGTAATCATGACAATACGTGTCTGACGCTATAGGCACATTCGTCTGAATGATAACTAAGGGAATAATAGGATACCTTAAGGTTTATCTAGGTAGTAAACAGTTATCTATAACTCACCCTTCACTCCGCAAACATATTTGTTGTATTTCTCAGGTATCTTGAGCGTGGAGCCGTAGTTCGGGTCATACACAGCTGAAAGTAACAAATATTAATTTATAATATTTTTTATTTTCTTTGGATGTTTTTTAACCCCTAGAAATTATTTCCCGTTTTTATTGGTAAAATAGACCTAGCTTTTTATCCTGATTACAATAAACTTTCAAATGACTTCATTTATTTGTTTTTAAATTAATATACTAACATTTTCATTACTTTGACCTCCGGACAAATTCAAAATAAACACATAAAAAACTGCATACAATTTATTTTCTGTGTTCCGGAACTGCAAGTATGGGTAACAAAATTAAAAAGTAACTAAACAAAAACAATATTAGGATATTTTTCATATTTTTTAGAAGATGCTCTTTTGAATATCTTTCAATGTCTGACTTACGCATGAGTGTGGTGGTTGGTGATATGGTGAAGACAGCCGGAGCGGAGCCCGAGCCCAGTGGCACGTGTTGGGAGGCGGGCGCAGGCGCCGGTGCCAGTGGGAACGAGTCGTTCCTGTCGCGGCCCCCGAGAGCCTCTTGCACCTTCGACTTGGGTGCGCAGCATTGGGTACCCGACTTCTTGCACTTAAACACGTCCGTCATTTCTGCGTTTCCTGGTAACATAATTGATAATAACGTTAGTTTGTATCCACTAAAAGATTTAGTTTAGTTAAGTCCCTATTCCATTATGCATTCGATATGGGCGTCAGAGTAGGCTTGTACGTGTCCCCCCCGACTGGTCTCCACCTTGTCGTGGTGGGGGGGCTGAGTACCTCCCGGTAGGGCGCAGGAGGCGCTAGGGAAAAGGCAACACCCAGAGACCGAAGACTCTGGGTGCCCTTAGTACTGACTACCGGGGGAGAAACTAACAGGGACCTGTGGAGGGCGCAGTGGGCGGGCCAGGAGGGCCCGCTCAGCAGCGCCAGGAGGGTCTAGGCAGTGGGGGCAGGGGGCCCCTGCTGTCTAACCATGGACCCTCCGGGAAGTCGGCCACACACGCTATGGTCGCAAGGGGAGGTAGGTGGGGCGCGTCCACTGCGCCTCTCTGAGGAGGTCCTCCCGGTTTTGGTCCGGGGGACGTTGGCCGCAGGCGGGGTGTCAGAAGCTGTAACCCAGGTACTGGCCCTCGCCTCTTTCTCAACAAGCGGCGGGCGTCGTCGGAAGATTTTTAGTGGGTATTACTTGGCGGTCGTGTCTGCCGGTGGTGAGTCCCACACCCCCTTTCGGTCCCCCTTTGGCCGGAAGGCAGTGCGTAAATGCATTTTGTTACCGACGTAAAAAAAAAAAAGGCTTGTATGTGTAAATACTCACGGAAGCAGGTGAAGGAGAGATAGGGCACAATGCAGGAGCCGGGGCAGTCGGGGCGCGCGTCGGCCGGCGCCGCCGTCGTCGTGGTCGTGGTGGTGGGCGGCGGGCGCTTCGGCCGCTTCGGGACGCTGCGGGGACCAGAATGAGCCATTTTGTCAAATCAAGTTGGCTTAAATTAGAGAGCAATAGGTCATGGCGACCTGTACGTTTCGTGCAAATATTTTTATCCCCCTAAAGAAAGTGTGTCTAAAGAGGAGTGTTTGTTATAAGTTTAACCGGTCTGTGTCTGTCATTTATTGTTGTTTGAAAACTGACGCGATCGAGATACAAATACAAATATTTATTCAAAAAATGCTTACAATGTAGATATACAAATTTTTAAATCAAGCGTAAAATAAGCAATGTGTGGCATGAGGTAGCGATTACTATTAACCCTACACTAGGCACAGATGAAAACACATAAGCGTCAGTAAGTTCCAAAGCCGAATGTTCCTACAGAGGAACGTCTCACCAAATTTTGTTGTTTGTGCTGATAGTCTGCAAAATATGAGGGAACTCCGTAAGGCTATTGTGTTATCTCTAATATATCTTTGTGCCGTGTAGAATGTATAGAATGAATGTATAATTGTATCGGCCTAGAATAGTGCCAACCCTCTCATCTCACGGGGAGTCGTAAGAATCGACGAAGAGAAACCCTATCGGATGATGGGCTGCAGCGTCTTCTTGCTTGCTGGTTTGACCTGCGATCATCGACCCGCCTACCCTGCAGCATATATAATGTAATCTATTGTGAAGGCTAATATTCAGCAGTGGAATTTATAAGGCTGATTTGATGATGATGATTAATATCTTCGTAATGCAGTGGACCCGTTATTATTCACGTTGATCTGATTAATCTCGAATCGCCTGCAACCACCGACAAAAAGCCGCTTTGACCAGATCATCGTACTATAAGATAGAACTGCTGGATATAAACCTCACTAACTGATTCCACGTTATCCACCATCTTCCCGCCTTTACTTACGAATTTATAATATCAGTAAATACTAGTAAGAATCCGGTGCAAACGCACTGCTTCTTCATGCAGGTGGCTAAAGAACCTTTTATTTTCGGATGGAAAATCATTAAATGCTCTTCTCCCGCTGGTTTGAGCTGGAGGTTGTGTCAGACTTTCACTGTCTGAAAAACCACCCATGTTCCTTATCGAGCCTACTACGTCCCGAGTGGTCTGACGCAGAATGTGCACTTCGCGAAATGTGCACTTCGCGAAATGTGCACTTCGCAAAATGTCCCCCTGCTCTGTAAACCTATAAGAAGCCCAGTAGGTTAAGGTTTTTTTTTATAACCAAGTGAAAGCAATTCTGCTTTTATAATTTACATTTATTTCCTGTACAATTTTATAAATGTGTTTCCTTTTTCCTACGATCCCGGGTCTTTTAAGCGGGGCGTAAACGGCCGTCATGAATGGATGCGCTATATACCGTGCTTATATCACGTTATGAAGCGCTTTCATTTATTATTAGACTGCATCGATTGCTTACCATCAGGCAGGATGTAGTCTTTATGATGTGTCACATAAAAAATAAAAATAGACGTGTTTTGTTCAATTGCGAAGTGCACATTCTGCGTCAGACCTTTCCCGAGGCCGCAGTAACCCTTTTGATCAGTCCTGCAACTGGCTGAAGTACCTGGTGTCGTCGCAGCAGACGCGGCCGCTGGCCTTGCATTCGGTGGCCGGCAGCAGCACGGCGGGCGCCTCGCAGAACGCCACCATGATGGTCAGCATGCAACGCCCCGGACAGCGTCGCAGCGGCGGCTACGGACAAACCATTCTTATATTACTTTACTGTCATCACGTTGCCGAAGAACTTAGGTCTAAAAAACCACGTAAAAATCGCTTTAAACTAGTTTAACAAAACAAACGTAGCGTTGCCGCCAAAACTCCACTATGGTGACTACTTGGCGGGAAAGTGAAGCGTCATGTCTGCAGGGAAGCGAGTGGGTATACTCGCTTCCCTGCAGACATGACGCTTACCGCATACCGCTCCTGAGGTCGTGGGTTCCATTCCCACACGAACAATTCTTTGTGTACACTTACATAAATATTTGTTCTGGATTGGGTGTTTCCTATACATACATACATTCACGCCTGTTTCCCCGAAGGAGAAAGGCAGAGGCATATTATACACCCACACTTCACCAATTATATAGTTGGTCCCACGTAAAAGGTGGGGAGCCTATTGCCGCTTACCGGGCACTGTTATTTTCGCCAGAGCCGCATGCGTTGATCGGCAGGTGCACCGTGGTTGGTTTGGGCTCTTTAGGTCTTGGTAAGATCTCCTATGTAAGTTTTCTATGTATATTAAGTATGTATATACAAAAGAAAAATATGTAAGTGTGTTTATGTTATTTAGTATACATAGCACAAGTTTTTAATGATACTTATCTTAGAACTAAAGAATTGGTGTAATTGGTAAAAATTATTTATTTATTGTACAGTGCCGTCATTTTTAAGGTTTGATCATATATAGAGCCATTCATATCAAATTCTATAGACAGAAACTATTCCGAATAATCGACCGGAGGTATGCTGAGCTTTTTGTAAACGCATAATTACTTCATGGACCGTATGATCTGATTAAGGCAACGGGAAGCCGGTGGATGCAAGCGGCAAAAGGTCGATCAACGTGGAATGCTGTTGGGGATGTGTTTGTTCAGCAGTGGATTTGAAATGGCTGACTAGATGACAAGGAATCACATTTCAAATTAATATATATCAGTGTTCTGAGTCATGTTAGGGTTTTTGTGCTTCATAGACATTTTCATCACTTCATAGACTTCACGTCATAGACATTAGAGTATCTTTTTTGGACTGCATCGACTGCGTACCAACCATCAGGCAGGATGTAGTCATTATGACGTGACACAATAAAAAAAAATCAAGATCAGTCCTTACCGGAGTAGGCCTATGCGTGGTGGTGGGCCGCCTGGTGGTGGTCTCCTTGGCGTCGGTGACGCAGCAGGTTCCCTCGTCGGGGCACACCGCATCCTCGTCCACTTGGTCGCACAGCAGCGCGAACAGACCCTTGATGCAGTCGCCCTGACATTTGCGACCAGGCCTCTGGCGCGGTGGCGGCGTGGTTGTCAGCTAGAAATACATATTACATACACGTCAAAATTCACGTCATAATTCACGTCAAAATTCACGTTAAATTCACGTCAAATTCACGTCAAAATTCACGACAACATTCACGTCAATATGCACGTCAAAATATAACTTAAAATATCTCTTTGTTGCAGTGGGTTTGTTCACTTACTCATAGTGAGCGGGAGCCTGTTTTTTATATCATACAACTTATACACGTCTCATGTATTGTAATAGAACATTATAGAAATAATTTATTTATTTATTATTATTAATTTATATAAAGCAAGTTACCACAGTCGTAGGCCTCTTGGTGGAGTGCTTCTTGTGGTTGGGCACCACGAGGTCCGCGGGGGGGCGGTCTCCGTAGCCATCCTTGGACACGCAGCACAGGCGGCCCTCCACGCACAGGTTCTTGGAGGTCAGGTACGAGATGCAGTACTGCGTCAGGTTCGTCTCCACGCACACGCCAGGACACGCGATGTTTGCTGTTTGGGGCACCAACAATTTATAGACTGTACGGAAGTTTAAAAATAATGCGTACTGTACACTATGATTTTACTGATAAAGGTCGCGGGATTACAATGGATGTATGTCGCCTATAATCGGTCACGCTGGAAACTTATGGAGGAGGCCTATGTTCAGCAGTGGGCTTCCTTAAGCTGATGATGATGACGACTAATTTCTTTGTATTGCTTATTTTGGATGACATGGGGGGTAGGGGAGTCTAGATTATGATTAGTATGATTACGGCAACCCTCACATTGTCTATGCTTGAAACGAAATGCATTTTTGGGGATTCCCACAAATAATGCATCCGTTTAAATTAGGCACTCGCTTTAGAACCGAATAAAAGAACTACCGCGCGCTTATTCACTTGTCTTGTGTATGTATTGTGTTTTACCATGTATAGAATGAATGTGTCATAGCAGTGCTCTCACAAACGGTATCTACGGAAGACCAGCGTCGAGGCGTTTTCGTGACACCTCGGCTTTATGCTCAGTGGAAACCTTTTCTGTGACACTCTTCAAATAGTTACTTAAATATAATGTATCTGTTTTCTTTTGATGTTGTCACAGAATAAATTATTTTTCTTTCTTTCTTTCTAAATTTCTGTCAGTGTATTATTTATAATTGAAAAATGTATACGTAAGCATAGGGGGAGGGGGTAAGAGCTTTGCTTATTCTTGCTGACAAGGGGGAGGGGGGATAAATAATTATAATAAATCTGTTTACGTAATATTTGAACGGCCCCTGACACTATAGAATGATACCTAACAAGGATCACTGTCTTAGAACGCGGCGTCGTGGGTTCGTCTTCATGTATACTATAAGATGACGCGACAAAGCGTCAAATACGAGCCAATATGGCGGATTCCTAGTGACACTATAGAATGATACCTAACAATGACCACTGTCTTAGAACGCGGCATGGTGGGCTCGTCTTCATGTATACTATAAGATGATGCGTCAAAGCGTCAAATACGACGCAATATGGCGGAATCCTAGTGACACAATAGAGTGGTACCTAACAATTACCACTGTCTTTGTACGCGTCGTGCGCGTGCGGCGATGTCGTGGTGGGCTCGTCTTCATCGTCCTCGTCGCTGGACTCCGTGGTGGTGTAGCGGGTCGTAAACGGCCGCCGAGTGGTGATCAGGGTCTCGTTGGCTGGAAAAATTAAACAGATAAAACGTTTATTTCCTTTAAATAGTACAATTTACATAAAAACATATCCCACAAAACCGTTTGACTGGTTTGTCTGTGGGTCACAGTCTCTTTTATTCTCTTATAAAGAATGTTTCAGTAACTGGTCATTACCTCCTCAAGTTTATTAGCTCAATGAAAAGTAAATCCTCGTATGTAGGTCTTTGTAACACGATAAAAATTCTGCCATCAATTAGGTTGTAGTGTTAGTATAACACTTACAGTAGACAAATGATTAATTAAAAATATCTTTATAACAATTCCCGCGCAACTATAATTTCCCGAAAAATCGAGAAACAATTCAACACGACACGTATGTCGCCCTTATACTGGGCATCTTCAGTCAAGATTTTAATACAACAAGTTCCTGAATAAAAGTGATGGATTAAAAATATCTTTGTAACAATTCCCGCGCCACTTTAACGACCAACGCTGAAACGAGAGAGATTTCTCGATTTTTCGGAAAATCATAGTTGCGCGGGAATTGTTACAAAGATATTTTTAATCCAGCTTACAATGGATTTCCGCAAAGTAACGCCTGAATCAATCAATTACTTACGGTAGAGCAATAATTAAAAAAAAACATAGTGATTACTTTTTCATGTAATGACACAATAGTGCAGTTTTTGTGAAAGTTATAGATGAAAATCATTTATTTTTAAATATCATTAATATCAATGTAAGAAATACATTGTTCTTATAAATATTTACCAAGAGGCTCGTCGACGCAGCACTTCATGGAGGGCTTGGGACACTCCACCTCCTCCAGCACATTGGGACACATGAGGGAAGCGAGCGCGTGCATGCACATCCCGGGGCAGTTCTTGGCGTCCACCTGCGTGTCAAGCGTGTCCAGCAGACCTGCGGATGAACAGGAAAAATAAAGGGTTAATTCCTAGTGGTTCTTAGAACATGAATATTGTTAATGTTATAATAAATTACATTGTATGGCTTCACAGACAAATGAAGACTGTAACTAACCAAGCGGATGGACAGGAAAAATATAGGTTAATTCCTAGTGGTTCTTCTCTAATATGAATGACTTTGAACATGAATATTGTTAATGTTATATTAAATTGCATTGTATGGCTTCACAGACAAATGAAGATTGTAACTAACCAATTGATAATTTTAAGCCTGTGAGTTTCTTGCTAGTTCTTCTTGAGCGGTGGCTCGGAACTGGCACTTAGATTCAATTACATTTAAATATTTTTCTTTTTTAATTGTTTTGTTGCATGTAAGTGAATCTAACCTTCGTCATTTCAGTATAATCATATTTCGATTGTTTTTTATATATATATTTAATTTTGACGTTTTCAAGTACTATGTAATAGTTAATGAAATAAAAAGATTTGAGAAAGAGAATGTAATGTATATTAAGAAAATGTGCTTCAAAAAGAGATACTTTGTAAACACAGTTAAATTATAAGGTTATGTAAACAATAAAAACTTTACGTAGACGGGTATCAACGACCGCTGCTCGTATCCGATCATCGACCCCAATAAATTGGACATAATAATAATATCTGAATATATAAATTACTTATTTATGCGAAAAACTCATTCAAGAAACTTAATATCTGTAAACGTATCCGATAACGTTATGTTAAGTGGCACCTCTCGAGTAAGCCCTTATGTCAATAATCCTGTTTTTTACAATCTTTGTTCTTAATTCAAACTTAATTCTTTTCTAAACATTCAAGCCGACTTCTTGGCGGGAAAGTGAAGCGTCATTTCTGCAGTTTTGTTTTATTTTCTAAAATTTGTGATATTTCTAACATTAATGTGTAATAACGGTGGATTATTAACCGTTAAGTGTTTGTGAACATACATGAGTGTTGGTAAATCAAACAAAACAGTGCAACATCACTTTTAAAATTTTCTCTCAAGAAGTCCATGTGAGACATCTCAGTATAGTCCCACATCTTTACTGAGGACTCGAGGGGCTTATGGGAGGGTATCTCATTTATCATTTATCATCTTTATCACCACTCATTCTCATTTACTATGAATTATATATTATAAATATATCACTTACTTGACACTGGCTAAATGTGCTAGACGCACGAAGCCATTATTTAAAATAAAGAAAAAGAACATTAAAGACATTTGTAATCGTCAAACTGTAAACTTTTATACAAAGCTGGTTTATGTTAATGCTGTCATCATTATTGTTTACGCCTTGATATATAAATGAAAGTGGCCTGTATGTTAAAATATATTTTAAAAGAAATAAATTAAATTAAAATATTAAAAATATTTATTTTTATTTTATTATATTTAGGACAACAAACAGTTACATAATGTATAATATTAAAAAGGCTAAGACTAAATTTGGTTCATTGCGTAACCAGCGACGTTATCCACGACAGAATGTTAAACATATGAAACGAAACTTAACTTAATCAATAAAAACATATTGCTTAATTTAATAATAAATACAATAATATTTTATCCAGGGATACAAGAAGGTTGATAGGAATATATTTATGTATACATTAACTACAGTCGTAGAGCAAGTCTCGGCATCGTAAGTCTGCAGTCGTAATGCTGTTTGCCTTTTTTGATGACTGATCACAGGACATGCTTATGAATGCAACTTTGTGACGTTTTAGACAGGCCGCCCACGTGACCTTAAGTTGTCTTTCTCTTTTGTTTTGTAGTAAAAATGGGGGTACCGCAGGGCTCGATTCTCGGCCCGTTTTTGTTTTTAATTTATATTAATGATTTGCCACATTTGGTAAAGGAAAATCACGAGATAGTATTGTTTGCTGATGATACATCATTATTATTTAAAATAAAGCGATATCAGAACCCAGACGATGTAAACAATGCGATCTCAAAGGTGGTGCACTGGTTTGACGTTAACAATTTATTATTAAATGGGGCTAAAACGAAATGCATTAAATTCGTGACGCCTAACGTCAGACAAGTAAACACCACTATTAAAATAAAGGAAGATGAGTTGACCCTTGTGGATACCACCAAATTTTTGGGTGTTATATTAGATTCTAAGTTACAGTGGGGCCCACATATTGGTGAATTGTCGAATAGACTCAGCTCTGCTGCATACGCGGTAAAGAAAATTCGCCAATTAACAAACGTTGAAACAGCTAGGCTTGTTTATCATTGCTATTTTCATAGTGTTATGTCGTATGGTATTCTAATGTGGGGTTGTGCCGCAGATATTCAAAATATTTTTGTACTGCAGAAGAGGGCCATACGAGCAATTTATAATCTACCATGTAGACATTCACTAAGGGATAAATTTAAAGAAATTGGTATTTTGACAGTGGCGGGTCAGTTTGTTTATGAAAACCTAGTATATGTACACAAAAATTTTGATAAATTGAGTAAGAAAAGTGATATACATAACCTAAACACAAGAAATAAGCATAAACTAGTTGTACCTGCCACTAGGCTCCAAAAAATTAACAAATCTTTTAAAGGTCAATGTGTGCGATTCTATAATAAAATCCCAAGCAATATACAGCAATTAAGCCTAAATAAATTTAAATTAACAATAAAACGCAAGCTGTCTTCAAAGGGATATTATTCTATTAAAGACTATATGGCTGATAAAAATGCTTGGGATTAAACCGCCGTTTCATACAGGCTATTCTAATATGAATGACTTAAAGCATGAATATTGTTATATTATGTTGCATTGTATAGCGTCACAGACAAATGAAGATTGTTACTAACCAATCGATAATTTAAAAGAGCATAGCCTGTGAGTTTCTTGCCAGTTCTTCTTACAGAGCGGTGGCTCGGAACTGGCACTTAGATTCGCTTGCACTTAAATGTTTTTTGTTTTTTTAAATTATTTTTTTGCAAGTGAATCTAAGCTTCGTGATTTTAGTATAGTTATATTTTATTTGTTTTTGTTATTTTTTTATAATTTTGACGTTTTCAAGTACTATGTAATAGTTTATGAAATAAAGTATTTTTGACTTTGACTTTGACTTTCTTCTAGTCTTCTTAAGTAGTGAAATCTTTTATTCAAGTTTGAAGTTCATAAGGGCTTTATTGAGAGCTCTAATGGACGTCTTTAATATTAGCTTTAGTAACTCCTTGTGAGAAATGAAAATCCCTAAAAAAAATGTTTTAATTTTTTGTTTTATGTAGCTTTTGAGCTTTTACGATTAATAAAATGCTCTGACATTATTATAACAATCTGGCAATTCAATTTTATTTATAAGAGAGATTGTAAGCACTCTATTTTTAATATATTTATTGAACTCTACGATAAAAATGGGTAAGCCCAGGACAAATATACGCGAAAGAAATTGTTTTTTTGAGACGCACTGTTCGCGCTTCCTATCGTATCTAAGGTGTGAGTATGAGTTCCTGGTAGTCAGTAGTGCGATCCTTTTAATAACAGTTCGTCCTAACATACATACGAAGAAGAAGACGCAGAAGGCTTAAATATCTTTCCTTAGATACTACTCCATACTACTTGTAAGACTGGGGAGGAATACGCTCATTCTACAAGACGCAGCAGAATATCTATCGATTAATTCTTGCTCCATCATCTGTACCAGTAACCCCTAAATCACTAAACGATGATAACAGTTATCTATCGCCAAAACGAAGACAGGTTAATCAGCATTCCACGACTGGTCCGGCCGGGGCATAACTCCACGCAACTCTCGACCTTATTACCTCACAGGGCCGAGCCGGCGTGACGACATTCCTTTGGAGATGATCTAAGCTGGTGTGCCGTTAGTTCCCCTGATGAGTTACCGTACCCCTCCCCCCGTTCCCCTCCGCCCGTCCCTCTTCCCATACGACCTCACACCACTGACACAGTTCGGTATGAAACAATTGAAAGGAAAACAGTAGCGGGGGCAAGGTATAAGCTGAAGCGATTTTAAGGTTTTAAGCGGTTAAGGTTTTTACAATCAAAACGATATCACAAAGGATTTACTCATTTCAAACGCTTGAAATTTAATTTTTGCTTTCTATAATAAATAGGTTTTTGTTGTTAAGATACTCTTTTGAATTACGGTATATTTACTGTTTTGAGATATATTTAATTTGAAAAGAAGCTATTATGTGATTGCCTGATTAGTATAGGCTACATTTTATTTAAATCACGTAAGTTAAGCCACGGGAAACCATTGTTACTAAAATGTCAATACGTGTGATTAGTAAACAGGAAGCACTGAATTTGATACATCTTTATAATAATAATAATAAAACCAATTTATTTGTCTTCAATTATTCAACATAATAATAGTTACATTGTAGGTACATTTCTTATACAACATATTTAATCTTAGACAAAGCGGCTTGTGACTCAGAAGTCGCAGAAAAACCACGACCCCTGCTATTCTGTCACCACCTTTTCCACACATAGCATTCCTATAAATAATGACATCGTGCAGCTATATAATATTTAAATATTTCTTCTTCTTTATTTGTCTCTTGAGGAAAAAACCCAGATACATTAGTTATTATTTGATTTTAAAGGATTTATAAGTAGTAAAAATAAACACAAAGTAACAGTGAAATGTTCAAGATCGTTTACTCCCGGTAAAAACAAATATGAATTGTTGTATTACTCTTTTGTGTTGGGAGAGATAATTCTGTCTCAGTGACAACAACAATTGGCTCATTGCATATTTAAACTTATATTGTTGTACAGTTAAAGACCAAAAAGTAGCACCAAAGGGCCATATATAATAGGTTGGGGAAAAAGTCTTTTCGTATTTTTGTATGAAAAGTCAAGACATTTTTTTCAAAGTTTATTTACATTTCTTTACAATATATATGTACCGTTTTGTTGAATAACTTTCTGCCAGTTTGTGGGCAGAGACATTATCCCGTTACTGTAGAAACTTTGAGACTTCTGATCAAAAAAACGGGACAAATAGTTTTGGCAGTCCTCTCTTGAGGTCAACCTTACAGAACCTAAAGAATTCTGCAGAGACCGAAACAGGTGAAAATCTGAAGGCGCAAGGTCAGGGCTATGTGGTGGATGCACTAGGACCTCCCAGTCGAACTCTCTTAATTTTTACTGAGTGGCTAAAGATGTGTGTGGTCTAGCGTTATCGTGATGAAAGACCACACCCTTCCTGTTGATCAATTCCGGCCGTTTTCTCTCGACTGCTTCCTTTAATCTCATCAGTTGCTGGCAGTAAAGATCAGAATCGATGGTTTTGCCGGGCGGTAAAAGCTCATAATAAACAATGCCCTTCCAATCCCACCATACACACAGCATCACCTTATTTCGTGTTAGGCCAGGTTTGGCCACAGTCTGTGAAGCCTGGCCAACTTTCGACCACGACCTTTTTCGCACGTTCTTGTCGTACGTGATCCACTTTTCATCGCCAGTTATCAATCTCTTCAAAAACGGCTCGGTTTCATTACGTCTCAATAATGAATCGCAAATGAGTACACGGTTCATTAAGTTTCTTTGAGTGAGCTCGTGTGGCACCCAAATATCGAGCTTTTTTGTATAACCAGCTTTCTTCAAATGGGTCAAAACTGTTTTGTGGTCAATTCCCAGTTCTTCAGCTACATCGTAACTACTAATATGCCGATCTTGCTCCACTCTTTCAAAAATGGCGTCCATTTTATTCGTAACAGGGCGACCAGAGCGAGGTGCATCTTTAACATCAAAATTTCCGGACTGAAAACGTTTGAACCAAATTTGTGCTACTCTTACTGACACTGCATCAGGTCCATAAACATCACAAATTTTTTTCACTGCTTGAGTTGCATTTTTGCCTTTTTTATAATAAAATTTTAAAATGTATCGAATTTCTTCATTAGATTCACTCATTTTTACGGAGAGAAAAACAAATGAAAAATAGCGGAAAACCACTTTTTTTTATTTTTTTCTTTTCTTTATAATGGAACCTTTTTAATGTTACTAAAACCAGCCAGACACAAATAGTACAGTCAAAAAAAATTTATAATAAGTTTATACCTACGTTATGCGAAAAGACTTTTTCCCCGACCTAATATATCGTAACACACCCTTACGCTTTTGACACAGAGACGTGTTACAATATATGGCGCTTTGGATTTTAAACACTCAGGGACTTAATACAAAAGAAGATCTAAAGTTAAACCAAGTTTAAAACTAATCCCCCCCGACAGGTCTCCACCTTGTCGTGGTGGGGGGGTTGAGTACCTCCCAGTAGGGCGCAGAAGGCGCTAGGGAAAAGGTAACACCCAGAGGTTGGCGACTCTGCCCTTAGTTCTGACTACCGGGGGGAAACTAAGAGGGACCTATGGAGGGCGCAGCGGGCCCGTCCAGCAGCGCCAGTAGGGTCTTAGGCAGTGGGGGCAGGGGGCCCCTGCTGTCTAACCATGGACCCTCCGAGAAGTCAGCCAAACACGCTATGGTTGCACAAGGAGGTACAAAGGGCGCGTCCACTGCGTCTCTCTGAGGAGGTCCTCCCGGTTTTAGTCCAGGGGACGTTGGCCGTAGGCGGGGTGTCAGAATCTGCAACCCAGGTACTGGCCCCCGCCTTATTCTCAACAAACGGCGAGCGGCGTCGGAAGATTTTTAGTGGGTATTACTGCTGGCAGCCTTGTCTGCCGGTGTTGAGCCCCACACCACTTTTCGGTCCTCCTTTGGCCGGAAGGCAGTGCGTAAACGCATTTTGTTACCGACATAAAAAAAAAAAAAGTTTAGAACTAATGCTGCAACATTTATTTGATAAAATAAAGACATTAATAGTTTTAATCCTGGTCTAGCGTTAGCTCTTGTTTTGTAATAAGACGCTGACTGTATAGTTAGCATAGTTTCAATTGACAACAGCAGCCGCTTGTAACTTGCGCCAGTGGCAGCCAGTCGCACTACCGTTACTCAATGACCCGCGGCGAGGCGGTGAAATCGTCCGCACCGCCGCCGCGCCGCAGCCGCGAGCCGAAAACGAAAGTACATGGACCTGACGCGCCTGCCTCCCGAGCCTTAAGAACCGACATCTTTTTACGGCATCCGAGCCAGATACATAAATACATACATATATCTACAGTCCTCATATCCTAGCATTGTCCCTGTTGCCCTTTACTTAAGCTTACGGCTCAGGTTCTGCTCGTTAGATTTTGGGCTGGATTTCAGTTAATGCCGTCTGACCACCGCAACCCTTTTTTTTATTATCGTAGGTAAAAAAATGCTGTCTACGCACTGCCTCCCGGGCAATACCGAGAAGGGAGTGTGGGGCTCACTGCGGCAGACGCGACCACCGCAGTCCTACCCACTAAAAACTTCCGACGACGCCCACCGCTGTTGAAAAGGGGCGAGGCGCCAGTGCCTGGGTTTATAGCTTCTGGCACCCCGCCCGCGGCCAACGTCTCCCAAATCAGAACCGGGAGGTCCTCCTCAGATAGGCACGATGTGAAGCGCCCCCCTACCTCCTTGTGCGGCCATGGCGTAACTGGCTGACTTCTGGGAGGCCACCGCAACCCAGAGGGAACCCCAATTCTATGGTTAAACCAGCTGTCAGGATATTGGAAGACACCGACTGTTCGGTGCAATGCCCCCGAACACCTGATCTAGCACTTTTCGCCATAAGCGACGTTTAGGTATCAGTCCGGCATCAGATATCATTCGCGACTCGCATATCACTTATCATTACTTAATTAGTCATAATCAATAAATTGTATTTTATCGGGAATACAAGAGTTATCAAAGGAATCATTTCGTATCATTTTAGCATACCTCAGCACTACCCCGCACATTTTTTGGTCCTTCGAGCTTAGTAGCAGGACCTCGCGTTTCGGGAATTGACTCTTGGAATTCGGGGTGAACCAGTGCAAAGCAGTGTTAAGTAGTGCTGAACATTATCAGTTATCAAGTGCTTCATATCAATCATCAAGGTATCAAGGATAGCAGGCAGCTGAAGTTGGCAGAGATCAAGTAAGATCTTTCTAGTTTTATATCAGTTACTTAGTCATTTATTTTAAAATGGAAGACATTTACGCTGCACAAGCAGAGCTCTTCTCTGTGATGGAGAAGCTTTATATCAACATGAAGAAGGATGGGATTGAACGGAAAAGCGTACCAACATATTTTGATAGAAAGAATGAAACATTGGAGTCGTATTGGGGAGAGTATCAAAATAATCATAGGAAGCTTTTACCATTTGAGGATAAGGAGCGTCCGTATTTCGCTCGCAGGGAGTATGATTCTACGGAAACTCTCTATAGAGAGTTAAGAAATTATATTGCTAGGGAATCTGCTCAAATATCGCAAAAAAAAACGCCAAAACCCAACGTTCTTAGTGAAGTGGCAGGTAAAGGCTTGTCACAGGAGGTAAGGTCGGAGACGAGGATGAGAGTTGAGGAGGCTGGGGAATCTAGCGACAAACGGTCTACGGGATCTTCAAGTAAGTTAGACGAAATGTTACATAAGCAGGCAGTAAACTTTAAGGCATTTATGAGAACGGCAAATAGCATCGATGTAAGTTCAATTGCGGAAAAGTGGAAATTCGAAGATGCATTAAAACAGGTGCAATCGCGATGGTCAACTATTGATTCCCTTCACTGGGAGATCGATGGCATTTTGGATGGCAGTAGCGAGGATTATGAGGACGCTTTTACTCATCATGAAGCAATATTCAACAATTTGAAGGAAGCAATCAACACAAAATTGTGGTCAGTATCCCACAGAGAACATATCATGCCACAGGTAGATATACCAGTTTTCACAGGCAACTATCATCAATGGGTCTCTTTTAAGAATCTTTTTAAGGAAGCCGTGCATCTAAATCCATCTTTGTCGCAAGCCCAGAAGATGCAGTATTTAAAAGGGAAAATCAGAGGAGACGCTGAGCGACTAATCCAACATTTGCAGATAAGTTCTGAAAATTACAATACTTGTTGGGATATTTTAAACCATCGCTATGAGAATAAAAAATTGATATTTTCGTCGCATCTCAACATAATTTTAAGCCTTCCAAATATGCAAAATCAGTCCCTAATATTAATAAAAAGAATGCATGACGTTACTAAGGAAAGTTTAAACGCAATAAAGAACCTTGGAGTTGACGTAAGCTCTTGGGATCCTATCATAGTCCACATACTTACGCAAAAATTAGATCATGAAACTCATTCTGATTACGTCGAATCTTTAAAGCAGCCTAGAGAGTTGCCGGTGTTGCAAGAACTTTTGGATTATCTTGAAATAAAATTTACTATGCTGGAACAATCAAGAAGGAAGCAAGATACTATCACTCAAAAAACTACTTACCAAAGCGCGAATAACAACTTTTCAGTTTCGAGAAAGCCGCAATTTATGAATTATAATCTGAACAATAGAAATTACGCAAATAACAACTTAAATAATCACTACTCTAACAGGCAGTCTCCCAGGCCATTAAATAAATCATATCATGCATCATCATCAAATATAAAATGTCCTCTATGTAATTTAGAACATGGGCTTTTTAATTGTTTAAGTGTTAGTGTCGTGTGTAGTGCGCGAAAGCAGAGTACGGCTGACCGACGGCCTAGTGTTAGTGGGTTGAGTGAGCGACATCAATCAATGGTGGACATCGCGACTTCGCCAATCGTGACCAAGCGGGTTTATATTGACACTGATGAATCTCAATTATAATAATTAGGACATAATATTTGCATTCAGCACATTAGTCGATTTTGCACAATAATAGTTTATAGCTAATATTATAATTAAAATACAATATTTAGTTTGTATAAAACGAAACTAAAACGAAATGTATTAAATTCGTGATGCCTAACGTCAGACAGGCAAACTCTACTATTATGGTAAAGGAGGATGAGTTGACCCTTGTGGATACTACCAAGTTTTTAGGGATTACTTTAGACTCTAAGCTACAGTGGGGCCCACATATTGGTGAATTGTCGAGTAGACTTAGCTCTGCAGCATTCGCGGTAAAGAAAATTCGCCAATTAACAGACGTTGTAACAGCTAGGCTAGTTTATCATAGCTATTTCCATAGTGTTATGTCCTATGGTATTCTTCTGTGGGGTTGTGCCGCAGACATTCAAACTATATTTGTGCTGCAGAAGAGGGCTATTCGAGCAATTTATAATCTCCCGTGGACATTCACTAAGGGAAAAGTTTAAAGAAATTGGTATTTTGACAGTGGCCGGCCAATTCATTTATGATAACCTGGTTTATGTACATAAGAATACTGATCAATTTAGTAAGAAAAGCTGTATACATAACCTGAACACAAGGAATAAGCATAAATTAGTTGTACCTGCCACTAGGCTCCAAAAGATAAACAAATCTTTTAAAGGTCAATGTGTACGATTCTACAATAAAATCCCAAGCAACATACAGCAATTGAGCCTAAATAAATTTAAATTAACCATAAAACACAAGCTGTCTTCAAAGGGATACTATTCTATTAAAGACTATATGGCAGATAAAAATGCTTGGGATTAAACTGCCGTTTCAAACAGGCTATTCTAATATGAATGACTTGAAAAAATAAATATTGTTAAGGTTATGTTATATTGCATTGTATAGCTTCACAGACAAATGAAGATTGTAATTCTAGTACCAAACTAATGGACATATTTAAAAGAGCATAGCCTGTGAGTTTCTTGCCAGTTCTTCTTACAGAGCGGTGGCTCGGAACTGGCACTTAGATTCACTTACACTTAATTATTTTTTGTTTTTAAATTGTTTTTTTGCATGTAAGTGAATCTAAGCTTCGTGATTTAGTGTAATATTATTTCGATTGTATTTTTTTTTCATTTGTAATCATGACGTTTTCAAGTACTATGTATAATAGTTTATGAAATAAATAATTTTTTTACTTTACTTTACTTTACTTTGTATATTATTGTTATAGTTTTTGTTTGTTGCATTTGTAACGTCTTATTTCATCTCATTGTTTATTATCTTTCTGGGTCGGGAGCATGTTCGGTGCAATGCCCCCGAACACCTGATCTAGCACTTTTCGCCATAAGCGACGTTTAGGTATCAGTCCGGCATCAGATATCATTCGCGACTCGCATATCACTTATCATTACTTAATTAGTCATAATCAATAAATTGTATTTTATCGGGAATACAAGAGTTATCAAAGGAATCATTTCGTATCATTTTAGCATACCTCAGCACTACCCCGCACACCGACACTTGTTACTGCTGCGAGCTGCTGATTAATACATTTATTATCAAGCAAGCTATTATTTGCTATTAAATTCAAATTCATATTCATTTTTTCAAGTTTGGCTCAAAAGAGCTCTTATGAACGTCAAAACTTGAAAACTAGCGCGCCCATTCACTGCGGGCGGGAGCTTGATCGTAAAAGAACGGGCAAGAAAATTGTCAAGGTTAGTTTTTTCTCCCGCCAGTTACATTAGTAAAGATTAGTGATTGGGAGGAGAAGACCACGTAAGACCTTCCATGACCAAATTCAGAAAATTTTGGAGAAAGGGCAGGTCAAAAGTTCCCTACACCGACGGGCGTGTATGAGGAGGCTAATGAGTGCGAATGAAGCTAAAAGTGTGTGCCAAGATCGTAGCAAGTGGAAGGATGTGATCTCTGCCTACCCCTACGGATAAGAGGCGTGACATAATGTATGTATGTAAGCTATTATTATAACGTTAGCCGCATTTTAGCTAATGGCTAATATATTGCCGTATTTGTCTAACATGCTTGTGAAAACTTACAGGAAACCATTTGTTATGGTAATATAAGAAGAGAGGAAGGACGAGAAGAGTAATGAGCATACATTTTGGCAGGTGGAGGATAGAGTACGACCCAGGCGTCGCGACGGGGGGGGGGGCAGAGGGGGGCATGGCCCCTGGCGGCACTAAGATAGCGCCATGAATTTTAAAAACAAAATTTATAAGAGTATCTCAGATCGAGTATATCCACGGTGAAGCTAACAAACTTAGCAAACATATCGATATATATAAACAAAAACATATAATAGTTTTTAAGTAATGCTAAAGTGGATAAGTAATTTGTTAAAGAAGTAAGCCCATTTCCATTTATGAAGCAGACAGGTAAGGTTTAGTCATTCTCAGAAACTACAATGAGCGGCAAAAACACGAAACTAGAACACCGAATGTGGCGCCTTACAAGAGGCATATAGTACATAGTCATTCAAATTAGCACTTTCAAGCCGCTCAACTAATCCGACCCAAAAGCTTCAAGCTTTCTGAAGCACGGAAGTCACGAAATACGTTCCAGGATGGAGAAGCTTCAAATACTTTTGAGATGAAAGTACAGAAAATCTGAACCGGCACCTCGGCCACCACGGTCAGTCCATTTAGGGCATACTCCACCACGCAGACCTAGTCAATGTATGTTGTTAGATTTTTTCAAGTTGGTCAAGCGGACCTTTATTTGGCTTAGGCCTTTGTAGAGATACATACATACACTCCCGCCTGTTTCCCCGTAGGGGTAGGCAGAGGCATGTTATACGTCCACACTTCGCCGATTACATTGTCAGTCCCACGTAATAGGTGGCGAGCCTATTGCCGGGATCTGTTAAGTTCGCCAGAGCCTCGTCTGTTGATTAGCAGGTGCACCACTTGCAGGTGAGGGTGGTTTGGGCTCCTTAGATATTAGTAGGATCCTTATACACTTTATTAATGATAACTGGGACCAACGGCTTAGCATGCATTCCGAAACACGGAAGATACGGAATTGTTTCCAGCGTCGAGAAGCTTTAAAAGCTATTGAGATGAAAGCATTGAAATGCTGTTATGTAAGCTGTATGGGCACTCCGGCCCACGGGTTGTCTGTCTGTTTGTCACCGTGCACGTGGTGTTGTATCATCAGCGGCGACTTTCGCGAGGCCGTTGACCCGCACCGGCAGCCGCAGGTGTCGTGACGACCGATAGACGACTATTATTAGAAATTTGATAGAAATGATCAATGATTATTTCCTTTTAATTAAAATTCAAAAACTCCGGACAATTATTAAATGGCTGGACATGTTTTATTTGGACATGCTGAACTTCAACTACTGACTCGATAGACATACATAATATCACGCCTGTTTCCCCGAAAGGGTAGGCAGAGGCATATTATACGGCCACATTTCGCCAGTTATTTTGTTGGTCCCACGTGATAGTTGAGAACTTTTATGGTCGCCAGAGTCTCGTACGTTAATCGGCAGGTGCACCCCTGGCAGGTGAGGTTGGCATTGGCTCTTTAGATCCCCCCCACGGTCCCCCACTGGTCTTCACCTTGTCGTGGTGGGGGGGGGGGGCTGAGTGCCTCCCGGTAGGGCGCAGAGAGCGCTAGGGAAAAGGTAACACCCAGAGATTGGCGACTCTGGGTGCTCTTAGTAGTCAGTACTAAGAGCCGGGAGGGAAACTAAGAGGGACCTGTAGAGAGCGCAGCGGGCGTGCCAAGAGGGCCCGGCAAGCAGCGCCAGGAGGGTCTTAGACAGCGGGAGCAGGGGGCCTCTGCTGTCTTAGTCTAGGTGGTTTGGCAGAGCCGGGTGTATGGCTTCCTGTTATGAGATCTGCCCAATTTATTCAAAGCCAAGCCCAAAGCTTCTTCTTCTTTATCTTAGCGTTATCACGGTTGCTGCCTTACTGGCCCGGGGTCCGCTTTCCTAAATCTTCTCCTCCACTTCGCACGGTATTCGGCATCCTTGGTCGATACGCTATTGGCACGCATGTCATCCCTTACGACGTCAAGCCAGCCTTTCCTGGGCCTGCCCGATATTCCTCGGCCGGGCGGCGTTGCCATGGCCAGATATTTGTTCCCAACGTAGTTCGATTTTCGTAAAACGTATTTGAATAGCTTACAGCTGTATTTATAACATAAAAAATCTTGCTAATTACAAGATTCCATATAATAGCTGGCATAAAATTATTTAAATATTAAAATATTTTAAACTAAGCTCCTTAAATAACCGTCGAGTTTTAATTGATGTACTTTTTGTTTCCAAAATATTTAATAACACGATTGACTGCCCTCAACTCTTGAGTAAGTTTAATATGCGTGTTCCAGTGCGATATCCCCGTAAAAGAATTACTCCTCTTGTAAGACCTTTTCGGAAAACAGTGTTTGGATCAAATTCTCCTGTTCCCAGAATGTGCGTAGCCGTGAATGAATTAAGTGATGTTATTGATATTTACTCTGACTCACCTAGTAGGCTCCGTCGTGCTGTCATTCTACATTTACAACAATAAGTTGCATTGCTGCTTTTTAAATCAAAGCGGCGCGTTAGCTCGACATGGACATTTGCAGAGTACTAAGGCTGACTATAGCCTAACGTTCTGATTGTTAATTATTAAGTTTTATTTTTATTGTTCTCCATATTGTAGGTATTGGAATATGTTGTATTTACCTGTAATTGTTTGTTACATTAATTATGCCTCTGTACATGAGTTTAGTTTTAAGAAATAATGTAAATAAATGTTGGTAAATCTAATAAATAAATATTTAGGTCTAACATGACTTAAGGACATATGATAAACTTATCCACAGCGTAAAGTGCCTTGTTAAGTCTGGAAGGGTTCGTTATCTTACTCACTTATCTAAATTCTGACCTCTGTGAACATTGCTTTACTTCGGTGATCGTTCAGATCGCCCAGCACCTTGGAGTTAGGAGACCTTTACAGCTAACTATTGTTGTCAAATTATTATTTAGAGAAGCGGAAATAGGCTCGCCATCTATTATGTGGGATTAACAAGAAAGAATATTATATTTATTATAAAAATTGCTATGCTATCGCATTAGGTTAAGACACCTGTAATGGTAGCATAAGATTATAAATAAATAAATAATAACAATCATTGGCTAACTGTGGGTGTATATTATGCATCTGCCTACCCTTTTGCAAAAACAGGCGTGATTTTATGTAAAGGTCGTGGGTTCCATTATCACGCAGGACAAATCTTTGCGTGATCATGAATATTTATTCTGCTTTGAGTGTTTTCCTCTGTATGTTAAGTTTGTATTTAGTTACTTTCAAACTGTTTGAACATTATAAAGTTTACACACTATTCTAATTTATATATCATACATGTAGTTTAGAAATAAATAAATAATAACTGAACAGCTATTAGTAGTGCATTAATTCACTTTCAGCTAGAGGTGCGCTGCGCGTGCGCTGGTCGCGTTTCTCCGCGCCGGACGCAGCCGCGCGGACGAATACATTCACGACAGAACGCCGCGCATTCCATACGGCTATCTAGAAATACTTCTGGATATTTTGTATACGAATTTCTTGAGTTTTGAGACTGCCTTACAAAATACTTTATCTTTATTTTGAATCATATTCGTATAATCTCATAAGGTTTGAAGTTAGAGCTCAGCCTTACGTTCGACTTTACGTCATTTTCGTGTTTTCCAGTAGGACATTCTCTCACAAAGTACAGGATCTATTAGTCCAGGTCATGGACAGAGTTTTTGCCAAATTTTATACAAATCCGTTTTCTAGTATTCCGTTCTATTGACGCTTCCGTTGACAAGAAGGTAGGCATCTACTTCTGCCAGCGTATTGGCCTGGCAATCCAAAGATGAAGTGTTGCCAGCATTCTTGGCAACATACCCATGGGCCCACAGTTGGAAGAAATCTTTTATTTATAGTTCTTTTTTAGTTTTTATTATGTAAGTAAATAGGTAGTATTCATAATTATTACAATAATGTTACTTGTATTCAATGTTCATTAGTTGTTTTGTATAAAAGAGTGAAAATCATCTTCAAAAACTTTCGCATCAACTGTAAAAGAACCACCTTTTTTTGTTTATCACGTACATATAAGTATTATGTCTTTTGGGTGTATAGGGCTTCTACCAAGATCTGAGGAGCCCCAGCTCACCTCACCTGCAAGTGGTGCATCTGCTGATCAACGAACGAGGCTCTGGCGAACATAACAGTTCCCGTATAATATGCCTCTACCTACCTCTTCGGGGAAACAGGCATGAATATGTATGTAAAATAAAAACTTTTATTTGCCACAAAACATGGAACATATAAATGATCTTAATTTAAAATAGCTGGATCAGCGTGTTTTTTTTTGGGCAATGCAAAAAATATTTATAAGATTAATATCTGAATAATAATTGACGACCGACAAGGCGTGGTGGCGAGTATACCCGCACTCCGCTCCTAAAAGAATTGGGTTCAATTCCCACACAGGACAAATCTTAGTGTGCATGAACATGAATATTTGTTCTTGTCTAGGTGTTTTCCCATGTATATTAAGTATGTATTTACAAAAAATATATATTCATATATTTTTATCCGTTATTTAGTGTCAACAACACAGTCATGTTAAACAATGATACTTATCTTGGAACTATATAATTGGTTAATACTATATTGTAATTGTAAAAAAATATTTATTTATTTATAAAAATATTAATGTAAATTTTAATATAGAATGAAAATCTCGTTCTCGGCTCAAAACACAGTACAACCCAGCAAATTTAAGAATGTCTATCGCAAATGATTTGCTCACATTTTTTTTATTATAAAAAGTTTCGTTAATTTTACTTTCAGCCATCTCCGATTTGCTACAAAAAACTGCAGTCAATGACCACACAACAAAACATTAAATCATGTTTAAAGAAAATAAGTATTAAATAACGTTCCTACTGCGTTTTGTTCGAGTGGGTAATGATGCCTTAATAATATGATTATATGGAACGAGGTGACAGTATGAGTATAACGCACTATAGTGTAACGCGAGCATTATCTAAATGTCTTCAAGTTATGTCAGACACATTTTACCCGAGAAGGTCTTCTTCTTCTCCTTTTTAATAATGGCTTCGTGAGGTTTGCACATTAAATGAGAATGAGTGGTGATAAAGATGATAAATGGTAAATGAGATCCCCTCCCCCTAAGCCCCTTGAGTCCTCAGTAAAGATGTGGGACTATACTGAGATCTCACACGGACTTCTTGAGAGAATTTGAAAAGTTATGTTGCACTGTTTTATTTCATTTACCAACACTCATGTACGTTTACAAACACTTAACGGTTAATAATCCACCGTTATTAAACATTAATGTTAGAAATATCACAAATTTTAGAAAATAAAACAAAACTGGGGACATGACGCTTCACTTTCCCGCCAAGAAGTCCCCCGAGAAGGTCGTAATAACATTCAATTTCTTTTTTTTTGGAACACTTTACTGGGGTATGATTGTGTCTTGATTATGTCGGACTTTACTTGACTAGACTTAGACTCTGACGAAGTAAATCACGAAAACTCTGCCTTAGTAATCAAGTTATGATTTATCAAATTGTTTGCCATTGGGTAATAAGTACTTTAAACGAGTGCGTCCATATCAAAGCGAAGTAAAGTCGTAAAATGTATTTTATTTAGTAAAATCTTAATTTTTGCACAATTTATAGTACTATTAATTCCCTAACATCTAGAAGATTCCATTTCATAGAGTTACCCATAGATATATTACGCAAGTATCACGATTTATTGTAGTATCCATTGTATTACTTAGGTAAATACTTGTTTACACGATGCAATAAAGATTTATGATTTATATTGAATTCAAGCGTGCAGACCTAATGTGACCCAACGGCCGATATTTAGTGGCGGGAAATCCAAACTAATTCATTGACACTGATGCCGCTGATTATAACTGTTTTATACAAGAAATCCTTTATGTTACAGTATTTAAAAAACAACAACAGACGCGTGCGCACTATAAGTAGCGGCGGCACAACCCCGACAGTTCGAATACGCGAATCAGACGCATTTGCGTTATCTATTGTATATATCATCATCACCACCTCAGCCCATTAACGTCCCACTACTGAGCACGAGCCTCCTCTCACATACCAAGGTGCGAGGGTATTGGGTCATCATACTCCACCACGCTGACCCAGTGCGGATTGGCTGAGGCAGGTGTATGGCGTCCTGCTGTTAGAATTATACAAGACGCCCAATTAGGCCTCTAACATGGCTTAACGACTACCACATTTAGTGATAACCGGGACCAACGGCTTAACGTGCCTTCCGAAGCACGGAAGCGTGATCGTGGTGATCGTTTCCGACCACCGAGCACCGCGGAGCTACGAGCGCTTCATTATGTATACATATATAGGGTGTATAGGGATCCTACCTAGACCTAAGAAGCCCAAGCCAACCTCATCTGCAAGTGGTGCACCTGCCGATCAACGGACGAGGCTCTGGCGAAAGTGAGGGCGTATAATACGCCTCTGCCTACCTCTTCGGGGACACAGGCATGAATGAATGTATGTATGTATGTATATATATATCTGTGGAGATACCCATACTGGAAACATGCTAAGCAGTATCGGCGTCTATGGGCCAACCTATGCGTTATCGAGATCGCATAACGGCGCGCGGCCCGTTACCGCGCACGCGAGCGGCACACATAGCCGGCCTTCTGCTATATTCACACTCCCGTACTCACTACCTACCAGTACATACATACATACATTTACGCCTGTTTCCCTGAAGGATTAGGCAGAGGCATATTATACGCCCACACTTCGCCAATTATATAGTTAGTCCCACGTAATAGGTAGCGAGCCTATTAACCGGGCACTGTTATGTTCGCCAGATGTCGTTCAGGTGAGGTTGTCTTGGGTTCCTTAGGTCTTGGTAGGATCCCTATACACCTCTCTATTACGGTTGCAGTAAAAGTATCGGGGAATGGAATAAATCCACTGTTTACATAGTAATGTTCCATACATTTTTAAATAGTTATGTTTTGTCACTTCCTTGATTCCCGAAATTTTCAGTGCCGCCCTCGTATATACCAGTTTATGTGGTATATCATAGAGAACTTTTATACCCGACTTTGAATGACATTCACAGTACCATATTTATTATCGCTCTTCGTCGTTCCTAAACACAGTTATGTTTACAGGAAATGCTAATAAATAATGCTAATAATTCTTCCGAAATTCATTCACTGCCCGTGGTGCACAATTGTGGAATAAGTTGCCAAGTGATGTCCGGGACAGTCCGTCAATTGCGTCTTTTAAGACAAACTTAAAGAAGCACTTGCTATCGAGCTAGTCATTATGATTTTGTTTATTTTTTATTTTTCTTTGTATTTATTTATGTATATATAAGTAGGTTTATATATCTGATATGTATCTTATATCATATTTTTGTATATGTATATGTGTAATATTATCTTATTGTAGTGTGTTATTAATGCCCGCTAACTATCTCTCCCACTTCAGTTAGGGTTGACTGGAAGAGATTTCTTTTAGAAATAAGTCCACCTTTGTACATCGTCTTTTTCACATAAGGTTTTTTTTGTTATTGTTTGTTTTTTTGTGCAATAAAGAATATATATATATATAAGGAAAAATTGTCGCGCTTCGGTTAGCAATGTAAAGTAGAATATACATAAGGCGAACTTAATGCTGCAAGGCATTCTCTACCAGTTAACCTTTGGGTTAGCAGAAAAGTATGAGGCAGTACGAATAAGAAAACATATAAACTTACATAGAATTAAATAAGTGTTATTAATAAACGGAATATAATAAACTAAACCTCTAAAAAAAGCTTTTTTGATCATCAAAAATACTGAGTGAGCATCTAATAGGTGATTAGGTGCTCAATCAGTATTTTTGATGTACAAAAAGGTTAGGTTAGGTTGGCAATTTATTAATTTTGAAGACACGTTAAATAACACCCTTAATAAACTACATATACCTATACACAAAATAAATAGTAATTATAATATGAAGACTCAATTAGATGATAACTCCTCAAGATAGTATTCTTTAAGCAACCCTTTAAAAGTAGGCTTGTCTCTGCCAACCTAATATCAATAGGATAATATTTTGAAGATGAATGAGAATAGAGGTTAGAGAGTTGACTGGTTTTACCAAGGTCGCTGGTACTGCGGGCAACAACACATCTTAATTACTTAAAAAACTACCTACTTTGTACAATATTCTCGAGCTACTTTTTGATTAATATATTAAATAATTTGCTTAAATTTTTTAAGAAAATAATAGCATTGTCCGTTTAGCATATTTAGCCAGTGTGAAGTAAAAAAAAATAATAATATATATTTCATAGTAAATGAGAATCATCATCATCTCAGCCCATAAACGTCCCACTACTGAGCACGAGCCTCCTCTCACATACCAAGGTGTGAGGGTATTGGGTCTTACTCCACCACGCTGACCCAGTGCGGATTGGCTGAGGCAGGTGTATGGCGTCCTGCTGTTAGAATTTATTAAGCCGCCCATTAGGCCTCTCATTTCAGCCCATATACGTCCCACTACTGAGCACGAGCCTCCTCTCACATATCAAGGTGTGAGGGTATTGGGTCATACTCCACCACGCTGACCCAGTGCGGATTGGCGGAGGCAGGTGTATGGCGTCCTGCTGTTAGAATTTATCAAGCCGCCTATTAGGCCTCTAACATGGCTTAACGACTACCACATTTAGTGATAACCGGGACCAACGGCTTAACGTGCCTTCCGAAGCACGGAAGCGCTCGATATCAAATGCCACACAAACGGTCACCCATCCAAGGACTGACCTCTGTAAACTCTGCTGTACTTCGGTGATCGTTTTCGACCACTGAGCACCGCAGAGCTACGAGCGCTTCATTAGGCCTCTAACATGACTTAACGACTACCACATTTAGTGATAACCGGGACCAACGGCTTAACGTGCCTTCCGAAGCACGGAAGCGCTCGATATCAAATGCCACACAAACTGTCACCCATCCAAGGACTGACCTCTGTAAACTCTACTGTACTTCGGTGATCGTTTCCGACCACCGAGCACCGCAGAGCTACGAGCGCTTCCTTAATGAGAATGAGTGGTGATAAAGGTGAAAAATGGTCAATGAGATGCCCTACCTCTAAACCCTTTGAATCCTCAGTAAAGATGCGGGACTATACTGAGATCTCACATGGACTTCTTAAGAGAATTTGAAAAGTGATGTTGCACTGTTTTGTTTCATTTACCAACACTCATGTACGTTCACAAACACTTAACGGTTAATAATCCACCGTTATTACACATTAATGTTCGAAATATCACATTTTTTTGAAAATAATACAAAACTGCAGTCATGAATGACGCTTCACTTTCCCGCCAAGAAGTCTTCTTGCCAAGTTTTTAAACAATTTGTTTATTTTTTTATAACTTTAATATCTTAAAGTTATAAAAAAATAAACAAATTGTTATAGCTAAAACCAATGGGCACACGCGTTGATTTCTATTTCATATATTTTGTTTTGTTGCATGTTTTAAACATTGTCATAGACAATTTTTTGCGGGTTTTAGGTACATAGATAGACTTTTGGTAAAATTATTTACTAGTTTTCGCCTACGATTTAGTTTATTTATAATACGTAATGAATGCATATAAAATTACGGAAAAGTTTTTTTAATTTGACACGTCATAACCTTCTGCCTGATGGCAAGCAGCCGAAGCAGTCCATAAAAATTAAGACGCTTCATACCGTAAATTAAGCATGGTACAAAGCGCACCCTCTCATGACGGCCTGCTTAAATTCCGATTCCCGCCCCTCTTTAAACACATTGTTCATTATTTTCAGTTATATTTATATTACACTAGCGGTCGCCCGCGGGTCCGCCCACGTGGATGTCGGTTACCTCTGCAAAATGCCTACCAGGGAAAAACACGGTCAACAAAATGATTCGCAGGTCAATTCACAGACACCGACACTAACATCGACGACGCAGTCATTATCCGCAGGCTGCAGAGATAGTCTTTATGTGGATGTTAAAGTTGTTAATGATGAAAATATTTAAATGTAAGTAATAATTAGTGTGCCAAGATTGTAGCAAGTGGAAGGATGTGATCTCTACCTACCCCTACGGATAAGTGGCGTGACATTATGTATGTATGTATATTATGATACGCATAGATTTTGCCAAGCCTATATCCACTTATCCGAAACATTAATGTTTGCCAGAGCCTCGTCCGTTAGTCAGAAGGTACTACTTGCAGGTGAGATTGGCTTCGGTTCCAAATATCTTGGCACGATTCCTATTCACCCAACAAACGAATAAACAAGTACTAAAAATATATTGCAATCATTTGATTCTCACAGAAGTCGTAAAAGTCGACGAAGAAAAATCCAACCGGATGATGGGCAGCAGCGTCATCCTGCCTACTGGCTTGAACTGCGATCACTAACTCGCTTGCCCAGCAGTGTGGTTATGGGCAAATAGCCCCAACATCACTACATAGTATAAAACAAAGTCGCCTTTTCTGTCCCTATATCCCTATGTGCGCTTAAATCTTTAAAACTACGCAACGTATTTTGATGCGGTTTTTTTCCAATAGATAGAGTGATTCAAGAGGAAGGTTTATATGTATAATACATACATAATATAGTAGTGAAACACTGTCAATTTGTGAGATTTGTGATGTAATGTCGTAATTCAACTCACTTTTTTGCGCTTATATTGCAAACGCTGGCCAAACCCTACGTTCCTACGTAGCCTACGTACAACTTATAAAATTCTTCAAAAAAGTCCGCGATGGTATATGTCTATCTCTCAAGAATACCCCACAATAACCAATTTTATCTTTTACTTTTTACTAAAAATAATGGCTTATTAACGAAGCCATTTTAAGTATGTATGACATTAATTCTTATCTAAATAAACATGTTAGTAAGCTTGGACATTAAACATAGATTAAATTTGTCTTTTACATCATGTAATTTCGATCAGTACTTTACAAGATATTAAACGAATAAACTTACGCTAAATCGAAAAATTGTGGTTGCGGCGGTGGTAGGTATTCGCGGCCTATATAGAGACATTCTGTAATTATGTATTATACGTCACTATTCATATTAGCATACCACCCGTGCGAAGCTGGGGCGGGTCGCTAGTAAATTAATAAATAAATATTCTCTTACAATCACACCAGTAATTTGCTTCCAAGATAAGTATCATTAAGAACTTGTGTTATGGATACTAAAGAACGGATAAACTAACAAGCAGTGGACTATATAAGGTAAGGCTGATGTAATAAAAACATATACTATACTCTATTTAATATATTCACAGTCAAACATTTCGTATTTTCCGCTCCGAATGAGAGCCACTCTCGTCTCGCACGTAATTAATTAAAATTTCGGCATAAACCACTCGTTAGTCTAGCTCGGTAAGTGTTACTCTAATTTCTATTTGTCTATTTTGTGCACTGAATATGTTTACAACTTTATTATAATTTGGCTTAATTTCACTTAATGCTTAAGCAAAATAGAAGAAATCGCAAAATTAAGGTATAAAGATTGTCACTTAATGTGTTTATGTATAAAGTCAAAATAATTTATTTAAGTTTGGCTCAATAGAGCTCTTATGAAGGTCAAACTTAAAAACTAACGCGCCCATTCACTGCGGGCGGGAGCTTGATCGTAAAAGAACGGGCAAGAAAATCGTCAATGTTTGTTTTTTCTCCCGCCAGTTACAAATACACATACATACATTCCCACCTGTTTCCCCAAAGGGGTAGGCAGAGGCATATTATACGCCCACACTTCGCCAATAATAAAGTTGGTCCTACATAATAGATGGCGAGCCTATTGCCGCTTACCGGGCACTGGTATGATCGCCAGAGCCTCGTCCGTTGATCGGCAGGTGCACCACTTGCAGGTGAGGTTGGGATGGGCTCCTCAGGTTTTGTTCGGATCCCTATATATCCTAGTTACAAATGTACTTAAATTAAAACATAGTCTACAAAGAAACTAGGGATTCCTACGAAAACTTAAATCATGTACATACAGAGGTGACTTTCGCCGCCTGGGGCTGACTGGAAATTTGCCACCCTTGCATTTTCATTATAAATAAAAAAAAAGCAAAACTTTTTTAATATGTTTTGGTGTTTTAAATGTCGTGATTCAATAAGCTAACTCCCGCCCCTATCCATGTGCCGCCCGGGGCTACATCTCTGCGCTCCCGTCGCTAGGCTACTGATTTATTTATTTATTTAAACTTTATCGCACAAATTAAAATCAAAATGTACAAAAGGCGAACTTAATGCTGCAAGGCATTCTCTACCTTTGGGTTAGCAGAAAAGTATGAGGCAGTACGAAATATACAGTGTTATTAATAAACTACATAGATAGATAGAGACATAAAACGTTTTTTTCTTTTAAATAATGCAAGTTACATAAAAACATATCCCACAAAACCGTTTGACTAGTTTGTCTGTGGGTCAGTCTCTTTTATACTCTTTTATACATTACAACTAATTTCATAAATAAATAAATTATAAATAACATATACTGTTAATGTAACCCAAGGTGTAAAATATTTAATAAATAGTTACGAAAGCGAAGCGCGTAGACTATATTCCGGTACTTTGAGCAGATAATTTAAAACGGAATATAATAAACTGAACCTCTAAAAAATACTTTTTTGATCATCAAAAATACTGATCTAGCATCTAATAGGGGATTAGGTGCTCCATCAGAATTTTTTGATGTACAAAAAGGTTAGGTTAGGTTGGTAATTTATTAATTTTGATGACACATTAAATATGAGCCATTTAAAACTATAATGTATGGCCCTACTCGTAGTAGTATATGAATTTTGAACCTGAAACCTCAGCACGATTGTTTTTGAAAGTGAGGAGGTACTTTCACACGCCGGCGGTGAGGCAAGGCGCGGGCGGTTTCTAGTCGCCACAACGTACGTTCTCATGTGTAAATATAACTAGCTCTTGCCCGCCAGTAGTCACGCTTTTCCTCCCTTATTTTTTAAATACCTTACTAAGCCACTGAAGCATACTGCCTTATTTATTGAAAGTGGTTTTCTGGCTTAAAAAACTTCGCTTATTTTTAAATACCTTGCTACTTATTACTTAAGCATGTACTATTATTTTATGCATTGCAAGCATTATATGCACTGATAACATCTGGTTGATTTTGATAAATTTGTACCTTATTTATGGAAATTAATAATGGCTGCCCTCTAGCATGGTAGCAATTAAGAATACATTGTTTTGCATTGCATGCATTAAGAATGCATTATTTTGCATTGCATGCATTAAGAATACATTATTTTGCATTGCATTTATTAATTACTTAGCACTTTTGACATGAATATATCATATTATTTTTTAATATCTTTTTCTACAGATGCCCCGGCAAATGTAGCTCTGAAAGTGATGTAGTCGTAGAAACAGATTCGGAGAATGACAACAGTCAATATCAAGTGCAGATACGAACTGCATGTTTTGTGAGACTAGTTATTCTAACGACAGACGTGGGTAAGAGTGGATACAATGCCAGTTTCAATTTATGGGCTCAAACAGCCTGTGCATGTCCTGAAGGCGAATATTATATCTAAGAATTCTGCCGTTAGGTTGAGATTACGCTCATACATTTAATATGGCCCCTAGGGCACCCTCACCCTCACCTGATCTCAAATTGCCAAATTTGATTATTTTTACAAAACATTAATTTTTTTTATTTTTCTGTTTTAATTTCATTTATTTTATTGAAAGACGATGATGATGAAAAGAAGATGTAGGTTAATGATGAGGACTTTAACGTGTTTTATACTTAGAGAATAGTATTACGGCCTAGGGAGAAGCCTTATTGATGGAAAGAGTTTTTCCGGCTTTAGAAACCTTTGTAGGAAAAGGAGAATAAACGGATACTCTACAATATTAAACGACTATTGTTTCAGTAATTGTGAATTTGGAATCGCATTAAGCAAACTTTACTGCTGGCAATTTGTAATTAAATTTCGGAGACATGTAAAAGACAACCCTTTTTATAGCAGGATTTCGGTTCATCGAGAGATGGGCTATTGTCAAACGAGAATTCCTTACGTATAATTACTAGTATAATTACTAGTATATTATATAGTCTATAGGGATCCTACCAAGACCTAAGAAGCCCCAGCTAACCTCACCTACAAGTGGTGCACCTGCCGACCAACGGACGAGGCTCTGGCGAACATAACAGTGCCCGGTAAGCGGCAATAGGCTCACCACCTATTACGTGGGACTATATAATTAGCGAAGTGTAGGCGCATATAATGCCTCTGCCTACCCCTTTGGGGAAACAGGCGTGAATGTATTGTATGTCTTATGTTATCTGTGGTATAATCTATCAATTTTAATTACCTATCTCACATTATACTAACTGTAAACTGGCGGCGCCACTAAGATTCAAGGCAGGGTTTTCCTTTGGGGCCCATTGATTGAAATACATAGTAGATGAACGGTACCAGACTGTTAGGTTTTCAATTGCGTGTTGGCAAATGGCTACAATGAATGAGATATAGACTGTATGAATAAAAAAATTAAGTAAATAATTTGTTATATTATGGGTATTTAATGAGAAGCGCTCGTAGCTCAGCAGTAATAAGGTGGTCGGAAACGATGTTCGACTCAAATTTTATATACGGCCTTCCTGGGAGGGGTGACCGTTTTCATCGTAAATTTTCTTAACGCTTTCTTTTCAATCTCGTTGCCTTTTGAAAGCCTCGTTTATGTCACCGACAGACTGATTTACAGACAACTCCCTTCTCCCTAAAGAATCACGACACACTGACTGACAAATCCCCCAGATTGACAAATCTTGAAAAAAATCCACAACAGACCTTTACAAATTCTGACAAGCAACTCGTTTTGCTTTTATTTTTCTATTTTGCTTGATTATGGTACCGCCAAATCTCTGGCATTGTTATTAAATTAAAATACAATTTGTTTGTTAAAATTTGAGGAATCTAAATAATCTTGTTGATCGTGAAGACGTTAAAATATATTTTATTTTATGTAATACTAAATTGGTTGGGAATTCACATTAAGCTACTTGTCCCAGTTATTTAGTAATGTATTTAGCTCTCGCTCCTAAGGTCGAGGGTTCGATTCCCCCGCAGGTCAAATCTTTTGTGCATGAACATGAATATTTGTTCTGGTCTGGGTGTTTTCCTATGTATATTAAGTATGTATTTACAAAAAAAAAAGTATTTAAGTATGTTTATCCGTTGTTTAGTATCCATAACACAAGTTCTTAATGATACTTATCTTGGAACTAAATAATTGGTGTAATTGTCAGAATATATTTATTTATTTATTTATTATTTAATTTGACAAGTTTTGTTGAGTTTTATTTGTAAATTTGTAGTTTGCATATTTGAGAGTTTTTTTAAAATTCTTCTAGTGACGCGAAGGAAGAGTCATTCACCTATTGGTAATTGATTCGCGTGGCCATATCACATATTGATTCATTTGAGTGTCGTTTATGGAAAAACTTGATTAGCACTATAGTGCTGCTGCAACAACAATATTGGTATTGTATTTCCCAGTAATTTCGCTGGCTGTAGCAACTTCCGAGACAGATTTTCGCGTAAAGGGTAACTTTTAAGTTTACAATAGTTGGTCGTTTGGTGGTTTAAAAAGTTTTTTCTAATTTCTAATATTTCAAATGCGAAATTAAAGTAGTAACATTTTACATTGTTTGTCGTCATACGTCGAAACAGTAGAGCAAATTTTGAGGAAATTTGAATGAAAGATAGTCCGAGCTCTAAAGAAGATCGCGCTAGTTTTTAAGTTTTGACGTTCATAAGAGCTCTTTTGAGCCAAACTTGAATAAATGAATATGAATTTTGAATTTTGATCACAGAATACTTTTCGTCTCGATAAAAAAGCGTGTTATAATACTGTTATACACGCAAGTGAAGCTTATTGTATCATAAAAGTGTCATCAAGATTGTTTAAATATCAAAAAGAGGTGCTTATAAAGGTCGACTTATAACTAAGGCTCTCTAACTTGAATGAACTTAAGTGTAGACTTAACCAAGTCTTAGATACAGTGGACTCCCGGTAATTCGACAAACGTATTGCTGGGGACTATCGAATTTGTCGGATTACAGAGTCCTACCACAAATCCCTTATAGTCCGGGTTTTTTTTATCAAGAGTAGCTTGCAATTCAACAAATTACAGCTTAAAATTAAAAGATTATCATAAAGTGGCGCGTTCAAGTTGCAGACTGATTAATCTTGCATTAGCTTTATTTGTGAAGATTTTCCTAAACAATGTTTGTGTTCCCACATTCAAGAGTGATAAGCACGTCGGATTACAGGGGGCCGCGGATTAGACAGAGGCTGGTTTACCGGGGCCCACTGTATAACTAAAGCACCCTAACTTATAACTTTAAAAGACGCGTAGACTTAGCTAAGGCTCTTAATAAAACCAAGTAAAAGCGAACTCCAGGCACTCATTTACTTAAAGTATTGTTCTCACATAGTTTTCCAAACTGCCGACGAACTAGTTTTGAAAACTTTCATCACCTTAAAATAAAGCTGTCTCTAGGTCAAACAGAGTCCAATAAGTGACGCACGCCGCCAAAGAACTGTTAGCCGTCGCGTTACATATTAATGAGGTGTAATTGTCACAAATCAAGGTAAGTGCGAGCTGGAGTCTTAGGTGAAAGTTATTACCGGAGAGGAGGGAGCTCGCGAACGATTCATCTTGGCAGGACACCGTGGCCAAGGTCGCCAGCACGATGATCGCGCTCACTGATATTTTCATGCTGTCGAGCGTACCGAACTGTCACTGGTTGTCACTGCGCTGTCACGTTTGGGCGCATCGCGGGACGCGTCCGTTCGCGTAGTCGCGGCGTACTCAACTGTTTCGGAAAGAAAGGGGTGACGGTGCGTATGCGCAGCGCGGCATAGAGTAACGGGCGGTGTAGAGAAACTGTTTCTTTTTAACTCAGACTTTGAAAATTAAGAAGGCATATAATGATGAATGATGAATGAACAAGGACACGAGCTTAAAGGATATTTTAAGCTCGTGTCCTTGTATCTTTATTTTCATACATGTTCACCTTTCTTATACTTTCTACCTTCGTCAATTAGGAATCGATGATGATGCCAAAGTTTGGTGCTGACTGAATTCATTTGAAAATGAATGTTTGAACAAATTGTTTTTAAAATTTCTTTATATACAATTGATTATAAAAAATATACTTATAAACTAATATCACTTTTTTAGGCTAAGCTCTCCTTTTTAAGTTTGTTACTAAAAAATAAATAAATATAACTAATTACGCCGTAATACACATTAAGTAATTTAAGTAAATGAAGCAATATAAACGTAATGATATATTTGTATTACAAACATTTTATTTCCTTCATAAAAAAGTGGTAAAAGGTAGGCACACTAGGAAGGTTTAAACTAAATAAATTTTCAGTAATTACATATTAAGAAATATGTTAAGAACATGGTTAAGTAGTTAAACCGTTAGCTTTGCTGGTAAACTTTAATCGTCTTTTGTTACAAATGGGTTGATGTCTATAGCATATCGATGAAATGAAATGAAAATGAAATTAAATGAAATAAAATTTATTTAGACATAAATACACATAAACAAAAAATAGAATTCAAATCAGTAAACAATTTTTACATAAAGTTTACATATAGTATGCCTAAAAAGCATGTGCTGCAGTGGAGGGCCACAAAAGCGCTGGTCTTCCGTGGAGACCGATGAGGTTTGAACTGTATACTCGTTGACCAAACGCCCAACCGATATGTTACGATCTATATGTTCTGCAGCTATCAGTATCTTGAGAACCAAAAGAGAGAGATTGGCGAGGATTTGGCGTACAGGAGTTCAATAATCTCATTTCAACCTGATTAGACCATTGCAGTTCGATCCGTTCTGCACCCAATCAACAAACTACACAACTGGTTTTCTGTAGGCTCTTCTTGGTCACCAAAATTTTAGAAATTCACCTAATGGAACATTTAATTAAAGTCGTAATTCGACGTTAAAGCCCCAACTGAAAACAAACGATTTAATTCAACCGTTATCATCTTTATCGCAATTCCCGCACATCTGAAATACATACATACATAATGTCACGCCGTAGCGGTAGGCAAAGAGCACATACCTCCACTTGCGACCAGAAAGTTCCATTAAATCGAGGAACAACTCAACACGACACCTATGTCGCCAAAGATAGCCAAGGTCTTGAAGAAAAATAAAATAAAATTGACAACCATAGTACAACGACATCTACACGACGATCGCTAAAACTAAACACATAGGCAACCTGTCTCTACTTCCTTTTAACTGCACCAAGATGATTAAGTGTGCCCTCTGCATGTTAGTGTTTGCCCAAATTATCACCATTTAACGGCAAGTGGGTGCCGTGCCGTGCCGTTGCCGGAGTGTTGCTCGTTGACTAGTTGCCGTAGTATACTTGCTTTGGCGCTGTTTTAGCGACTAAAGAGGTTTTTATAATCAATGACGTAGACAGGTGCAGTTTCTACAGGTATGATCTTTAGAATGTGATTATTAATGTATATCGAAGCCCTTACAGCTCCGCAAGACAAGGGTTGAAAATGATCACAGATATTAAGCAGAGTCCACCGAGACCAGTCTTTGGATAGGTGACCGGTTATATGCTGTTTTGTGCAACAATTTAATTATCTATATTTATGGTAGTTGCAAAGATAACAGCAGGACGTTACAAACCTGCCTCTGCCAATCCAATCTTTAAACTTCATATGTTTTTATTTTATAAACTATTACATACTTGAAAACGTCGAAATTAAATATATAGATATATAGAAAACAATCGTAACATGCATATGGAATCACGAAGCTTAGATTCACTTACATGCAACAAAACAATTAAAAAACAATAAATATTTAAGTGTAAGAGAATCTAAGTGCCAGTTTCGTGCCACTGCTCTGTAAGAACCAGCAAGAAACTCACAGGCTTTTAAATTATCAATTGTATCCTAGTGGTGGATGGAGCTTGAGTAGTCATCATCATCTCAGCCCATTAATGTCCGCACGAGCCTCCTCTCACATACCAAGGTGTGAGGGTATTGGGTCATACTCCACCACGCTGACCCAGTGCGGATTGGCGGAGGCAGGTGTATGGCGTCCTGCTGTTAGAATTTTTCAAGCCGCCCATTAGGCCTCTAACATGGCTTAACGACTACCACAATTTGTGATAACCCGGACCAACGGCTTAACGTGCCTTCCGAAGCACGGAAGCGCTCGATATCAAATGCCACACAAACGGTCACCCATCCAAGGACTGACCTCTGTAAACTCTGCTGTACTTCGTTGATCGTTTCCGACTACCGAGCACCGCAGAGCTACGAGCGCTTCGAGCTTCGAGCGCTTGTGTAGTACAACCAAATAATCTGTCACCTTCATTTATTAAAGTAGCCTTAAAACTGATGCAGTGATGATGTTCCCGATAACGACCAATATAACAACCGACTGATAACTGGAAGTCAGTATACTAGCACTCTGTTTCCAAGGTAGTCGTGGCTTCGATTCCCACACACGACAAATATTTGTGGGCCCACACTTCGCCAATTATATAGTTGGTCCAACGTAATAAATAGGTGGCGAGCCTATTGCAGCTTACCGGGAACTATTATGTTCGCCAGAGGCTAAGTGAGATTGGCTTGGGCGCCTTAGGTCCTGCCTGGTAGGTTCCCTATACAAGGTAATATGTTAAAGATAGGATATGTGGCCAACTGAGCATTGTGTACAGCAATATTGAGGGGGGTGCGGATCTGGTCAGACCAACGTACCGAGCTATAGAGGCCGGCATTCTCACCATCATCTGTCTCTTTATTTATATTTTGTGTCGGATCCAATAAAGGACCTTGACTTCCTCTTGGTCTCTTGTTGGTCGATATGACGCTGAGATTTCCTTTTTTTGATCTTCCCCCGCAGTGGGTGGAGCGGGAGGGTGTGTCAGACTTCTACTGACTCAAAACCATCCATGTTCCTTCTTTGAGCCTGCTACGTTCCGAGGCCGCGGTAACCCTTACGGAGAGTCCCGCAACCCCGGCAGGCTTGGCCCCCTCCCTGGGGGCCCCTCAGTGTGCTGACATCTCTTTGAGGCGCGCGTGGAACACGAACGCGCCATCTACACGGCCTGTCGCCTATAGAAGACGGACGGGCTGCAAGTTAACGCTAAGTCTCCCTACCATCACTATCCCGAACTCTGTAGATTATAAGGACCATACTCTAGGCTTCGGTAAGGGTCAACTGATATTTCCTATAGATATTTATAAATATTCTCTAACAATCACACCAATTATTTAGTTCCAAGATAAGTATCACTAAGAACTTGTGTTATGGATACTAAACAACGGATAAACATACTAACATACTTTTTTTTTGTAAATACATACATACTTAATATACCTATATAGGAAAACACCCAGACCATAACAAATATTCATGTTCATGCACACAAAGATTTGTCCTGTGTGGGAATCGAACCCACGACCTCTGGAGTGGAATGCAGATATACTGACCTCCTATTTCCTGAGTATCTTCAGAATTTACTTTTACTTTGTTACTCATGAGTTGCATTTGAGTCATCCGCCTGTTTGGTTTGAACATTCCGTTACATCACTCATGCACAGATGACTCGTAAAACACTAGCTTTTTTCATATATTTCATAAGGAAATATAAAACATTCCTTACATTTACTCATCCACTCCTTTCTCGACCATATATATCTATTGATAACCGATTTGGCCTGGAGTTCTGTCTACCTGCACTCCGCTCCTAAGGTCGTGGGTTCGATTTCCACACAGGACAAATCTTTGTGTGCATGGACATGAATATTTGATCCGGTCTAAGTGTTTTCTATGTATATTAAGTATGAATATACAAAACAAACACAAACTATTTATGTATGGGTAATCATAACACAAGATCTTAATGATACTTATCTTGGAACAAAATTGGGGGTCTTAGGCGGCGGGGGCAGGGGGCCCCTTTAGAACCCCTCAGAAGTCGGCCAGTCACGTCATGGCCGCACAAGGAAGTAGAAGGGGCGCAACACACTGAGCCTCTCTGAGGAGGCTACAAACGCAGGCACTGGCCCGTCGCCCCTTTTTTTTAAACAGCGGTGGGCGTCCAAAGTTTCTTAGTGGGTAGGACTGCGGTGGTCGCGTCTGCCGCAGTGAGTCCCACCCTTCCCTCTCAGTCCTCCCATTAGCTGGGAGGCAGTGCGTAAACAGCATTTTTTTACCGACGATAATAAAAAGAAAGGGAACACAATCCCCTAGTCTCCAATAAGGGAATGTGATCTCGTCGTCGTCTCTACGTGGTCGAAGCCACCTCATTCAAATCAAACCCCCATTTCACACATTTCATCTATAAATCTCAGTGAAAAGTGAACCTTAAGTTTTGGTAGACACCAACTATTATAGATAAAGTTGTAGAAAGTTGTAGCAATCTTAATTTCTTTTGTTTTAAATCTTGTGACTGCAGAACACAAGATTTTGTTGTTTAAATATTAAGTATTTTCATTGTAACTGGCGGGAGATAAAATCAACCTTGGCTATTTTATTGCCCGTTCTTTTACTATCAAGCTCCCGCCCGCAGTGAATGGGCGCATTAGTTTATAAGTATGACATTAATATGAGCTGTATTGAACCAAAATTGATAAAATGATTGATTTTACCCATCCCAAATATAATCTACGGGCATTACATTATGTATGTATCATCATCATCATCATCACAGCCCATTAACGTCCCACTACTGAGAACGAGCCTTCTCTCACATCAAGGTGTGGGGGTATTGGGTCATACTCCACCACGCTGACCCAGTGCGGATTGGCGGAGGCAGGTGTGTGGCGTCCTGCTGTTAGAATTTTTCAAGCCGCCCATTAGGCCTCTAACATGGCTTAACGAGTACCACATTTAGTGATAACCGGGACCAACGGCTTAACGTGCCTTCCGAAGCACGGTATGTATGTATGATAAGGTACAATACACCTTTCGAAAAAAAATACAGTATTTTACATACATACAGTCATATTATCACACCTGTTCCCTGAAGGGGTAGGCAGAGACATATTATACGCCCACATTTCGCCAATTACATTGTTGGTCCCACGTAATAGGTCGCGAGCCTGTTGCCGCTTACCGAAATCTTTATGTTCGCCAGAGCCTCGTTCGTTGATCGGCAGTTGCACCACATAGGCTGTGTCCCCAGTAGGCAAACTGTTAGCGGCCGACTGAGTTTGCGGCGTACCGATTTAGTACGCCCTTCCATATGTTTGAAATGGAGTGTCCACAGTCTGCTAGTTTTGCGCTCACTATACGCAGTTTGCAGCGTCGGTCTCTCAGTCTTGCAACTCAGTCGGCCGCTAACAGTTTGCCTACTGGGGACACGGCCTTAGAGCTTGGCTTGGGCTCCTAAGATGTTGAACACACATTTGTTATTAAAAAAATATAATCCAGCATTTGTACTTTATAAAGACAAAGACAAAGACTTTTTATTTCACATAAAATATGGTACATACGTGGTCTTAAAATTTAATACAGTCCGCATATTTCACCAGTAACTGGTATGCAAAAATATAATTAGAGGATTCTAATAAAACAAACATACATTTTTTGTTCAAAATATTCACTCAGTGAATAAAAACATTTATCAACAAGCCATTTCTTTAAATGTACTTTGAATTTATTCAATGGCATCAGCTTAAGGTTATTGTCGAGCCTATTGTAGACTTTAATAGACATGACATAGCTGTTCTTCGCATAAGATGCAGTAGACATGATTATTGGCAGAGTCAGTTTATTCGGATACCTACTAAGGAGGTAAGTTATATAACGAAGATAATGCCACGACGAGCTGTCATCGGCAGACATCTTAAAATCGAAACCTGCCTTTAATCTATTACCTACCTGCTTACAACTTTCACCTCTCGACTCAACTCCAGCAGTGTATGTACTAATAAAATATATCAGTATATGTCTGATTGTGTTGTCCATCACCGCTGCCAAGAGACTGTGTACTTAAATAAAGTATTTCAGTAATATAACTACTAAAAACGTTACTAAAACTACTAATATTATAAATTGGAAAGTTTATACGTATGGGATCTTTGTTAGTATCTCACGTAACAACTACTCAACGGATTTTAATGAAATTTGGCCAACAGGTAGTTTAGAACCTTTTTTTTTTTTGTTTTACGTCGGTAACAAAATGCATTTACGCACTGCCTTCCGGCCAAAGGGGGACCGAAAGGGGGTGTGGGACTCACCACCGGCAGACACGACCGCCGGCAGCAATACCCACTAAAAATCTTCCGACGACGCCCGCCGCTTGTTGAGAAAGAGGCAGGGGCCAGTACCTGGGTTGCAGCGTCTGACACCCCGCCTGCGGCCAACGTCCCCCGGACCAAAACCGGGAGGACCTCCTCAGAGAGGCGCAGTGGACGCGCCCCTCCTACCTCCCCCTGCGACCATAGCGTGTGTGGCCGACTTCCCGGAGGGTCCATGGTTAGACAGCAGGGGCCCCCTGCCCCCGCTGCCTAGACCCTCCTGGCGCTGCTGAGCGGGCCCTCCTGGCCTACTCGCAGCGCCCTCCATAGGTCCCTCTTAGTTTCCCCCCCAGTAGTCAGTACTAAGGGCACCCAGAGTCGTCGGTCTCTGGGTGTTACCTTTTCCCTAGCGCCTCCTGCGCCCTACCGGGAGGTACTCAGCCCCCCCACCACGACAAGGTGGAGACCAGTCGGGGGGGAGGTAGTTTAGAACCTGAATCAACACTTTTAATCCCAGTATTCCTACGAGGACGTACACCACGCTAGTAATACAGCATGGATATTTGTCAGTATTTTGCACAAAAACTTAATAAAAATTTTAATAAAAATATAGCTTATAATCTTCAAATTAATACATAGGCTACAATCTTTTTAAAATTATTAAATTAAAAAATTAATAATTCATTTATTCAAGTTTGGCTCAATAGAGCTCTTATGAATGTCATACTTATAAACTAACGCGCCCATTCACTGCGGGCGGGAGCTTGATCGTAAAAGAACGGGCAAGAAAATCGTCAAGGTTGGTTTTTTCTCCCGCCAGTTGCAATTAAAATACAAAATAACAATTGTGTTCTGCAGTCACAAGATTTGAAAAAAAGGAAGACAAAATTATTTTTAGCAATATTAACATGATTACGGATAAACATAGTAGACATGAGCAGACGCGTTACGCTCAACCATATTTTAGGGAGCGTAACGACCCGACGCGTGACGCTACCACCGCGGAAACATATAAGTGAGCGTGATATACTTAAGCTAAATAATTTAACGGTTGGAGCTGAAGATCAAGCACAGTGTCAGGCCATAAGAGAGGCCTACTATCCAGCACTAGAGTAATGTAGATTGACGATGATTGTGTGAAGTAATGATTCTGCGCAGATGAAGACGCGGGTTCCAGCTTGTCTTTCATATTATTCTTCTAAAACGTTTTGCGAGTTTGAGGCACCACTGCACGTCTTCAAGGATCGACAGAAAATTACGGTTCAAGTGTTTTTTTTTGTGGGATTCGACTTGGAGAATTCCTGAATTTGACATACCTAACAATATAAATTAAATTATGGCACTTTTAACAGTAAATATGTAGCCAATTTGCGTGGGTGTCTCATTAGTCTTTGCAAATATTACAAAAAGATTTTCTCGCCCCCATTTATATGGGGAAGCTAGTGGATGAAGTGGACAATTGGGGAGAACTATATACATACCTGGGGAGGCCTGTTTATAGCAGTAGACTTTTAAAGGCTGAGATGATGGTGATGCAATAGACTAGCCACCTATTACGTTAAACCAATCTCTGACAATTTATTCGGGAAAAAAGGGAGAATGTAGGTACATACATATATATATATATGTCCTATGTAACTATTTTCGGTCAACCACTTAAGCTGATTATTTTATATTGTCTGTCAATTTCAGCCAAGCCAGCCAAATTTTCTGCCAAGATAAGTATCATTGAGAACTTCTGAGAAGCCCAAGCCAACCTCACCTGCATGTGGTGCACCTGCCGATCAACGGACGAGGCTCCGCCGAACATAAAAGTTCCCAGTAAGCGGCAATAGGCTCGCCACCTAACTGGGACTAACAATATAAATGGCGAAATGTGGGCGTATAATATGCCTCTGCCTACCCCTTCGGGGAAACAGGCGTGATTGTATGTATGTATGTATGTATACTAACGAAGATCCCATACGTATAAACTTTCTAATTTATAATATTAGTAGTTTTAGTAACGGTTTTAGTAGTTATATTACAACACTTCGGGGAAACAAACGTTGTTATATTTTATACTGTTTGCGAGTTAACTGTGTGTGTATGCATGGTCAGTTTACAGTAAAGTAAAGTAAACAGGTGTGACGAGCGGGGCGCGGCTAGAGCCGGCCGGTCCCGCCACGCAGCCACGCGGCGGCCGGCGAATACAATCGGAAAACATCTTAGAAAACGTACGTTTATTGACGCACAGCATTGGTAACTGCAGAATGACGGTTTGCTCGCTCTCGCAATTACCATAAATAAATAAATAAATATTTCTGACACTTACACCAATTATTTAGTTCCAAGATAAGTATCATTAAGAACTTGTGTTATGGATACTAAATAACGGATAACATATATAAATACTTTTTTTTTAGTAAATGCATACTTAATATACATAGGAAAACACCTAGACCAGATTTATGATCGAGTCGAATTGAGATTTATTATTCGTATTTATGCACTCAAATATTTGTCCTTGAACCCACGACCTCAACACCTTAGAAGTGGAGTGCGGGAATACTCGCTACCACGCCATATCGGTAGTCACCGATATGGCCATCATGAAATATTAGCGTGCGAAACATCTTTCATAGTCTGCTCCGTAAGAATGTGCTCGAGGGTAAATATCTATGATGTATCGTAGCTATAATTCAATTGAAACTAAAAAAAATATTGCCTAGCAGTAGCTAATGAAGTAGTTAATGAAGTGTGAACGATACATGCAACCCTGTAAGTGCACAGCAACATTACTTAAACTAATAAAAACAATACGTACCCAAACCAAGTAACTAGGTATATCTACACTACATACTGTAACAAGTTAAATAAACCATGAATAAAAATTTTAATAAGCTCAACAAAGCTCTTCATGATATCGCCGACTTTATGACGAGTGCGCACAAGAGCTTGAGCAAGAAAGAAAATACAACAACTCGTAAAATTTTATACTTCAGTTTTGTTCTACAGCCCTAGCCAAACCTTGCCGAATTTGTAGACAACTTATTGTCGTAGTAATCTCCCGCTCTGTGAATGTGGGGAAGGCATTTGAAGGCAACGAGTGATTAGGAATGAACCACGAACTAATGAATATGGTACAGATGTAGCAAATGTGATATTTTACATGCTGTTTCTATAATCACATATAAACTAAACAGATTTGGAAATTATTACCGTATATACAAGAAAACAGAAATTATCAAGTAAAATAAGAGATAGTGAAACATCCACGATAACAAGCGCATCCACTCATGACGACCTGCATAAAGCTGGCTTTCTGTTTCTATATATTTACTGTTTCGCTATTTTGCATATAACTGTATGAGAGGTTTCTTACTTGATGAGTGTTAAGACGGAGAGCGCCCACGACAGTTACGGATTAGCGACTAAACATTTTGTTTTAAGTTTTATTTGAGGCTAATATACCTACTGATTTATTAATCGGTTCAAAAACTTGATCAAAATAATTTTACTCTATCTCTCTCTAATCAAACGAGTTCATAAAGAGATAGGTGAACCTATTATGTTTTGTTTCATATAATTATACGAATTACGGTTTCACATCGACTTGCTTGTATGACATTGTATGCCACCATCTCAGCCCATATACGCCCCACTTCGTTATGCCTTTCTGACACCCCGCCCGCGGTCAACGTCCTCCGGATCAGAACCGGGAGGACCTCCTCAGAGAGGCGCAGTGTGTCGCGCCCCCCTACCTCCTTATGCGACCACTGGCGTTTGTGGTCGACTTCGCAAGGGTCTTCTGCCCCCACCGCCTAAGACACCCCTGGCGCTGCTGTACGGGCCAGGAGGGCCACGGATTACCACTTCGCAGAAGAAGACATTGTTATGTATGCCCTAGTAAAGCTAAGTACAACGGCTGAATGTGCCTTCCGAAGCACGGGATCGCTCGCTTTTCTATGAATTCTGCTTTACTTCGAGGATCGCTTTCGAGCTTCTAGTACAGCGCAGCTACTAAATCTTGTGTAACGTACTTATCAATGAAGTCCCATTAATTTTATTAAGTAAATTCTAAGTCAAAATATTTTATTCAATATTTTAATTCTATATTTAATATTTTACCATTCAATGTTTTATTTCTTGCCCGTTTTTTTTCGATCAAGCTCCCGCCCGCAGTGAATGGAGTTTATAAATATGACACTCAAAAGAGCTCTATTGAGCCGAACTTGATTAAAAGGTTATTGATTTTGAATTTCTAGAATTTATAGAATACAAATTATGCATAGGTACAGCCAATTTTAATCTCTCATACTGGATAACATAGAATAACTTAACAAGGAAGAACGTGTATAACACAAAACAAAACGGAGACACATATTTAAATAAAAGAAAATAACCCACACATACTTGCAAACATGGTTGAACCAAAAAGCAGTGCGTGAAGAGTTCTGACTGCTGCGCCCCGGGGGCTCCGAGGCAGTCCATTAGGGATACCGTTACTCGTCGGGGAGTCTGGCTAGGGCTGCCTCCATCAGAGTACAGGAGCTTGGAAAATATAAATATTTAAATCATTCAAAAATAATTTATTGATTCAGGCGTTACTTTGCGGAAATCCATTGTAAGCAAGTGATGGATTAAAAATATCTTTGTAACAATTCCCGCGCTACTATAATTTCCCAAAAAATCGAGAAACTATTCAACACGACACGTGTATCGCCCTTACACAGGGAGAGAGTTCAGCCTCTCGTTTCAGCGTTGGTTGTGAAGACATCGTTGTTCTGAAGCTCCTATCTTACCTGAAGATGCCCTGTGTAAGGGCGAAACACGTGTCGTGTTGAATAGTTTCTCGATTTTTCGGGAAATTATAGTAGCGCGGGAATTGTTACAAAGATATTTTTGTAGCAGGGGTATTATATAATCACTGTCATAACCATAATAACTACGCTGGGCAGGCGGAAGCATTATCATAAATTTAAAGATAAATAATCTTCATATTATGATAGTAATTTAGAACAATGTATGGTAGAGGGTGTATAGGGTTCCTACCAAGACCTAAGGAGCCCAAGCCAACCTCACCTGCAAGTGGTGCACCTGCCGATCAACGGACGAGGCTCTGGCGAACATAACAGTGCCCGGTAAGCGGTAATATGTTCGCCCTCTATCACGTGCTACCAAAGTGTGGGCGTATAATGTGCCTCTGCCTATCCCTTCGAGGAAACATGTAAAACGGCGTAAATGTATGTACCTATGTAGAGTAATGTTCCTACTCATAATTTATTTATTCAAGCTTAGCTTGTTTCCGAAGCACCTGACCTATAGTGGATGTTAGACAGATTTAAGCCATCCATATGAAAATCGTTTGTTACACTGATATTTTTTTTTTTTAGTTTTTTTTAAATTTTACAATGTCAATATTTATTATCTCCAAGAACTTGTGTTTTAAATACTTTTTTTTTGTAAATACATACTTAATATACGTTAGACACACCCAGTCCAGAACAAATATTCATTATTAAGCACACAAAGATTTTACCTGTGTGGGAATCGAACCCACGACCTCAAGATCGGAATGAGGTATCGTCAAAAAATTGATTTATTCTCAATTATAATTTAAAAGAATATTTTTTTTTTAAATTTATTTTCGTAAATAATTTTAGTGTAACTTATTACACAGTTTGATATAATTAATTTTGATATTGGTAACCCTAGGCAAGGCCGATAGCCGGCGACTGCGCACCCGCACGACCACCGGGATTTATGACTAAAGAATCATCTTATGTTACAATACGATCATCTTCAACTGTATTGTTTATTAATAACTTGCGGCCGCTTGACTTCTTCCGTTTGACCTACAGGATTTTTTTTAAATTCAGTTCCAGCGTTTAATTTGAAAGTAGCTTGCGTTTTGTTATTTTATGTCAGTTGCTTACAATACGATCATCTTCAACTGTATTATTTACAAACTAGCAGCGCCCTGCGTTTTTACCCGCGTGGCCCCCATTCCCGTGGAAATATCGGGATAAAGAGTGTCCTATATGTTAGTACAGGACTGCAGCTATACACGTACAAAGTTTCATCACAATCGCTCCAGTAGTTTTTGCGTGAAAGAGTAACAAACATATCCACACATATAAACTTTCACGTTTATAATATTATCGTAGGAAGTAGGATATATATTATATATATTAGTAGGATAACTAGCGACCGCTTGCGACGTCGTCCGTTTGATCTACAGGAAAATTTTATAAAATTGAGTTTCCGCGTATAAATTAAAATTAGCTTGCGTTCTGTTATTTCATGTCAACTGCTTTTTGTTATACCACGTCCCACAGGATCTTTTAAAAAAGACTCCGCAATAAGTAGGCGTGGATTTTAAAGCTTTTGTGATAGCCACTGGAATATTAGTAAAGAAGTTTTCAAAAGCATTGGCTACATACATACGTACATACATACATATGTATATATATACAAAGAGTTCTATGTCTTAATACCTAGTTTGAATTGTCACATAATAAATCACTTACATCTGAGTGCTTAAAAGAAGCAGAATGTACTACATTCTTGGGCGTAATGTCAATTAAATATAATAGTGACAAAACTATAAGGAAATTGAACTCACAACCTCCACGCCATAGCGGTCATCAAAATACAAAATATATGTGTAAAAATAAAACACAGCTATCCATCTCTTCTTCTTTAATTCCTTCTTTATTTTTCATAATCAACTTTAATCTTTACACACTTAAGTTACTTACACAAGTATATACACTTAAGTAAAAAAAACTAAACATATTTGACTTCTGCCTTTATGAACCTTAATACTAACAACATAAGAAACAAAACTCTATTTCTAGCTTATGAGAAAATTAAATCACAAATTTAGAGCCAGCGCACACCTACCTATTCAGCCGTTCTATATTCACTTTTGAATATCGCAAAATATATGAATGTGTACAGGAATAATATTGCGCATGTTTAAAGGAATATCGACACATTAATAGCTAGGTCAGGTTTGAGTTACGTCCTTATACAGTCTTTCTATTTCTTACTGAGATCGAATCAATGTTAATCAAACGTTGAAAACTCAAGCAGAATTACTAATTAATAAATCAGTATCAATTTAATGCGCTTACAAGTAGGACAAGTATTCTTTGGAAGATCTTTTGTCATGTCCCAAAAATGCTCTTTTTTGAGTTCAGTTACTATTCCATTAAGCATGCGATTTATTCGCAAGAATGTACGTATTTGTTCTGGTCTGGGTGTTTCCTAGCATTATCCCTAGACTTAAGCTTTTGGGTATACTGATGCAATACTGATTACAGCAGTCAGCAGACCCTGGCTCACCGTTTAATCACTATTGGCTGAATTTTAGTTATTACACAGACAGACAGAAAGACATAATTTAATGGTTAATCAGTTGTCAGGGTATTAGAAGGCACTGACTTCCTAATAACGACTGCCATAGATGTTCATGACAGTGCTTAAGGTGCTTTTCGAGGCACGGAGCAAGCGCAAAGTACCATAACTGACATGCAAAGCTTTAACTATGGTAGTTTTTATTAGACGAGGTAGTTCGTAAAACGAGGCCCGTAGTTCCCAGCGGTAAATATTGCAAATCAGGAAACATCTGATTTACAAACGTGACATATAAACATATGTTAAATCCCATGTCCATCAATTATTACAATTGGCATTCAGAACTCATATCATTGTTGTTGTTTTGTTTAGATTCTCGCGTGATAGCTCACAATATGTCATAAAGCTATAAGACAACTTGCTTTCTCATAGGTCGATGTGCATTATTTACCGCCAGCTAGGTTTGCGATAACCCCTTATATTAATTTTAAAATGTTATTTTACTAACCTAAGAACGTGTCTAATTTAATACCTTAAAGCCAGCACAATATGTAAATATTTTAACTTTATAAATGCTTTGGCTTTAATTAACTATAGTATTGTTTATTTTATCACGCATTAATGAGCTTTATTATGACGCAGTTAAAGTCTACATTTATGTACTTATTTTTTTACGTAATTAAATAAACAATGCAGAATATATCGGAAAGTTGCTTTGAAAACGTTTCAATAATTTCTTAACGGTTTTTTTTGTTGCTTTTTCAATACTGATAATAATATTATAGTGGAAATCCGCGAGACTATCATACGTAAACTCGCGTATCTGCATTAGATCTAGTTTCACAGGAAAGCTAAAAAAACTTAATAAGTCTCTTATTTCAAGTAACTTTGGGCTCACTTTTAAACATTATGTAATTATTTATGTGTTTTAAAGAGATCTCTCTTGTTATGATTTTTTTTACTGAAAGTACATAATGAGGCTTACATAAGTTGGCAACATTTTTCAAGTTCGCGGAATTATTAAGTACATTTTTCTTGTAACTGGCGGAAGAGAAAACTGATCTTGACGATTTTCTTGCCCGTTCTTTTACGATCAAGCCTTTCTAAGAGCTCTTTTGAGCCAAACTTGAATAAATGAATTTGAAATTTGAATTTATCCAATGATATATTACTATATTTTATAATATCTTTTTTTTAATTTTCGTTCATATTTAAATTATCAAGCTAAATTATCGTTTGATAATTTGATTATAAGACGATTTTTTAAATAGAAATAATCAATTCGTGCGCGGTAACCTGAATAGGAATCGAATGACCAGTCCACTGCTTTAGCCACTGTGCTGTCGGGAACTCTGATAGAGGTAATTTTAACTTTCATAGTGCCGTTATAACGCGGGCTTAAAAGTTCAAAAGTATATTAAATAACAAGAGATTTTTACAAACAATTAATTTTAAGTATTTAAATCAAATCAATTGTCATAAACGGTGCCTTATTTGTACTCATCTATTTAAAAAAAAAACAGGGAACATTTAACCACTTTTCATGTACAAAAATATGAATCTTACAAATTATATTTATCGGGAACTTTGTACAGAAATATAAATTAGTGTACACATTATTTCCTTGAAACTTTAAATGTCCACAAGATATTTTATTTGCTGGCCTTAACAATTCAAATTCTGAAACAAAGAAAAATAAGTTATTTAGATTATTAGATAAACATATAATTTACTAATAGGGGATTCTACCATCATCTCTGGGGCCCAAAACAACCTCACCTGCAAATGGTGCACCTGCCGATCAACGGACGAGGCTCTGGCGAACATAACAGTGCCCGGGTAAGCGGCAATAGGCTCGCCACCTATTACGTGGGACCAACAACACAATTGGCGAAGTGTGTGCCAATATTATGCCTCTGCCTACCCCTTCGGGGAAACAGGCCCAATTGTATGAATGAATGAATATAATTTACTGATTAAGCCATACAATAATGTGACGAAGAACTAATGGATATATTTAAAAGAGCATAGCCTGTGAGTTTATTGCCAGTTCTTCTTACAGAGCGGTGGCTCGGAACTGGCACTTAGATTCACTTACACTTAATTATTTTTTGTTTTTTAATTGTTTTGTTGCATATAAGTGAATCTAAGCTTCGTGTGTTTAGTGTAATAATATTTCGATGGTTTTTTTTTATTTTTAATTATGACGTTTTCAAGTACTATGTTTATGTTCAAGTACTATAGTTTATAAAAATAATAAATAAATATTCTTTTACAATCACACCAATTCTTTAGTTCCAAGATAAGTATCACTAAGAACTTGTGTTATGGATACTAAAGAACGGATAAACATACTTACACACTTTTTTTTTGTAAATACATACTTAATATACATAGGAAATGAAATTTATGAAATAAATATTTTTTTACTTTACTTTACTTTGAGAGAAATTGTGAGTGGAGAAAAACGGGGAGTGCCACGTAAGATCAAAAATCAGAGAGGGTGACACTATTCTAGGCCGATACCACATCAAGTTCAACATTACTCACTCTAAATCCATGGCATTGTTCATATATGTTTCTAACTCCTTGTCCAGCGCTGCCTTCGTTCCCGCCATGTACTGGTCCAGTTGCAGATCCAACTCTTCTTTGCTGGGAACTATTTTATCTGGCTGGTTTCTTCTCATGCCTCCTGGAATTTAAAATAGTACCTTAAGTTAGTTATTTTTTTAAATTTATTATTATTATTTATTTATTTTTATTAGTTACACGGGTTTGGCCCAATTACAATAACTAACTCAGTGAGTAAATTTACAAGCATATAAAGTAAAAATATATATATCTTATATATATATATATGGCGTGGAGATCAGTATACCTGCACTTCACTCGGGAGGTCGTGGGTTCGATTCCCACACAGGACAAATCTTTGCGTGCATGAACATGAATATTTGTTCTGGTCTGGGTGTTCTCCTATGTATCTTAAGTATGTATTTACAAAAAAAAAAAAAGTATTTATGTATGTTTATCCGTTATTTAGTATCCATAACACAAGTTCTTAATGACACTTAACTTGGAACTAAATAATTGGTGTAATTGTAAGAGAATATTTATTTATTTATATAAATATGTCTTCACCACGCCACCATTAACAGATTGCAGCGACAATACAGTGGACTCAATAAAATATGTAACACCTGAAGCGACGATAGCCCAGTGGCCAGGGTTCAATCCTTATGACTCTTTTAAAAGTCATGTGCGTAATTATCGCTTGCTTTGTGCCTAAGCACGTTAAGCCGTTGGTCCCGGCTGTCATAAACTTCTATGACAGTCGTTATTAGGAAGTCAGAGCCTTCTGATATTCTGACAACTGGTTTAACCAAAGAATGAAGTTTCCCTTTGGGTTGTGGAGGTCAGAAGGCAGTAGCTCCATGTAATAACTGAAGTTCAGCTAAATTTGGTTATAACAGTGAGCAGACCCTGGGCTTAAGTCTGGGGCAACCTGGATGAAACCGACATTTTCGTAAAATTAAGATTATAAATGCATTACCTCTTCCTCTGCCGGCCCCTCTTGTCATCTGCCCCCTCGCATTCCCCCTATTAGTCCCCCTACCCATTTGGCTCCTAAAAGTCCCCCTAGCCATTTGCCCCCTATTGGTCCCCCTAGCCATTTGCCCCCTGTTGGTCCCCCTAGCCATCTGCCCCCTCGCTCGTCCTCTAAACTGTGTCCGGAGTTGAGGCACGCGACGCGGTACTGAACCACTTCTGAAATTAACATTTAGTTTAGTCACACATAATAACAACTACTAGTATAATATCTTCGAAACTTTTTATACACATATTATATTTAATTTAGAATATATTCACGAGACCGATCTATGTGGAAATATATTGTTGTATATAGAATATAGTATTGTACATAGAAGTTTTAATTCAAAATCAAAATAATTATAACTATGTTTTAAGCCAAACCTTTAGTAACGAATAAATAATAAATATAATTAATGATGTCACTCTTTGGAAGGGGATTTCCACGAAATAGACTCCATTAGAACGGGGAAACCGAACATATGATTTAGGTCTGTATCTTATTGTGATAATACTTTGTTGAAACAAATCAGCAAAGTATTATTATTATTTTGACGACCGATATGGCGTGGAGGTCAGTATGCCAACACTTCATTCCAGAGGTTGTGGGTTCGATTCCCACACATGACAAATCTTTGTGTGCATGAATATTATGATTGATATATGATGAATATTATGCATGAATATTATATTAGGTCGGGGAAAAAGTCTTTTCGCATAACGTAGGTATAAACTTATTATAAAATTTTTTTGACTGTACTATTTGTGTCTGGCTGGTTTTGGTAACATTAAAAAGGTTCCATTATAAAGAAAAGAAAAAAATAAAAAAAAGTTGTTTCCCGCTATTTTTCATTTGTTTTTCTCTCCGTTAAAATGAGTGAATCTAATGAAGAAATTCGATACATTTTAAAATTTTATTATAAAAAAGGCAAAAATGCAACTCAAGCAGTGAAAAAAAATTGTGATGTTTATGGACCTGATGCAGTGTCAGTAAGAGTAGCACAAATTTGGTTCAAACGTTTTCAGTCCGGAAATTTTGATGTTAAAGATGCACCTCGCTCTGGTCGCCCTGTTACGAATAAAATGGACGCCATTTTTGAAAGAGTGGAGCAAGATCGGCATATTAGTAGTTACGATGTAGCTGAAGAACTGGGAATTGACCACAAAACAGTTTTGACCCATTTGAAGAAAGCTGGTTATACAAAAAAGCTCGATATTTGGGTGCCACACGAGCTCACTCAAAGAAACTTAATGAACCGTGTACTCATTTGCGATTCATTATTGAGACGTAATGAAACCTAGCCGTTTTTGAAGAGATTGATAACTGGCGATGAAAAGTGGATCACGTACGACAAGAACGTGCGAAAAAGGTCGTGTTTGAAAGTTGGCCAGGCTTCACAGACTGTGGCCAAACCTGGCCTAACACGAAATAAGGTGATGCTGTGTGTATGGTGGGATTGGAAGGGCATTGTTTATTATGAGCTTTTACCGCCCGGCAAAACCATCGATTCTGATCTTTACTGCCAGCAACTGATGAGTTTAAAGGAAGCAGTCGAGAGAAAGCGCTCGTAGCTCTGCGGTGCTCGGTGGTCGCAAACGATCACCGAAGTACAGGAGAGTTTACAGAGGTCAGTCCTTGGATGGGTGACCGTTTGTGTGGCATTTGATATCGAGCGCTTCCGTGCTTCGGAAAGCACGTTAAGCCGTTGGTCCCGGTTATCACTAAATGTGGTAGTCGTTAAGCCATGTTAGAGGCCTAATGGGCGGCTTGATAAATTCTAACAGCAGGACGCCATACACCTGCCTCCGCCAATCCGCACTGGGTCCGCGTGGTGGAGTATGACCCAATACCCTCTCACCTTGGTATGTGAGAGGAGGCTCGTGCTCAGTAGTGGGACGTTTATGGGCTGAGATGATGAGTCGAGAGAAAACGGCCGGAATTGATCAACAGGAAGGGTGTGGTCTTTCATCACGATAACGCTAAACCACACACATCTTTAGCCACTCAGCAAAAATTGAGAGAGTTCGACTGGGAGGTCCTAGTGCATCCACCATATAGCCCTGACCTTGCGCCTTCAGATTTTCACCTGTTTCGGTCTCTGCAGAATTCTTTAGGTTCTGTAAGGTTGACCTCAAGAGAGGACTGCCAAAACTATTTGTCCCGTTTTTTTGATCAGAAGTCCCAAAGTTTCTACAGTAACGGGATAATGTCTCTGCCCACAAAATGGCAGAAAGTTATTCAACAAAACGGTACATATATATTGTAAATAAATGTAAATAAACTTTGAAAAAAATGTCTTGACTTTTCATACAAAAATACGAAAAGACTTTTTCCCCAACCTATTATATACTACAGAACAAATATTCTGGTCTGGGTGTTTCCCTATGTATATTAAGAAAAAAAAATTTACAAAAAAAAAGTATGTTTATCCGTTGTTTAGTATCCATAACACAAGTTCTTAATGATTCTTATATAAATATAATTGGGGTAAATGTTAAAATATATTTGTATTTATTTATTTATTATATTTATTTCACACTTTAGTTTACTTTTTCATCTAGCCCTACACTAAACCAGAGCTTGTACTATTGAAATTTACTAAAATTTATTTAGCTTGTACTATGGATACCAGCGGAAGTTACTTAAATAATTATATATTTAAATATATATTTTTCATCACTACTGAGCAGGGCCTCCTCTCAAAAACCAAGGTGCAGATTGGCAGCAGCTGATGATTAAAGTCCTACTGTTAGAATTTTGCAAGCCAACCCAGTCAGGTCTTTATCATAGCCTAGGAACTAACAATATAGTCATATGACTGTGATCAACGGCTTAACGAAGCATGAAAGTCATCATCATCATCACAGCCAACGACTCTCTACTGAGCACGAGCCTCCTGTTACATATCAAGGTGTGAAGGTATTTGTTCATACTCCACCGCGCTGACCCAGGGCGGTTTGGCGGAGGCAGATGTATGGCGTCCTGCTGTTAGATTTTTTCAAGCCGCCCAATTAGGCCTCTAACATGGCGTAACGACTACCACATTTTGTGATAACCGGTACCAACGGCTTAACGTGCCTTCCGAAGCACGGAAGCGCTCGAAATCAAATGCCACACAAATGGTCACATATCTAAGGACTAAGCGGTTTTGGTTGACGACAGATTGTCATGACAGTGGGAACTGCTAGCACGACAGTCGTTAAACGATAAATTATCGTTACAGCTAAATCGTGACAGCAAATCATGTAATGGGAGTAGATACGCTACGATATAGTGGAAATGCGCCTTAAGCTCCTTTTGTGTATATAACCATAACCACTGTGGAAATCACCACTTTAGTTTTTCTTATTTTTAGGCCTATTTTTATTAATTACCTCAGGCGACCTTGAAACTGCCTTTGCCCTCCACGCTGTCTCAGTCCGCGCCACGCATTTGAAATATTGCCAAATGATGCTGCACGACTGCAAACAATTTCATTTTATAGTAAAGGCAGTGAAGCCTATTTTATGAGTTTATCTGTGACTTAAACATATCTGTGACTTAAACATATCTGTGTATTAAAGTTGAGGTCCAATGAAGCATGAATAATTATTGTTTTCTGGAATACAGATATTCGTTTATCTAGTCCAGAAACAGACCTACCTAATGGGACCCTAGATTTAAGCCATATTTGTATATGTTTTATCCATAAGTTTTTGTGGAAATATATTATTTATATTAAAGGCTTGAATGAAAGTTGAGATCAAAAATCTTTAATCGTAAACATAAAAGTCACAAAAATGAACAAAGGTGGAAATTATTGTAAGATAAAAAAATATCAACCAGTGTATAAAAGAATTTCTGCCTAGGTTAACATGAAAATAGGTATATAAAATTTAAAAACTTACCTTAAATTTCCATTAGACTGTCTCCAATTGCCTCTACTTTTGAAGCTGCTCTGACTGAGGTTTCCGAAGCTGTTGGATCGTCTCAACCCTGGCAGGTTGCTCTCACTGCCAAACCTTCTCATCATACCCAGGCGATGCTTCAGTGCTTGCTGGAATCAATATTATTTAGCGATTAGATTACTAACTTTAGGGAATTAATTTCGCAATGATTACACTATCAGGATTTCTTTCCAAGGTGCTTTGTGAGTTGCTTTAATTCTCATAAACTAATATATTGATTCAGGCGTTTGCAGAAATAAACAAGTGATGGATTAAAAATATCTTTGTAAAAATTCCAGCGCAACTATAATTTTTCCAAAAACCGAGAAACATGTCTTTACACCCAACGCTCGTTTCAGCTTTGTTGTGTAGACATCGTTGTTCTGAGGCTCCTATCTTACCTGAAGATGCCCTGTGAAAGGGCGAAACACGTTTTGGGAAATTATAGCTGTGCAGGAATTGTTACAAAGATATTTTTAATCCATCACTTGTTCTCATAAACTGTTGTGATGACTGAATTAAGTCACGAAGTTTAGTGCTCAGCATGTCTTTACCAGCTCTTTGGTAAATATGTAATTATGACATAATTTCAAGAATTAACATTAGCATAAGCAGTTCAAAACATGAGAGAAAATGGTACAAAATCGCTTAGCACTTTTTGTTGTTCTTTCTCTAACACAAAAAATTTGCATGATTTTATTTAAGCATACATATATACATAATGTCACACCTCTTTCCCGTAGGGGAAGGCAGAGATCACATTCTTCCACTTGCTATGATCTTGGCACACATTTCGATTCATTCACACTCATTAACCTCCTCATACACGCCCATCGGTTTAGGGTACTTTTGACCTGCCCTTTCTCTAAAATTTTTGAATTTGGTCATGGAAGGACTTTGTCATAGTGGTTTTCCCCTCCCAACACTTCCAATCACTTGTCCATCATAAATCACTTTCGTTAGTCTACTTTCATTCATCCTCTCAACATGACCAAACCATCTAAGCATACTAAGTTATTAGTTTAGCATTTACATAAAGTGTTAGTTTCCAGTGTTGCATGGGTAGTGGTGCTTTCCACACTTAATTCCTTGCTGTGGACCATTGCGCATGGGTGCTAGTAAGTAAACTGGTTGCTAGGATACATAATACTGAAAATAGGATTTGATAGCAAACTGCATTAGCCCACTTAATATAGAGTGGTGTAATATCATGGGCACATTGCTAATCCTTGAAAAACCATTGAAACTCTCTTTTTCAATACATATTTTTGGTAAATTTAGAGCCACTTCAAGTCACCAACACACCTACATAGTTCAAGGACTGATTGCTGATAGAGAGGAATATTTATTATAAATTTGTAAAGAGTCTATTATAGATATAATTGCACACTGTTCTAAACAAGCTAAAATCACGCTTTTTAAAGCATATTGTCACTCTTTGTACACATGCGGCCTGTGGATGAATTATACTCAGGGAGTATACAGGACCCTTGTACCCAATATAATAATGCCTTCAGGGCGCTGTTGGGGTTGCGACGCCACTGTAGTGCCTCAGGGATGCTGGCCTCGGTTGGGGTTGATAGCTTTTCAGCTATCATCAGAATGAGAATAGCGTTGCTGTTACAGCGGGTCCGTGGCAGTTCCAACAGCCTCCTGAAAACTGTGGCCAATAGGCTTGATGTGGACAGTGCTTTTATGCAGCACTGGACACGCTTTCACATAACCAAGGATGCCACAATTACATATAATGGTAATAAAATAATGTGTAATGGTGGTATCCTGTTATGTACTTAATTATAAAATTGTAATACTAACATAGTTTTTAAGATTTTTTGTTACTAAATGGATTGTTACTAATTGGATAATATGGATTTTGGTCCGAAATAAACGAATTTATTTTTTTATTTTTATAATAGTGAAGTCTTCAACATAACCTTAGCATAACACTTGAACAAATATTTGTAAGTGTATTAGTTTATTATATGCCCTTCAAATGATTTTTCTGTTTCACACCATAATAACGTACGTAATGTTACTTACCCTTTTAGCTTGCATTTCTAAACGCCGAGTAATCTGATCAATGAGCTTTTGGTTTCTTAAGTTCTGGTTAGGGTTGTAATAGTTAATAAAGTTCTGACGCCTCTGGGGCCTCGCAACCGCTGTGGGCGCTGCTGCCGACAGGATTGTAAATCTTTCGTTTAAACTGATACTGGTGGCCTGCAGGCCATGTACTTTTTCAATCATCTTAATGCCGAGTTTGCAAAAATGTCATCAAATGATCCTGTCTATATCAAGATCTTTGTCAGTTTCTTTGTATTTTTATAGAATTTACCAATTGTGACTCAATTAACTAGATATTAAACAGCACTGGTTTATTTTTAAAAACGGCAATCAAAACAAGATAATACTTTAAAAATCACACCGCCACTCGCAGCTGCGTCAAACTCAAGATAAAATGAAAATGTCAAACAAAACAAGTTTGTGCTTTTTATAGCAAACAACACAAAACACAACTCCACTGTAAATTATAAAAAAAATATTAACACAGATTTTTGAAATAAATTAAAAATACTAGTGATTAACAGTATATAAATATTTAGTAGATTTAACATATCCCTAAAATTCGAACCTTAGGTCTGTCAAAGCAGTTAACTTTATAAAAGCTGATAGGTGCGTTCCTAAACAATTGCATTGCTTTTCATTGACACTTGACAGTACTGACAGCCAGCGCGCTGAAATTTTCGAAGTTTTGCCTTTGAGGATTCGGCGAATGTTATTTACGTTTTCATTTCGAAAAACTTGTGATAAAAATGTTAAAAAACATATCGTAATCGAAAGAATTAGTTTAAAAACACCATTGTCCAATTGTATTTATCATATTTTGTAATGTGTAAAGGTATAACAGTTTTAGTAAGAAGACTTAGTACCGCTATAGCACCAAGGTTACACCATGAAGTTAGATTGCTATATAAACGGGGGTCGCGAAGGCCGGCGGCTCATTTCGACACAACCGAGAATGTCGGAGGTTGCTCACGGTGCTGCCGATAGCGAAGACTGTTTGTTCGATATGGACGCGTGCTATGAAACATTTGACAAGGATGGGTAAGTTTTCCATGGATGATCAAAGTTTATTTACTTTTTGAGCACAATATCTAAAAAAACTACTTCAAAAAGTTTTCCAATCTATTTCATAATAAGTGGAAATACGAAAATCGTCCAATTGACTTTATTTACAAATTTATAGGAAGGAATATATTCAGCTACTTTCAATTCAAATTGTTTTAAACACTGTACTGTTATTTTAAGTACAAAGTTTCAATTCAAAAATCTTCTGTAAACATTCTTTCAAAATTTATTTCTTAAACTAGAATCATAGTGTATTAAAGTTTTAGCTTAATTATTAAACATAATTGTTACATTCTTAATTATTCTCTACTTATTAATGTTATAATATAAATAGGGTTTAAGTGCAGTTAAATTATTTAGCAGAGCCACATTAACAGATTAAAAGTAGTAAACTCCAGCAGAAGTATAAAAACTAGTATTTTATTTAATCTCATGTAAAAAAGAAATACTAGTTAAAAAATAAAGTTCAGTTAGTATTTATTTGCTATATACAGTTAACAGCAGCGTAAAAATTAATTGGCTAACAAGTTTAATACTTCTTTGGTGTTTTTTCTGTTATATTTTGTAAAATAAGTCATTTCAACTTCATGACACGCAGGTGACAATGCAAAGCAAATTATAATGAAATGAAATATGAAATAATTTATTCACATAAAATAGAGTAACATGAGGTGGTTTTATATATTATATTACTATATTATAATATGTATAATGTGGTATAATATATTACTAGTTATAATACGCCCTGCATTTTCCCTATTCCTATGGGAATAGCGAGATAAAAATTATCCCATAAGTTGATATACATATAAAGTACCTGCATGCAAAATATCATTTAAATGTGATCAATATTGTTTTTTGTGAAAGAGTTCTGAACATACATATGCACAAAATTTCGGACTTCTAAAGATTATGAAGTAAGATTTTTAAAAATATTACTGTGACCTCTTTATTATATGTAAATAAACTTAAACCACATGGTTTGAGATTATATGTATGTGGAGACATCCCCACAGAAGTAGGTACTGCCAAGCTGTTAAGTCTTTATATTCTTGGGCTTTATCCATATTCATAAACATTCTCATTCAGGCTCTGCTATACTCTTTACATTTTTATAGAAAAAGTTGCCAACTAAACATTTTTTATTTGTTTAAAATTGTACTTAATTGATATTTCTGGCATCCTACTAGTTGCATAATAGATTGTATAAAAAATTGTGATATTGCTGTGTTAATCATTTCTTACATGACTGATGAATTATATCAAGTCATTGAGTTATTAGTCAGTAAATTATATAAAGCATTAAGTACGATATACGTGGTAGGTTAATTTAATTATTATACATATTGTTTATTTTTGTTCCTTTTATTTCAATTGTTTTTTACACATGTCGTCTACTATTGAATGTTTTTTCCTTATTGCGGACTGCTGGAAGAGATTCCTTTTGGAATAAGCAGCTCCATTGTACATTGTTATATAATTTTTTTTTTCCTTTATATGTTTTGTGTGTACATAAATTCAAAAATTCAAAATTCAAAATTCAAAATTCATATTCATTTATTCAAGTTTGGCTCAAAAGAGCTCTTATGAACGTCAAAACTTAAAAACTAGCGCGCCCATTCACTGCGGGCGGGAGCTTGATCGTAAAAGAACGGGCAAGAAAATCGTCAAGGTTAGTTTTTTCTCCCCCCAGTTACAAGAATATGTACTTAGTAGTAAAACAATTTGACAAATCTACAAAAACATGTGTTCTGCAGTCACATGATTTAAAATAAAAGAAGAAAATAACTTTTTATAAATAATTGTTAAATAAATAAATAAATAAAAAATTATATAAACATACCATTTTCTTAAGCATTCAATTTTGTGATCAAATACCATTGTTTCCTGCCTGGCAGTAATTTGTTTATTTATTTATTTGACCTCCAAAGAGTCTTACAATATTACTTACATCTATCTACACAATACTATAAAACACTTATAAAAATATCATTCAGTTTAAATTAGCTACATCATAAGAATTAAATGAAATTAATAAAGAATTGATAATAGTCATTACGATTTTTGTTTATTTTTTATTTTTCTTTGTATTAGGTACTTTATGTATATAAGTAGGTTTATATATCTGATATGTATCTTATATCATATTTTTGTATATGTATATGTGTAATTTTATCATATTGTAGTGTGTTATTAATGCCCGCTAACTATCTCTCCCACTTCAGTTAAGGTTGACTGGAAGAGATTTCTTTTAGAAATAAGTCCACTTTTTTACATCGTCTTTTTCACATAAGGCTTTTTTTTGTGCAATAAAGAATATGTATATATATATATATTGTACCATAAAAAAAGGAATGAATATATTAGTCAAACCAGACACTGATTTATTTACTTTTTATTTATTTACTTGGATCAACAAACAATTACACTATAAAGCTTACATGTAAATCACACACTTACTTTATAATGTAACCAATAGCGTTATTCACAAAATAATTATTTTAACTTTGCATTAAAAAAGAAAAATAACATTATTTAATTTAATATATCATCATAACAGCCTACTGTTCCTTTGCCTCCCTAAAAGATTACATTCTATTGGGATTATTTGCCCATAATCACCACACTGGGCAGGGGGGGTTAGTGATGGCAGTTCAAGCCAGTACACAGGATGCCTCGGCTGGCCGTCATCCGGTAGGATTTCTCTTTGTGGTCTTCTACGTCGGAGATAAGAGAGGATCGCACTATTCTAGGCCAATACCACACAACAACTTAATATATATGAAGTAGATTACACACTGACGATAGGAGGGGCTCAGTAGTTCATTATTTATAAAAAATATAAATATAAATATTTTTCTGACAGTTATACCAATTATTTAGTTCCAAGATAAGTATCATTTAGAACTTGTGTTATGGATACTAAACAACGTATCATCATCACTGCCCATTAACATCCCACTACTGAGCACAAGCCTCCTCTCACATATCAAGGTGTAAGGGTATTGGGTCATACTCCACCACGCTGACCCAGTGCGGATTGGCGGAGGCAGGTGTATGGCGTCCTGCTGTTAGAATTATTCAAGCCGCCCATTAGGCCTCTGACATGGCTTAACGACTACCACATTTAGTGATAACCGGGACCAACGATAAGTCGCCACGCTAAGGTGTGCCCTCCGAAGCACGGAAGCGCTTGATATCAAATGCCACACAAACGGTCACCCATCCAAGGACTGACCTCTGTAATATCTGCTGTACTTCGGTGATCGTTTTCGACCACCGAGCACCGCAGAGCTACGAGCGCTTCATATACTATTCAAATACTTTTTTTTTGTAAATACATACTGGAGTGAAGTGTAGATATACTGACCTCCACGCCATATTGGTCATCAAATTATATGCCATTTTAATTATAATATTAGGCCATCCCTTTTTGTAAATTTTTAAGTGATAATTTAATTAAATGAAGTCATATTTGTAGCTTATTTATAAAAGTGCATGTTCATTATCCGTTGATAATATAGATATGATCAATTGATAATAATAATCACTCATCTAGAAAAAGTTAACAGTAATTCTTTTTATTTACTTTTTAAACACTAAGATACTGTTGGTTTGTTCCTTTTAAGATTTATTGAAATAACAATTTTTTTTTAATTTCTACCAAATTTTTGTTTGATATTTCTATTAGTTGGAATCTCATTTTTTATAAAAAAAATTTTTTGGGATAAGGAAGATTTAAGTGCTATAATGTTAATATAAACTTTAATAATTATCATCCTGACCCAACAAAGTATACACTATGTGGGCTAGAGATAAAATTTCCACCTTCTGTGATTGATGCCTGTGCTGAGCTGAAAATAAAGCTCATTGGATTGCCATTGGAGATGCCAATGTCCAGCAGCAGGCGATGATAATGATAATGCCTACTATTATAAAGTCAAAGTCAAAATCATTTATTCAAGTTTGGCTCAATAGAGCTCTTATGAAGGTCAAAACTTAAAAACGCCCATTCACTGCGGGCGGGAGCTTGATCGTAAAAGAACGGGCAAGAAAAAAAGAATTTTCTTTTAACTATCGGCAGACTTTCTCCCGCCAGTTACAAGAAAATGTACTTAGTAGTAAAACAATTTGACAAATCTACAAAAACCTGTTTTTATTATTAAAGAAATATACTACATAATCCAATATTATGACTATTTTGGAACATGATGGAGGGTGTGTAGGGATCCTACCAAGATCTCAGGAGCCCAAGTCAACCTCACCTGCAAGTGGTGCACCTGCCGAACAACGGACGAGGCTCTGGCGAACATAAAAGTTCCCGATAAGCGGCAATAGGCTCGCCACTTATTACTTGGGACCAATAAAGCAATTGGCGAGATGTGGGCATACATAATGCCTTTGTCTACCCCTACGGGGAAACAGGCGTGTATGTATGTATGTTTTGGAACATAGCAGACAAAAAGAACAATTTAAAAAAAATCTATTATACTATAGTTAATTTTTGTTTACCTTTAGAGATGGCAAGTTAAGCTACGATGAGTTCCGCCTTATCTGCAAAGCACTTTTCCGCAATGAGAAAGGCCATATCTACCCCCTACCAGAAGACCAGGCACGGCACATATTCCAGGTCTTCGACAAGAATGGGGACGGCTTCATAGATAAGGAAGAGTTTAGTTTCTGCTGGAATCATTGGATTAAGGTGGTCAGTATCTAGTTTTTTTTTTAAGGTGACACGTCATAATGACTACACCCTGCCTGGTAGGAAGCAGTCGATGCAGTCCAATAAAAAATGAAAGCATATAAAACGTGAAATAAGCAAGGTATATAGCGCATTAACTCATGACGGCCTGCTAAAATGCCGTTTCACGCCCCGCTTAAAAGACCCGGGATCATTGGAAATAGGAAACACACGAGCCGGCAGCGAATTCCAGAGCTTAGTGGTCTTGCTCAAAAATGACTTTCCAAATTTCTTGGTTCGAGTGCTGTCTGCACAGTATGAGAATGGTTTCTTATATGGTTTCTGAGATGGTTTAGTAGCCGTCTTATTTTATTATCGGTTCTCTCTTCGACTCCTTAGTCAGATTTATTGCCTTTCTTTACGCCCCTATTCCATATATCTAAATATCTTTGTCATAAGACATGGATATAGAGAGCGCTTACTATTTTATACACACACACAGTATATTTACTCAACTAACTGATTGATTCAGGCGTTACTTTGCGGAAATCCATTGTAAACAAGTGATGGATTAAAAATATCTTTATAACAATTCCCGCGCAACTATAATTTCCCGAAAAATCGAGAAACAATTCAACACGACACGTGTTTCGCCCTTACGAGAGTGAAGACATCGAGTCTCGTTTCAGCGTTCGTGATGTGACGCTTACCTGATGGTGCCCTGTGTAAGGGCGAAACACGTGTCGTGTTGAATTGTTTCTCGATTTTTTAGGACATTATAGTGTCCTGGGAATTATTACAAAGATATTTTTAATCCATCACTTGTTTATTTACTCAACATCTCAGCTTACTATCGGCGTTGACCCCTTAGGTGTATCTATTATTCCAACCCCTTGCCACTGGATACTCCATTTATCCTTGTCTTAATCTTATGTTAAGAAAGGTAAGACTTAAGACAAGCTTATTGACTCATATCTTGACATAATCTCGATTGCCCTAGACTTAAGCTGAGGGCTTAAACAGATTTGGCTGAATTTCAAATATTGCACGCAGCGACTGCCGTCTATCTGACCTCCACAACCAGAGGGAAACATCATTCTAGGGCTAAACCAGCTGTTAGGATGTTAGAGGCACTGTCTTCCTCATAACGACTACCATAGAGGTTCATGACTCTGAAATTACGTTAAGCCGTTGGTCCCGGCTGTTATCATCATTAGAAGGTCAGTGCTTTCTAACATCCTGACAGCTTGTTTAACCATAAAATGTTGTTTCCCTTGCGTTGCGGAGATCAGATGGCTGTCGCTCCATATAATAACTGATTTTCAACATAATCTGGTTGGACCCGTGAGCAGACCCTGGGTCTTAAGTTTAGGGTAACCGGGATAATGCTAGGATATGCTGATGATGACCGCGAAGGTCGAGCGCTTCCAAAGAGTGTGTGAGTAATGATGTGCCTATAGCATGGTGGTATGTCGACAGATAGTGCGGCCTATATGCGTGTTCCTGATAGTGGACGTGCAGAACGACTTCATCACCGGCACCCTCAACATCAGCAAATGCAACGCGCAGCAAGACGGCAGTGAGGTCAGTGCCGATATATTTTTTAAACCAATTTATTCTCCTGTTTTGCAGCATGTCTTTTGCTTCTATTAAACTTTTTTTTCGGATGGAAAATCATCAAATGACTGTCCTCCGCTGTGGGTAAAGCGGAAGGATGTGTCAGACTTTTACTGACTCATCATCACAGTCCATTAACGTCCCACTACTGAGCACGAGCCTCCTCTCACGTACCAAGGTGCGAGGGTATTGGGTCATACTCCACCACGCTGACCCAGTGCGGATTGGCGGAGGCAGGTGTATGGCCTCCTGCTGTTAGAATTTTTCAAGCCGCCCATTAGGCCTCTGACATGGCTTAACGACTACCACATTTAGTGATAACCGGGACCAACGGCTTAACGTGCCTTCCGAAGCACGGAAGCGCTCGATATCAAATGCCACACAAACGGTCACCCATCAAAGGACTGACCTCTGTAAACTCTGTTGTACTGACTAAAAACCATCAATGTTCTTTCTTGAGCCTGTAACACCAAGGCCGCGGTAACCCTTTCGCACAGTCCCGCAACTTGCTTCTATTAACCTGGGTTTGTCATCGACTCATCCACTGGTCGATCGAATTATATTCTTCACACACTCAATCTAAAGGTGCGTCCACATCTCGCGACCGGCTGGCGAACGCAGGTAACGCACGCGCTGCACGCATGCAGTCACTGCAATTGTTTAGTGCGCATTTTTTAGCGCAACACATGTAGGAGCGGCGCACGAATAAATAAATAAAATAAATAAATAAATATTCTCTTACAATCACACCAATTATTTAGTTCCAAGATAAGTATCACTAAGAACTTGTGTTATGGATAGGTACTAAAGAACGGATAAACATACTTAAATACTTTTTTTTTGTTTTACGAACATATAATACACGCGTGCAGCTCGCTGGCAGTATGCAAGCTGCATACTCGCCAGGTGTCGTCCACATCACATCCTACCACTATTTCAGCCGTTCTCGTCACCTGGTAACAATGATACTCATCACTTTTCCCGTAACCTGATCTTCGTCTCTTGCCCAAGGCAACATGCCCAATTAATTTAAGAAAACAATTATTTTTAACCTTTTAAAGGTTAAAAATAATTCTATGTCAATTGAGCAGCTAGGCCAGGTGGGCTTTCTTGTGGTCACTTTTGTGTAGGAACTCGGCTACTATATCAGACGGAACCTTAGGAATTCTACTTCTAAGTTATTTTACTTAACTTAACATCAATCTGGCGTTACTTCAACGTCGTAAACATCTGAAACCTCTGCAAAGCAGTGGTTAATATACCGCACCTTCGGTAACACTGTTGCACTGTTTTGTTTGATTTACCAACACTCATGTATGTTCACGAACACTTAACGGTTGATAATCCACCGTTATTATACATTAATGTTCGAATTTTAGTAATGGAACAAAACTGCAGACAGGATGTTTCACTTTCCCGCCAAGAAGTCCAACATTCCCGTTTGTTATTAAGGAAAAACCATTTGTATATAATTTATTGAATCGCTCTTATTACAATAGACCATAGAATGATGGTGTTCTCTGGGTTGCGGGGGTCACACGGCACTCGCTAAATGAAAACACTGAAATTCAGCCAAATCTGGTTAAACCAGTGAGCAGACCCTGGGCCCTAAGCTGAAATCTAGGGCAACCGGAATAATGCCAGGATTTGATAAATAATAATAATAATAATTCTTTATTCAAGGCCATGGGCCCAATTTTTGTTAGTAAAAATATTTATCTTATATATTAATGTTAGTAGGGAATTTATATAATGTAATTAGTTTTTATATGCAAGTCAATGCTGCTCAATCCCACTTGAAACCGCGCAGCAGTGACCTACATATACACAGTCCAGCCTGCTAGCGATCAGACCCAGGATGCTGTTGCCGCTGGCACGAACCCTGCGCACCAGAGATGCGCATCTTTTACGCATAGTGGCATAGAAGCAATCTACGCGATGCTCCGCGAACATGCCTGATGCACTACGGAATCGTGGCAGCCCCATCAGCACCCTGAATGCATTATTATACTGGACACGGAGAGCACTGTAGGACTTTCGGGTATATACAGCCCACAGACTGCATGTGTAAAAAGATGTACAGTACGATCTAAACAGAGTGGTTTTAACTGATTCAGAGCTACGAGCGAATCTGTGAGCTATCATGTTCGCCCTCACCGCCAGCGCCCTCCGCTCCCTTTCAATGTCGTCAACATCCCTGAGGTCAGAGGTTAATAAATGTCCCAGATATTTAAACCTGTGAACCCGTTTAAGTACAGCCCCACTAAGTTTAAAGTCTCGATGGTTTTAATTATGGAATTCTAAACCCTGAACTGAATGGAGAGGTTTATTACGATTCGTCCACGATATTTGCATAAAATTATTAAAATTTACGTTCTAAAGTAAGAAACTTTTAGACATAGACTGGAACTTTATCTTATACATATTTCATAATAGTACATTACAAGTACAAGATTACATGGTCCTCGCCTTACTCAATCAAGAATAAAAGCAAAATTTTGTTAAAATAAGGCTTAAAAGTGCTTATCGCAAATTTTTACAGCATTTTTTTATTTTAATTTACTCGTAATATATAATAATAAAAATAATAAATGCAGCAGTAATATACAAATTAAATTTTTTAATAAAATTTCCTTAGCGGTTTTAATATTTTTAAACTGTATGATAATTTCCAAAAATCTAGCAAACGGCCAACTAACCCACAAATAAAATATTACAAATATAGGCGTTACTCCTCAACAAATAAAAAAAAATCTACCACCAACAAGTTTCTAGAGATGGCGATTCGCATTACTCTTTAAAATAGCTCTTAAGCCACTTACTACAACGCTGATAAAATTGCTGCTGTAATCGTTAGTTCTCAACAAATAAAATACTTTTTGAAGAAACATTAAATAAACATCTCTAAAAACCAGGTTCCTCAGTCCCACCGTGGTCACAAATCACTGTTAATTATTCAAAACGACGCGACGTGATAAAAAAATTTTTGAAAAGCCGCGATGAAATAAAATGTGTTCAATTTAATGTGATGGCAGCCCTACCTATGGGTGACTGTGTCTTAGACCAGTGGTTCCTAACCTTTTCTTATGCCCTCTATGACCTATGTCACTACTGATTTTTTCATGAATGAAAGAAGACTAACGAAAGTGATTTATGAGGGGCAAGTGATTGGTAGTGTTGGGAGGGGGAGACCACGTAAGACCTTCCATGACCAAATTCAAAAAATTTTGGAGAAAGGGCCGGCCCTAAACCGACGGGCGTTTATGAGTGTGAATGAAGCTAAAAGTGAATGCCAAGATCGCAGCAAGTGGAAGGATGTGATCTCTGCCTACCCCTACGGGAAAGAGGCGTGACATTATGTATGTATGTGATTTCTTTATAAAGTACACCAAGATCATCTATAATTTTACACTTACAAACGTAGACATAAAAAAAGTCCGAACATCAATGCCTATTGTAGATAGCGTTTGTCGCGATTATAAATGTAAACCAGATACATTCATAACGCCTGTTTCCCCGAAGGGTTAGGCAGAGGCATATTATATGCCCACATTTTGCCAGTTATATTGTTAGTCCCACGTAACGCGGTGACGAGCCCACTGCCGCTTACCGAAAACTTTTATGTTCGCCAGATCCTCGTCCGTTGATCGACAGGTGCACCACTTGCAGTTGGCTTGGGCTATACACCAACTTATGTGTGAAGAATAATGTTTATATATTCATCATTATCGACACGTAGCATGGTGATGATGATGATGATGATTGTTAGTCCCACGTAACGCGGTGACGAGCCCACTGCCGCTTACCGAAAACTTTTATGTTCGCCAGATCCTCGTCCGTTGATCGACAGGTGCACCACTTGCAGTTGGCTTGGGCTATACACCAACTTATGTGTGAAGAATAATGTTTATATATTCATCATTATCGACACGTAGCATGGTACATAAAGTCGAGTGAGGCGTATCGAGTGAACGTCTGTTGACGTTTCCTAGCGATGTTTGTTCTGAAGTAATGTTTTATTAAGTTCGCGTGCGCGATGATAGGTCGAATCGCTGGAGTTTCGGTCTGAATTCCCTCGGCTTACGTGCTGCAAAGCCTAGCTGTCGGCTTGCGATATTGCAACTGTTACAAATACCCGCAAGTTTGACTTGGATGGAATTTGGCGCAGTGGTAGGTAATGCAGCTCGTTCTTATTGTTGACTAGCAGCGCCGTGCGGTTTTACCCGCATGGTCCCCGTTCCCGTGAAGATATCGGGATAAGGAGTGTCCTATATATTAGTCCAGGACTGCAGCTATACACGTACAAAGTTTCATCACAATCGCTCCAGTAGTTTTTGCGTGAAAGAGTAACAAACATCCATCCACACATACAAACTTTCACATTTATAAGATTAGTAGGATGGCGGTGAATTGTTGTGAAAGGTTTGCAGGACTCTGGAGAAAGATTCAGGTTCCATTCCAGACGTAAATGCCGTTTTACGCCCCGCTTAAAAGACCCGGGATCATAGGAACTAGGAAAGGCATGACCCGACAGCGAATTTCAGAACTTAGTATTCCTACTCAGAAACTAGTTACCAAATTTCTTGGTTCGAGTGCTGATAGTCTGCACAGCATGTGGATGGTTTCTAAGACCAGCATTCTTATATTTTATTTTTCGAAATTCATATGGTCACATTGGATATTCTCAAAAATACAGATTAAAAAAATTCTTAACTCACATTCTTGACATCCAAGGCGGTGATTCGGATACCCTACGATGCGAAGGACTTAATTTTGTTTATGGACGTCTGTGTTTCCGGCAGCTCGGAAAAGGCGAGGAAACTTTCGAAAAACATACTTTTTAATAATCGCTTTTTAAATACGTAAAATGTGCAATTTGGTTCGGCTTCTGATCGAAGCATCTGACCACGACTGCGCCCTCGTTCATTTACATTTATAGAACTACCTATTCGTAAAGGATCCCTAATTTAAATTGATTAATAATAATAACATATCCTATGTTCGATGAATATCCTTCTAACATTGAAAGAAATCTTGTAATTTTATTGTTTTTGTGTTTTTAAGTTTTGTAATTTTGACTTTCTTAAGAGTTCTATTGAACTATACTATATTAAGTCATAATCATTTATTCAAGTTTGACTCAAAAGAGCTCTTATGAAGGTCAAAACTTAAAAACTATCGCGCCCATTCACTGCGGGCGGGAGCTTGATCGTAAAAGAACGGGCAAGAAAATCTTCATAATTTTTCTTTCGCCAGTTACAAGAAAATGTACTTAATAGTAAAACAATTTAACAAATATTATGTTAATATATACTTTATATATTAAACTAAGCGAACGTAGCTCTGCGGTGCTCGGTGGTCGGAAACGATCACCGAAGTACAGCAGAGTTTACAGAGGTCAGTCCTTGGATGGGTGACCGTTTGTGTGGCATTTGATATCGAGCGCTTCCGTGCTTCGGAGGGCACGTTAAGCCGTTGGTCCCGGTTATCACTAAATGTGGTAGTCGTTAAGCCATGTTAGAGGCCTAATGGGTGGCTTGATAAATTCTAACAGCAGGACGCCATACACCTGCCTTCACCAATCCGCACTGGGTCCGCGTGGTGGAGTATGACCCAATACCCTCGCACCTTGGTATGTGAGAGGAGGCTCGTGCTCAGTAGTGGGACGTTTATGGGCTGAGATGATGATGATATTAAACTAAGTCTATTGCCAAACTTGAATATATATAGTTTCGGAGCCTATTAAATACAAACAAACAACCTACAATCAAATATTTTCGCTTTCTAAGAATTGTTAGATAATAGAGGTATAATCGCAAACTTTGAAGAACGATATTATGCAACAAAATTAAAACAGTTCAGTAAAGTGTGAAATAACCGACTGTATATCTGCCTACCTACTGATAACCATTCGACATTACCGCACCATCAGCTCGGGGCAGGCGGTGCCAGCCTCGGAAGGTGTTGCAGCCCTTGCCCCCGAATTAACCCAGGTGTCGACTTATTTTTAGAGGGCGCCTCGTTTGACAGCTAATTTACTTTGGTGCAATGGTGTCGACGAGTAGATAGCTCGGAATGGCTTTTAATAGTTAATGACTTTTGATTTGGGTTGTTAGATTGTGGTGAAGAGCTTTTCGCGATTTGTGATTAAGCGCTGTTTTTCTTTTTAATTGTCTTTCTTCAAACAAACATCAATGATTCAAATAACAAACTACCTGACCTTTAACTTTTTTTTTAAATGACTTTTAACTGTTATTATTCCATTAATGACATTTTTGAAATGAAAAATTGTATATCGATATAATTTTATATTTTGCATGTCGTGAACTGGTGAAAAGTATATGGTACAAGTATATATGGGACATGACATAATTGACATTTTGTAATACCTGTAAATAAATTATTAACGACCGATTAGGCGTGAAGGTAATACCTGCACCTCACTCCAGTGATCGAGGGTTCGATTCCCACACGTACAAATCTTTATGTAGAACGGATAAAATAAACACTGTTGTTTTTTGTAAATACATACTTAATATATATAGAAAAACACCCTGATCAGAACAAATATTCATATTTATGCACAAGGTTTGTCCTGTGTGGAAATCGAACCCACGACATTTTGGTAGTCGAGTGTCCAAGGTCGTCTATATCTCTTGCCATCTTCCTGCGCCCATTCCGTCATGGCTACGTGGCCCATCGCAGTACCACTTCAACAGTAGGGCATTTTTTTATAAATTAGTCCTGGTTACAAAATGGAGTTAAGTAAAAAAATATTCCTAAATATGTTTTCTAATGACATAGAATGGTCCAATATTCTTTAGAATTCACAAATTTAGTTTTAAAATAATAACAATTAGCCTATTTCCTAAGAAAATATGATTTTTCTTTAACAAGAAAGTGCTTTATATTTCCATTTTGTAACTTTTTTGAAATCAAATATAATACACAGTCAATCCGTAGTGAAACAAGTTAATTTATTGCTTTCAAACACACAATTTAATTCAAAAAAATGATGGCCAGATATTAAATAAAGGAATTATATATCATATATCTTACCGTCCTAGGTCCGTCCGTTATAGGTACTTACCGTCTTTGTTCCGACATCGGCTATACCAGTTTTAAACCGTAAGGTGGTATTGCATACTCGGTCCTGCCTTTTAACCCCAGTATGCTACGCTCCATTATCTATTATAAATAGAAAATTATACTATACATATATACATTAAATAAATAATATTATATATTTCTGACACTTACACGGTACACCAATTACTTAGTTCCAAGATAAGTATCATTAAGAACTTGTGTTATGGATACTAAATAACGGATAAACATACATCTTTTTTTTTTATAAATACATACTTAATATACATAGAAAAACACCCAGACCAGAACAAATATTCATATTTATAACACACGAAGATTTGTTCTGTGTGAGAATCGAACCCACGACCTCTGGAGTGAAGTGCAGGTATACTGACCTCCACGCCATATCGGTCGTCATTCTTATTACATTAAAACGCCTGTTTCCCCGAAGGGGTAGGCAGAGGCATATTACACGCCCGCATTTCGCCAATTATATTGTTGGTCCCACGTAATTTATATTGTTGGTCCCACGTAATAGGTGGCGAGCCTATTGCCGCTTATCGGAAACTTTTATATTCGCCAGAGCCTCGTTCTTGTTGAGCAGGTGCACAACATGTTCTAAACTCAACGATCTTAGTAGGACCTTTATACACCGTAAAGTCTTATAAGTAAAAAAGGATGTTTATTCGTGGTACTAACTCTAGAAAGCTATGTGCTATGTGGCGCTGTGTGTAATGTCCGAGGATATTATTTATCATAATCTAACTCAGCAGTCAGTAGATCTTGAAAAATAACCAAGAAGTTTATGAGTATTTGTTTCATAAGTTCATTAAAGTTACACACTGAAGTCCCAAGTTATCGTGAAGCCATAAAATGGATTCGACTTCAAGTTAAGTGTCTCGCAATAATACCTCTCTATAAATACTTTTAATCAATATAAAGAGAGATTCACTTCTTTCAGACTGGAAATAAAAACGATGTTGCGTTTGTCGGTAAAGACATAAAAAAAACAATGAAAGCTTTTTTATTCCTACTTAGAAGCATTTTGAAGCGCTCGTAGCTCCGCGGTGCTCGGTGGTCGGAAACAATCACCGTAGTAAAGCAGATTTTACAGAGGTCAGTCCTTGGATGGGTGACCATTTGAGTGGCATTTGATATCAAGCGCTTCCGTGCTTCGGAAGGCACGTTAAGCCGTTGGTCCCGGTTATCACTAAATGTGGTAGTCGTTAAGCCATGTTAGAGGCCTGATGGGTGGCTTAAAAAATTCTAACAGCAGGACGCCATACACCTGCCTCCGCCAATCCGCACTGGGTCAGCGTGGTGGAGTATGACCCAAAACCCTCACACCTCGAATGATGATGCTGATGCCATTGAATAAATTCAAAGTACATTTAAAGAAATGGCTTGTTGATAAATGTTTTTATTCACTAAGTGAATATTTTGAAAATTAAATTTGTTTGTTTTATTAGAATCATCTAATTAAATTTTTGCATACCAGTTACTGGTGAAATATGCGGACTGTATTAAATTTTAAGACCACTTATGTACCATATTTTATGTGAAATAAAAAGTCTTTGTCTTTGTCTTTGTCTTGATATGTGAGAGGAGGCTCGTGCTCAGTAGTGGGACGTTAATGAGCTGAGATGATGAGAAGCATTTTCATCTGACTTGACACTTCACTAATACTACATAGTATAAAACAATGTCGCTTCCCGGTGTCTGTATGTGTGTATGTATGCTTAAATGCGGTTTTCTTAAATAAATAGATATATTCAAGAGGAAGGTTTCTATGTATAATACATGCACAATGTAGTAGTGGAACACTGTACATTTTTGAGATTTCTAATGTGATGTCGTAACTAAACTCACTTTTTTGCGCTTATATTGCAAACGCTGGCCAAACCCTACGAGATTGGTCAAAATTAGGTACTACAGTATTGCACAACTTACAAAAGTCCACAAACGAGTCCGCGATGGTATATGTCTATCATTCAAGAATAACTCACAATAAACACTATTTATCTTTTACTTTTAACTAGAAATAATGGCTTATTTACGAAGTCATTTTTAAGTATGTATAACATTAATCGTTTAATAAGATATTGAGATGACTTCTTGGCGAGAAAGTGAAGCGTCATGTCTGCAGTTTTGTTTTATTTTCTAAAATTTGTGATGTTTCTAACATTAATTAGTAATAACGGTGGATTATTAACCGTTAAGTGTTTTTGAACATACATGAGTGTTGGTAAATCAAACAAAACAGTGCAACATCACTTTTCAAATTTTCTCTCAAGGAGTCCATGTGAGATCTCAGTATAGTCCCACATCTTTACTGAGGACTCCAGGGGCTTAGGGGAGGGTATTTCATCTTCGATTTATCATCTTCATCACCACTCATTCTCATTTACTATAAATTATATATAATTAATAAAGTAAAAAGTTCTTTATTTCATAAACTATTACATAGCACTTGAAAACGTCAAAACAAAATATACATAAAAAAAAATTTTTTTTAATATCAACCCTGAAATCACGAAGCTTAGATTCACTTACATGCAAATAAACAAAAATTAGGTGTAAGTGAATCTAAGTGCCAGTTCCGAGCCCCCGCTCTGTGAAAGGAAATGACAAGAAACTCACAGGCTATGCTCTTTTAAATTATTTTTATTACAAAACACACACAGTGTAAATTTGATGATACTGAAAGGGTCCCCCGAAGCTGTAACCAATAAAGTAGCACTAAGGGAAACTATAATATATCACTTACTTGACACTGGCTAAATGTGCTAGACGCACGAAGCCATTATTTAAAAGAAAGAAGAAGATATTGAGATATGTACACAGTTTTATTTGTCATTCTCAGTCATCAGCATTTCAGCCATATTAAGTCCACTGCTGTCTTTCACGTTGATCGATCTTGTGCCGCCTGCATCTTTGACGAAATCGTGGGAGGGCGTCATTCTCAGTTAATGGTTTTAACTGAGAACTCCACTACTATGGGCTCTATTGGAGTGAAATGCAAGCGGATACACAAATTCAATTCAATCATTTATTCTGAACAATATACATTGTGTGGAACAATTTTTTTATACAAATTACATGCAAATACAAATGTCAAATTATTAAAGTGGCCCAAAAGAAAAAGATTATTCTAATTAATTAACAATAATTCACAATTAAATAAAATAATATTTTAAACATTTAACCCACATTTCCATTATCAATAAATTCATTCAGGTCATAAAAACCCTTTTCTAAAAGAAAACTCTTTAAACAACAAACAAAGGATCCGACATAAGGGTCAAAGTGCGCCACGAACAGTCCGTGGCCCCCGTGATAAGATAATGGTTAATATCTAATTAGAAGCAAAACGTCCCTAATCAATTTCGTCCCAATATCTAGATTTTATTTACAGAATTTGAATCAAGACGTACCAATCTTGTTATTTGTGAGAATTCTGACAACGAAGAAGAAGAATTTAAAGAAACTCTGGAAAATCTTTGTTTAGGTTGGGATATAACTGTGACCAGCAACTGACAGACTTACGAAATGTCACATTCAATGTATCAAGCAGTTAAAGAATTTATAGCAATGGATTAAGATATGCCAAAATTAAATATTCTAATTGTTCAGTAAGTCAAGTCACAGTCCGAATAGTAAGTGTTCATTTACACCAATTAACATTAGTTACATGTAATGAAAGAATGAGTGTTTGTGTGACTGGTAAGAAGTAGCTAGTCGCAAACTGGACACACTAATATGTATAAAAGTTTAATTCGCGATCATATTCACTAGCCATCTTTTTTTTTTATTTACGTCGGTAACAAAATGCATTTACGCACTGTCTCCCGGCCAAAGGGGGACCGAGAGAAGTGTGTGGGACTTACCATCGTCAGACACGACCGCTAGCAGTAATACCCACTAAAAATCTTCCGACCGATCTTCTTTTTTTTTTGGGATCATGATCTCCATACTCCAACTGCTTTCTATAGCGATTGATTATATCGAGTACGTGGTACTGAGTAAAGCAAAACGACAAAGAAATATAAAGTTATTCGGCATTTTAATGGGTCTTTGTATGCAAATTGATTCTTTCGTCGAAAAATTAAAGAAGACAGGTCGAATCAATGGAATGAAATTGCAGTCCGGCTTAGACTGCTTCGTCTGAATTTTGTTAGCCTTGCAAAAATAATACGAATCTTGGAAAAAGTTACTAAACTAGCCCCAAAAGCTAGGTGAAAGTTAAAGCAGCTCTTGTAATTTAAAAGCACTTATAAATGTCACCTCAATTAAAGATCGCCACTCAGTAAGTTGTATAGAGTATGGTGCTGAAGCAAAGCAAGAGAATGATTTACGATTTCCTGTAACTTTGCGACCGGCAGATGTGCAGTATAGGGTGCTAAAGCAGCAGTGAGATTAACTAGTTTACAGGCCTCCGTTGTTAATACGTATAAACCACAATTCACTCAACCAGATATTGGTGTATACGGCTCCTATCAAGATCTGAGAAGTCCAAGCCAACCTCACCTGCAAGTGGTGCACCTGCCGATCAACGGACAAGGCTCTGGCGAACATAAAAGTGCCCGGAAAGCGGCAATAGGCTCGCCACCTATTACGTGGGACCAACAATATAATTGGCGAAATGTGGGCGAGTAATATGCCTTTGCCTAACCCTTCGGGGAAACAGGCGTGTATGTATGTAATAGGTTGGGGAAAAAGTCTTTTCGTATTTTTGTATGAAAAGTCAAGACATTTTTTTCAAAGTTTATTTACATTTATTTACAATATATTAGGTCGGGGAAAAAGTCTTTTCGCATAACGTAGGTATAAACTTATTATAAAAATTTTTTGACTGTACTATTTGTGTCTGGCTGGTTTTGGTAACATTAAAAAGGTTCCATTATAAAGAAAAGAAAAAAATAAAAAAAAGTTGTTTCCCGCTATTTTTCATTTGTTTTTCTCTCCGTAAAAATGAGTGAATCTAATGAAGAAATTCGATACATTTTAAAATTTTATTATAAAAAAGGCAAAAATGCAACTCAAGCAGTGAAAAAAATTTGTGATGTTTATGGACCTGATGCAGTGTCAGTAAGAGTAGCACAAATTTGGTTCAAACGTTTTCAGTCCGGAAATTTTGATGTTAAAGATGCACCTCGCTCTGGTCGCCCTGTTACGAATAAAATGGACGCCATTTTTGAAAGAGTGGAGCAAGATCGGCATATTAGTAGTTACGATGTAGCTGAAGAACTGGGAATTGACCACAAAACAGTTTTGACCCATTTGAAGAAAGCTGGTTATACAAAAAAGCTCGATATTTGGGTGCCACACGAGCTCACTCAAAGAAACTTAATGAACCGTGTACTCATTTGCGATTCGTTATTGAGAAGTAATGAAACCGAGCCGTTTTTGAAGAGATTGATAACTGGCGATGAAAAGTGGATCACGTACGACAAGAACGTGCGAAAAAGGTCGTGGTCGAAAGTTGGCCAGGCTTCACAGACTGTGGCCAAACCTGGCCTAACACGAAATAAGGTGATGCTGTGTGTATGGTGGGATTAAAAGCTCATAATAAACATATTATGAGCTTTTACCGCCCGGCAAAACCATCGATTCTGATCTTTACTGCCAGCAACTGATGAGATTAAAGGAAGCAGTCGAGAGAAAACGGCCGGAATTGATCAACAGAAGGGTGTGGTCTTTCATCACGATAACGCTAGACCACACACATCTTTAGCCACTCAGCAAAAATTAAGAGAGTTCGACTGGGAGGTCCTAGTGCATCCACCATATAGCCCTGACCTTGCGCCTTCAGATTTTCACCTGTTTCGGTCTCTGCAGAATTCTTTAGGTTCTGTAAGGTTGACCTCAAGAGAGGACTGCCAAAACTATTTGTCCCGTTTTTTTGATCAGAAGTCCCAAAGTTTCTACAGTAACGGGATAATGTCTCTGCCCACAAAATGGCAGAAAATTATTCAACAAAACGGTACATATATATTGTAAATAAATGTAAATAAACTTTGAAAAAAATGTCTTGACTTTTCATACAAAAATACGAAAAGACTTTTTCCCCAACCTATTATATGTACATATATATTGTAAATAAATGTAAATAAACTTTGAAAAAAATGTCTTGACTTTTCATACAAAAATACGAAAAGACTTTTTCCCCAACCTATTATATGTACCGTTTTGTTGAATAACTTTCTGCCATTTTGTGGGCAGAGACATTATCCCGTTACTGTAGAAACTTTGGGACTTCTGATCAAAAAAACGGTACAAATAGTTTTGGCAGTCCTCTCTTGAGGTCAACCTTACAGAACCTAAAGAATTCTGCAGAGACCGAAACAGGTGAAAATCTGAAGGCGCAAGGTCAGGGCTATATGGTGGATGCACTAGGACCTCCCAGTCGAACTCTCTTAATTTTTGCTGAGTGGCTAAAGATGTGTGTGGTCTAGCGTTATCGTGATGAAAGACCACACCCTTCCTGTTGATCAATTCCGGCCGTTTTCTCTCGACTGCTTCCTTTAATCTCATCAGTTGCTGGCGGTAAAGATCAGAATCGATGGTTTTGCCGGGCGGTAAAAGCTCATAATAAACAATGCCCTTCCAATCCCACCATACACACAGCATCACCTTATTTCGTGTTAGGCCAGGTTTGGCCACAGTCTGTGAAGCCTGGCCAACTTTCGACCACGACCTTTTTCGCACGTTCTTGTCGTACGTGATCCACTTTTCATCGCCAGTTATCAATCTCTTCAAAAACGGCTCGGTTTCATTACGTCTCAATAATGAATCGCAAATGAGTACACGGTTCATTAAGTTTCTTTGAGTGAGCTCGTGTGGCACCCAAATATCGAGCATTTTTGTATAACCAGCTTTCTTCAAATGGGTCAAAACTGTTTTGTGGTCAATTCCCAGTTCTTCAGCTACATCGTAACTACTAATATGCCGATCTTGCTCCACTCTTTCAAAAATGGCGTCCATTTTATTCGTAACAGGGCGACCAGAGCGAGGTGCATCTTTAACATCAAAATTTCCGGACTGAAAACGTTTGAACCAAATTTGTGCTACTCTTACTGACACTGCATCAGGTCCATAAACATCACAAATTTTTTTCACTGCTTGAGTTGCATTTTTGCCTTTTTTATAATAAAATTTTAAAATGTATCGAATTTCTTCATTAGATTCACTCATTTTTACGGAGAGAAAAACAAATGAAAAATAGCGGGAAACAACTTTTTTTTATTTTTTTCTTTTCTTTATAATGGAACCTTTTTAATGTTACCAAAACCAGCCAGACACAAATAGTACAGTCAAAAAAATTTTATAATAAGTTTATACCTACGTTATGCGAAAAGACTTTTTCCCCGACCTAATATATAATGAAAAAGTAACCACGCAATAAATGACGCCATGTGTTTGTTTATTTAAAACTAAGAAAGAAAGAAAAGAAAGAAAAAGTGTTTATTTAAATATTAAAATCATGACAACAAATACTTAACATCTGCCAAACTGTAAAACAGTTTGTTGGCAGTTGTAGCTCCCAAAAAAACAGTCACATTATACTTATACAATGTATATACACTTCTTCACTATAAAACAAATTTCGAAAATAATAAGTATACATCATCCATCATTAACTATATATATCACTACGTAAACTATCAAGAAATAGCTTTGTTATTTTAAACCTAAACGATTTTATTGATACTGAGTTAGTTTCTAAATCTATTGGTAGGCTATTGAAAATTATTGGAACCAAGTACTTGTTACACCTTCGTCCATAGTAGTTGGTACACAGGGGTACCTCGTACCTTTTCCTCGGAGTTCTTTGAGGCCTTACATAAGAAATGCTGTGCTTGTGTTCATTGTTATTAAAATTTTCCATTGCTACTAACATTATTGCTCTCTCATGTATAGGCAGTATGTTACATTCACAAAATAATTCCTCATAATTACTACTTTTGCAGCGTGCCTTCGTATTTTTGTCTACTAATAGTTTTAAAAATCTAATTTGCAACATTTTTATTTTACTCAAAGAAGATTTAAATGCGCGCCCGTAGCAAGCCAACCCATAAGAAACCAGTGATTCTGCTAGCGCATAGTAAACAGTGTACAAAGTAGCCCTATCCAACACAAAACCATTACCCGCATTATCATCATTATCTAGCATTTACCCGCGACTTCGTTTGCGTGGAATAGGGACTTCCGGCAGATTTTTGGTTTTAACCACATAGATCTGACCTATCCCGATCTCGCAAGATTTTTAAGAAGGTCCCGCTCCCGTGGAATTTTCGAGATAAAAACTATCCTATGTCCTTTCTCAAGTTCCAAACTATGTCTGTACCAAATTTCAGACAAATCAGTTCATTACTTTAGGCGTGAAGAAAAGACAGACAGAGTTACTTTCGCGTTTATAATATTAGTTTGGATTATGGTCTTGGATACTATCATTTCGCTCTGTTGTTAATGGAGTTTTTTTAACGATTAATGGTTAAAAGCCGCTTTGCTTGCATTGCAACCAAGGACGACTCATCTGCAGTGTCATAGTGACATTAGAATAGTATAACGTCTAAAGACTAGTCTCTTTCCATACTTATCTCAGTTACCATTGTAGCTTAGGATTTGGCACTAAATGGGTCATCAGAAGCTTCTCTTGTCCACGGGCTGGTCTTAGGAATCAAACTCATACTGTGCATATTAGCTTTCGAACCAGGAAATGTTGTTAGTCGTTTTACTGTAAGATTTTATTAGGACATAAGTATATTTATTTATTGGATTACCAACATAAGACACAGCATTAACTACAATAAAAATTACAACAATATACATTAAACAACTAACTGTTCTTATAATTATAGGTAAACACATCTTGCATACGTAACATTACAATCAAAAAGAAAATAGCAAAAAATAATAATAAACCTAACACTCTAAACTAACTACACTACGATTACATTTAAACATTAAGGGATTATAGAGAAAAGAAAATTACTAAATCGGTGATAATTTCTAATGAACTAACTAAATCAATTGATCAACTGACAATTTAAATCTAGTTCGGGCAATTTCTTCGAAACATCATTATATATCATCTTTTTTTTCAAGTATATATAAACTAAGAACAGAAATCTTAACAGTAAACAATTTTTACAAATAAGTTTTAATGTTATTAGATTAGAAAGCTTTGGAATTCTCTGCCAACCCATAAGTTTCCCGGCTCCAATAATGTAGGGTATTTTTAGAGCGGAGTCAGATTGCATTTATGTGGACCGTCATGAGTGCGATTAATACAGTGCGGGTTCCACGATATGAAGCGATCTCATTTTATCGGACTGCATCGACTGTCAGATAAAGTGTTAATATGACGTGTAAAAGAAAAAAAATTAAATGGCTTAAGAGTGTATAACACTTGGCTTTTTGTCCAAGAGCATGGACTCGTCTCTTCTATAGAACTATAACTATGTATGGACTATTTTTATTTATTGGAAAATCATCAAATGATCGTCACCCGCTGTCTGTGTCCAACTTTCACTGACTAAAAACCTTTAGGCTTAGTAGACAAAGGACTTATTCGCAAAATGACCTAAAGTCGTTTTTAAGCCTATTCGTGAGATACTACGAGAAATAAAAGTAAATATAAAAACTGATTTGCTTTTACTTGGTAATAAAAAAAACCTTAACATACTGGACTCCTTATAGATTTTTAGAACAGGGGTAATTTTGCGAATATGTCCTTTATCTACTAAGCCTAAAAACTATCCATGCTCCTTTTTGATCCAGCGATGCGGGCCGCGGTAATCCTTTCGAACAATCCCGCAACAACTATGTATAGACTAAGTGAGACATAGTAAGCCAACAGACAATGTTTACATTTCCATTTCACTATGAAGATGAGCTACCACTGGGTATCGATGACGGGACTGATTGCCCCATCGCACGCTCGTAACTGGCTTATTTGGCACCGAATGCCGGTATCATGATACCCTATTATGTCATACTTGCCTAGTTTCTGTATCTGTAAATGAATATTTATTTGGTTCAGTTTTCAATTAGATTATGTCGGTTGCAATTTAATTTTGGTGAGAGGACTATCTTGACGAGTTTCTTGTTCGTTTCTTCTATATTCCAGCATTTTTTTCGTAGTGAATTCGTTTCAAGTAGAATCAATATTGAACCTGAATGAATAAAGCATTTTTCATTTAATTTGAAAAGTGTAATTTTATGGATTTTTGTAATTGTTCTCTAGCACGACTGTCTATAAAAATTACTGGAGATTACGCGCTGGTTATTGTTAATCATTCTAATAAAACTATAAATAAATGAGACAAAAAGGTTTAGAATTGTCAAATAACAAATAATGATAAACAATCGTTTTTAACAATTAATATAAATTGTTTCTTGGTTTCTTTTGAAAACTCAAATATTATAGGTATTACCAAAAATCATTCTAAGCTTAAATTATATAAGTAATTTCATTTAAAAAGATATATTTTCAAATTACTTAACGTTATCAGGATGCGAAAATTGAGTGATCTTTCCTAGGCAATCGATTGCGTTAAACATCTTAGTTATTAATTGAAAAAGAAAAACAATGTCTCAACTATTGGCCAATTAAAGCTTTTTAAATTTTAATTTGTTTTAATTCCATTAAACATTGAATGAAAATATTAAAAATTTGCAAGTTATTATCATTAGAGTCAAATTTTCTTACGCACTAATAAGTGTTACAGGGTTCAATGTTAAGTCCACTGCTGTTTTCATTTATATTAGTGATCTGAATTTCCAAGGTCTATTCGAACGACATAAAACCTTTAGCATCTTTTAATTACGGTAGATAATTTGGCAAGAAACGTGTTTGTCGTTGCAGATAGCTAAAGAAGTGATTATAATTTAAATAAAAGATGAGTCTTTTCAATTATTTTATGCAACACGTTTTTTTCGTAATATGATTATAGCGTAAATAATATTGCAATCACAGAACCGTGGTATGAATGAATACATCCAAAATGATTAACTCAGCATTTATGTCATTAAAGATTTAACCGCCGATGTAGAAACAATAATAAGTTTGATTCGTTTCAATAATATTCACAATATCATTTCCTGCCGTCATTATATTTGAAAATACATAATTATATGCCTACAACAAGTACCTATGAACAACTCGTGTAACAGAAAATGTTTCATGTGCACTATCTAGGTATAATTATATTTTCCTTAAAGAAATGTTAAAAGTTTGTTGTTTTTATACAACATGATATTATTATTTTTCTAATGTAATTTTTTTTTTAAGGTAATACATTTTTTGCCTTGCTCGTCGCAAAATCTACTTTATCTTATTGCTGTAGTTCTTTTGAAGATTTCAAATATATGCAATATATTAGAATACTATAATCAGTGTGCATTGACAGTGTGTGGCACCAATAATTTGATTGGTGATATCTGGATCTCATAGCCTGAATATGCACGGAATCGCTCGAATTAAATGCCACTCAAAAACTCACCTGTCCAACGACTAGGCTCTTTGAACTTTAACTTAGGTAATAGTTTTCATTCTCTTAGTGATAATTCCTAGTATCGCGCAGTTATGTGCTTTTCACTTGATAGTATAGTGGACCCCCGGTAATCCGACAATCGTGCTGGGCACTGTCGGACTATCGAATTTGTCGGATTACAGAGTACTATCCTAAATCCCTTATAGTCCGGATTTTTTTTGATAAAAAGTACCTTGCAATTCGATAAATTACAGCTCAAAATTAAAAGATTATCATGAAAATGAAAAATGAAAATATTTATTCATAAAAGATAATGTTGCAGGGATCTTAAAGTCTTTAAGTCTTAATTTCTTAAAGTCCTATTACTATCTTGCCAACGCAGGGCGTATGAATGTCAAAAAATGTTGATAATTATGGTCACATTAAAATGTCAGATAAAATCATTAGAAGTGTTACATAATTTTTTTTATATATTAATGTCTAAATATTCCTGGACTGAATAAAGTCACTTCAGTTTGAGCCAGCGAAACAACTTACTTTTAAATTCTGATAAACTAAGGTCAATTAAAATAAAAGGCAACTTATTATATATTCCAATACAATTGGGGTAACTATTTTTCCTATAGAATCCTTCCTAATTTCCTATATGTGTGCATTTTGGGTAACACTAGATGAAGTTACGCGTACAAGTTGCTATCTGTTTAATCATGCATCAGCTTTATGTGTGAAGATTTTCCAAAATAATGATTGTGTTCCTACATTCAACAGTGAAAAGCACGTCGGATTAGAAAGGGGCCGGTTTACCGGGGGCCCACTGTAGTACAAAATTCGATAGTATAATTTTGAGGTCAGAATAGAATCACTGTACCATCAATAGTCTATTGCTATCTGAACAACCTTAACTACTTTTATTTGACATTAACAAAAGCTGCTTTTGAATTTGTTAATAAAAAATCCAAATCAACCCACTAATCCAATTTGAAACTTAATGAAGCAAATATTAACACACAAAAAGACATTTATGAATGGTACAAAACGCTTGAAGTATCAAATTGCGGCGGTGACCTTAATCTGAAACCTTTGTGCACAAACCTGCACATCATGGCAGTACAAATAACAGCGGACAATGTTAACGGAAGCGGACAAATGAATTAGACTGCGCAAAACTGATTTTGAAGCCATTCAGCAATTACTTGGATTAATAACCTTTTGGTCGTAACAAATAGGTTATAGTCTGTTAGGTCGATACCGTTTTATAGTGCACTTAACTAGGTTATAAACGATTGTATGTATTTCGGGTTTTAAGGTCATGGATTTTAGTTTCTACATACATACATACATACATAATATCACGCCTGTTTTCCCGAAGGGGTAGGCAAAGCCATATTATACGCACACACACCACACACAGAGGCATACACGATTAAACACAAATAAATAAAAGTTAGATTGATATGAACTAGATTATTAAATATTGTACCTAATTATTGTTCTGATGTTATGGAAGTGCGGAGTCTCCTAACACAGACTTTCTCTAGTCTAAATGGAGGCTTCAATCACGATTTAAAGAACAAATGTACTTGTTGAGGAAATAAACTTTTTGTATTTTGTATTTCGCTAATTATATAGTTAGTCCCACGTTATAGGTGGCGAGCCTATTGCCGCTTTTCGGTGAACTTTTATGTTCGCCAGAGCCTCGTCCGTTGATCGGCAGGTGCACTACTTTCAGGTGAGGTTGGTTTGGGCTCCTCAGATCCTTATTGGATTCCTATACACCCTGTTGGATTTAGGTTGAAAATGATTTTCTTCTTATTACTGTAGTAGTTGTATTAAAGTCTCACTGCTTGATTCGGGTTTCCTCTCGCAAATTAAGATAAGATTTCTAAGGGCGATACTCCGAAAAATACCGAAAGACATCACTATCGACCTAAATATGTTTCTTAAATTGGCTATTTAGATAAGAACATTAAAAAAATTGCGTTTATGTAATCGATTTCAAAAAGCGAGAAGATTTTGCAGTGGACACTCAGGATCATCAGAATGTAAAATATAATCTGTCATATCAACTATCTGGCACAAGATCTGGCAAACATTGAAGGGCTTATTACAAAACAGATATAAAGGTAAGACAGGTTTAAAACTAGTGCTGGCATACATACATACATAATGTCATGCCTCTTTCCCGTAGGGGTAGGCAGAGATCACATCCTTCCTACGATCTTGGCAAACACTTTTAACTTCATTCACACTCATTAACCTCCTCATACACGCCCGTCGGTTTAGGGTACTTTTGACCAGCCCTTTCTCCAAATTTTTCTAAATTTGATCATGGAAGGTCTTACGTGGTCTCCCAACACTTCTAATCACTTATCCATCAAAAATCACTTTCATTCATAAAGAAATCTGTAGTGACATAGGTCATAGGAGGAAAAGAAAAGGTTAGGAACCACTGGTCTAAGACTCAGTCACCCATAGGTAGAGCTGCCATCATCAACATATTAAATTAAACACATTTTATTTCATCGCGGCTTTGTAAAATATTTTATCACGATGTTTTGAATAAATAACAGTGATTTGTAATCACGGTTGGACTGAGGTAACTGGTTTTAGAAATGTTCATTTAATGTTCCATATCGAGGGTTCCGTGCTCAAACCCGATAAGTGACAACATCAGATACATAATTTCTGCCGCTTTTTCTTGTGATATTATCAGATAAGTCGATTTCAGAAAAGAAGACTGAAAACTGAGGACTTCATAATCCAATAAGTAAACCTCTTAAGTTTCATTTTTTTAATGGAATATAATAAACTAAACCTCTAAAAAAAGCTTTTTTGATCATAAAAAATACTGAGTGAGCATCTAATGAGGTGATTAGGTGCTCAATCAGTATTTTTGATGTACAAAAAGGTTAGGTTAGGTTGGCAATTTATTAATTTTGAAGACACGTTAAATAACACCCTTTTTTAATTAACCGATAAATTCTTTTAATTACTGTTTTAAGCCGAAAAACACTTATCGGGTTTGAGCACGGAACCCTCGATATAAAGGTTGGTTTAGGGTACTTTTGCTGGCACTGTCTTCATTTTATCATATAAAAGTGACAGCACTAATTATAAACCTGGTTTAACTTTAGATCTAGTTGTTTAATAAGCCCCAATTGGTTTGAAATATTGCCAGACAAAAATAACATTATACTATATGATTAACATTTATTCACAGGTAGTGGAACCTATAAATCGTCTTCTGGAGACGGTCTCCTTCGATGCCGTGTTCTACTCGCTGGACTGGCATCCACCTGACCACGTCTCGTTCATCGACAACGTGCACATGAGGGAGCTGCATCCGTCAAGTCCGGTGAGGACTTGTCTATTATTTATTTTATTCAGGATACAAACAGACCTTACATATAAAAATTAATTTAAAAAATAATATGCTTAATACTAGACCTATAGATCCCTAAATTATATTATTTCCGAGTGGAAAGCGGTCTGACAACTCGGGCGCATATTACGCTGAATTGCTGAAACTGTGAGTGTAAATGTCTAGAATATAATATAATATAATGATTGTTAAATATTTGCAACGCTGTTAATTTAAAATTAATGCAAATCTCAAATTCTAGTCTCCAAGAGACAGTATTACCTTAGTTTGGGGACTACCAGTGAATCAATGTTGTACCACTTTTTGGCAATAAATGTTTTATTATTATTATTATTAAGTGAGAACCCCGTGACTTGACGTAAGCTCAGTTAAGCGGTGCAGGAGGCCACGCTCCTCGTTTCCACTGCGAAAATGTGAATTTTATCTTTTATCAAATTCAGAGTGAAAATTGCTTATTTTATGGAATACTAAGTCCGCGTGTTAAAGATAATTGACATACAACAGATTATAGCGGGGATTATTATTGTTATGGCGGCTGCTTCGCGAGGCATATTAAGCAGTTGGTCCCGGGTATCACCGGGTGTTAGACCTTAAGCCATAGAGAAGGTCTCTAGGTCTAACACCCAGTGGTTTAAAATATTCTATTAGCAGGACAGCAGATTTGCCTCCGCCAATCGGTACTGGGTCCGCGTGGTGATGAATGAACTGAATCTTTATTACCTTAATTCGTGAAAGAAGACCCGTGCTTCTAAACACACTAGAGCAAAGTATGAACCTAATCTCAATGGTCACTATCGAGAATAAAAACTTCTTTGTGACGATCGATATGGAGTGGAAGTCAATATACCTTTTTTTTTTATATTATCGTCTGTAAAAAAATGCTGCTTACGCACTGTCTCCCGGCCAAAAGGGGGAGACCGGGAGGGGGTGTGGGGCTCACTGCGGCCGACGCGACCTCCGCAGTCCTACCCACTAAAAAACTTCAGACGACGCCCACCGCTGTTGAAAAGGGGCAAGGCACCAGGGTTTGTAGCTTCTGGTACCCCGCCCGCGGCCAACGTCCCCCGGATCAGAACCGGGGAGACCTCCTCAGGAAGGCCGCTCAATATACCTGCACTTCACTCCAGAAAAAAAAATTCTAAATTCAAAATCATTTATTCAAATGTAGCTCAATAGAGCTCTTATGAAGATCAAGCTTAAAATTTAACGCGCCTCTTCACTGTGGCGGGAGCTTGATCGTAAAAGGACGGGCAAGAAAATCCTCAAGTTTGTTTTTTTTTCCCGCCAGTTACAAATGTACTTAAACAAAAAGACCCAGAGGTCGTGGAGATAATTAAAGATAATTGACATACAACAGATTATAGCGGGGATTATTATTGTTATGGCGGCTGCTTCGCGAGGCATATTAAGCAGTTGGTCCCGGGTATCACCGGGTGTTAGACCTTAAGCCATAGAGAAGGTCTCTAGGTCTAACACCCAGTGGTTTAAAATATTCTATTAGCAGGACAGCAGATTTGCCATACATATATATGATTATTATTATTATTATTATGTTTGTCTTTTTCCGATCTCGGGCCAATGGTGACCCGGACATTTGGAAGGCATGCGTGGGGCCGAAGCCAACACGTAGAGGCCCCTTAGACAATTTTAATCTAATGGTTATGTGACACCAACCGGCGATTGTCCCTATGTGCATTATAAAAATACACCTAAGGACAATCCCCGGTTGGTGCAGTACTATTAGGATAAGATGGAATCTACTATGGTCGGGATATTGGGTTGAAAAGCTGAAGGACTGGGTAAATTGGACTATGGATAGAGGAGACTACCGGACACCTGCCGTCATCATCAGTCTCAAATGATTGTAAATGGCAGGCGGTGACTAGCCAGAGGATTGAATGGGCACTCCAAAATAGCCGTAGTGCAACGGCAAGAGCGCAACATAGATATCCTCGGCTTCAGGGTGTCGAGAGGTGTACACCGTTTTCTACTCACTGCCCAAGAGGACAGTTCGCCAACTCACGACTTACGCATCTTTCACTTCCACCCTGCGAGCATGTAGCTCTTGCGACTCCACCCTGGACAGCCAATGAAGGCAAGCCAGGGGCGAGGGTCCTGCTAGCCTCTTGGGGCCCACTCCGGCGAACCGGAGACGAGACCGCAGTCCGACCCTCTGGAGCACTCGGATTTACGCCCGTGGTGTCGCCACTCACCAACAGCTCGCCACAAGCTGCCCTGCGGGCTTATTATTATTATTATTATTATTATTATTATCATGATTATTCGTCGTGGGTTTGATTCCCACACTGGACAAATCTTTGTGTGCATGAACATGAATATTTGTTCTGGTCTGGGTGTTTTCCTATGTATATTAAGTATGTGTTTACAAATTAAAAACATACTTAAAATGTTTATCCATTTTTTAGTATCCATAACACAAGTTCTTAGTGATACTTATCTTGGATCAAAATAATTGGTTTAAGTGACAGAAATATTTATTTATTTGTGATCTTTATCACCACTCATTCTCATTTACTATAATTTATATGTTATTAATATATACCCCTAGATGAAAACGTCACTAACTCAAAAAACAAACATATTCTGAAATAGTGGCATTTTCAGATTGCCGGTTGTGCCGAGAATCCGTAAATGCCACTAATTGTAGTCAGTAATTGTAAGAGGATAGATAGATAGATAGATAAAACGTTTATTTCCTTTAAATAATACAAGTTATATAAAAACATAACTTACAAAACCGTTTGACTGGTTTGTCTGTGGGTCACAGTCTCTTTTATACTCTTTTATACATTACAACAATTTTATATATAAATAACTTACAATTTTTCACTTAAACCAATATAGTGCTTTTTTAAATTTGTTTTGTACTTATGTTTGTTTGTTGTTTTTAGATATTTAATTATTTATTTTTATTCTTAACACGTTAAACGCCATGGCAGACACCGTTTATCTGCCAGTTTGTTTTATCAATGGGCCGATTGAAAAATAACAAAAGGGTTGTCGGACATATGGTGGCTGCCATGGCCCATAGAGCAAACTAGTATTTTCGGCTGGGCGTTTAAGCTGTTAAGAAACATTCTTTGCCGCATAAATTTATTCGCCAATGTCTTCAATTTCATATATCACCGTGATATAGTGTGTCCTGTAATGATAGCGTGCCGCTTGCAAATAAATAAGCGGTGCGGCACCCCGAACGCATCTGCAATAATCAATAATCTTTTTCCGTTCTCAACTTGCGTACCTTCGTTTTAAAATAGAATAGACATGTCATCGATAGTCGATTCGCCGATTTGTAGGATGACCATACTTTTTCGTATCATCAATGGATATCGTAAGTCCTGATACTTATCTAAGATAGCATCTTAGATACTGGGTTTTTTTTTCTTTCAAATAATGGCTTTGTGCGTTTAGCACATTTAGCCAGTGTCAAGTAAAAAATGTAGTAATAATATTTAATTTATAGTAAATGATAATCAGTGCTGATAAATGGTCTCACATGGACTTTTTAAGAAAATTTTAAAAGTGATGTTTCATTGTATTGGGTTATTAACCAACAGTCATATTATTAACCTTCACAAACAGATAACGGTTAATAATCCACCGTTATTACACATTGATGTTCGAAATTTCACAATAAAAAAAATTTTGACATGACTCTTCTTCACATTCCCGTAAAGAAGTCCAGATACTGGGTTAGAGTTTTAATGGGTTATGGTCGTCCCAAATCAAACTCGTTCTAATATATATTTTTTTGCTGGTGTGACCAGTGTTCTAATCCATTCTAATCTCTTAAACATTAAAAAATCTGTTTTTTCTGTTTATCACGAATAAATAGATAGATAGATATTTACAATAAAATGATTTGATTGATTGATTGATATACTCTTTATGGAACAAGAAACTAAAAACTACAGATTACAATATTTAAAAAAAAAATTAAGCCAATCTAGGCGGTCTTACCCTTTCAGACACCCCGACGCAAAAGAGAGAACAGGAAAGCAGTAGGCAGAGCACAAAAACTTTAAAAAGAATAAACACTACAACTAATTGTTAAATATTAATAAAATACACACATATATATTAAAATAACTAATACAAACATAATTTTTATAGTGTTAAGGAATTTTTTGACAAATAGACATTGATATTATTGGCATTGATTGAGTTTATTGACATTTGTAACTTTTTGTTTGTTTGTACTAGATTAATTTGGAATGTAATATTATTATTGTAAATTTTTTAGTCTAATTTAGAATACATTGGACATATAAATGATTTGCATGCTATTTTGATAGTGAAACATTGAGCTCTTGTATTGATATTGTGTAAAGACCACGTTATACTATGTTTTGTGCAAATAAATGATTATTATTATTATAACAAATAATCAGACATATTCAAAAAGTAAGACTTCACCCTCTCCTTAAATGAGTTTAATCTCTGAGCCTGTCTAATGGAAACAGATAAGGAATTCCAGAGACGGATAGCCTGAAAGACTCATAATATTTTAATACGAATAAATTTTAATTTTCATAATTTTAATAAATTTTAAATACGAATATTTTAATTACGAATAAATGTATTAGTAAATTTAAAATTTGTCTTGATATATGAGATCTAAATATTAAGACGAGTTACCTTCAACGCGTCCAAAAAACTGTAGCGTCTTGAAACTGCTGCTACACGCATACGAACCCTGTGTAAATAGACGGAGGCTAGGTTTAGAAAATATTTCGTTAACATGAAAATTAAGAACAAAATAAGATTTTTGAACTTTTTATAGTCGCGCAAAAGCTTTGTTTGAGAAGAATATGAAACGCTGCGTTAATTAAAATGGTCTCTTGAAAAAAGTAGCTATAAAGTAAATGAGTCATCCAGTGGTACTTCTTTTTAATTAATTTGATACTTATGAAATAGTCTTCCCTATCTCCCTTTAAAAGGATATGCACCCAGTCTCAATCCCGGACCATTTTTTCGAATTGTTTTATATTTATAAATACTTAATATTTCAAAAAATACTTTTTGGTGATCATTTACAAGCAAATTCAAATATCGTCAAACAGCTTATTGCCGAGAGTATAAAATATTAAGGTATTCTTGATGATTTAAGGAGTAATATTCCTGCAAAAAGAAAACATTGGAATGACTTGTATCATAAGCGGATTACCGCACTTATCGCTAGCAGAAATTTCTGCCAGGCAACCTTGGGGAAGGGCAGAATAAGTAGCGCGATTAGTCTTAATCCTTAAACGAATGTGTACTCTATATCATTATTTTTTATTCATTGTTTCCTGTCCATCCTAACGTTGCCTGTAAGAAATTGCTGTTAGCAATAGGGCCGCCCATTGTACCATATATTTGTTTATGTGATTTTATTACTTTTTTATATTTAGTGTACAATAAAGTGTTCATTCAATGTGACAAGTAAAAAAATCTATAGTTTTCTACTTTATGTTAATTGCATAGGGTTCATTTTAATGGGCATTGTCAAATGAAGGGTTAAGAAAAATCCGCTTTAATTTACAATATGTCCCGAAATTTAGTCTAGTACATAGGAACCCTACACTCGATCATGAAGCAGGTTGCGTGTCCCCGCCACGTTAGGGTACCACTCAGGCCTGGCCAAATACGGGCCAAGTTCATTTCTAACTGGATTACAAGGGGCTCCAATAGCCGAAAAACATTCGTTATAGCCCCTTCAGTCGTTACTCTTTTATGACTACTTTCTATTTTTTATATTCTTGTGCCTGTTTCTAGAAATAATGGTTTGGGATGGTGAATATTGATTAAGGTACGGCAAGTGCGTTAAACATTTTGACGACCGATATGGCGTTGAGGTCAGTATACCTGCACTTGACTCCAGAGGTCGTGGGTTCGATTCCCACACAGGACAAATCTTTGTGTGCATGAACATGAATATTTGTTCTGGTCTGGGTGTTTTCCTATGTATATTAAGTATGTATTTACAAAAAAAAAAGTATGTTTATCCGTTGTTTAGTATCCATAACACAAGTTCTTAATGATACTTATCTTGGAAATAAATAATTGGTGTAATTGTCTGAAAATATTTATTTATTATTTATTTTATTTATAAGCACTTTTAAAATATTGCTTGCTGCCAAAGTTAGTCTGAAAATATAAGGAAATGTAATTTTTTTTACAATGTTTTATTGAATCAATCGAAGTATATAGTGTAAGTAGTAAATATGTACGGTTATTATCTATGCCATATTTACATTTTATAGGCATGTAATTGATTCCTTTGCTGATAAAGCTGCGAGAGCTAGAATTCGCATAATCTTGAAAGGCGTTTTGACTGTCTCATTTGAATTGTTTTTTTTTTTCAACTAAGAAATTATCAAAATTAAGAAAGAAGTGATAATCAGTTGGAGCAAGGTCCGGGGAGTATAGTAGGTGAGGAAGAAATTTAAATCCTAGCTCTTCTAGTATCGCCACCGTCTGTTGTGCAGTGTGTGGTCTAGCATTGTCCTGAAGCAGCAGTTGGCTAGAGTAGTTGACCAATCTCGGTTTTTTCAACAGCCATTTTCCATCATTTCTTCCGCCAGTTTCAAGGAAGTGTACTTAAAATAAACATACATACATACAATCACGCCTGTTTCCTTGAAGGGATAGGCAGAGGCATATTATACGCCCACACTTCGCCAATGTTGTTGTTGGTCCCACATAATAGGTGGCGAGCCTATTGCCGCTTGCTGAGAACTTCTGTGTTTTCCAGAGCCTCGTTCGTTAATCGGTATGTGTAACACTTGCAGGTGAGGTTGGCTTGGACTTCAACAATGGTACTACAATCGTAGGACATGAATCTGTAGAAGTAGCTAAAATAAATAATTCTAGCAGTTTCGACATCTGTTATTTCGCGAATTTTTCGAATCGCATATAATAAATATTTTCTGACAGTTACACCAAATTATTTCGTTCCAAGGTAAGTATCATTAAGAACTTGTGTTATGAATACTAAATAACGGTTTTTTTTTTTGTAAATAAATACTTATTATATATAGGGAATAAATGCGGCAGAACTCAGTTTACTAGAAAGGCAGTGGATCTCAGGTCCTGAAGGTTTTATACGAATACGTCACAGTCAGGGTACTGACACAGGAAAGCAATAAGGCCGATATGCATTCGGGCGATCGGAGAGTCATGGTGCGCAGGAGTGCGAAAAGCGAGCGGCACATACAAGCGGCGTTGACGACAAGCCCTTTGCCGAACGTAATAATAAAAGTAAAAAGTTACTATTACATAGCACTTGAAAACGTCAAAACAAAATATAAATTTAAAAAAAAAACTAAATATACTAAACTACACTGAAATCACGAAGCTTAGATTCACTTACATGCAAATAAATAAATGAAAATCAGGTGGAAGTGAATGTAAGTGCCATCCGAGCCCCCGCTCTGTGAGAAAAACTGACAAGAAACTCACAGGCTATGCTCTTTTAAATTGTCAATTAAATATATTGAAAGGGTCCCCAGATGCCGTAACCAATAAAGTAGCACTAAGGGAACCCTTCACCACAGTCAAGTAATGTGAAACTGAGCTGAATTTGTACAAATAGTCGGGCACGTTAAGCTTAATTTAGCATGTTTATATTAAGCCTATTCTGGTCCCAGGTGTCAGCGGACAAAGCCCAGGCGTACGACACGGTGGTATTCGCCGGGCCACCGCCCATGAAGCAGCGCCTGTGGCCGCGCCACTGCGTGCAGGATACCTGGGGGGCTGAGCTGCATAAGGATCTGAAGGTAAGGCCACGGCACTGACACGTAGTGAGATGCCGGTTTGATTAATAATATTTCTAGTTTATTTATTTTTTAGCTGATCCGGTAGTCTTTCAAAAATTTAATAAAAAAAAAAACAAAATTTGAATTCGTTTATTCAAGTTTGGCTCAAATAGTTCTTATGATCGTCAATACTTAAAAACTAGCGTAACTTAATCTGTAATGTAGTAAATATTAATATGGCTGAACAACTGAACGACAATCTTTCAATGGCTTAGCAATATATCTACAGCTTTCTGTCTTAAAGAAAACCATAAGGATCTTAAAGCATAGATCAAACGTTCTGTCCTGTTATGATAAAATACTTTATTGTCTTTAAGATCAACAGGATGATTTAGAATCGTCAAATTTTTAAAGACAAAATGAAAATTCGGTTGATTGTTAAGATTGATATGAGCGGTACCATAATCAAGAAAAAAAGCAAATGGATTCTTTGTCAGAATTTGTCAAGATTTGTCAGTCTGTCGGTGACTCTTATCGGGGGATCTGTCAGTCAGCCTGTCGTGATTCTCAAGGGGGGAGGGGATTGCCCGTCAGTCAGTCAGTCTGTCAGTGACTCTAACGAGTATTTCATAATATGTGCAATGCGTGCGGAAGATCTGTTTCTATACTAAAATTAATTATTATTACTGAAAACTAATTATAAACACCTACATATCATCAATCCTGTTCCTGTTGGGGTGCCTACCCCTCACTAGAGATCACATCCTTCCAATTGCTACGATTCTGGTACGCACAATTAGTTTAACTCACACTTATTTATTTATTTAACAATTTATGCACACAAGGAACATACACAAAGATAGAAGTTATGAAAGACATGTACAACGGCACTGCTTATCCCTAAAAGGAATTTCTTCCAGCAGACCGAAAAAAGGAAAAAACATATACAAAGTAGACACGTGCACAAAATACGTCACAAAACAAACTAAAATAAAACAACAATGAAAAGCTAAAATCAAACAATAACATACTAAAATTAAGCAATTATTAACTTTTCTGTAAGGATTTAACGATCAAGCTCAGTGGCTTGCAATTAGAGTGGCCTATGTCCAGCGATGGACCGATGATGGTCAAGGCGGCGGGAAGCCGATAAATGCAAGGATCGCTCAATGTGGGAACCTATTGAGAAGGCTAATGTTCAGAAGTGGTCATCATATGGCTAAGATGGTGATGATGTCTCCTTTTTCATGCGTAAAAGTAGTTCATGTTAAGTTCTAACGCTAAATTCTTACTATAGATCGTAGACGGAGCGATGAAGGTGTACAAAGGCACGAACCCCGAGGTTGACTCATACTCGGTGTTCTGGGACAACAAGAAGCTGACAGACACGAGTCTAATCGAGCAGCTTCGCGGGAGGAACGCCACCGATATCTACATCTGCGGGCTGGCCTATGATGTCTGCGTGGGTGAGTGTCCATGTGGTTCCAGTTAGATATTAGGAGAGGTGGACTCTTACTCAGTGTTCTGGGACAATAAAGATGGACACTAGTCCCATCAAGCTGGATTATAATGGTGGGTGAGTGTCCATGTGGTTCCAGCTATGAGATATTAGGAAAGGTGAACTCTTATTCTGTGTTCTGCGATAATCAAGACTAGACTCATCAAGCTGGATTATGATGTCTGCGGGGGTGAATGTTCATGTGTTTCCAGTTATGAGATATTAAGAGAGGTGGACTCTTACTCAGTGTTCTCGGACAATAAAGATGAACACTAGTCTCATCAAGCCGGATTATGATGCTGCGTGGGTGAGTTTCCATGTGGTTGCAATTAGATATTAGAAGAGGTGGATTCTTACTCAATGTTCTAGGACAATGAGGATGGAGACTAATCTCACCGAGCTGCCTTGCGATGTCTGCGTAAGTGAAGAGATAAATCCCAGGGTGTTAAATCTCCGTCTCGATGGCTGCCATCCGGAGGACAAATGAGTTCGAATGTTGTTCAGTTAGCGAATGGATGAAGGTGACGCCACATCACTTCCCCTCAGACTCTTGAGGCTCAGTAACCTGCGCGTGGTGGCATGAGGAGCCAGTGAGTTATTTTCTGCTGTCTGCGGTGAGTTCAGATTGGCAGGAAGAATTGCTCCGTATTTGCAGTCGGGACAAGTTGAAGTGGCTGTCAGCTTACGACGTCGTCTGATTGCTGGTGTGCAAATCCCGTGGTCTCAGGTAGCTAACAAAGAATTCGAAATCATTGATTCTCTCATGGTCTCCCATTATACAGGCCTAGCCTAGTTAGGGAGTTTTATTTTTAATGTTTCCAGTGTACTTTTGTCAAATCAAGAATTATTATTATTATTCAAGTTTGGCTTAAAAGAGCTCTTATGAAGGTTACAAAATTTAAAATATAGCGCGCCCATTTACTGCCGGCGGGAGCTTGATCGTTAAATAACGAGCAAGAAAATCGTCAAGGTACCATTCCCTTGGGTATCCATATTTTATATTAATAGTTGGAATGATTGTTAACGAAGGTGTTTTCTACAGCGGCGACAATAGCAGACGCACTGGCCACAGGTTACCGCGCGGTGCTGATAGATGACGCCAGCCGCGGCGTGGAGCTGGCTGACATTGGCGCCACCAAGGACACCATCCGGCGGAACCACGGCGTCGTCGTCGACTCGCACGAGGTAAGTGATCCACTAACCAATCAAATGTTCAGTGGGTGAATTCTCCGGGCATCTGTCCGATAGCCGGCAAAATTCACTTCGGGTACGCGACCCCGGACTACACGAGCTGCAAATGCCACACTTCCCTATCCCTTCCGTGACAGAAGCATCCATATACCCTCTCCCTCCACTATTGACCACTCCTTATTCCTTTTCCTGATACCGGCTGGAGGCGGTATATCCCAGCTCAACTGACACAGTTAAGCTACCTGGCCGTTGACAGGCAGCAGTGTCAACGGTGCGAGAAGCTGTGTTTCTGCGATCGCCAACCCGCCTGCCCAGCGTGGCGATTATGGGCATTCCCTCCTAATGATACGCACAAAAAATAAATGGCCCCGTGTTCCCGGTCGCCCTGCTGGTCTTGGCCAAGGCGGCGGTCACGGTGACAGCAGGACAAGGGGTGCGAAGAATCTCCGGGCTATGGTAGGCCGCCCATCCCAACTGACCCTGGCAACGTTTAACGGACGCAGTCTAAGGCTTGACGAACATCTAGCGCAGTTATAAGTGGAACTGGAAAAAATAAGGTGGCATGTCCTAGGGTTGTGTGAAGTCCGTAGAGAGGGCGAGGACACTGTAACTCTAGACTCGGGCCACCTTATGTATTACCGCGAAGGCGATAAAACATCCCAGGGTGGCGTAGGGTTTCTCGTTAATAAGACTCTCATTAACAACGTTCTTGAAATCTCCAGTGTGTCGACCAGGGTAGCGTACCTGATACTACAACTATCCGAAAGATATAGTTTGAAGGTTATTCAGGTTTACGCACCGACCTCGGCACACTCGGATGATGAAGTGGAGGAGATGTATGAGGACATATCCAAAGCCTTGCACAACACCCGCAAGGCCCACTTCAACGTTGTTATGGGGGACTTCAACGCTAAAGTGGGAGTCCAAAATTGCGGTGAATCACGAATAGGACCACATGGTTATGGAAGCCGGAATCACAGGGGGCAAATGCTCGTCAACTTCCTGGAGAATGAGGGGCTTTTCCTGATGAACTCGTTCTTCAAGAAAAAGCTCCAAAGGAAGTGGACGTGGCAAAGCCCTGACGCTGTGACAAAAAATGAGATCGACTTCATCATGACGGATAAGAAGCACATATTCAGAGATGTCTCAGTTATCAACAGGTTTAATACCGGATCTGATCACAGACTTGTTCGAGGCTCTCTGAATATCAACCTCAAGCTTGAACGAAACCGTCTGATGAAGTCTACGCTCCGACCCAATCCGCTTCAAATCATGGCAGGCTCCGAGGAGTTCGAGAGGATACTCGGAGAGAGATTTGCCGCATCGGAACCCACGGAGGACGTAGACGAGACCCTACACAATCTGGTGGAAACGCTGAGAGGCGAGGGCATCAAATTTTGTCAAAAGCGGTGTAAAGGCAGGAAATCCAAACTCTCGGAAGAGACCCTAAGACTGATGACAGCAAGGCGGGAAACTACCCAGCTCACTTCGTCAGAAAGGTCAGACCTAAACAAGCGCATTGCGAAGATGGTACGGCGAGACCTTCGGAGCTTTAATACTCGCCTCATTGAAGAGGCGATAGAGCGAAACCGAGGGTCCAAAGTATTCACTCAGCAGCTTGGAAGGAGCCATCTGACGAAGCTGACGACGCACGAGGGTAGAACCGCCTTGACAAGGTCGGAGGTCTTTGCCGAGATTGAGGATTTCTACGGCCGGTTATACGCCGCACATGCTCTTTGTCCTCAGCGTGAAAACCATGATTCTCGAGCCACCCTGATACGCCACTACACCGACGAACTGCCAGACATTGACCAAGACGAGATCGTACTGGCTCTGAGACAACTAAGAAATGGAAAAGCCCCTGGTGAGGATGGAATTACTTCAGAGCTTCTGAAGGCTGGAGGAGCTCCGATACTTCTGGAGCTGCAGAACCTCTTCAGCTCTGTCCTTCACTGTGGGAGAACTCCAAAGGCGTGGAGCGGAAGTGTCGTGGTTCTCTTTTTTAAGAAGGGCGATAAAACCATCTCACTCCTATAAGCTGTTCTCTAGAGTTATAACGAATCGTCTAGCAAGAAGACTCGACGAGTTTCAGCCACCGGAACAGGCCGGATTTCGCAGAGGATATGGCACCATAGACCACATACACACAGTAAGGCAGATTATACAGAAGACCGAGGAGTATAGTCAGCCTCTGTGTCTGGCATTTGTGGACTATGAGAAGGCCTTTGACTCTGTTGAGATCTGGTCGGTTCTGGAATCCTTGCAGCGGTGCCAAGTAGACTGTCGCTATATCGAAGTGCTGAGATGTCTTTATGAATCCGCCACTATGAATGTCCAAGTACAGAACCAGCAGTCTAAGTCTATCCAGTTGCGCAGAGGGGTGAGACAGGGGGATGTAATATCCCCGAAACTGTTCACAAGCGCGCTGGAGGACCTATTCAAGACGCTGGACTGGAAAGGCAAGGGCATTAACATAAACGGTGAATACATCTCGCACTTACGATTCGCTGACGATATAGTCTTGATGGCGGAAACGTTGGAGGAGCTGCAACAGATGCTGAACAGCCTGGCATCAGCCTCGCGACGGATAGGTCTCGGCATGAATTTGGATAAAACCAAAGTCATGATCAATGCCCGCATTGTTCCGAGACCTATTGTCGTGAATGGCCACCTACTTGAAGTTGTTTCCGAATATACCTACCTCGGGCAGATTCTGCAATTAGGCAAAAACAACTTTGAGAAGGAAGCCAAAAGGAGGATCCAACTTGGCTGGGCAGCGTTTGGGAAACTCCGTCGAGTCTTCTCGTCACCTATACCACAATGTTTGAAAACGAAAGTTTTCAATCAGTGCGTCCTACCTGTTATGACCTACGGTGCCGAAACGTGGACACTCACAGTAAGACTGATTCGCCAGTTCAAGGTCGCCCAGCGAGCTATGGAGCGTGCTATGCTCGGAGTCTCTCTGAGAGATAGAATCAGAAATGATGTTATCCGACAGAGGACCAAAGTCACCGACATAGCATACAGGATTAGCAAGCTGAAGTGGCAGTGGGCTGGCCATATCTGTCGAAGGACCGACAACCGATGGGGTAAACGAGTTCTTGAGTGGAGACCGCGACTTGGCAAACGTAGCCTTCTGGTCAAAGGGGAACCAAAAGGACCCCCGGCAAACGCGATTGCCAGCAGTAATACCCACTAAAAATCTTTCGACGACGCCCGCAGGTTGTCGAGAAAGAGGCGGGGTGCCAGTACCTGGGTTGCAGCGTCTGACACCCCGCCCGCGGCCAACGTCCCCCGGACCAAAACCGGGAGGACCTCCTCAGAGAGGCGCAGTGGACGCGCCCCTCTTACCTCCTTGTGCGACCACAGCGTGTATGGTCGACTTCTCGGAAGGTCTATGGTTAGACAGCACGAGACCCCCCTACCCCGCCGCCAAAGAAGTGTGTGTGGGTTTTCCCCGATTAACTATAATCTTCCAAGATCATCAGAATTTTGCTTAAAATGGTTTCCATCAAAGTAACGCCTGAATCACTAAATCAATTAAGTTCTAACATTTGAAAAAGTGTGAATGAAGGTTTTTGCGATCGCCAGGTTGCGGCAATGGTGGAAGGTCGCGACAGAAGACCAGAGCTGGGCTACAAGCTAGCTATGGAGTTAAAGAACGCGTTAGAAGACACTCAGTAGTAACCAGACCCAGCTTCTGAACAAATTTCATCGGCGAGGGAGCTCCACTTACGCTGGTCTTAAGTTTTACATTAGTTCCTCTAGATTTTAATGAAATGACATGGTTTAAGCTGTTTTAATTTATTTATTGTGCTTTTTGCAGATATATGACATAATTATTTTGAGCGCTTTGTACCGCTAAGCGGAGTGGGTTTGGTTGCCACACAAGACAAATATTCTTGTATGTTAATGAATATTTGTCATTTTGTGTGTGTGTTTTATCTGTATAAATAGTATTTACAAAATAGTACCTACGTATATTTGTGTATATCGGTTTTTTAGTACCAGTATTTTCTTATTTCTTAAGTAATGGTTTCGTCCGTTTAGCACATTTAGCCAGTGTCCAGTAAAATATATATTAATAATATTTACTCCATAGTAAATGAGAAAGAGTGGTGATAAAGTTGATAACTGGTGAATGAGATGCCCTTCCCTTAAACCCCTTGAGTCTTCAGCATAGACGTGGGACTATACTGAGATCTCACATGGACTTCTTGAAACATGACATGACGCTTCGCTTTCCCGCCAAGAAGTCCATTAGAGTAGATACTAATTTTGAGGTTATTTAGCGCCGTGTAAAATGTCTTACGATGTTTGATTACAGTACAAATCTATTGTTTATGAAACCAGTGATGGTTAATAGTATATGAAAGATTATTTTAGGTATTTATTTTTTAATATAAAAAACATAATTTACTTTTGTATTATGTTTTTGAGAGTATAGGTTGAAATTATAAAATGGCGGAAAATTATATTTTTTTTAATCTTTAGCTCTAAATATATTTAGTTATTAGTTCATTTTGACACTTATTTTAAGATTCATTTGTAATTTTAAGGAAATGCATTTGAAAAAATAATAATGGTTAATTGTCCAGTTTTATCTGCAGTAAAAAAAATTAAAACAAAATATACTTTATTGTCTTTAAGATCAACGGGATCATTTAGATTCGTCAATTTTTTACACACAAAATGGAAATACTTACTTTACAGTACCTACTTATATTAACTAAAGTATTTATTTAATTATATTAATTTATTTACTTATATTAATTTATTTTAATATTATTATTTGATAAAATAAATTCAGCGACCATGGCTCAGTAACTAAAAAGTAAAACGATTATTTTTGCAAACTAATGAACAAAAATTGCATAAAAAAAACAATATATAATCTTCTTCTATGAATAAATAATGTCATATAACCATTTTAGCATTATAAATGCAAAATTCCAAGTAGGTATAAAAGAAAAGAACAATTAGAAAGTCCGCTTCTTAAAATAATTACATAGAACCAGTGATTTATTGACTTTAATTTAATAATAAATGTAATATAATTATGTGTGCTATCTATCATTATATGTGGCAATCGTTAAGCCAAGTTAGAAGCCCTATTGAAAAAATCTTAACAGCTGAACGCCACCGGCCTCCGGAAATCCGCACTGGGTCCGTGTGAGTATGACTGACGAATCAAATGAATACAAATATAACTTTTGTTAAGATTAAAAAAACTAAAATTTTTTTGGAAATAACGCTTTAAATTTGTTCTAATTAAAAATCTTGATTTTTTAATGACTTTACCTCCAAGGCTAATGATTTTCCAGATAAAGGTCCATAAAAATAAAATATTTGGATGCTGGGCAGAATACATAGTTCTCGGCTTGATCAAAGACTTTTAACACCCTGTATAGTGCTTTTTTTAATTAATTTACAAATAAATAACACCATATATATCCGATGTATTATTATATATATATATATATTGACGACCGATCTGGCGTGGAGGTCAGTATACCTGCACTTCACTCCAGAGGTCGTGGGTTCGATTCCCACACAGGACAAATCTTTGTGTGCATGAATATGAATATTTGTTCTGGTCTGGGTGTTTTCCTATATATATTAAGTATGTATTTACAAAAAAAAAAAAGTATATATATATGTTTATCCGTTATTTAGTATCCATAACACAAGTTCTTAGTTCTTAAGTTAATACTTATCTTGGAACTAAATAATTGGTGTAAGTGTCAGAAATATTTATATTTATTTATTTATTTTATTTATGTATATCAAAGTCTTCTTACTTTGGGACTAGATAAGCGCATGGCGCTTTATTTTACTATTATTTTTCACAATATTATAAATTTTTTACTAGTTATATAAAGTATATCAGCGCCTTAAAATTCTGCACAAATCCTGGATGAAAAAAGGGATAGGTAACCTAACTGTAGATAAGTTTTATGCTAAATAGTTGTGATAAATGTACAAATTATTTATTGTGAACTATTAGGTGAATTTTTCACTATAATAAATGAAACCGTCCGCGGTAACCCAGCTGAGGTTCGAACTCACCACCTGTGGAATGGTTACCCAAAGTCTAGTCGTCACCGCAGACAGTTTGATTTATCATTAAAAAAAAATTATCCTACTTACTAAAATTTTGCATTGTAAATGCGAAATTTCACATCATATATATTATTTTAATAAATAGTATTACACTTAAAATATTAAAAGTTAAGCAAGGTTCATAATAATGAAGAAAAAAAATTGTTGCCCTGAAATACAACTCACAAAAAAATCCTCCCTTTCACAAAAAAACCATAGTGGTTTAAGTGAGTGGCTTATAATGTTAATATATTTTGTACAATAAATAAAAAATAAATAAAAAAAATCTCGATCCATAATTGACAAATCAATCCTTTTTTTTAATAAAGCGTCTCAGTCCATTAGTTTATAGATCTATCAGTCGGTTACTTAACAAGATCTCGACTTAGCCACCGTAAAATGATTCTTAAGTAGTTAAGTTAGGGTAGAAAACCAATAGAAAATTGTCTACTAACTCTGCCTGCTAATATGTAAAATTATTAAATTAATTTCAAAAACTCGTTTACCTTTTGAAAGCTATTTGTTATGGGCTGCACATAAATGTGACTTGTCATAATGACCACAACCTCTAATGTCTAAAAATGAGAGTGCTTGGTACAGCTGAGCAAGCATGGAACAAGCACACCCACTTTTGACGGCCTATATAAATGCCGTTTCACACCCCCTTTTAACCCTTTAACGGGCATAACATGTTGAAATTTTTCGTTGATTTTCTACCTTGAATTATATACATACTAGCGACCCGCCCCAGCTTTGCACGGGTGGTATGCTAATATGAATAGTGACGTATAATACATAATTACAGAATGTCTCTATATAGGCCGCGAATACCTACCACCGCCGCAACCATAATTTTTCGATTTAGCGTAAGTTTATTCGTTTGATATCTTGTAAAGTACTGATCGAAATTACATGATGTAAAAGACAAATTTAATCTATGTTTAATGTCCAGGCTTACTAACTTGTTTATTTAGATAAGAATTAATGTCATACATACTTAATAGGCTTCGTTAATAAGCCATTATTTTTAGTAAAAAGTAAAAGATAAAATTGGTTATTGTGGGGTATTCTTGAGAGATAGACATATACCATCGCGGACTTTTTTGAAGAATTTTATAAGTTGTACAATATTGTAGTACATTATTTTGACTAATCTCGTAGGGTTTGGCCAGCGTTTGCAATATAAGCGCAAAAAAGTGAGTTGAATTACGACATCACATCACAAATCTCACAAATTTACAGTGTTCCACTACTATATTATGCATGTATTATACATATAAACCTTCCTCTTGAATCACTCTATCTATTGGAAAAAACCGCACCAAAATCCGTTGCGTAGTTTTAAAGATTTAAGCGCACATAGGGATGTAGAGACAGAAAAGGCGACTTTGTTTTATACTATGTAGTGAAGGTTCAATTTACGGTGGGAAGATATTTATCACTGCTTTGCAAAGGGTTAATTGATCCCAATGGACTTAAGAGCTAGGTTGATTATAACAATTAATTTTCAACATATATTTTTATTATTGTTCATTAATTGTTACATATCGCATGCTTAATGGAATAGTGATTTAACTCAAAAAAGACGATTTTTGGGACATCACAAAGGATGATCTTCAAAAGAATACTTGTCCTACTTGTAAGCGCAATAAATTGATACTCATTTATTAATTAGTAATTCGGCTTGTGATTTGAACGTTTAATTAATATTGATTCGATTTCAGTAAGAAATAGAAAGACTGTAACTCAAACCTGACCTATCTATTAATGGGTCGATATTTCTTTAAGCATGCGATATACCCACACACACAGCCCAACACGCGCACACCTACACAGCCCACACCCAAAAATAGATGCACACACAAAAATAGGTACACACACATACATATGTACATAAAAATGCCTGTTAATAGCAAACAGAAATTCACGCAATCTTACAGTTGACACGACAATATTATTATTTTTTAGTTTTATGTAGATGACATTTACACTTTATTAACTTATTCCAATGTTACTTAATTAAGTAGTATTTAGTTTTAAGTTAAAACCTATTTATTTAATTTATTATTAACTTACCTATAGATTTTAGTTAACACATAATTACATACAATCACGCCTATTTCCCCAAAGGGGCATACATTCGCCAATTATATTGCTGGTCCCAAGTAATAGGTGGCGAGCCTATTGCCGCTTACCGGGTACTGGTATATTCGCCAGAGCCTCGTCCGTTGGTCGGCAGGTGCACCACTTGCAGGTAAGGTTGGCTTGGGATCCAAAGTTTTTATTAGGACCCCTATGCGCCCATATATTAAGTTAACACTTCGCACATCCTCTAAAAAAGTGTCATAACACAAAAAAAGTCGATAACGAAGTAATAATAAAGAAACGTTTAATTTTTTCTTTTATTTTTGTCTTACTGTCATAAAGTTAAATAAAATTTAAAGCAATATAACACATAAAAACAAAATTAATTACAGTTCCTAATTCACAAGACGACAAAAAATAAATAAAAAATCGTAAATCTTAATTTTCATAAAATCACTTTTTTTGTGTTATGACACTTTTTTAGAGGATGTGCGACTTGTTTAATTTATTATCTGTTTTGAGTACGTTCCCATTTTGTATTATTTCTAATAGGTTGGGGAAAAAGTCTTTTCGTATTTTTGTATGAAAAGTCAAGACAATTTTTTTCAAAGTTTATTTACATTTATTTACAATATATATGTACCGTTTTGTTGAATAACTTTCTGCCATTTTGTGGGCAGAGACATTATCCCGTTACTGTAGAAACTTTGGGACTTCTGATCAAAAAAACGGGACAAATAGTTTTGGCAGTCCTCTCTTGAGGTCAACCTTACAGAACCTAAAGAATTCTGCAGAGACCGAAACAGGTGAAATTCTGAAGGCGCAAGGTCAGGGCTATATGGTGTTTGCACTAGGACCTCCCAGTCGAACTCTCTTAATTTTTGCTGAGTGGCTAAAGATGTGTGTGGTCTAGCGTTATCGTGATGAAAGACCACACCCTTCCTGTTGATCAATTCCGGCCGTTTTCTCTCGACTGCTTCCTTTAATCTCATCAGTTGCTGGCAGTAAAGATCAGAATCGATGGTTTTGCCGGGCGGTAAAAGCTCATAATAAACAATGCCCTTCCAATCCCACCATACACACAGCATCACCTTATTTCGTGTTAGGCCAGGTTTGGCCACAGTCTGTGAAGCCTGGCCAACTTTCGACCACGACCTTTTTCGCACGTTCTTGTCGTACGTGATCCACTTTTCATCGCCAGTTATCAATCTCTTCAAAAACGGCTCGGTTTCATTACGTCTCAATAATGAATCGCAAATGAGTACACGGTTCATTAAGTTTCTTTGAGTGAGCTCGTGTGGCACCCAATTATCGAGCTTTTTTGTATAACCAGCTTTCTTCAAATGGGTCAAAACTGTTTTGTGGTCAATTCCCAGTTCTTCAGCTACATCGTAACTACTAATATGCCGATCTTGCTCCACTCTTTCAAAAATGGCGTCCATTTTATTCGTAACAGGGCGACCAGAGCGAGGTGCATCTTTAACATCAAAATTTCCGGACTGAAAACGTTTGAACCAAATTTGTGCTACTCTTACTGACACTGCATCAGGTCCATAAACATCACAAATTTTTTTCACTGCTTGAGTTGCATTTTTGCCTTTTTTATAATAAAATTTTAAAATGTATCGAATTTCTTCATTAGATTCACTCATTTTTACGGAGAGAAAAACAAATGAAAAATAGCGGGAAACAACTTTTTTTTATTTTTTTCTTTTCTTTATAATGGAACCTTATTAATGTTACCAAAACCAGCCAGACACAAATAGTACAGTCAAAAAAAAATTATAATAAGTTTATACCTACGTTATGCGAAAAGACTTTTTCCCCGACCTAATATTTATTGTGATCTACTTACATGTCAATTAAATTATCGATAAAATAAAATATTCAGAAAGGACTAATTCTTTGTAGAATCACAAAATAAAATATACTTTATTGTCATTAAGATCAACATGATCATTTAGATTCGTCAAACATTCAGACACAAAATTGAAATTCGATATATATTTTTAACAACAGTAAAAGAGATATGAGATATGAGCAAAAAGTAATACACTTTTTAATTTATTCCAATGGATTAAATGTTTGGTTTTAAATTACAATGTTAATGTATGTATATTTTTCCTTGCAAATGTACACAGAATATCTGATTTCAGAGAATTTATGTGTATTTTTTTGAAAGTTTGTTTCTACTGTTTGTATATTTGAATGTACCTAGAGTTTCTGGTATGAGTATAGAACATAAAATCCATTATATTCCTAAAATAGAATTATTTTTTTTTTAAAATGAAAATTTATAAAATTTTTAATTGCTGACAGACGGGTTTGCGTGGTGGAATATGTCTGACCTGAACATCTCTCACCATTGCTTCTGAGAGGTGCCCCGTGCCCAGTTGTGGGATGTTTATGGGACGAGATGATGATAATATATGTAAATATTCCTAATTACAATTCTTTAGTACTCGAGAAGTTGAACGCAACTTTGTATGCATTTGACATTCCCACTTATTTTTTAACTTTGTGTTGTCTGTTTTTTGATTTAGTCTAGTTTAGTGGGTTCAACATTGATCTTGAACTTCAACTTACATAATTATTAGGTTTTTTTCGTGTTTTATTAAACCGGATCTGTTTTTGTCTGTTTTGTTTTTGTTATGTTCCGGTTGTTAGAGGAGGGCTTTCATAAATTACGCCACACGCGGGGGACATGCCGGTTCTTAAAATCGTACACGTCAAATTTAAAAATTTACAGATTTTTTCCCCCTATCCGCTATTCATTTTATGGATAATCCACTTCTAGCGGTGATTTTTAACCGACTTCAAAATAAGGTTTCTTAATTCGATTATCTTATGTTAGTGACCCCCTCCAAAAACCCATGTTGTGACCGCGCCTGGGAGGGGGTCGAAGAAGTGTGACTAGGTAGGGAAGGGCTATTGACGTTATTTAATAACCCTTTACCAGGCAGTGGTCGATATATAACCACCATAAATTGAACCTTATGCCGTTAACTTAAGGTGGAAAAACAATAAATATTTTTAACGTGCTCTGCCTGTTAAGCATGGCCCCTGAGGGTTTTTTCTGACCCTGTATGTTCGTAAACGAAAAATATATAAATATCATCCTGCTGAGTTATTGATGCTTGTCTTACAATAATAAAGTTAGTATGCCAATGCACACATTATTCCAATACATTTAGCGAAATATCTGGCGACGCTGCTTTAATTTAATAGCACCACATTCTGAATAGATTGCTGAGCTAATTAACATTTAACATTAAAAAAAAACTAACTTTTATTTAAAATGTATGCTTTGGCCGTACATTTTTTCAGGGCTTAATAAAATAAGCAACAGTATTATATAGGGAATATTCCTACAGAAATATGTGATCTAGGTTTTTAGGTGTAGTTAGCAAAATATATAACATTAAGGTACAAAGAATCACTTATTTCTCAAGTTCTAAATAAAACTGTTGTGACAAGCAAGACGCAAGCCTCTTGTAATCAAGTAGTTGTCTAGTGATACAAAGGTTTGGTTACAAACGTTAAACTGTGTTGGTTTTCAATTATTATACTATCTGAGATATGAAAAATGTCGTCACGCTATTTGTTTTACCCATAGGAATAGAAAAAGTAAGGTATTTATGTAACCGAACATTAGTTTTTGCTGATCATCAGACAAGATAGAGTAAAGTAAGACGAATTAGATAGTGAGCTACGATTGTAACATGTTTTGTTCCTAATTTAGAAAATCATGTGAACGTTGCACTAAATATATGTATTTTTCTTAAAATGTTTGTTATTTTTCTCTATTGCTATTGCCTTTTCTACTATGTTAGATTGACCAAAGTTTGAATGATATAGGAAAAAAATATCCTAGTGTAAATAGTGTACCTATTGGTTTTACCAACCAGATGGAACGATCAAGTGAAAGACTCATCGGCCTCCAAATTCTACGCAGTCGTGAAAGACGCGCTGGATCGGAACCGGTGGAAGCAGATCATCCGCTCCAGATGTTACTCCGATGCTAACCACGATCCTCAGACATGAGGGACCGACTATAGAGAGAGAGAGATTGGTTTTTTGGGACTGCCTATGGCGTTTGATTCCATTTAGTTTATTTTTTCAAATATATCTATTTATGAGATTTATGGTATCGGAGGAAATGGCATGGATTAGTTAGCGAAATATCTCTAAATATATTTATCAAAGTTCTTGAGAACGGTATAAGAACCGTTTTAGTGGTGTCTCAAGGTAGCATCTTTGAGCCCTTCTTATCTGAGTGATACTTCTTTTAAATGATAATTGATGGCATAGAACCGAACATGTTAGGTCGCTTTTACCTTATAGCGAGAAATAAGATGATAGACGATATAAATGACACCATATACTTGAAAATTAAAAGACAAAATGTAATGTAGATCTGCATGCAAAGCCCTGCTACTATAGGCCTGTTACAAGTTAAAATATAATAGTTTCATTGCTATCACACAAATATACATAGGCTAGCCAAGAACTGAAGTGGTACATGTTACATTTTGAGCATTTTTCACTTAAACACAATAAATAAGTTCGGGAAACGTGGTACAATGCCGCAAGTTTTTGTATACATACATACAATCACGCCTGTTTCCCCGAAGGGGTAGGCAAAGGCATATTATACGCCCAGATTTCGCCAGTTATATTGTTGGTCCCACGTAATAGTTGGCGAGTCTATTGCCGCTTATCAGGTACTTTTATGTTCGCCAGAGCCTCGTCCTTTGATAGGCAGGTGCACCACTTGCAGGTGAGGTTGGCTTGGGCTCCTCACATCTTGATAGGAGCCCTATACACCCAAGTTTTTGAATAAATGGGTTTATTAATGAAATAAAAGAAAACTTGAAATTCAACCCTTTTAATACGTAACAAACAAAACTATATCTTATCACTAATAAAAAGATTATTATTAAAGAAACCAACAAAAAAAACGGTTTTAAAACCTACTAGTTGATGTGTGTCACTGTTTACGGCCAATTTTATTATGCCAAAATCAACGTAGTTCTTAAGGCTCTTATCCACCGTAATTCAAACATTTAAATTTAAAAACAATTTACTTTAGAGAACAAAATCTTGAAAACAAGTTAAAAGCGACACAAAAGTTTTTGCAGATTTAAAGTGAAGCATGCGTCTTACTCGTCAAGTACTAATTTATAACAAACTTAACTAAACATCAACTATTCCCTAGTTTCTAATCAAAATTAGTTGATTCAAAACAGTGTTATAAAGTCAACAATGAAAAGACAAAATTTTTACCGTATAAAATATTTCAAAAAGTTTCCCAAAATAAACTAATTAAACATGCACCATATGAATTTTATTTACGCCTTAAGGAGAAAATTATATAAATTAACAATGATAATACAATCAATATTTTTACTAAACCATCATTTTAACTAAATGTACGAAAGCCATTTACAAAAAGGATTGTGGATTTTTTAGAATGGTAATTTATGCTTGTAGTTTTCGGGACTCAAGTGAGCATCTTAGTTAAATTACGTTTAATTATTAAGAAAATATTTTTAGGTGAAATCCAAAATGGGTCCATTTGGTACATAGTGGTGTTCTCGGCTTATAAACTGTCTCCCAATCTTTATGAAAAACCTCATGCTGAAATCACTGGGGAAATCCTCATCAGAAAGATTACTTTAAAACACACTCCTGTGATTTCTGGGGTGAAGTGGGCTGATGGCGAAGACAATAGCTTCACCAATAAGCAATTTTAAGTTACAATAATCTCTAAAACGTACATCGCTAATTCTATAATACAACCACTGAAGGACGGCACACCAATTTTATCACACAGTTTAATACTAAACAATTTAATAATAAATTAAAACTACTTCTCTCTGTTATTTTATACAAAAGACTATAAAAACGTGAATAATTACATGTTTGCGGTTTCAGCATTTTGTTAATAGCTGACCTTGGTTAAACTAAAACCCTAACATTGTATTTTATTTTAGTTCGATGTTTTTGCTTATACAATGTTTTACAGTGTTGGGACGAAAATCATTAGTTAAAGATACGACCGCGAAAGAGTAGTAAATTTCAATCTTAAAAATATTTTATTACATAGTACTTGAAAACGTCAAATTAAATATAAAAAAACAATCGAAATCACAAAGCTTAGATTCACTTACATGCAACGAAAGAAATTTCAGTGAATCAAAGTGCGAGTTCTGAGTCATCGCTCTGTTAAAAATGTCATCTCATAATTTCATATAATTTTTATCTGTGTTAAGAAACTGTATAAATATTCTGTATTCACAGCCAGAGATTGGCAAAATCTAGAAAATACGTTGAACGGGGAAATACAATGTCCTCTTTACTATGTTGGTTCCTCATAATAGGAAAAGTCGTTTTCAATGTCTGTTCCTGCATCAGTAGTTATTACAATGTAATTAAAACAAAATAGCATAAGCCTATGCACCCCTAGAATAGTAAACTTTTTATCTGACCCGTTAAGGCAACTCTCAACATTTTTGGTTGGCGACCCAAAAAATTTATGTATTAGAAACTCACAACCCTAATGTTTGAATTATCTTTCAGCATAAAGTACTTAAAGCCATGGCATAACCAACCTCTGACTAAAACACAAAACCCAATGCAAACCATGCAGTTGCAAATTATACCTAGGGTCGCAACCAGAGGTGAATTAACGCTTCACTATGGGTATAATATTCAACAGCCACCATTGTACTTTATTGTAATTAATTTTATTTTTATTTCAGTATTATAAATATTACAAATCCAATTGAAATGTATGTATTTATCATTGTAAAGAAAAAGCATTAAAATTATATATTTAATATTTAAAAAAAACATTGTGCATAATTATTGAGTATTACACCCCTTGCCACCTTTATGTCATTTTATTTTTATTGATTGACTACTAATCATAATGTATCTTAAATAACACCTATCTATATGTAAAATTTTTGTTTATAGATCTGACAGTCATTCCAAATTTAATTTAACAATAATTTTATACAAAAACAAAGATATAATAACTGACTTTACTCCTATAGTTCAGGAATTATACATTATAACAATTTGTATCTACAATTTATTACTAATTCATTACTATTTTCACGCAGCAGTAATACTAGAAATCACCTCCCTGCCTAGTTTATGTGCAATAAAGTCCAAAATCGTGTAGACAAGTTCCCTTCGGCTCGCTGTGCAGGCCATGAGTATGCAGAATGCCCTGTCATAGTCCACTGGGTCCAATCGCCGTAGGAAATTGAACACTATGAATGCTAATTCTCTGAGCTTCTGTTTTACTGTGTCCCAAATTTCTCTTAGAGATACTAAGGCTGAAATTGTAAAAAATATGAAATGTTTATTATGTCTTATAAATTTGAGAGTATTATTATATTACAATAAGCAATTAAGACTTGATAAGATTGCTAGTTTTCTATAAATTAAATTTCTAATTAAAAGAGTTGTATTCTTTAAATAACCTATACATTTTTAATACATGTATTCTTGGTTTTAGTGAAAATCATGCAAATCTTAAATAATTTGTTTTAAGGTAAAATAGAAAATAAGAGGGTACATCAAAATTGCAGTAGATTTTTTAAAGGTTTGTTAATTTACGACTGTTATGGTGTGGAGGTCAGTATACCTGCACTCTGCTCCTGAGGTAGTAGGTTCGTTCTCACACCGCACAAATCTTCGTGTGCATGAACATGAATATTTGTTCTGGGTGTTCCTACATATACTAGGTATGAATTCACAAAAAAATGGATTTATGTATGTTTATCTGTTATTTTATCATCTATATAACAAGTTCTTAATGATACTTATCTATTTTTATTATATAATTTGTAAATATTAAACAATTTATTTCAAAGTTTTTATAAATTTAATATAGTTTTTCTGAATGAATGAGCAAATATACAAAAAGAACTCACTTGATACCCCCATGCCCGTGACTCCGCCCAGTCCCGCCCCCACTGCAGCTCCAAGCCTGCCCCCCGCATACCCTCCAATGACTCCTCCTGCCACCGCTAATACTCCTGTCATTATTACTGTTTCTCTGTCCCATAGAACTCTTATGTCAAATTCATCAGCTAGAAAACAATAAAAAAAAACATTATTTTGCCGCAAACTTATTCAAAACCTTATGTATACTTTTTATAAATTAAAACTCTTTGGAAGTCTACCTCTCCCAACATTTCTTTTCACTCATCCTCTTAAATTTCTTTTGTTCATATAATTATATTTAATAATTATGTCTGTTCTACTTGGCCTCAACTAAACCACACATTTATAACTCTTGATTCCTTGAAATATTATGCTATTTTAGATAGTTAAAAAGATGTAGAATTTATTATAATATATTACAGGCTGATTTTAATTCTCTTTTAAATACCTTGCTTGTTTAAAGTTGGCAAAACTGAGTGATAAACTAGAGTTTTGAAAAGTTTTATAAATGTCTTTTCTTTCTGATGGTAAACATTTGAATATGCGGTCAATAAATGTGGTAAATAGTAGAATATCATATCATATCATTTATTGCATATCACAAATAGATAGAGATACGTTTTTAGTCTATCAAACATTATTCAAATATATTTGTATTTTATTTTCAACATTATACTAAAATTTCAACTGATGACAGCAGATATTCTACACACAGTATAGTGGCCTCGTAACGAGAAATAGCCGCAACATACACATATAGAGCAATCTATATGCATTAGTAAATACATAGTGTTTTGTAACAGTAATAGCTTACCCAATTCTAAAACCACAAGGTCCATCCACGAAGGATCGAATCTAACACTGTCTGTTGTTGTTGTTGTATATCTTTGCATTTGTTGTGATGACATTTTGTTGATAGTGATTTAATATTAGCTAAGTATCGTAGTTGTCACAGGATTAATTCGAATCTAAGCAACTTCGCAATTAATTTAAAGTTTTGATATCTTTACGTTAAGCGGTTACGATTACGACTCACGAACGTCAACAAACAACAAAATGAATAAGACAAATCAATCACTGTCATTACAGTATGCATTTACATGTGCAATTATATGTTCTGTGATTTTATATGATAAAGATCCAATTTAAAATGGGTATAATTTAGACCATTTAGACGGTCACCTCTGAAGAAGCGCTCGCAGCTCTGCGGTGCTTGGTGATCGGAAGGTCAGCTCTTGGATGGGTGACCGTTTGTGTGGCATTTTATACCGAGCGCTTCCGTGCTTCGGAAGGCACGTTAAGCCGTTGGTCCCAGTTATCACTAAATGTGGTAGTCGTTAAGCCATGTTAGAGGCCTAATGGCCGGCTTGATAAATTCTAACAGCAGGACGCCATACACCTGCCTCCGCCAATCCGCACTCGGTCAGCGTGGTGGATATAACCCAATACCCTCGCACCTTGGTATGTGAGAGGAGGCTCGTGCTCAGTAGTGGGACGTTTATGGGCTGAGATGATGATGATGATGATGAGACGGTCACCAGAAATATTTTAGAACCCTAACCCTAAGCGCCACATAAAGTAAATAAACCCAAAAAAAAACATAAAAGTGTCAAATATTTATCGTAGGCCTGGGTATTCCCTTTGTAGCTATGTTACATATTATGTACGCTGTGGTGCTATGTAAATTAATTAATGTCACGTCAGTGTAGGAAAATATTGCGATGTCTCGCCCGTATGTTAGGTCTCGGGAAATTTATATATATGTCTCGTTTAATACTAATAAAAAAATTGTCAATTGTGTATATAAATAACGAGATATATTCTTCATAAATTTGATTCACGTACAAGTTGTTCTTGAACGTTTACGTTACTTCTACGATTACTATATAAATATGTTGGTGCCTACTACTTTTTACAATTCTTTCATTTGGTTTAAATCGTTTTGGAAATATTAGTTTCAAATAAAACACGGATTTCTTTATATATTTAATTCCTCATTATTATTAAAAATACAATTGAAGTCACTTACAGGTAAACTAGTTAACATACAATACAATTCAATAAAATCAGTCCATTAATACATTTAAATTATAAATAGCACAAAATCTACATGAACCTTGTGTACATAAACGTTCACGATATAATTTTATTCTTACTTACTACCTACAGGACCAGCCTTAAATGTCAACTCTATAAAAAAACTGTCACTATATCAAATTACTTGTGCAATGTTTGTATAAAATCAGATTAAATTACATATGATATAACAATCTAATCATTTATAATCCATACATTAATTTAGCCCTTCTTCATGCGGCCGCTATCTGAGATCTCCTTGGCTAATTATGTATTATCAGTTTCATATCTTTAATTAATTTACACAATATTACGCAAAATTATCCTTAAAACAAAATCGATACATTAGTCATCTTTATGCTTCAGTTAATTGTTGCAATATTTTTCTCCCTAATAATGAATTAACAGTTTAAAATTGTAATAATGTTTATGAGATACTTTAATCTAAATACCTACCTAGTATTTCCATTTCTTTATGCGGTTGTTAACTGAGACAGTATTTTTTTGCCGAGTAAGACTGAAGCAGTTTGCAGGATAACTTGAGCCAGCTGGGTAGTGTTCCCTCCGTTTTTGGTTAAAAACAGCGCTGCATTCTTGTAGTCATCCACTCCCATGCCTGCTAAGTAATCGTAGACTATGTCGAACAATTCGGCTAATTTTGACTTTATGTCTTCCCATACGGACCTCATTGATATTGCTGGAACAAAGAGTATTTTTTATTAGTTTCTTTATAGTGATAAGGTGACTCTAAGCTCTAGGTAATGAAGGCTTTGCCACGGTTCGTATCCAGTACCGGATTTCTTTATGTTGTTAAGAATAAGCAAAATCTATAATTTAGGTTTAAATCGCGAGTATAGTTATTACAATGAAACAGTAAGAATTTAAATAACTGCTTGTTTGATGAGTTAAGTCGCAATGTAGCAATCATTAAGCCAATATTATTATATGTTACGCAATAATTTGCTTAGCAAATTTTGACCTAATGAGCTTTATGCAGCACTTTTAAAGCCAAGCAACAGTATTTATTTAATTACAATGTAAATGATAACACCCTTTTATAAAAGGTTGACTTGAGATTATTATTATTCCCCACAGTAATAGAATAACCTTAAATTAATTACATAGTCACATATTCAATTGAGCCTTCCAAACTCTATTGTTTTCTGTCCCTCGGTAGCCACCACATTATCATAAAATGTAGATAATAACCGCAGACAGCTAAGGATAAATTAATGGAGTTTTAATTTTATTGACAAAAGACCGTTAAGTTTCAAAATTCAGTAACTAAGTATCCACAATCGGTTTCACATTTGGTTGGATCAACAACTACTTATACAGTAAATTTATGAACTAACTAGCTTTATCCTATGATTTGAGAATTTATTCGCGCTTAGATTTATCTGGGATGTGTATGTACTTTATACGTTACTCAAATACTTATTTAATTTCAGTCTTTAATTACCTAATGTATTATTCAAATATTTCCTTACCAACAACGCCAATGCCGCATGCTCCTCCAATAGCGCCTCCAACCGCAGCTCCAACTCTTCCTCCATAATGCCGCCCAATTAGACCCCCAGCCATGGCCAGTCCAGAGGTCACCAGCACTGCAGCCTTCACACGATCGTCGCTCATTACCACGCGAAAGTCGAATTTATCGCTGATAGTCAGAATTACGTTCTCGAGCTTCGATGGGTCAAATGGAAGGGCACAGGAGTTTGAGACCCGTTGACATACTCCGAATTCGCATTCGAACTCATCCGCATCGGAATCAGAGTAGTATTCGTTTTCTGAACTCATTTTGGCCGCAAAAAATTCTCTAAAGTGGTGACAAACTAAAAATGTGTGCTGCACGTATGAGACGTTCGTTATATCTGAGTCATTGCAGATGACCAGTTATAAGTGTTATGACTGAGCATTTTTTTCAGTACGTAGTGGTTATTTTGTAAATCTACCCTCACTTTCTTCAGAACATTTTTCATTTTCTTCAAATGAGCTACTCGTTCCATTGTATACAAATGATTGTCTTCATATACTTAACTTAGCAAATATGATATATTGTTTTAATAAATGTAATTACTTAGCTAGATTGAAAATAATTAGTATCACTGAGTTGGCTATCTGTTTTCTTAAATCAATATTGAGGCTGCATATTGCGTGAAACGGACATACTCCAAAAGGACAACTTTCCAAATTGTCATAATTATAGATTAGTATACAAAAAAACTGTCAACTAAGATTAAGCTAACATATAGTGATAATAATTGATAACCTACAGCTAGGTGAATTTCTGATAATTAGCTGATACAAGCTAACTTTAGGACTGATGATTACCCACAGGGCACTGACCTACTAACTGACGTGACTGACAAATGACATGACTGTGACAGACAGACCTGCTTGTGAAATGTGGGAATGTTTGTTTACTACTTACTAATAAAGGGGATTATTTAGATTTGCTATATTTGCAAAGTAAAATTTTATAATAAGTAGCAATGTCCTACAATGTAAGCTTAGGGCTTCGTGTCCAGGAAGAGGCGCAGCTGCTAGCTGAAGAGAAGTGGCTTCTCGACGCCTTAAACAAAATTAAAACTCAGCGCAATTGCTTACAGGTTTGTCTGATCTATTGGTACTTTGTTAGAGTAAATCACAGGAAACAGGAATTTAGGAAATTAGGCCATAATGTGCCTTAGAGTGCTGCCAGACTGCCATCACAAACCAAGGTTTGAAGACTGGATATAAATCAATTTATTCACTATATAAAAGTAGTTTGTAAACTAAAAAATTTCGCTTTGAACTTTCTAGTCACTAGGGGTCTATCAGGTTGCTATTTCCACAGCAAATGGGTCTGTCCTCCCACATTTTAAGATCATTATTATTATAATATCAGCTTTATTAAGTCTACTACTGAACATAAGCCTTCCCAATAGATTACCTTCTATTCGCCCTTTATCACCACGCTGGGCAGACGGGGTCGGTGATTGCAGTTCTTTTATTCTAGAGTATGCAGGATGATGCTGCTGCCCATTTTCTGATAGAATATCTTTTCGTCGACTCTTATGACTCCCCGTGAAATGAGAAGGAGTGGCACTATTCTAGGCCTATCACGCAGCCCTCCTCATACTCACAAATATCGTATATATTAAATTGTGGTATTAAAGAATGTTATGATACTGCTCTAAGCCTTATTTGAATAAGACCTCTAATATTAACTTTTTTTATCAAATGCTATTCAATTTATGCCAAGTGGTTTTTTGCTACAAATATTTTAACTGTAAAACAGATTGAAAGGCTTCAATTAGAAAGTATGAAATCTCAGTTGAAAAATCCTGGCCAAAGCTCAGCTCCGAATCTCTTGAAGCCCATCCAGACACCGGTGCAGTACTCTGTCAGCATGGTCCAGGATGATAATAATCCGACTGCAGCTCGCAACAAGCTGCTTGAGAACGAGGCTACTTGCAACAATGAAGAACTGGACTTGACATTTTCTAACTCCATCTTTGGTAATTATTTAATGCTCTATTTTATACCTAAGTATTTGTAATGTTGCAATATTCACGAAAGTCTAGACATATTGGGTGAATAAGAATTAACAGCTGATGTCTTAAAGTGTTGAGTACAGTGGTTGGCCCAGTAAAGGTTTGCTGTAAATCATGGATTTGTGTTGGCTTTATAAGCCATTGCCAGGGAGAAAATAAAAAAGTTTCAATAGAAAGAATCTGGCTTTTCATATCACTTACCATCTTGTGAAATTGAAATTAGTAACAACCAAAATCTGTATTACCAAGTATCTCAAGGACGAACAAATGTATATTTAGTGTTTTAAAACTATGATTTGTCATACATACATACAATTACGCCTGTTTCCCCGAAAGTGTAGGCAAAGCACACATTTCGTCAATTTTATTGTTGGTCCCACGTAATAGGTGACAAGCCTATTGCCACTTTCCGGGCTTTTATGTTTCCCAGAGCCTCATCCGTTGATCGGCAGGTGCACCACTTGTAGGTGAGGTTGGCTTGGGCTCCTTAGATGTTGGTAGGATCATCAACCAAGATGAGAGGGTAAAATTATACCCTCTCTCCATTGTATGAGTTGTATCAGTGTATGTAATTACATATTTTAATAAAATAACTCTCTAAAATAATAATAATAATTATAGCAATTTTTTTATATATTACCGACTTATTTATAATAATTTTCTACTGCTTGACTATTATTTGAGAGTAATAATGATTATATATTTTAATAAAAACAATTATATATCACTTCACTCCAGAGGTTGTGGGTTCGATTCCCACACAGGACATATCTTTGTGTGCATGAACATTAATATTTGTTCTAATCTGGGTGTTTTCCTATGTATATTAAGTATGTATTTACAAAAAAAAAGTATTTAAGTATGTTTATCCGTTGTTTAGTATCCATAACACAAGTTCCTAATGATACTTATCTTGAAACTAAATAATTGGTGTAATTGTCAGAAATTATTTTATATTTATTATTTATTTATTTATATAATGAATTGGTTTCAGGTAAGACTGGTAGTATTTTTCCAGACAATGATTTCGACATAGAGGAGGACGATGATGATGATGATGAAGAAGAGGATAATTGTGAAGATCTACTGATAGACATGAACATGTTCATGAACTGCACACAGAAAAATGACATAAACACTTCATAATGAACCTTTGAAGTGTGAGGAACTAAATGCTGGATTCTGTGATGAGAACAGTTTGTAGAGGACTTGAGGTGAAACACTTTTCTGGTTGTACATATAGCAACAACTTCGTGATAGGAGTAATATGTCAGTTGAGAATTGAGTCTTATGACAAAAAATTAAAGTGTATAAACGTCAAAACATTTATTTATTTAATCTTAATTGCACACTCAAAAAAATTTATATGGAGAGGAAAAGGCAATCCTTACCAGCTAATTAGTCCGGTCAATTTAGACCAAAAAATGAGAGTTAAGTTACATAAAGTCCCAACTAGCTGAATTTCTGTGAAGTTGTTCAAAACATAATTATAAACAATGTGTAGAAGTTCCCCATCATTCCCCTGTAAGGAAAAAATTTAATTCAAGGTCAAAGGTCAAAAAAATTAGTATTTCGCGATTTTCAGCAAAACGGTAAGTTTTATCATAAAAGTACTTCAGACAATAAAAAGTCAAAATATATTTGAGCTGACTATATTGAAGATATTAAATATACATTGCCTATCCATGACTTTGAAGAAATAAATTTGGTTTGAATGGTTACTTCTTTAATTGTATGTCAGATAAAAACACAAATTTCTTAAAATCATAACTTTATTAAGACATACCTGTGCGAGCTGCAAATTAGGTCCTAAGCTTAAGTCTAGGGCACCCGGATTAATGCCACGATATTATGATGTAAATGCTACATAATGGAATTCTTTAAAAAATATTTTTTTACTCATTTCATACTGCACTTTTATTTATCAATATTACATTTTCTTCTTATTATATTTTTAAACAAAATTTGCTGATATAAGACGGTAGTCGCTCTATGTAATAACTAATAACTGATATTCAGCGAAATCTTCGTCTTTTATTACGTGTCCAATGATGAAGGAATATAAATAAAATTCAAAAATATATTAACAAAGAATTTAATAAAGTTTCGTCTTATATTAGATTTACAATAAGAATTTCATGTGAATGTATGTACGTTATATACAAGAATACCCCACATAGAATATATTATATAATTCATTGTTTCCATAAAAAATAACCAGAGATATTTTTAAAATGGCACAGTTAGCTATCGCTTCGCCTTGAAGACATATCTTTAAAATATTATTTTAGGCACTGTGATTCGATACGTTCTAAATATATACAATTCTCGCTTTCTGTACACATGTAGGTATATCTCGTTACTGTATGACGTTAGTCACGTGATATTTTGAACTAGTGATAAATACTTCATTGGAAAATACTATGTGAAACATCAATTTTTTTTCAATTATTTATGTGCCTTTATAAGCTTTATACATTGCTAAATACATAAAGTAAAATAACTAAAATTGTCATAGTATAAGGAAATAAAATCTGTATCGGCATTTTATCGTACGGTCGACTTCGTGTATGTCTGTTCAAATCTGACTCGTATTACAAGGCATTAGAGTATGTACAAATTTTAAAGTAGGTACTGTAATACTTGTGGTCGACTGTACGAGAGCTGATTTCATTTAAAATATTTACACAACTTAAATCTCTTGACAATCCACTTTACAAACACAACTCAGGTTTTTCTCCGACAAAAAATATACCTACAACATGCCAATTCTACATTGGCAAACTGGTCCTGCTCGTAAGTCCTAACTGCCTAATTCAACAACTAAAATAACTATTCACATTTATTTTATTTTCTGCCTGAGCTAACGCTGGTTTTCTAATCAGGGGGCCTACCGCCGAGTTCGATGGCAATCGATTATAAGGCAAAATGGATTTCGAATTGATTCTGTCGTACCGCCGAACTCATGGAAATCGAAACAAAATGGCGTTCTCCATTTACCTATTGGTCTGTCACGGACTGAAGGTCATGAATGAGAGGTGGCTGTCGGCAGATTCCCCGGTACGGATTAATGAACGCAAAACAAAGTTTGATCTAGATGGATTACCGGTAATCCATCGAATTCGGCGGTAGGCCCCCTGGTTGTATCAGAAAACCAGTATTAGCTCAAGCAGTGCCTTATTGCGATGCAGTAAGTTCAACCACAATATCATGATTATTTCAGCTCGTTAACGTTCAACTACTGATCATGGCCCTCTCACATGGACCCAGTGCTAATTGACACAACAGTCAGCAAAGATTTCGATTCGAAAGGTTTTTTTTAATGTGAAGCGTAAGGGCGCGTTCCCTGTGTGTCGTGACGACAGATAATCATGTAGTTTTAAGTGTCGTGGCTTATATGTTTAAATGGAGGTGTTCACTTTTGGAACGACACATTTCGAACAATACAGACAAATTTCGAACGATAAATTAGTCGTTACGACATAGTGGGAACGCGCCCTAACAGTGACCATCCTGCTTCATGATAAGCACGGATCACTCAGGAGCCATAAATGCAGATTCACGCCCCGTTAAAAATCCGTCACAATCAGAGCTGAAAAACCTATGCATCGACAGAGAATTTTATGATTAAATAAGGTGTTATATAACCATTAAGACCCGTGCTCAAACCCGATAAGTGACAACATCAGATTCATAATTTCTGCCGCTTTTTATTGTGATATTATCAGATAAGTCGATTTTAGAAAAGAAGACTGAAAACTGAGGACTTCATAATCCAATAAGTAAACCTTTTAAGTTAAATTTTTTTTAATTAACCGATAAATTCTTTTAAGTACTGCTGTAAGCCCAAAAACGCAAATTTTGTCACTTATCGGGTTTGAGCACGGAACCCTCGATTTATAAATTATCTATGTTTATTAGAAGTTAAATTGGGCAGTTGAACAGATGAGTAGTAATAAACTGGCCATACACTCACACATCTGATTACAATACAATGTCAAGTCTTTCACCGATATAATGTATAACATGCGAACTCTACATTAACAAACAGGAATTTCGGTCCAGTAAAAATATATTCATTTGTATCGATATTAAATAAATAAATAAATATTCTCTTACAATCACACCAATTCTTCAGTTCCAAGATAAGTATCACTAAGAACTTGTGTTATGGATACTAAAGAACAGATAAACATACTTTAATACTTTTTTTTTGTAAATACATACTTAATATACATAGGAAAACACCCAGACCAGAACAAATATTCATGTTCATGCACACAAAGATTTGTCCTGTGTGGGAATGTGGGAATCGAACCCACGACCTCTGGAGTGAAGTGCAAGGATACTGACCTCCACGCCAAATCGGTCGACAAATTGGTTGCAATAATTACACATGGAGTGGTAAGCCATGCGGTACCTGCCTATAGTGCCACCCCTTCTCATCTCACGGGGAGTCTTAAGAGTAGATGGAGATTCCTACCGAATGATGAGCAGCTTTGATTGCGCTGCGATCACCAGTGTGGTGATTGTGGGCAAATACCCCCAATAGAAATTAATCTATATGGGAGGTCAATGTTCAGCAGTGGGCTTCATAGGGCTGACCTGATATGATGAAAGGTAATTTCAATAATCATAAGACACTAACTACAATGATACAAGTCTTCATAGATCATATCAGAGACTCTGACCCCTGGGTAAAATTTGGAAGAATAAAAATAAGGTACAGTAAAAGTAGGTTTCAAATACAAAAAGTAAGTAAGTTTGGAAGACGAGAAAAATAAATATATATAGATACATTCTATTCCTAATTTTAAACCGAGACTTACTAAGAATGAAAAGGAGTCACAATTATTTATTGAACAATTATTTCCAATCCAAGCTGGGGTAGAATACTTGGAATTACTAATTACTTTACAATTTTACCTCATTACCTTGATTTGCGATGTAAATTCTTAAAGCCTTCTCAATCTTGTTGCCTTTTAGAAGCCTAAGTCACTACAGGCTGACTTAGACAGGCAGGATTAGAGTCACCGACAGACAGATAAATTTTAAGAAAAAACCACAACAGACATTAACTGACAAATTCTGTCAAACAATCCATTTTGCTTTTATTTCTCTCTCGTCCTTGATTATGGTACTTACATTGTTGTCAAAAAGTATTGTACCCATTTTGTTTGTGAAAATTTGACGAATCTAAATGATCGAGTTGATCTTAAAGACAATGAAGTATGTAAGTATTGATTAATATTTATTATATTTCATCAAACCGCTTTCGAAGGAGACATCTCGAAATACCCTCTGTGTAAATGTGAAAATGAAGCTTTTAATTAAATATTTTTCATTGTCTGCTCTAGGCATCCACTACTTATGTTCAACCTCAAACACAAATCCTACTAATATTATAAACGTGAAAGTTTGTATGTGTGGATGGATGTTTGTTACTCTTTCACGCAAAAACTACTGGAGCGATTGTGATGAAACTTTGTACGTGTATAGCTGCAGTCCTGGACTAACATATAGGACACTCTTTATCCCGATATTTCCATGGGAACGGGGACCACGCGGGTAAAACCGCAGGGCGCTGCTAGTATAACATATTTTTACTGGACTCAAACTACAACAAAACTCGTTATAATAAATAAGTTAATAATACACTAAGTTGAGAAATAAGTAACTTCTTTTAAATTTATTACCAAATAAATAATAATTTACATAAGTAGATATATGTTTCTTATAAAAAAAAAAGTATATGCCTGAAATGTATCAGGTATAAGGTGTCATACACCATTCCTGAAAGAGAATTATCAAATATAACATGGTATTTGCTAGTTTTTACATTGGAGAGTTGTATAGGGAACCTACCAAAATCTGCGGAACCCAAGACAACCCCAACTGCTAGTGGTGCCTGCCGAACGACGGACGAGGCTCTGGCAAACATAAAAGTTCCCGGTAAGCGGCAATAGGCTCGCCACCTATTACGTGGGACCAACAATATAAATGGCGAAATGTGGGCATACAATATGCCTCTGCCTACCCCTTCGGGAAACAGGCGTGATATTATGTATGTGTGTAATTAATATTTAACAGAATTTACTCTCTCAGAGAACTCAATTTGTCTAGTTTTACTATAAGAAACTAAAAATATGTATATATTTATTCGAGGAAAAAAATTCAATGGTAATCTATAGTTGGTATTTATATACTTACAAAATACATGATAAGTCATATATTAAAACTTATGCAGATGTTGTCGGTAGAGAACCCGCCGTTTTAGAAAATGTCTAGGCACATTGTTATGTTAAGCAAAGTATCTTTGTTAGTTTAACTCTTTTATAATAGCATAATCTGAAGTAATAAAGAATCTTTAAGAGTATACATTAAGCTCAACTTTATATGCTTTTTATGCCCTTTATACTTTACAATCCGCCTAGCTGTTTTGCAAACCAGCGTATTCTATAATTCACATGCGATAGACATCAAGTTTTTTTTTAAATATAACTTTCAAAGTTATGTAATTGTGATTTATTCGCGTAAATGGTAAATATTAATAATCACAACGTATTAAGTTATATAAAGCTATTTACAGCTACTATTAGGTAAATATTGTGATTTTAATATTTAAATCAGCTTTAGGTACACTGTAAGATTTTTTCATGACCAGAAACATTTTCATAAAATAACAATTTAGAAAAATCTACTTCAACCAACTCAAGTCAGATAAATGAATGCCTCTTGAATTACCCGTTTTATATGTTAATCTAACTTACAATAGGAATTGTGATTTAATTGAGGAATTAACTAGAATATCACGCAATGGCGCAAATCGCAAGACTTAATCGAGCATTGAAATTATTCCGTTATTTTTCACTTTTATCGTTTATCACTCGATATTAATCACAGTACTTACACTTCTGTCACTTGATATTTACTTCAGATACGCGCCCAAGGAAAAATACGGTTATCACCTCCTGTTTGGTGAGAATGTCATAACATTTCATGCAAATTGCAAAAGCACACAAAAATATCTGATTAACAGACTTTTATATCCACCGTATAAATCTTTGTACAAAAATATCTAGACAGCTCCTACTGTTGCTTCGGTCACGTGATACATTGACGCTTCGTCACTTGATAAATACCCCTGTCACTGTTCCGGGTACTCGTAACAGGGACGTGTAACAGGTCCGGCTGGTTGCGCGGACATCACGCGAGTCTCGTGCCGCAAGATGTGTAGAACAGAATGTAGGCGGCGCTGGATTTTACATCACTAGATGGTATTTCTGTTACCACATGATCGTCGTATTTGTACCACCTAGAAAAAAATTAAATACAGTCATATAAAAGAAAAATAAAAAATTCTTTATTAAATTTGGGGTTTCAGAGCTCTGTGCTCCACGTATGAATGTTAAAATAACTTTATAAAATTTACTACGGGCTGTAGCTTAACGTATGTAATTATTTTAAAGAATAAATAACTGAAAATCTTCGGACATTTCACACAGCAACGTAAACAGGTGTCAAAGTGGTTTCAAATTGAGTTGTGTACTAAACAACACACTTTAAACTTTTTAAGTACCCATATGGATTACTATTAATAATCTGTCGCAGGTGTATTTACTAATACTAGTCTTTAAGTTGTGTAAATTACTAACAATTGGGCCATTGTTGTCAAATAAATGAATTTAATTATTATTATTATTATTAGTGGTGTTTAACTTCTTGAGCATATGTGTTCCGGGAGGCAACATTACTATGTACATCGTGTACATCGTAACGTTTATTCACCTCCATATCACCATTAAAAATTTAAAAGTGACGACACTAGTATTAAACCTGGTTTAACTTTGGGTCTTGTTTTCTAATAAGCGCCTAATAGGCTGAGTTAAAAAAAACTACTATACTGTATACTCACTTTCCGTAGACACTGCTCTTGCAATAAGCAGTATAATGTCCGCCCTCCATGGAGCCGTAGTGATTTGAGACTGCATACAGGTCGTAGAGGGGATTGGGCGCGCAATGGAGCGAGAACTGGCGAGTGTCGAGCGCTTCCAGCGGGAACTCAATGTACGTCTGCTTCTTGCGGTAAGCGTGGGCGCTATAATAACAAATTATATAAATAAATTGTCTAACAATAACACCGACTTCTTGGCGGGAAAGTGAAGCGTCATGTCTGCAGTTTTGTTTTATTTTCTAAAATTTGTGATATTTCTAACATAAATGTTTAATAACGGTGGATTATTAACCGTTAAGTGTTTGTGAACGTACATGAGTGTTGGTAAATCAAACAAAGCAGTGCAACATCACTTTTCAAATTCTCTCAAGGAGTCCATGTGAGATCTCAGTATAGTCCCACATCTTTACTGAGGAGTCAAGGGGCTTAGGGGAGGGTATTTCATTTACCATTTATCATCTTTATCATCTCTCATTCTCATTTACTATGAATAATATGTTATTAATATATCACTTACTTGACACTGGCTAGATGTGCTAGACGCACGAAGCCATTATTTAAAAGAAAGAAAACAATAACACCAATTTAGTTCCTAGGAGCGAAGAGCGGGTATACTCGCCACCACGCCATTTCGGACGTCAAATCCGCTCCTGAGGTCGTTGGTTCGACTCCCACATAAGACAAATCTTTGTGTGCATGAATGTGAATAATTGTTTTGGTCTGGGTGTTTTCTATGTATATTGAGTACAAAAAAAAAAGTATTTAAGTATGTTTATCCGTTATTTAGTATCCATAACACAAGTTCTTAATGATACTTATCCTGGAACTAAATAATTGGTGTGATTGTAAGAGCATATTTATTGTTTATTATTATTATTTTAGTCAGTAAAAGCCTGACACACTCTTCCGCTTCACCCACAGCGGAAGACGGTCAGGTCATTGATAATATTCCATCCAAAAAAAAAAGAAGAAAAAAAGATGCATATACATATACAACATGTAACAGAATAAGGGTTACACCAAGAAAGTAGTTTGTTATAAATCGGCTACTCAATTGATTAAAAATATTAAAAAAATAGGTAATTTTTTAAAAAAATTTTATTTTTTGTTTTTTTTTTTTGCGGCACTTTTCGGTGCTAAGCGATGTGTGCGTGCGTGTCTCTCTGTGTGTGTAGGTCGGTAGGCTAAAGCGCTAATATGCCCATACGATTTGCCCTCGATGAGTATAACTAGTAACTTAAATAAACCATAATTAATTAAATAAAAGTAAAATTATTTTGCATGTTTTTTAATTATAATTAAATATTCTAATTGGGGTGTCTGAGGGTGTGCGTTAATTCTGTGCCATGTTGTATATTAGGTCGGGGAAAAAGTCTTTTCGCATAACGTAGGTATAAACTTATTATAAAATTTTTTTGACTGTACTATTTTGTGTCTGGCTGGTTTTGGTAACATTAAAAAGGTTCCATTATAAAGAAAAGAAAAAAATAAAAAAAAGTTGTTTCCCGCTATTTTTCATTTGTTTTTCTCTCCGTAAAAATGAGTGAATCTAATGAAGAAATTCGATACATTTTAAAATTTTATTATAAAAAAGGCAAAAATGCAACTCAAGCAGTGAAAAAAATTTGTGATGTTTATGGACCTGATGCAGTGTCAGTAAGAGTAGCACAAATTTGGTTCAAACGTTTTCAGTCCGGAAATTTTGATGTTAAAGATGCACCTCGCTCTGGTCGCCCTGTTACGAATAAAATGGACGCCATTTTTGAAAGAGTGGAGCAAGATCGGCATATTAGTAGTTACGATGTAGCTGAAGAACTGGGAATTGACCACAAAACAGTTTTGACCCATTTGAAGAAAGCTGGTTATACAAAAAAGCTCGATATTTGGGTGCCACACGAGCTCACTCAAAGAAACTTAATGAACCGTGTACTCATTTGCGATTCATTATTGAGACGTAATGAAACCGAGCCGTTTTTGAAGAGATTGATAACTGGCGATGAAAAGTGGATCACGTACGACAAGAACGTGCGAAAAAGGTCGTGGTCGAAAGTTGGCCAGGCTTCACAGACTGTGGCCAAACCTGGCCTAACACGAAATAAGGTGATGCTGTGTGTATGGTGGATTGGAAGGGCATTGTTTATTATGAGCTTTTACCGCCCGGCAAAACTATCGATTCTGATCTTTACTGCCAGCAACTGATGAGATTAAAGGAAGCAGTCGAGAAAAACGGCCGGAATTGATCAACAGGAAGGGTGTGGTCTTTCATCACGATAACGCTAGACCACACACATCTTTAGCCACTCAGCAAAAATTAAGAGAGTTCGACTGGGAGGTCCTAGTGCATCCACCATATAGCCCTGACCTTGCGCCTTCAGATTTTCACCTGTTTCGGTCTCTGCAGAATTCTTTAGGTTCTGTAAGGTTGACCTCAAGAGAGGACTGCCAAAACTATTTGTCCCGTTTTTTTGATCAGAAGTCCCAAAGTTTCTACAGTAACGGGATAATGTCTCTGCCCACAAAATGGCAGAAAGTTATTCAACAAAACGGTACATATATATTGTAAATAAATGTAAATAAACTTTGAAAAAAATGTCTTGACTTTTCATACAAAAATACGAAAAGACTTTTTCCCCAACCTATTATACTGCTCCACGTCATATCAGAGAGAAGCTTAAAATATTAGAAAGAGAGTTCTCTTTTAGTTGTACTTAGTTATCATATGAAGTCATATTACCTATACTCCTTGGGGTCGACGTAGAATCGCTTGAAGTGGATGACGAGGACTGGGGGAAGCCGGGAAATGTCGAGTTTTTTGACGGCATCGCGTTTCTCCTTGCAGTTCGGGCAGTTCCAGCCGGGTATCGTCTCGCCGTTTAAGTACAGTTTTAGGCAATCCTGTTAAAAATTATGATTTGTTAAAACCTTGTATTTGTACATAACGCTTTCTTCGTGCTTCGGAAAGCTCTTTGAGCCGTTGGTCCCAGCTGTCATGAACATCTATGGCAGTCTTTATTAGGAAGTCAGTGCCTTCTAACATCCTGACAGCTGGTTTAACCATAGAATGTTGTTTCCCTCTGGAGAGAGAGGTCAGACGGCAGTCGCTCCACGTAATAACTGAAATTCAGTCAAAATCTGGTTGAACCAGTGAGCAGACCCTGGGCCCTAAGCTTAAGTCTAGGGCATCCGGGATAATGCTAGGATATGATGATTCGTAAAAACATATCTATCAGTATCTAACAGTCTTTAATCGGAAGTCAGTGCAACATCTATCTATCTATGTTTCCCTCTGGGTTGCGGCAGTCGCTCCACGTAATAACTGAAATTCAGCCAAAACTGATCAGACCAGAATAGAATAGAATACTTTATTTGCACTTGATTGAGGTACATTACAGTTCTTGTACAATAAAACAAAGCTCCTCTCATTCAGCCAACAACGGTGGCATGCAAATTATAATTAAATTACACATAAATTTTTAAAAGAAAATTATACTTATAAATCGTTAAAATGTTAAAAATGGGAATTAGTAACTAAACATTATTGATGTCAAAATACGGATACCCACAAGTCATTCATAAGTACAATCACAAAAATAAAAATAATGCAATCGAAATCATGTGACAAATGCGCAAAATATTAGTCAAACTAAACATAGACAGTAACTTTAACTTAAACCTTTTAGGGTAAAAACACAGTGGGCAGACACTGGGCAGACACTGGGCCCTAAGTCTAGGGCAATCGGGGTAATGCTAGAATATGATGGGGAACCTAATAAAAAACTATACTGACCTTTAGTTCACATCTCGCGGCGCTAGGGGGCAGTTCCAATGACAAGTTGGAGAAAGACTCATACGTGACACTCTGTCGGGCGCAGTGCGTGCACTGGACTGTGGACTTTATCTGCCCGTAGAAAAGGCGCAGAATCAAACTCTCTTTGGATTTTGTGTACTCGTGCCACGCTTTCTCGGAAGGTGGTAGGCTATCCTGTAAAAAATGGTTGACAATTTTTAGTATGACTTCTAAATTAAAAGCAATTTGGATTAAACTTCTATACCGTTTATAAATAACTGTGTTTTAACCATATAATGTTTCCCTCTGGGTTGCGGAGATCAGAAGGCAGTAGCTCCAAGTAATAACTGAAATTCAGTCAAATCTGGTTGAACCAGTGAGCAGACCCTGGGCCTTAAGCTTAAGTCTAGGGCAACAGGTATAATGCTAGGATATGATATAAATAACCGTGTTGACCTGGAGCCACATCTTCAACATTATCATCTCAGCTCATTAACGTCCCACTACTGAGCACGAACCAAGAATAAAGGGGTTCAAGTCATGGGACGCGGTCTCAGTGCGGATTGGCGGAGGCCGGTGTTATGCCTGCAAATTTTTTTCACCACCAAACACTTGTAGCATCAGACCTTATTACAGAACATGCTGATGGTGTAATACAAATCAAGACGCAACCAGTTAGTGAGAACGGTAAAGAGTATTGTCATTCGTTGCCTTTTTAAGCCTGACTATTCCCCACTTCGCTAAGTTATACAGTAAATACACACATACATAATGTCACGCCTCTTTCCCGTAGGGGTAGGCAGAGATCACATCCTTCCACTTGCTACGACCTTGGCGCACACTTTTAGCTTCATTTACACTCATTAACCTCCTCATACACGCCCGTCGGTTGAGGGTACTTTTTGAATTTGGTCATGGAAGGTCTTACGTGGTCTTCCCCTCCCAACACTTCCAATCTCTTGTCCATCATAAGTTACTTTCGTTAGTCTACTTTTGTTCATCCTCTCAACATGACTAAACCATCTAAACATAGCTTTCTGAATTCATAACTTACGGCCTAATATGCTACCTTGAGGGAAGGCGCGCTGATAGAGAACTGTAGATCAAGATGGATCAAATATCATGTCGAGTCCTGGGATTGACTACTTCTGTAAGCGTGATGTTTTCCTATTGCGATGTTTAACACAGAAGAATGTTGTGTAGCGGCGATACCCTAGTGGCGAGACCCCTTGCCTTTAAATTCAGAGGGTCTCTCGGGTTCAAACACTGGTGACCTTTGACTTTTCAGTTACGTGCGTAATTATCGCTTGCTCCGTGCCTCGGAAAGCACGTTAAACTGTTAATCCCGGCTGTCATAAACATCTATGGCAGTCGTTAATAGAAAGTCAGTTCCTTCTTATACGCTAACAGCTGGTGTAACCATAAAATGATGTTTCCCTCCGGGTTGCGGAGGTCAGACGGCAGTCGCTCCTCGTAATAACTGAAACTCAGTCTAAACCGGTTGAACCAGTAAGCAGACCCTGGGCCCTATGCTTAAGTCTAGGACAACCGGGATAGTGCTAGGATATGACACAGAAGAATGTTCTAACATCATACGTTGTGGGAAGACATACTGATAGTGAACTGCAGATCAAGATGCAATCAGCACTTGAGAATAATTCAAAATCATTTATTCAAGTTTGGCTCAAAAGTGCTCTGATAAAGGTCGAAACTTAAAAACTAGCGCGCCCACTCACTGCGGGCGGGAGCTTGATCGTAAAAGAACGGGCAAGAAAATCGTCAAGGTTAGTTTTTTCTCCCGCCAGTTACAAGAAAATGTACTTAGCAGTAAAACAATTTGAAAAGTCTACAAAAACATGTGTCCTGCAGTCACAAGATTTAAAATAAAATAAGAAAATAACGCTCGTAAAGAAGCCCTCCCAGCTCCGCGGTGCTCGGTGGTCGGAAACGATCACCGAAGTACAGCAGAGTTTACAGAGGTCAGTCCGTGGATGGGTGACCGTTTGTTTAGCATTTAATATCGAGCGCTTCCGTGCTTCGGAAGGCACGTTAAGCCGTTGGTCCCGGTTATCACTAAATGTGGTAGTCGTTAAGCCATGTTAGAGGCCTAATTGGGCAGCAAATTAAGATTTTTGAATAAACTTAATCATGGCGATATAACGTTAAGTATTTAAGGTAGCCTGGAAGAAATCGTTGTAAGCGATAAGGCCGCCAATTGTATCGCTTTGTCGAAAAATTCTAACAGCAGGACGCCATACACCTGCCTCCGCCAATTCGCACTGGGTCAGCGTGGTGGAGTATGACCTAATACCTTGATATGTGAGAGGAGGCTCGTGCTCAGTAGTGGGACTTTAATGGGCTGAGATGATGATGATGATGAAGATGATAACTCCTTTTTAAGTTATACGAGCATGATTACGAATAAACATAGTAGACAATAGAGAAGAGTGGTTTCATCTGTAACCTCTGAATGCGTGGTGTTTACTAAATTATTTAAGTGGTGTTTTGTTGTTATATGTTGAAATGTTTAATTTTGGTGCGCATAGTTTCAAGTTTGTTCTACTTACGTAGCATTTATAGGCTTGTACGGAAGACCAGCGCCGTGGAGCCATAGTGACCCCTCGGCTTATGCTGAGAATAAGCCTTTTCGGTGCCACATGTGTCTATTAAATTTTTTTTGTATTTTTGTATGCCAATGTATCATCTATTATTATACCTTGTGGGAAGGCACGCTGATAGTGAACTGCAGATCAAGGTGCAACCAATCCATGAGGATGGTGAGGAACTCGTGCGAATCCTGCTGCTCGCAGCCTCTGAACGCGCGCTGGTGTTTGCCCACCTCATTCTGTGAAACAATCATTATTTCTGAGTGCATGGAAAAGGCAATGTTATGAAAATTTAATCTTAATAGAATGGTCTAATAATAGAATAATAGAATCTAATAGAAGAAATAATAGGTTGGGGAAAAAGTTTTTTCGTATTTTTGTATGAAAAGTCAAGACATTTTTTTCAAAGTTTATTTACATTTATTTACAATATATATGTACCGTTTTGTTGAATAACTTTCTGCCATTTTGTGGGCAGAGACATTATCCCGTTACTGTAGAAACTTTGGGACTTCTGATCAAAAAAACGGGACAAATAGTTTTGGCAGTCCTCTCTTGAGGTCAACCTTACAGAACCTAAAGAATTCTGCAGAGACCGAAACAGGTGAAAATCTGAAGGCGCAAGGTCAGGGCTATATGGTGGATGCACTAGGACCTCCCAGTCGAACTCTCTTAATTTTTGCTGAGTGGCTAAAGATGTGTGTGGTCTAGCGTTATCGTGATGAAAGACCACACCCTTCCTGTTGATCAATTCCGGCCGTTTTATCTCGACTGCTTCCTTTAATCTCATCAGTTGCTGGCAGTAAAGATCAGAATCGATGGTTTTGCCGGGCGGTAAAAGCTCATAATAAACAATGCCCTTCCAATCCCACCATACACACAGCATCACCTTATTTCGTGTTAGGCCAGATTTGGCTACAGTCTGTGAAGCCTGGCCAACTTTCGACCACGACCTTTTTCGCACGTTCTTGTCGTACGTGATCCACTTTTCATCGCCAGTTATCAATCTCTTCAAAAACGGCTCGGTTTCATTACGTCTCAATAATGAATCGCAAATGAGTACACAGTTCATTAAGTTTCTTTGAGTGAGCTCGTGTGGCACCCAAATATCGAGCTTTTTTGTATAACCAGCTTTCTTCAAATGGGTCAAAACTGTTTTGTGGTCAATTCCCAGTTCTTCAGCTACATCGTAACTACTAATATGCCGATCTTGCTCCACTGTTTCAAAAATGGCGTCCATTTTATTCGTAACAGGGCGACCAGAGCGAGGTGCATCTTTAACATCAAAATTTCCGGACTGAAAACGTTTGAACCAAATTTGTGCTACTCTTACTGACACTGCATCAGGTCCATAAACATCACAAATTTTTTTCACTGCTTGAGTTGCATTTTTGCCTTTTTTATAATAAAATTTTAAAATGTATCGAATTTCTTCATTAGATTCACTCATTTTAACGGAGAGAAAAACAAATGAAAAATAGCGGAAAACAACTTTTTTTTATTTTTTTCCTTTCTTTATAATGGAACCTTTTTAATGTTACCAAAACCAGCCAGACACAAATAGTACAGTCAAAAAAAATTTATAATAAGTTTATACCTACGTTATGCGAAAAGACTTTTTCCCCGACCTAATATATATCTACATTAAAATTTACAGTTACTGTACTGCACTGGAGGCCTACCGCCGAGTTCGATGGCAATTGATTTGCAAATCGGCAAAATGGATTTCGAATTGATTCTGTCGTACCGCCGAACTCATGGAAATCGAAACAAAATGGCGTTCTCCATTTACCTATTGGTCTCTCACGGACTGAAGGTCATGAATGAGAGGTGGCTGTCGGCAGATTCCCCGGTACGAATTAATGAACGTAAACAAAGTTTGATCTAGATGGATTACCGGTAATCCATCGAATTCGGCGGTAGGCCCCCTGGCCCTCGCCACTTTCTCAACAAGCGGCAGGCGTCGTCGCCGGAATATTTTTAGTGGGTATTACTGCTGGCAGTCGTGTCTGCCGGTGGTGAGTCCCACACCCCCTTTCGGTCCCCCTTTGGCCGGGAGGCGGTGCGTAAATGCATTTTGTTACCGACGTAAAAAAAAAAGCTATCGCATAGCATTTTTTATTTATTTATTATTTATTTATTTATTTTATTTATGCAGTTTCTTTTCTTATTTTTCTTTGATATTAATTCAAGTTACACTTTAAGCGTGGTGACCGATAAGAAAACAAATTAGTAAGTACTTAGCGAAGTCTGATGCACCATAATGAGTCACGAGATTGCGGGGCGAAGAAGGGGATGCGCTGTAACGCCGATACAACCAATACCACCTAAAGGCGGGTTGCTGAACTAAAGCGTGATATTTCAAAAAGTCATTAAAAGTTGCTATTTATCGATAGATGGAAAAACTAAAAAGTATCACCGATGTGCCGGTCGGAGTAGGGGGCTGTTAGGTTTTTTCGTTACAGAATTTCTGGATTCGGTCTCCAAGCTCAAGGCCCGCGAAAGAAGCTATGCAATAGCTTAAAAACGGGCTCCTCAGATCTTGGTGATCTTGACCCCTATACACCTCATCATATCATCAGCTTAAGGTTCACCTTTTGCACAGCGATCTCCATTCACTAAATAGCATCCACGCCACCTTTTTTTGGAGACGTCGCTACCACACGGCACGTGAATAATGAAATGTGATTAAAATGTAAATAAAAACAATTATAGCATAATAATATATAAAATATATAAAAACAATTATAGCATAATTATAGCATATTCAATTTTAATTATATTTATCTGATTATTCTTTATCACTTTTTATTATTAATTTATATAATTTTGTGTAATTTAATTTAATATAATGTAATTTTTTTTAATGTGTTTTTATGGACTAAGTCTGAAATCAATGATTTTATTATTATTATTATAAGTAGTAGTATGTGATGAAAAATAGCCGTAGAAATGTTCAACAGGTAATTGGCACAAGTCTAACGTACCCTCAACTCCTTGGTGGCTATAAACCGGTACTGGCCAGACCAGAGCGCCCGAACCACCGCTGCCAATTCTTCGGCGATGGCACCTCGGGTGCTGTGAGATCTGTAAACAAACATGAGGGTAAGAGACTGATATCTACTGCCTCGGCGTGATGAATGATAAATTTTTACTACGAAGAGTGTTCTGAACAACGTTTCGATTTAATTCCGTTATTTGTTACACACATGCTGGTCTTAGTACTGAACACTAGCACACATTATTTTATCCATACATAATATTACGCCTGTTTCCCCGAAGGGGTAGGCAGAGGCATATTACACGTCCACATTACCGACGACCGATATGGCGTGGAGGTCAATATACCCACACTTCACTCCAGAGGTCGTGGGTTCGATTCCCACACAGGACAAATCTTTGTGTGCATGAACATGAATATTTGTTCAGGTCTGGGTGTTTTATAAAGGAAAGCAAAAAAAAAAATTTATTTTTACAAAAATCCTGGCTTCCAAACTAGTTTGTGTAACTGTAACTGTAACTGTATTTCAGCAGCCAGTTTTCCTATGTATATTAAGTGTGTATTTACAAAAAAAAGTATTTAAGTATGTTTATCCGTTGTTTAGTATCCATAAGTCAAGTTCTTAATGATACTTATCTTGGAACAAAATAATGGGTGTAATTGTCAGAAAATATTTATTTATTATTTATTTTAGTTTGCCAATTATATGAACGAGAACGTTTATATTCGCCAGAGCTTCGTTGGTCGGCAGGTGAACCACTTGCAGGTAAGGTAGGTAAGGATTCTCAGAACTTAGTAGAATCCGTATACATCCATTAGCACTCGAACCAAGAAATTCGGTAATATTCCTCGCAACACCATTTGGTTTTGGAATTCTCTGCCGGCATGGGTTTCAGCTGCTATAGTCCCGGGCTTTTTAAACGGGACATAAAGCGGCATCTGTCATTGTGCAACGCTATGTAGTGCACTATTCTGCATCGACTGCTTACCATCAGAAAGGATATAAAATAAATAAATATTTTCTGACAATTACACCAATTATTTAGTTCCACGATAAGTATCATTAAGAACTTGTGTTATGGATACTAAACAACGGATAAACATACATACACACATACTTTTTTTTTGTAAATACATACTTAATATACATAGGAAAACACCCAGACCAGAACAAATATTTATGTTCATGCACACAAAGATTTGTCCTGTGTGGGAATCGAACCCACGACCTCTGGAGTGAAGTGTAGGTATACTGACTGACCTCCACGCCATATCGGTCGTCAATATGGTCATTATGACTTGTTACATTAACTAAAGAAAACAATCATAGAAGCTTTTCTATTTATTATCAAGACCAAAAAACACCCAAGTCCTTACACACAAATATTTGACCTGTATCAGAATCGCATCACCACATAAGCGGCTTTTGATTTCGAAAAGATGCGTGATTTCTATAAGTATCGATAACCTGGTGGTAAGACAGGAGGCGGCTGGAAGCGGTTGGAAGCAAAGAGCTGAAGATCAAGCTCAGTTGCCTGGAGAGGACAGGCCTACGTAGTGGTCTAAGAGCTGAAGATCAAGCTCAGTTGCCTGGAGAGGAGAGGCCTACGTAGTGGTCTAAGAGCTGAAGATCAGGCTCAGTTGCCTGGAGAGGAGAGGCCTACGTAGTGGTCTAAGAGCTGAAGATCAAGCTCAGTTGCCTACATTTGTAGAAGCCTAAGTCTACCAGTAGTCTAATGAAAGCTGATGATGATGAAGACAGGAGCAGATAAAGATTTTTTATTCCAAGGTTGCCTGAAAGAAATCGCTGTTAGCAGTAAGGCCGCCCATTGTACCATACATTTGTTTATGTGATTTGATTACTTTTTTATATTTACATACATACATAATGTCACGCCTCTTTCCCGTAGGGGTAGGCAGAGATCACATCCTTCCACTTGCTACGATCTTGGCACACACTTTTAGCTTCATTCACACTCATTAACCTCCTCTACATGCCCGTCGGTTTAGGGTACTCTTGAACTGCCCTTTCTCAATTTTTTTTTGAATTTTGTCATGGAAGGTCTTACGTGGTCTTCCCCTCCCAACACTTCCAACCACTTGTCCATCATAAATCACTTTCGTTAATCTACTTCCATTCATCCTCTCAACATGACCAAACCATCTAAGCATACCTTCCTCAATTCTTGTCACTGTCACCGTAAAATTGTAAATAACGTTAAATTATAATCTATCCCGCGATATTGTAATCTGTAGAAAAATTGTGATCCGTAAAAAACCGCTCACAATTTAACGCATTATTATTCGATAGATTATAATCTATCGAAGACAAACCGTCAGATTGTAAAATGGCATGCGACAGAACGCACCTCGCGCTCTGATTGGTTTTAATTTTACGGTGACATCACTATATCTTCTTTTACACCAGCTTCAACCTTTTTTATATTTAGTGTACAATAAAGAGTTCATTCATTTATCATTATTATGATGTCGCAAAATATTACATTTTATTGAGGGTATTTTGTCCATAATCACCACACTGGGCAGGTGGGTTGGTGATCCCAGTTCAAGCGAGATAAAGATTGTTTACCTGTTGACGTGCTCCAAGTACTGGCCGTTGCAGAAGTATGTGACGAGGATGGCGGTATTGTTGAGGCATTGGATGATGGAGTTCATGTAGCATGTGTTGCCCAGGTTCTTCAAGCCAGTCAGTCCTCGACCCTGTCATTGTCATTACAGTATTAAGAGAAGACAGATTTAAATGTTATTAGCAGAAAGTGTTGTCTACAAAGCTGCTCCATTTTAATCTCATTTTATTATAATCTGAGTTAGGAGACGACAGATTTAAATGTTATAAGCAGAAAGTGTTGTCTACAAAGCTGCTCCATTTTAATTTCATTTTATTATAATCTGAGTTAGGAGACGACAGATTTAAATGTTATTAGCAGAAAGTGTTGTCTACAAAGCTGCTCCATTTTAATCTCAATTTATTATAATCTGAGTTAAGTTATGCAGTGAAATTATGGTTTTGCAGTTGAGAGATTTAGGCTGTTTTGTCCAGTTAATGTCAATATAGGATTTATTTAGAAGAGACTATTGTCCTATAGATTCTAGGCGCGACTTGCGTTTAGTAAAAATGAAAAAAGATTTATTCAATTAAAAGCACTGATGCGCGTTTTAAAACCTGTAAAAATTACTATACTATAATGTCAAGATAACTTAATACCACGGAGAAAGAAGAAAAAAAGTGATAGTAAACATTTCTTTTTACATTTCATTTATTTTTTATTTGAAATAAATAAAAAATAAATAAATTAAATTTTGCTTGCATGCAGTCATCGACCTATATGTTATCAGACCCCGGCCATTTCCATTCATTTCTACATTGCTTCTTAGTAGCTGACATCAGATGTCAGTATTACAGGAACGCATTACTTAGCGCAACACAATTAATTTCGTTACTCACGAGAGATATTTGAATCCAATCACGTATGCAGTCAGAATTACACGGAGTAGTGTTAGAAGTGGTCACCGAAGCTTATTGACTCGCAATAACAGAGGCCTCGTCCACTTTGAAGAGTCCAATGACCCATTCTGTTATTTCTTGGGAAAATGGGAGATCAGTCCACTACCCCAATGAGTATGTAATTATTTCTACAGATATATGTCATCTTGAAGCGCTTATAGCTCTGCGGTGCTCGATGGTCGGTAACGATCACAGAAGTACAGCAGAGTTTACAGAGGTCAGTCCTTGGATGGGTGACCGTTTGTGTGGCATTTGATATCGAGCGCTTCCGTGCTTCGGAAGGCACGTTAAGCCGTTGGTCCCGGTTATCACTAAATGTGGAAGTCGTTAAGCCATGTTAGAGGCCTGGTTGGGCGGCTTGATAAATTCTAACAGCAGGACGCCATACACCTGCCTTCGCCAATCCGCACTGGGTCAGCGTGGTGGACCCAATACCCTCACACCTTGATATGTGAGAGGAGGCTCGTGCTCAGTAGTAGGACGTTAATGGGCTGAGATGGTGATATGTCATACGATTGTATTTTTATGTAACCTTAGTATATATTGTAATCTACGTATCCGTATACTTATTTAATTAATATTTTATGAAAATGCCACCTCCATGTTAAATGTGTGGACTTTTATTACATCTTATGTATCATATTCATATCATATCTGTTGTTGTATGTGCCGTACTTCGGTTATCATATTATAAGCATTTAATTTTTATTGTAACAGTAAGCTCATTATGTATAAATTTTATTGAACCCAATAAAAAATATTATTATTTTTGAGTACTCTTTTTGGAAAAATCTCAGCCTAAGCTGGTCGAACTATATTTACGGGCGGCTGCCAAGTAAATAAAGTGTGTTGTGTTTATGTTTTACGAAGATGTTGAGTGTGCGGTGGTGTTTCCTGTGAAATAATTTTCGTCTATTTGAAGGAACTTACGGACAATTCTGCTGGTATTTAAAATGGCAGCTTTCTGCAGAGAAATGTAAAAAGTGTCTTTGAGGTCAAGTAACTTAAAACTTTTGTGGAGGTGGTTAGGTATTACACCAGTGGTTGATAGGACTATGGGCACTGTGTATACTTTTTCTTGATGTCATATTCTTTTGACTTCTTCTGATAGTTCGGCATATTTGTTAATTTTTTCAGTAAGTCTTTTGTAGGTTGTGCGTATTCGGAACTGCAATATCTATTAAATAGGTGATTTTATTACGTTTGTTTATTATTATTATTATATGTCTTTGTTTTTTTTCTTTCTCCAATTGGCTTCGTTTCGTATAAGATATTCAGTGTTGTGTAATGTCACAGACAAAGTAAAGAAAATAATGAGTTTATAATTGAATTAGCGCGGCTTTATGAAACTGACGCAGACGGCTGTCATAAACGGATTTGTATAATTGATCTACGCTCTTTAATCCGATCAAACATGCACGAGCATGTAACCTTATAGCTTTTGTTTACGTTTCAATGAGATTATAAAAATCTTGGGATGTTCCAATTGAAACTATTCTTGAGTAATTAGTTAATTACAAAAATACGAAATGAGTAATTGATCATTTATATTGGACGCACGATTATATGCCCTCGTATTGTGTGTAACAGAAATAAGGTCTGAAATAATAATCACGCCTGTTTCCCCAAAGGGGGTAGGCAGAGGCATATTATACGCCCACATTTCGCCAATTGTTGGTGCCACTTAATAGGTGGCGAGCCTATTGCCGTTTACCGGGAACTTATATGTTCGCCAGATCCTCGTCCGTTGATCGGCAGGTGCACCATTTGCAGGTGAGGTTGGCTTTGGATAAAGATTTGTCGATAACAGATAATGAGGGAGAGATTAAGAAAATAATGCAAAATGCGTCGCCACAGTCATTTTTTTCTGACATTATTTCATTACCCACGCACGCTCACCTCACAGAAAAGATTGCAATTAAATGAATCTATCAGCTAGAAAAGAGTTCGTTTGTTCGCATCGCTCTTATTCACTCCTGCTTGTTTTTTATCTCTTACTTACCGTAAATCCGTGAAAACCCAGGTTAACCTTTTCATGTGTGTTAACAGTTTCAATAGGTTAACCGTTTCAAAGGGTTATCATATACGTAACTGTTAAGTGTTAACCCTGTTGGTAAATATACCTTTACAAAGTGTTAACAGTGCCAACACGTAACCGTTTTACAAGATTTTCTATTGAATTTGCAACCGTTTATACCGGTTGTCCTTATAAATGGGTTTTCCGATCCCTGCCACAGATACCTATGTTCCAGCGGTAATTTTTCATAGTTAACGCTTTGCGCAACATCGTCACATTCATTTGAGGCCATGATTTAGGTATGATATAAATAATAAATATTTCAAACACTTACACCAATTATTTAGTTCTAAGATAAGTATCATTAAGAACTTGTGTTATGGATACTAAATAACGGATAAACATACATAAATACTTTTTTTTGTAAATACATACTTAATATATATAGAAAAACACCTAGACCAGAACAAATATAGTATAGTATAGTATATATAGTTCATACGTTTGTAATGGCTCAAGTATAGGATAGGGTTGGGAGCCCAAGCCTGCATGTAATGCACCTGCCGCTTAACATACGAGGCTTTGTGGTAAGCGGCAATAGGCTGGCAGCCGTTGTTGGTCCTACAACATCCTTAATTGAAGACATGTAGGCATATTTATTATTATTATATTACAAAATATTATAACATTACTTATGCTAATCCCAGTGTAACAAAAACCAAAATTGGTTGTACTGGACACTGCCCTTCGCCACTATTATAGTAAATCACAAATTGAAATATCGAGGGTTCCGTGCTCAAACCCGATTAGTGACAAAATTTGCATTTTTGGGCTTAAAACAGTACTTAAAAGAATTTATCGGTTAATTAAAAAAAAATAAACTTAAAAGGTTTACTTATTGGATTATGAAGTCCTCAGTTTTCAGTCTTCTTTTCTGAAATCGACTTATCTGATAATATCACAAGAAAAAGCGGCAGAAATTATGTATCTGATGTTGTCACTTATCGGGTTTGAGCACGGAACCCTCGATATGAGGTCCTATAATATATAAATTAATTTACGCTCGCTCCCAGAACACAATGTCGTGCAACAATGGTTTGAAAAAAAAAAATTACATGCCTTAGCCTACCACTTCGGAAAAACAGGTCCGATTGTATGTATGTGTAGTATAAAATACGATACGTCACCGACTTACCCTCCTGAACAGCCAGACAATGTGGTTCTGCGAGTACTTGAGTCTGACTTTCACCTTGAGCACCATGTTAGCTGTGTCCAGTGGGATACATCTCTGTTCGCACCGGAGAATTGTGATTTAGCCTTCTGTATGTTTGTCACAAACAATATAGAATATTTATCGTTTCCAATTGGATAAGCTTTGGTATTTAAAACCACTCATAACTTGCTATTGCCTTACTGAATCTTAAATGTAAACTTTTAGTTTAGCAGTAAACTTTTAGTCAATGGATGAACGATAGAAGAATGATTATTAAAAACCGTTTGCTTGTTTAAGTCTTGCACCTAAGAATTTTGATTTGTCCTTATGTATGTCAAACCCAAGCAAAATTGTACTCATGTACTTTCAGACTGTTTTCTGGGTATTCAAAATCACAGACCACTTGCTATTGTCGAAGTCTTTCATCGCATAATGCTTCTATGTATGTTTGTCACACCGAAAACAGTTATCTTCTAGTTTCCAACAGAACACACCGTCAAAATAACAATCTTATAGTTTACAGGATAAGTTAGAGTATTCAAAATCACGTATGTCCTCTTGTAAGTCTTAAAGATAATTAAAATTCACTTGCTCACATACATAATCTTCAATAAAGACTTGTCCTATCACAATTTGTCACAAAAATCACTTTTGTTTGTACACAAATAGAGTTTAGCAGTTTGCAAGTCACATCACCGTACACTAAAGTCCTGAAAGTTAGTCTCTTCTCGTTATAAAACCACAACAGACTTGTATTTAGATAAAGGAAACACCAAAACTAACATAACGATTAAATATAACAAGAAAACGGCAGATATAATTGTTGCCAAAGATTGAAGCATTTCCTAAGAACTTCAAGACTTCTTTTTATGTCGTATTTTTTGGTCCATTTGCGCTTTGTCGTGTTGACAGAGATGTTATTTAGAAGATTTCGCAGCAAAGTACAAGAAAACAGTTTAACATTCAGTCAATTAAAATTTTTAAATCCCACTAATGATTTTTTTTAAATACTGCGACATTTTTATAAAAGTTTAGTTTGTGAACGTGGTGTAGAGTTCATAGTGAAGACACAACTGTTTCAACAACACGGCGGGGAGGCCGGGGTAGGAGACACCCCTAAAGGTTAAGGGTAGGGGGGAAACGGGTGGATTAGCACAGTGCATGTTGGCGGAGAAGGTCAGCTTTGTCTGAGCTTTGCTTTGATTATTTATATTATTATGGTTATATATTTCAAAGATATAGGAAAGCGGACCTCGGACCCGTAAGGCAAGGTCATATATTTTTTGGATGAAGATAGCGTTTAGACAAACTTAGAAAACGTCCTGCGGTAAAATGTACCTACGACTTGAGAAAGGTGGCTGAAACGAGAGAAAGCTCGTGTCGTGTTGAATAGTTTCTCGATTTTTTGGGAAATTGTAGTAGCGCGGAATTGTTAGTAATATATTTTCAATCCATCACTTGCCGTATAGTGGAGTTTGAACTGAATCCGTCGCATCATGGTTAATAGAAGAATACCTGACTCTCGTAGTGGAACATGACTACGACGAATTTAGATTTACGTGTGTAGTTAACCCAGTAGACGTTAGATATATATTCTTTATTGTAGACCAAATTAAAAAACAACAAAAAACAATTGCAAAAGAAAAGCGATACAATTGGCGGCCTTATCGTTTACAGCGGTTTTTCCTGGCAACCTTAAATACTTAACGTTATATCGCCATGATTAAGTTTATTCACAAATCTCATCGTAAAATAAACATCCCGCTGTTTTTCAGTGTAATTTATGACATATCGGCAAGCGTGAGCTTGCCCAAGATAGATTTTGGTGGAACATCCTTCAGATGGAAAATAAAAAAGACTGACAAAGGCAAAACGGTTGCATTTGAGCTGAAACTATTAACAATCCTCAAGGTCACATGCTGCCACTGGCAGTTCAAACCCGACCTTCTGCACCGATATATATATTTCGCTTTCAGTCTCGAATCGTTGTAAAATATTGTGGGGCTTATGCGATTGTTAGTCGCACGAACGCGATGCGAATGTAATTGGAGTATTGAAATCTTTCGTGCGGCCGGCAATGACTTGCCATTTATGTCACCATTGTACAAAGATTAAACATTTATTTAGTATTTATATCATCATACATTTACTTATTACATATCTACTTGAGATCTTAGGGCTTTTATACAAAAACACGATAGGACATCGTGCTTATTCTTCATTTCAGCCCATTAACGTCCCACTACTGAGCACGAGCCTCCTCTCACATATGAAAGTGTGAGGGTATTGGGTCATACTCCACCACGCTGACCCAGTGCGGATTGGCGGAGGCAGGTGTATGGCGTCCTGCTGTTAGAATTTCTCAAGCCGCCCAATCAGGCCTCTAACATGGCTTAACTACTACCACATTTAGTGATAACCGGGACCAACGGCTTAACATACCTTCCGAAGCACGGAAGCGCTCGATATCAAATGCCACACAAACGGTCACCCATCCAAGAGCTGACCTCTGTACATCGTGTTAATATTCAAAAAAGAAAAAAAAATACTTTATTGTCTTTAAGATCAACCGGATCATTTAGATTCGTCACATATTTATACAAAAAAGCTGTTCCATACTAAAGAAATAAAAGCAAATGGATTCTTTGCCAGAATTTGTCAAGGTTTATTCGTCTGTTGTGGTTTTCAAGATTTGTCAGTCTGTCGGTGACTCTATCGGGGGGATCTGTCAGTCAGCCTGTGGTGATTCTAAAGGAGGGAGGGGATTGTCCGTCAGTCAGTCAATATTTCAATATAGAAGAAGCATCTAGTCATGTTATGAGGAGCTTCAAACAAAACATGTGTATATTTGTCTATGGTGCACTATTTTAATTAGTATTTTAATACTAGCGGGAGAATAAAACTTGACGAGTAGCCCTGTTATGTTCGCGATAAAGCTATTGCGCGCTATCTAAGCGAATAAGCTGTTTAAATTTGACTTTTGCATTATTTATTTAAACATATTGAAGATTTGTACCAAAGGCGAACTTTTTTTTCATGAGCTCTAAACATATTTCGTCAACACCTGAATAAAAGGCTTAACGTGCTTTCAGAGGCACGGATCAAACGATAATTATACTCATGATTTCGAAAAGACATAGGGTTTGAACCCGCACGCTCTGAATTGCGGTCTATATTGGTCTCAGCACTGTTTTTTTGTGTCAAAGAATAAAATAAATAATAAGTAAATATTAGGTAGTTTCAAGATAAATATCATTAAGAACTTATACTATGGATACTAAATAACGGATAAACAAACATAAATATTTGTTTTTTGTAAATACGTACTTAATATACATACGAAAACACCCAGAACAAGCATTTATGTTCATACAAACAAAGATTTGTCCTGTGTGGGAATCGAACCCACGACCTTAGGAGCGGAGTGCGGGTATACTCGCCTCCACGCCATATCGGTCGTCAAAATAACTTATATAAATGTTCACGCAGCGAAGCCTGGGGTTGGGGAAGGAAATGGGATATAGCACCTGACCTTTAACCGCTGACCTTGGCCGGTAATGAAACTGTTCCGACTCCATCATAACAGCCATAACAACATTCAAATTGTACACGAATTTCCTTCGTTTCTTTTTAATAGCTTAACATTTTAATAATTTATACTAGCTGTGCGGTTTTCGGTGCGTGTAAGATTTGACGTAACTACGTTACTAGAATAACATTTAAATTCATGAATAATGTTTATAGATGTGATTTAGTAGGCTGGCGGGATAAAAAACCAGACTTGACGATTTTCTTGCCCGTTCTTTAACGATCAAGCTCCCGCCCGCAGTGAATGGGCGCGTTAAATTTTAAGCTTGACCTTCATATGAGCTCTATTGAGCCAATTATTTTGAATATAATTTTTATTTTGAATTTTAGTAAACCGAGTGTCGATAGCCAAGTGGAGAGGTTTTAAATTCAGAGGATCTCGGGTAATCGGGTTCCAACCCTCATTATACTTATCGCTTGCTCCGTTTCGATTTAAATTTTTTTTTCAAGTAAGGACAAGTGACGATGTAAGTAGTTAGCACTAAATTCTGACTTAAATCGATTAAAACTTCAAAAATCATTTATCTCATAAACTATTACATAGTAATTGAAAACGTCAAAATTAAATATAAAAAAAGCAATCGACATAATATGATTACACTGAAATCACAACATAGATTCACTTACATGCAACAAAACAATTAAAAAACAAAAAATGTTGAAGTGAATCTAAGTGCCAGTTTCGAGCCACCGCTCTGTAAGAAGAACTGGCAAGAAACTCACAGGCTATGCTCTTTTCAATTTATCAATTGGTTTCGTACTAAGGTTCTTTCGTCCGAAAATCAAAATCCCTAACGCGTTTGCTATAATTATCACTATCCATAATGTTCGAATATACGAAATTTAATAATGTCTTTATTTCTAATGATTTTGTGTCATAATATCGGGTGCTACAATAATTAAATCTCCAAAATTTTCTTGCTATAAAGTCACATGCCCTAAGTGTTATTTATTGTAAAGTTCTATATAAAAACGTAAAAATATTTTACACTACTTTACTGTTCTGTATATTATATAATAAAAATGTTTTGGTAAAGCCACGAAGGTTGTGCCTGACAAAAGCCAAGTATACACAAAAATATGTATTGTACACACATATTTTTGTGTATACTTCATACACACCCTGCTGGTCTAGCTATTGTAATAAGGATGGTTTGCCTGTCATGGTCACGTGACGACCCAATAAGAGGTATAAGTAGGTATGGCTGTACAGTTATTTTGTAAATTTCCTTTATTTTATATTAACTATGCTTAGCAAGTGATGGATTTAAAATATCTTTGTAACAATTTACTAACTACTACTACTACTCTTTTTAATAGCGAAAAATCGAGAAACTATTCAACACGACACTTGTTTCGCCCTCACACAGGGAATCTTCAGGTAAAGGAGCCTCAGATCAACGATGTCTACACGACCAACGCTGAAACGAGGGATTTGTTACAAAGATATTTTTAACCCATCACTTGCTTACAATTGATTTCCGCAAAGTAACGCCTGAATCAATAAATTATTTAACTATGCTTGTCTATTTCTGTATTTGTATTCTCTATATGTGTTATTCTATCTGCTTGTTAATTTGTATCTTCTTGTTAAGGTGTATAGGGATCCTACGAGTACATAGCATGGAATGAGCACGGTAACAAGCGCACCCACTAATAACACACATCACATCACATATCCTAGCATTATCCCAGTTACCCTAGACTTAAGCTTAGGGCCCAGGGTCTGCACACTGGTTCAACCAGATTTGACTAAATTTTAGTTATTACGTGGAGCGACCCAGAGGGAAACATCATTCTATTCTGACTGCACTGACTTCCAAATAACGACTGTCATAGATTTTCATGACAGCCGGGACCAACGGTTTAACGTGCTTTCCGAGGTACGGAGCAAGCGAGAGTTCCGCACATAACTTTGAAAAGTCATAGGGTTTAAACCTGAGACCCTCTGAATTTAAAGGCAAGGGGTCTTGTCACTCTCTGGGCTAAGCGCACCCACTCATAACGACCTGCATAAATGACGCGTAGCTAAAAAAATAAAAATAAGTTAAAAACAATTGTTGATTTAGCCTTATTTGCTATCGGTACACGATTGTTTGGCAGAAGGGCGTCGCCGCTGCCGCCAAATATACTCGCGTGCCTATGTTGCACTAGCATAGCAAAGTAGGAGTAGCTAGTATATTATTTAATAGAGAGAAAAAATAAATACTTTGACCATATCAGATAAATCAGAGGGTTCGATTATTGAAATTTAGCTTGTGGTCTGGGTAGTGTTAACTGAGCTCAAACTCTGCTAGATGGTGTTCTTTAGGTCAAAGAATAGAATCAGAATAAGAATAAAATTATTTATTTGGTCCACTCAATTAGATGTAATTATTCATGTAGTTTTAAAGGCATAATAATGCCAACAGAAAACAAAGAACACAAAAAAAACCCTAACTAGAATACGTAGACCAGTAAAAGGTCCCCTTCTCAGCTCGAAGCTGTGGTTATGAAACCATAGCGCTGGTATTCCGAAGGGGCCTAACTGCACTGCCACGGTCACACACCAACGCAAATTTAAACATTATACAATCCATAACATAAATAAATAGTTTACAATAAATTAATTATGCAAACAAAGTAATCTGAAACTAATACAATTATTGTGCGAAACGGAACGTTCAAATTGTGCAAGAATCGTCAAACCATAGACTACCAAACAAACATCACAAACGTTACTCATTTATTATCTGACAATTGACATATAACATTGTAACTTCAAAGCAAGAAAGCATTGTAAACAGAGGGGAATAAAAAAATAAAAAAGGTCAAAAGAGGTCAGCCTCCACCATAGGGACCTAGTCTAGATGGGCGGGCGCAGGTGAGTGGCTTCTATATTGACTTAATCACTATGTCAAAAGTAGCCTAAACCGACGGGCGTGTATGAAGACGTTAATGAGTCTGAATGAAGCTAAAAGTGTGTACCAAGATCGTAGCAAGTGAAAGGATGTGATCTCTGCCTACCCCTACGGGAAAGAGGCGTGACATTATGTATGTATGTACTATCATAATTGTATTGTTGCAACTGGAAATTGCGTGCCTTCCAAAGCACAGAAATTCTCGATGTCCCACAAACAGTCACCCATCCTAGCAACGCCCTCAGTGAACACTTTTAACTTCAGTGATCGTTTCCGACAACATAGTCCTGCGAAGACAAACCTAGAGTAGCGTAGTATTGGAGAGTAGCGTAGTATTGAAATAGCGTAGTATTGGAGAATAGCGTAGTATTGCAGAGAAGCGTAGTATTGAAGCAACGTTGGTTTAAATTTAGTATGAAGGCCACATAAATAAATAAATAATAAATATTTCTGACACTTACACCAATTATTTAGTTCCAAGATAAGTATCATTAAGAACTTGTGTTATGGATACTAAAGAACGGATAAACATACATACTTTTTTTTTTTGTAAATACATGCTTATTACACATAGGAAAACCCCCAGACCAGAACAAATATTCATAAACATACACACAAAGATTTGTTCTGTGTGGGAATCGAACCCACGACCTCAGAGTGTAGTGCGGGTATACTCGCCACCACGCCATATCGGTCGTCAAAATGTAATATAACATACCGAGACACGTTCCATAGCAAGGACAGACGACATGATAAAGGTCGTGAGATCACACTGGATGCAGGCCGATTGCAATCATCTAAAAATAAAGTCTATGGGGGCTTATGTTCAACGTCCTCGGGATATTTATTGCACAAAAGCGAAAGAACAATTCAATTCAAAATCATTTATTATCAAGTTTGGCTCAAAAGAGCTCTTATGAAGGTCAAAACTTAAAAACTATCGCGCACATTCACTGCGGGCGGGAGCTTGATCGTAAAAGAACGGGCAAGAAAATCGTCAAGGTTAGTTTTTTCTCCCGCCATTACAACAAAGCTTGACGAGCGAATTTGTTGGCCTACTTTTCTCTACCTAAGCTCCTGTAGCCTGTCTGCCAATAGTCTGTACTCCTGTAGCAAATGACCCAATTAGTTCTTTAAGTTCTTTACGTTGTTGCTATTTAATACTATGTATATGTTTTCTTCTGAGTTTTGTGTATGTATATATTATTTTCTATTGTATACTCTTACGAAATATGTTGTTTTACTTTTTTTGCATATGTATTTTACCTATCCTTGTTTTATCTTTCTGACTCCTCATGAGGTTGGAAGAGATCTCTTATAGAGATAAGTTCGCCTTTGTACATGTCCTTTTTATTTGTAATGTTTTGTTATTTTTTTGTTTTATGTGCAATAAAGAGTTAAATATAAATATAATATTAAGTCAACACAAGCACGTTATTGATCCAAACTTGAATTCAAAAAGACTGCCGCGGTAAAGCTATTGCATAGCATTTTTTATCAACTTATGCAATTATAATTATTTATTTATTTTATTTGAGCAGTATTTTTTTTGTTTTTTCTTTGTCTTTGTTTTTAACAATTAATTAATTTAACGCCGATAAAACCAATGCTACCTAAAGGCGGGTTGCTTAACTAAAGGGTGATATTTCAAAAAGTCATTAAAAGTTCTGCTATTTATCGATAGATGGAAAAACCAAAAAGTATCACCGCTGTGCCGGTCGGAGTGGGGGGTGTTAGGTTTTTTTTTCGTTACGGAATTTTTGTATTTGGTCTCCACGCTCAAAGCCTGCGATAGAAGCTATGCAATAGCTTAAAAAAACTTTTGACTTTTAATGACGACAAATAAATATTCTTTTACAATCAGACCCATTCTTTAGTTCCAAGATAAGTATCATTAGGAACTTGTGTTATAGACACTCTAAATAACGGATAAAAATACTTTTTGTAAATACATACTTAATATATATAGACAACACACAGCCGAGAACAACATGCACTTAAAGATTTGTCCTGTGTGGGCATCGCAATTACTGCTGCACACATGCCATGGAAAGAAAACTTCATAAGTGGTTTTTATTTAATTTTATTTTTTTAAATATTTCTGTTCTTGTTTGTGTATTATATATTTTTAATTTTTAATTTGATTGTTATGTCTATATTGTATATTTCTGCATGTGTGTGTTTGTGATTCAAATAAATTATTATCTTATCTTATCATCGAACCTTAGGAACGGAGTGCAGGTATACTGATCTCAACGCCATATCGGTCGTCCTACATCGACCATGACTTTATAAAGTACAAAAGTACGTTGGAAGGAGCCTATGTTCAACAATGGAAGTACTTGAGCTGACGCTGATGAGCTGGCTAGCTGCTTTCAGCACGCTGTGGCACTAGCAAATAAACAACGATCGATCGAGTAGTGGTCACGAACCGATAAACTTGACTTTGGGCGTGGAGTTGCAGAAACCTCGCTATTAGCCATCAAACGTTTAAATAATTTATTGATTCAGGCGTTACTTTGCGGAACTCCATTGTAAGCAAGTGATGGATTAAAAATATCTTTGTAACAAATCCCGCGCTACTATAATTTCCCGAATAATCGAGAAACTATTCACGACCAACGCTGAAACGAGATGTCCATCACTTGTATCAAACGTTTCTCAAGCACTACAGTCATTCTAGCAATTGTCACTTTTAAGCTAAATGACCTCACTTAGAAGAATAAACAGAAGAGTAAGCTCAGTAGTGGGCTAATATGATTATAATAATCTAGAAAATTCTGCCACTTCCAAATATGGCAACCGATATGGCGTTGTGGCGAGTATACCCGTTTTCCGCTCCAAGGTCGTGGGTTCGATTCCCACAGAGGACAAATTTTTGTGTGCATGAACATAAATATTTGTTCTGGTCTGGGTGTTTTTCTATATATACTAAGTATGTATTTACCAAAAAAACGACTGACACAAATTTCTCACTAGCAACATTTGCCGGAAGTCAAGTCATAATGTTCAATTTATCAAAAGGTAAGGAATTTCCGCGTAACGTGACGCTCCTAAAAAGTACGCGTCCGATGAACTCAAGTAATCCGAAGCCAAATTTTTGTACACGAGGCGGGGCACGGGCCGTGTGTACGTGTACTGTGTACGTGTACGTTGGGAACGTGAGTTGCACAGCACACGTGGGTAACAGTGATTAACATCATTTGCCTCTGACCATGGCATTATCACCCGGCCGAGGCATGTTGGGCAGGCCCATAAAAAGCTGGCTTTGCGTCTTAAACGGCCGTGATTTACATCGTTCGAGTCCTCTTTCGTCATGGCATCTCCACCCGGCCGAGGCATGTTGAGCAGGCTTGACGTTGGAAACAACTTTAGTAATGCATTCACCAGATTGCGGGGCGAAGAAGGGGATTACGCATGCGCAGTAACACCGATACAACCAATGCCACCTAAAGGCGGGTTGCTGAACTAAAGAGACAAGCGTGGTATTTCAAAAAGTCATTAAAAGTTCTGCTATTTATCGATAGATGGAAAAACTAAAAAGTATCACCGCTGTGCCGGTCAAAACGGCGGTTGTTAGGTTTTTTCGTTACGGAATTTCTGGATTCCGTCTCAACGCTCAAGGCACGCAATAGAAGCTATAATAGTTTAACATGATTATTGATTCAGAAACCACGTAAAGATGTTTTATGATAATAAATGCTGGTGTAAAAGGCCCACCAAGATCTTGGGGCCGAGGACAACTTCACCTGCAAGATGGTGCACCTGCTGACTGACGGACTCTGGCAAGCATAAAAGTTCCCGGTAAGCGGCAAAAGTATAATTCGAGAAATGTGCCTCTGCCTACTCCTTCGGAGAAACAGGCGTAATTGTATGTATGTATGATAAGAAAAGTCAAATATTTCGTTCAAGCTTGGCTCGGTAAAGCTTTTACAAACGGACAACGAATATCACATATTATTTAGACGAAATTCTTTTATGTATTTTTAAGAGGGGTAATTAAATTTAACGTATTCCTTGGATGGGTGACCATTATTGTGGTACTTAGTATTTTTAGTACTCTAGACATACATGAGAACCCCCATTTAATATTTCCGCTGCAGAGGAAACGTGTCCTTAAGCGAGTGAGTAAACCAGTGTAGGTGAGTCAGTCGCTCGGAATGTGTGTCGCCGCGTCAAGGCAGCGCGCCCGTAGCAGTGCCGCTAATCCGCCATCGACGCACGGGCAACGTGCACGTACCATATCAACGTACATCCCGCGTAAACAGACATGTGACCTCTACTTGTTACTGTGTAACAAAACTTATCGTCGGGTATAGTGCAAATTCGCGTAACTAGCATTGGACAATACCGCGTATCTGAAAAATTTTGCTCATTTAAGTTAATGCGCGTAATTGTCGCAGAGCTTAAATTATGTACTTTCAGAAAAAAAATTTTACAACAAAAGTTAGAATATATAACTAACTATATTATGTGTAAAAATGAGCCCAAACTTAGTTGAAATAAGGAACTTAATCTATTGCAGATACGCGGACTTTACGTATGGTAGTTTCGCGGATTTGCACTATCCCCGACTTTAACGGCCAAGATCCCAGGCCATTTTCTAAAGGCTGCAATTTTCTGTATGTCAATATTTCCTAGCATTATCCCGGTTGACCTAGACGTAAGCTTTCTCAACCAGGGTCTGCTTAATTTTTTTTATTTTGATTAACGTCGTTAACAAAATGCCCTACTGCCTCCCGGCCGAAGGGGGACCGAAAGAGGAGTGTGGGGTTCACTGAGGGTCTGCTTACTGGCTTAACCAGATTTGGCTGAACTTCAGTTGTTACATGGAGCGACTGCCGTCTGACCTCCGCAACCCAGAGGGAAACATCATTCTATCATCATTCTACCAGCCGACAGGATGTTAGAAAGCACTGACTTCCTAATAACGACTTTCAAAGATGTTCATAACAGCAGGGACCAACGGATTAACGTGCTTTCCGAGAAACGGAGCAAGCGATAATTACGCATAACTTCGAAAAGTCATAGAACGCCGTTAGGTTTGGAACCCGAGACCGTCTAATATAGAAGTATATGGGTCTCGCCACTGAGCTGACGCTGTTGCAAATTTCTATATGCATGGTCCATATACAGTTAAGATCCCCGATAAGCCAACAATAATAATTAGGTCGTGGTGACTTTTCCACGTATCAGGTAGTAAAGATATAAAAAAACAAGACTCAAATTCGTCATAATAAGAAACTGATTTTGATGTACACTTTGTCAAGAAGTATCGGGAATAAATGTTTTGTTTATGGTTCTAAACTCAAAATTTGTTTTTTTTTGGGTTGTTAGATTGGCACAATTGTTTTCCATTTTGGCGCGGAGTTTGAATCTGCCTTATAATTATTATATATACCGATTGAAAACGGGTGTTTTCAATCTGTAGAAGACATAAAGGAGAATTCGTGGCGAGAACTGAACTCAATTCCGGAAACAGCGTTTAAAAATGTTTTCATGATTGGATTTTTCGATGGCGTAAGTGTATCGTTTCTGAAGGAGCATACTTTAAAGGTGATAAGATAAATTTGGATAAATAACAAAAATGGTGTGTATTATTGATTTTTTCCCGGTACTTTTTGACAGAGTAGTATGTCATAGGGGGGACTGGGCTCTGGCTCTGATATAGCGGGTCTTGTTGAGTCAGCTTGTGTGTCTAGAAAGAATATTAAATGCCACATAACCAGTCACTCATCCGGCTCATTCTTGTAAAATGAAACCCGAATCTAATTATTATCAAAGAACCCGTAATCCGCCCAGTTGACGCACAGGGAAACGTGCACGAACAACATGAACGTACATCTCGCGGAAACCGACATGTGGCCTCCGGGGGCTGATTTAATTAAATAAATATAAAATAAATAAATAAATATTTCTGACACTTACACCAATTATTTAGTTCCAAGATAAGTATCACTAAGAACTTGTGTTATGGATACTAAATAACGGATAAACATATATACATACTTTTTTTGTTTGTAAATACATTCATATATAATATACATAATATACATAGGAAAACACCCAGACTATAATATTTGTCCTGTGTGGCAATCGAACCCACGACCTCAGGAGTAGAGTGCGGGTATACTCGCTACCACGCCATATCGGTCATCGAATCCATAGCTATGTTAATTCTTGAGCCCGTTATTTTACGGAGCAGCGGCAACGCTCTCGAACATTACCGCAACACGTCAGAGGGATAGAATGGGGTCGATACAATTCATAGTGGATGGGCATGCAGTCACGGAACAAATACTCTGAAGAGTTAGCCTAAGCAAATGTTTGGTAAGATTCGCAATGATGGGCTTTCACGGTCACAGAGACAATACTCAAGAGAACTTATGTTCTAAGATTATTCTAAGGAACTGTGATTCTCAACTCGGCTGTGACGTCATCAATGTAGGCGTGGCTTATCTAGTCCACGTGCAATTTAGTTACGCCAGTCATAAACCGCTCGCATATTATTCTGTTTTTAGTATCAATTTATAAAAAAAAGAATACAAAGTTGATTATTATCAAGTCAAAACTAATCGAATATTAGCGTTTATAAGATTTTATATCTAAAATCACTTAAATTTTTATTCTTTAATACGATGCTGTAGTAATTACATCTAGTGTTAGCTAAGTAAACCAGTTGTAACGAAGAAATAGACGGAAAAATTTGGTTCCTTTCGATTGCCCGTAGTAATGGGTGCGTTAATAGTAAGCTATTTTAGTATGCAAAGTGCTCAATTGGAGTTAAAATTGTCTTTATTATCGCCTGCAAAACATACGCTGTTTTTAATTATTATTATAGGAAATAAATTGCTAACTTTCAAAACTGTACTTAAAGAGCAATTTTTTGAAAAGGGGTATTATGCTGTAAATGATTACTTGTATTTGTGTAATAAAAATAAAAATTCAACCAGATCATTATCGTGACCGTCCCCTATTGAACAAAATCAGCTCAGTTTCACATTACTTGACTGTGATGCAAGGTTCCCTTAGTGCTACTTTATTGGTCACGGCTTCTTCTGTATTGTTATATTTGATTGACGATTGAAAATAGCATAGCCAGTGAGTTTCTGGTCAGTTCTTTTTACAGAGCCACGGCTCGGAACTGACACTTAGCTTAATTTTTATTTTTTTGCATGTAAGTGAATCTAAGCTTCGTGATTTCAGTGTAGTAATATTTAGTATTTTTTATATTTACTTTATTTAACGGTTTCAAGTGATATGTAATAGTTTTTGAAGTAAATTACTTTTATACTTTTTACTTTTATATTTATGGCTGCTAATTTGGAGCTAAATTTGCACCTTTTTTCGCCTGTGCGTTGGTATTAAGTTATTTTGACATTCGTAGCTGCTAATATGTAGACAACACTATTGTCTACTGTCTGGAGATAATACTCTTGTGTAGATAATACTGTCGTATTAGTCGTTGTCTCGGTAGTCGAACCTGAAATTGCATTTTCGTTACCTGCGCTAAAAACCCATATTACATAATAATTTTCGTTACGAATGTACCTATTCATTGTGTAAATGTGCGTGTATTATTATCTTATTATAGTTAAATACTAAAAAGGTAAACAAATGGACTTACGACTTCTCCCCAGACGGGCTGCAAGTCCCGATGCTGGTCGATGCCTGTCGTGACCTTGGCCGGCTTAGTGCTGCGGTCGAAGGCTGGAGTGGGAGGCTCTTCATCATCACACGGGGCCTGAACGGTGCAACCTCATAAGTTATGCATACATAATCACATATCTTAATATGCCGGTGCATGTGGTACCGGCATAGAATAATGCTAACTCCTATCATCTCATAGGAATCGCAAGAGTCGATGAAAAGAAATTCTACCTGATGGTAGGCTGCAGCGTCACCCTTGTATTGTATTGAACCCGCCTGTCCAGTGCGGTGATAATGGGCCACAAATAAATCATCTCATAGGAATCGCAAGAGTCGACGATGAGAAATTCTACCTGATGGTAGGCTGCAGTGTCACCCTTGTATTGTATTGAACCCGCCTGTCCAGTGCGGTGATAATGAGCCCCAAATAAATCATCTCATAGGAATCGCAAGAGTCGACGATGAGAAATTCTACCTGATGGTAGGCTGCAGCGTCACCCTTGTTATGTATTGAACCCGCCTGTCCAGTGCGGTGATAATGGGCCACAAATAAATCATCTCATAGGAATCGCAAGAGTCGACGATGAGAAATTCCACCTGATGGTAGGCTGCAGCGTCACCCTTGTTATGTATTGAACCCGCCTGTCCAGTGCGGTGATAATGGGCCACAAATAAACTATTGGGGAAGTCAATGTTGAGCAGTGGAAATTATATGATTGAAATTATACATACATACATACATTCAAGCCTGTTTCCCCAAAGGGGTAGGCAGAGGCAAACGCCCACACTTCGCCAATTATGTAGTTCGTCCAACGTAATAGCTGGCGAGCCTATTGTCGCTTACCGGGCACTGTTATGTTCGCCTGTAAAAGTTCGGTCTAAAAGTTAATAATTATGTTAATTGAAAAAAACAAATGTCATATCAGATTATTTTTACTTACAATATAATACAATTAAAATTAATACGTCTCAAGAAAGTCATTACTTCATAAAATCAACATCATAGAACGTAATAACTTTTTTTTTTTAATGTGACACGTCATGATTATTACATTCTGCCTGAGAGTAAGCAGTTGATGCAGTACAAAAAAAAAAAGCTTTCGTTTATCTACTACCCATTCTCTCACCATCTATGCAAATCTTCCTACATACTCGATAAGGCGGTTTTTCAGTAATAATTGCCATTTTGAAACTGCTTTATAGCTAAATTTACAAAAAAAGGTGCAATAACATACCTTAGGGATGTTGGGAGAAGAGTGCGAGCGGCTCAGAGGCGCGTCCCCCGGCGAAGACATGTACGCGTCGCCATCTTCATCCTGCCAACACATTCCACAGTCAATAGTCATATCCTAGCATTATCCCGGTTGCCCTAGACTTAAGCTTAGGGCCCAGGATCTGCTCATTTTTTTTTATCGACGGTAAAAAATGCTGTTAGCGCACTGCCTCCCAGCTAATGGGGGGACCGAGAGGGGAGTGTGGGGCTCACTGCGGCAGACGCGACCACCGCAGTCATACCCACTAAAAAACTTCCGACGACGCCCACCGCTGTTGAAAAAGGGGCGGGGGGCCATAGCCAAGGTTTATAGCTTCTAACACCCCGCTCGCGGCCAACGTCCCCCGGATCAGATCCGGGAGGACCTTCTCAGAGAGGCGCAGTGTGTCGCGCCCCCCCTACAGGCCCCCTGCCCCCGCCGCCTAAGACCCCCCGGGCGCGGCCCGCCCGCTGCGCCAACGGCGTAGCCGGAGAGAGAGCGGATCCCGCTCCCTCTCCCGCTCCGCGGCCTCCTTCTGCGACATCACCACTTCGCAGAAGGAGGCCATCGCCTGATGATGCATCGCATGATGGTCGGCCGTAAGAGGGCGACTCCACCCAGGGCCGCGGTAAGCGTCGCCCGCGGCCCACGCCGGGCACTCCACCAACGTGTGCTGCGCAAGGGTCTTCTCACTTTTTTTTTTTTTTTTTTTTTTTTTTATTATCGTCTGTAAAAAAATGCTGCTTACGCACTGTCTCCCGGCCAAAAGGGGGAGACCGGGAGGGGGTGTGGGGCTCACTGCGGCCGACGCGACCACCGCAGTCCTACCCACTAAAAAACTTCAGACGACGCCCACCGCTGTTGAAAAGGGGCGAGGCACCAGTGCCCGGGTTTGTAGCTTCTGGAACCCCGCCCGCGGCCAACGTCCCCCGGATCAGAACCGGGGAGACCTCCTCAGGAAGGCGCAATTTGCAGCGCCCCCCCTACCTCCTTGTGCGGCCATGGCGTAACTGGCCGACTTCGGGGGGGGTCTATGGCGAGACGGAAGGGGCCCCCTGCCCCCGCCGCCTAAGACCCCCCGGGCGCTGCTTGACGGGCCCTCCTGGCCCGCCCGCTGCGCCAACGGCGTCGCCGGAGAGAGAGCGGATCCCGCTCCCTCTCCCGCTCCGCGGCCTCCTTCTGCGACATCACCACTTCGCAGAAGGAGGCCATCGCCTCCCATGCCGTCTCGCTGTCGACCATCTTTTGCATGATGGTCGGCAGCGAGAGAGCCACTCCACCCAGGGCCGCGGCTAACGTCGACCGCGGCCCCGCCCACGCAGGGCACTCCACCAAAGTGTGCTGCGCGGTGTCTTCCGCGCAGTCACAGTGGTGGCAACACCGGGTCGACTCCCCCCCGGCGACGTCACACAGATACTTCCCAAAGCACCCGTGCCCGGAAAGTACCTGCGTGAGTCGGAAGGTCATCGACCCCCACCGACGGCCGACCCATCGCTCTAAGATGGGCCCGACCGCCTCGAGGATACGGCGCCTCGAACCTTCGGCACGAAATTCGGCGCTCCCGAAAAGCTGCCGCCGCCATGAGCCCAGAGCCTGCCTCTGAGCGTCTCTACGCCACCGCACCACAGTGTCCGGTGCGGGGCGGAGACCCTGGCTCCGGGATTGCGCGCCACGCCAGTAGACCGCCGAGAGAACCTCGGCGTCGAGGTCCCATGGCAGGGACCCGGCGAGCGCGCATGCCACCTCATGCGAGATGGTGCGATACCCCCTAACGACACGGGTCGCCATGACCCTCTGCGACTGCTGCAGGATCTGTCGATGGCGACCCGATATGGAGCTCGCCCAAATTGGGGCTCCATACAGGGCTATGGACCGCACCACTCCCGTGTAAAGGCGGCGGCAACTGCCGCCACTCCCTCCGAGATTGGGGAGCAGGCGAGATAGAGCTCCCGCCGTGCTCACCAACCTCGGGCCCAGGTGCCGAAGGTGCGCTTCGAAGTCCCATCTGCTGTCGAGAAGGACGCCGAGATACTTCAGCGTGTTCTCGACAGGGATGGGAGTTCCTCCTACCACGATACTAGGGCCTGGAGGCGGCCGCCTCCGGGGACCATGGAAAATAATGGCCCCAGATTTATGCAGTGCCACCTCGAGCCCCAGCCGCCGTATCCTCTCGACCACCGCCGCGACGCCGACAGTGGCCAACACTCTCGCATCCCGGGGATCAGAACCCCGGGATGTTACGAGGGTGTCGTCGGCGTAACAGATCACGTCCACGCCGTGCAAATTCACACAGCGCAGAACGTAATCATATCCGATGTTCCACAGGAGTGGTCCCAGGACAGACCCCTGCGGAACACCGCACACCATACGCCGACGACAGCCTCCTCCGCCCATCGTTGGGAAGACTACCGCCCTCTCCGACAGGTAGCTCCCCAACAACCGCCGCAGATATGGAGGCACCCCGTGATATCGAAGCGCCTCCATAATCGTTGACCAGGGCAGGGTGTTGAAGGCGTTCGCGATATCGAGCGACACCGCAATCAACACCCCACCCCGGGAAACCGCCCTCTCCGACAGGTCCTGCAAGCGGCCAATCGCGTCAATCGTCGATCGGCCGCGGCGGAACCCGAACTGGTGGTCGGACAGATCTGGTCCGACCTCCTCCAGGTGCTCGACGAGGCGGTTGGTGATGACACGCTCCAGGAGCTTGCCCGCCTCGTCGAGCAGCACGATGGGCCGATAACCAGAAGGGTCATCGGCCGGACGTCCCTCTTTGGGAAGGAGTACCAAGCGGCCCTCCTTCCAGCGCCGCGGAAAAACCCCATCCCGCAGACACCTAGCAAAGAGGGAGGTCACGCGGGAAAGAAAAGGCGCTTCCTCCCCGCTCAAAACCAGGTCCCACGCCCTCGTCGGAATGCCGTCAGGACCTGGGGCCGTGCTCTTGCCCCTCAGGCGTAGCACGGCCCTTCCTACCTCCTCCTCGGTGAGCTCGGGCACATCCTCAGTGCCCGAGTCACGGGTGACTTCTGGCGCCGCCATAGTGGGAGGCACGAAGTCGGTTCCCCTGTCTGGGAACAGTGCCTCAACCACCCTACCGAGTACCGCCGGTTCGAGACTGCTGGAGACGGGAGGGGTCCACGCTCGGAGCTTTTGCCGTACTATTTTGTACGGCCTGCCCCATGGATCCGCCTCAACGGCCTCCAGCAGCTCGTCCCACGCTGCGGCTTTGGACCGGCTAATGGCCCCGCGAAGGGCCCTCACCGCCTCTCTATAGGCGGCGTAGAGCCGATCCAACTCGGCGTCGTCGCGGATTCTCCTTCCGCGACACCTCTGATAGCGGCGCCGCTCCACCGCACAGGTTCGGCGGAGCTGGGCGATCTCCGGCGACCACCAGTAGACCTGGGATCTGCGCGGGGGGGCGCGAACACGGGGCAAGGGTCTTCTCACTGGTTCAACCAGATTCAACTGTTCTAAATAAATACGCGGTTCCTGTGGTAAGTAGCTATAGTCCGGCAATCTCATGCGCGACCTACCCGCGGGGTGACAGACGGTGGCGGGGACGAGGTAAACAAGATGTCTGCGGGTAGCGGGTGGGGTAGCGGGGAAGGGGGAACTTTTCTTCGTGTGTAGCCGTGTGCTAGAATGAGACGCTACCTCGTCCCCGCCACCGTCTGTCACCCCGCGAACGGTCGTGCACGAGATTGCCGGACTATAGATGAGGTAAACCTTAACTCCTCTTGAGGTTTCAATTTTCCATGGGCCTGTCTTTCTGCGCTGTCCAGTTCCTGCATTCTAAATAAAAACGCGATTCGTATAGAAGTGAGTAATTCTTACCTCTTCTTCAGGTTTCTTCTTTCCGCGTGCCTCTGCGAGCTTCTTCCTGCGCTGAAGTTCCAGCAACTCTCGCCGCCGGTCCAGGAGCTCCTTCTGCGAGGTGACGGCTGCGATCCGCGCGCGTTTCGCGTCCAGTTCCCGCGCGGTAGCCGCTTGTTCGCTCAGTACTCGTTCGGCTGTTAAATGTTTGTGGTAGTAATAATACAGGGATCCTATCAAGACTTAAGGAGCCCAAGCCAACCTCACCTGCAAGTGGTGATCCTGCCGTTCAACGGACGAGGCTTTGGCGAACACAACAGTGCCCGGTAAGCGGCAATAGGCTCGCCACCTATTACGTGGGAACAACTATATAATTGGCGAAGTGTGGGCGTATAATATGCCTCTGCCTACCCCTTCGGAGGAACAGGCGTGAATGTATGTATGTTAGTAAAGATTACAACAAGGGCTTTTTTCGGCCCCGAAAAAAATTTAAAACCTTTCAAAAAAGGGTGGGATTGTTTTTTAAAGGATCGAGAACGCGCCATTGAAGCTTTTGATATAAGACGCTTATATACAGACTGCGGTAACCACTTTATATCTGGTAAGCCACATGTTTGAGTGCCACTTTGTGGTATGAAAAAAACGTATATCGCCTCTTCGCGTTAAAGCTACACAATTTCCGAGAATTTACGAAATTGAGTTAATAATTTTTTTTTTAAATTTATTATACTAAATATATTAACATTATAATTTATGTTATAAGCCACTCACTTAAACCACTTTTTTTTTGTTCACCATGTTTTTTTTTAAATTGGATATGTTTATAAAATTATAATTAAAGCGCTCGTAGCTCTGCGGTGCTCGGTGGTCGAAAACGTTCACCGAAGTACAGCAGAGTTTACAGAGGTCAGTCCTTGGATGGGTGACCGTTTGTGTGGCATTTGATATCGAGGGCTTCCGTGCTTCGGAAGGCACGTTTAGCCGTTGGTCCCGGTTATCACTAAATGTGGTAGTCGTTAAGCCATGTTAGAGGCCTAATGGGCGGCTTGATAAATTCTAACAGCATGAAGCCATACACCTGCCTCCGCCAATCCGCACTGGGTCCGCGTGGTGGTTTAGTGCGTGGAGACGTATATGAAAGTGTTCGTTTGAGTCTAAGATTTTTGTCCTATAAAAGCGAACTCTCTCGGTAATGGAATCTCGTTTAGTGACATAGTCGGAGAAGGCCTAGCCAATATCTGGCCTAATGTCACGTTTCATCTAAAGGAAAGAAAGAAAAACGTATCGTTTTTTCTTTGTAAATATAATATAATAATAAAAAATAAAAAAAAGATTTTTTTATGAGAACCTGTATAAGTATAGTACCTGTACGAGCCGTAAGCCCGTTCAGTTTTGTCCCATCAGCTCATTTCCATTATTCACATTTATTGTGTTAATTGTTTGAATCAGTTCGTTACGACACATCAATCACGCCGCGCGTTCTCACTCATTATATTTACCTAGCTCGTAGTAATTATCAGTTTAATATAATTTTATCATCATTATCAAGACTTTCCTTTTATCATTATCAGTAAAAAGGGTCATCCCTTTTTTGGTCCTTCGAATAAGGACCTTGCGTGTGACTCAGTGAAAATACGTAGAATCAAAAACGTGACTCTGTGTTGCAAGTGAGGTAAACTAGCACCGAAGTTAATACGGTTAAAATTTACAAATTATCAGAAGCTGAAGGATCGTGAGCCAACACGGTCAAAGGAGGTATCGCAATCATCAGTATCAAGTAAGGTTTATCATTACTTTTCAAAATTTCCGAAATGTCGATGGAAGACTTATTACTTACACAAGAGCAGATCACTGCTGCTGTTGAACAAGTTTATACAAATTTCAAAAAGGATAGCTCCGATAGAAAGACCCAGGATTACATAAAGCGTCGTAGTAGTCATTATTGGTACTATACTTATACATAATGAATATACCTATCAAATACGTTCTACGCGGCTTTGTTAAGGGATTTTGCCACTCGAACACATTTAGGCTGATAAAAATGCTTGGGATTAAACTGCTGTTTTATACAGGCTATTCTAATATGAATTAAAACATGAATATTTTTAATGTTGTATTATGTTGCATTGTATAGCGTCACAGACAAATGAAGATTGTAACTAACCAATCGATAATTTAAAAGAGCATAGCCTGTGAGTTTCTTGCCAGTTCTTCTTACAGAGCGGTGGCTCGGAACTGGCACTTAGATTCACTTACACTTAAATATTTTTTGTTTTTTTAAATTGTTTGGTTGCAAGTGAATCTAAGCTTCGTGTATAGTATAGTATAATTATATTTTATTTGTTTTTGTTATTTTTTTATAATTTTGACGTTTTCAAGTACTATGTAATAGTTTATGAAATAAAAAGTATTTTGACTTTTGTGTTGGATGGGCGTATAGTATTAAATCTCTAGTGTGAAATCGACATTTAAAAAAGTCCAAATTAAAAGAAGCATTTTCAATTTGGTTTGGGATGTATAGGGATCCTACCAAGACCTAAGAAGCCCAAGCCAACCTCACCTGCAAGTGGTGCACCTGCCGATCAACGGACGAGGCTCTGGCTAAGAAAACAGTGCCCGGTAAGTGGCAATAGGCTCGCCACCTATTACATGGGACCAACTATATAGTTGGCGAAGTGTGGGCGTGTAATATGCCTCTGCCTACCCCTTCGGGGAAACAGGCGTGAATGTATGTATGTATTTTTAATTTTCATTGAGCAAACCTTGTTCCTGCACTTCGTCGGGTTCGTTCCTGTGGTCCCTCGCGATGGCGGCCGCGAGACGGGAAGACTCTTCTCTCTCCTTCCGCTGGTATTCTTCTAACTTCTCCCTAAGGCTTTGGTTCTCTTGTTCCTAGGAAATAATATGAGACTGTTTGTAATTACGTGTGTGGTAAGTGGTCGGAAATGATAATTCAAGTTTTGTAGCGTTCGTAAAGGTTAGTCCTTATATATGTGACCTTACTGTGGCATTTCATAGGTGTTTTCAGAGGACAGGTTAGGTTAAGTCAGTCTTTCCCAAAGTGGGCGATAAGGCCCCCTTGTGGGCGCTGCAGGTCTCAAGGGGGGCGGTAAGAGACCCAGAAAGAAAATGGGGGCGTTGTGTAGAGGCCTGGGGGGTGATTTGTAATTTTATTTAGCTAGGAGGCCTCTTAAAAAAATATTTATTCTCAAAGTGGGCAGTAGACAAAATAAGTTTGGGAACCACTGGGTTAAGTCACTGTCATCATCTCATTAAATCAATACCAAGGACCAAATTTTACCAAAGGCCTATGATAGCCAACCTTTTGGCTCTAATTCCGTGTGTTGTGTTTCCTATTGCAGTGTTGCTTTTGATGTACCAAAAAGGTAATAAGAAATATTTGCAGATCCAGTCAGCATCATCATGATCTCAACCCATTAACGACCCAATACTGAGCACTGTTTTTTTTAGAAGAGACCCTGAAAGAGACCTTGAAATAACACAATGAGATTCAGGAGGACCCAGTGTGAATTTTCCGGATCTTTCAAGCGGGACGTATTTCGGCATGTATACAGGCCTTAAGTGGTTGTCGTCAGGGTGGGTGCGCTTGTCACCAGGATGGGTGCGCTTGTCACTGGGGTGGATGCGCTTGTCACCAGGGTGGGCGCGCTTGTCACTAGGGTGGGTGCGCTTGTCACCAGGGTGAATGCGCTTGTCACTGGGGTGGATGCGCTTGTCACCAGGGTGGGTGTGCTTGTCACCAGGGTGGGTGCGCTTGTCACTAGGGTGGATGCGCTTGTCACTGGGGTGGATGCGCTTGTCACTAGGGTGGGTGCGCTTGTCACTAGGGTGGATGCGCTTGTCACTGGGGTGGATGCGCTTGTCACCAGGGTGGGTGTGCTTGTCACCAGGGTGGGTGCGCTTGTCACTAGGGTAGGTGCGTTTGTCACCAGGATGGGTGCGCTTGTCACTAGGGTGGGTGCGTTTATCACCAGGGTGGGTGTGCTTGTCACCAGTATGGGTGCGCTTGTCACTAGGGTGGGTGCGCTTGTCACCAGGGTGGGAGTGCTTGTCACCAGGATGGGTGCGCTTGTCACCAGGGTGGGCGCGCTTGTCACTAGGGTGGGTGCGTTTGTCACCAGGGTGGGTGTGCTTGTCACCAGGATGGGTGAGCTTGTCACCAGGGTGGGTGTGCTTGTCACCAGGATGGGTGCGCTTGTCACCAGGGTGGGCGCGCTTGTCACTAGGGTGGGTGCGCTTGTCACCAGGGTGGGTGTGCTTGTCACCAGGGTGGGTGCGCTTGTCACTAGGGTGGGTGCGCTTGTCACCAGGGTGGGTGTGCTTGTCACCAGGATGGGCGCGCTTGTCACTAGGGTGGGTGCGCTTGTCACCAGGGTGGGTGTGCTTGTCACCCGGATGGGCGCGCTTGTCACTAGGGTGGGTGCGCTTGTCACCAGGATGTGTTCACTTCATTTGATAGAAAATCAAACGATCAAATTTTAACTGGTATAAGGTTCATATGATATAATTTGTACTTAAAATAAACACAGCTTCTGTAATTTCATTTTGAATAATTATTGTTTGCTTTATACATACACATACATACATAATGTCACGCCTCTTTCCCGTAGCGGTAGGCAGAGATCACATCCTTCCACTTGCTACGATCTTGGCACACACTTTCAGCTTCATTCACACTCATTAACCTTCTCACATACGCCCGTCGGTTTAGGGTACTTTTGACGTGCCCTTTCTCCAAAATTTTCTGGCTTTAGTCATGGATCATTTTGTATACCACCCATGAGATGTAAAATTCATTTTATATAATGCTTCATTTAATAGAAACCGAACAAATTGTAATTGATGTAACGCTTGTTTGATATAACTTTACTTGAAATAATTACAGCGCCTATAATTTCATTCATAACATCATTGTTTGATATAATTAACATGTGTTATAAAAACAACTGGTTTGTTAAAATAAAAATGTACAAAAGGCGAACTTAATACTGCAAGGCATTCTCTACCAGTTAACCTTTGGTTTAGCAGAAAAGTATGAGGCAGTACGAATGAGAAAACATATAAACTTCATCATGTCAGCTCATTAACGTCCCACTACTGAGCACGAGCCTCCTCTCACATACCAAAGTGTGAGGGTATTGGGTCATACTCCACCACGCTGACCCAGTGCGGATTGGCGGAGGCAGGTGTATGGCGTCCTGCTGTTAGAATATTTCAAGCCGCCCATTAGGCCTCTAACATGGCTTAACGACCATCACATTTTGTGATAACCGGGACCAACAGCTTAACGTGCCTTCCGAAGCACGGAAGCGCTCGATATCAAATGCCACACAAACGGTCACCCATCCAAAGACTGACCTCTGTAAACTATGCTGTACTTCGGTCATCGTTTCGAACCGCAGAGCTACGAGCGCTTCTAACATAATATAAACTTACATAGAATTAAATGAAAAATTTTTTCGCCACTGTGCTATCCATAATAGTAAATTATATTGTCGGTACTGTGTTTGAAGACTCACCATGTCATATTGCTTGTTCTCGAGCTGCATGAGATGAGAGATGATCTCCTGTTCCCTCAGCTTGTATACCGAGCGCAATTCCTCTTGATCTGCTGATTCCTTTTGCTCGTGGATTTGGTTCCAATTCTTTAAAAAATAAAAATAAAAATGACAGATATTAATTACATAAAGTTTATTTAGCGTTCATATTTAAAATTAAAAGGGCATTATTTATAAAACAAGTCATCGTTGAGAGACAAGCCTTAAACAATTTAAACTAGTCGCCAAAGTCACTTATGTCACTAAAACATCAATGTTATATTATATTGTTAATTGATATAATATTGAATTATGTTTTGTTTTTAAATTGTTTTCTTGCATGTAAGTGAATCTAAGCTTCGTGATTTCAGTGTGATAATATTTCGATTGTTTTTTTTTATATTTAATTATGACGTTTTCAAGTACTATGTATAATAGTTTATGAAATAAATATTTTTTGACTTTTGATTGCATTGTATAGCTTTACAGACAAATGAAGATTATAATTCAAGTATCAAACCAAAAGATAAATTTGAAAGAGCATAGCCTGTGAGTTTCTTACCAGTTCTTCTTACAGAGCGGTGGCTCGGAACTGGCACTTAGATTCACTTACACTAAAATATTTATTGTTTTTAATTTTTTTTGTTGCATATAAGTGAATCTAAGCTTCTTGATTTCAGTGTTATAATATTTCAATTGTTTTTTATATTAAATTTGACGTTTTCAAGTACTATGTAATAGTATATGAAATAAATGATATCAGAATATTAATTAATTATAGTTAAGTATGATTCACGCAAAACGATCTTAAACTTGACATGGTTGGTTTAGCTTTAGACTTCACTAACTGCAACATATGGTTTTAAATGATATCCGCAGAATACCAGTGTTCTAGCAGAAGCTAAACGGGAAACAATGTCTGGTTCAAGGGGCCATTGTTCCTACCCTGGCGGTAGAAATTAATTAATAAATATTGGTATTGAATTAATACCTATTTTTATTTTGTTTCCATATATACATTCAAAAATATTTATGTTAAGGCACACAAAGATTTGTTCTGTGTGGTAAACGAGCCCACGACCTCAGAATTGAAGTGCGGGTATAGTCGCCACCACGCTATATTGGTCGTTTAAACTATGATTTTTTCTGTGAAAACTTATGAAATTAAAGTTAAATTGTTTCTATCGGAATAGCTATATATACATACATTCACGCCTGTTTCCCCGAAGGGGTAGGCAGAGGCATATTACACGCACACACTTGGACAATTATATAGTTGGTCCCACGTATTAGGTCGCGCGCCTATTGCCGCTTACCGGGCACTGTTATGTTCGCCAGAGCCTCGTCCGTTGATCGGCAGGTGCACCACTTGCAGGTGAGGTTGGCTTGGGCTCCTTAGGTCTTGGTAGGATCCCTACACACCTCTTTTTCTGTTTTGGAGAGATTGATGTCATCTTATCTTATGTTATACAAACGATATACTGCCCATACCTGTTCCGCCTCAATCCTCTGCATTTCCAGAGACAGCGAGGAGTCTGCAATCCTCTCCTGCTGGTCTACTATCATGTGCATGCTGCGGGCTCGCTCCGTATATACCTGGACCGCTGCTGCCTGCGAGGGAATTTCAAGCTGTTAGTGTTAAAGTTATGGCTTAGATTATCGTACGAAGGACCAAGGGTCTGTTCACTGGACTAAGCAGTTTTGGCTGAATTTCAGATATTAGACGGAGCGATAGAATGCAGTTTCTCTCCGAGATGAGTTTCTTGAGCCATTCTTCTCAATTTCGTTGCCTTTTAGAAGCCTCGTTAGAGTCACCGAAAGACTGACTGACGGACAATCCCCTCCCCTCTTTAGAATCACGACTGGCTGACTGACACACCCCCTAAAAAGAGCCACCAACAGACTGAAAAATCTGGAGAAAAAACCACAACAGACAGATAAACTGACAAACCTTGACAAAGAATCCATTTGCTTTTATTTTTTGACTATGGTACTCTTTCATTGTTGTTAAGAAAATTATCGACTTTCCAAGCGATAGGATCAGGATTTAAACCCGAGACCCTCTGCAATTGGGCTCGCTTTTTGACTTTCATAACACCTCTATTGAGCCAAACTTGAATAAATGATTTTGACTTTGCCAGCGAATAGCTTCAAATAAAATGAGTCAGTCTTATCTCAATGCACGTGGTGCCATAAGTGTGCGAACGCAGTAAACTATACTGCTCGCCCACTCCCACTTATGGGTCCTATAGCAACGCGCAGTGAAGTTCAACACGCGTATTGATATATATGATATATTATGTTATTTGTAAATTCTTACACAGTTGAAATAAAATACAATAATGTCTTAATGTTTGTACGATTCACATGTTGCGTGTTTCAATATAGCTCTTCATCTCTTGAACGTCTCCTAATTGTGATCCAGCGCCTGCTCAGTCACTATTTTTTAGTTCTATCAAAAGCGTGCTGGACGCATGCACAACACTGCACAAATCATGTTTTACGTGCAGCGAGTAGTTGCGTGGCAGTATGTTAATCGCCAAAAGTATGTATGTATGTATATACTTTTATATATAAGTATTATTAAGAATATTGTGTTATGGATACTAAAGAACGGATAAACATGCTTAAATACTTTTTTTTTTTTTGTAAATACATACTTAATATACATAGGAAAACACCCAGACCAGTACAAATATTCATGTTCATGCACACAAAGATTAGTCCTGTGTAGGAATCGAATCCACGACCTCTGGAGCGAAGTTCAGGTATACTGACCTCCACGCCCTATCGGTCGTCAATATACGTATAATCAATTAATTATATTTACGTTCGTCAATAATATTATATATACGTATAATATACCTTGCTGGCGCGGTCCACGGCAGGTTCCCCCGGCCTCCTGGCGGGAGGCGAAACTGGAGCCAGCTCCGACCAGCTCGGGTACTCTATGTCATCTGCCAACAGTACACCACTACTTTAATGACGTGGGACACTTTAGTTTTAACTGATAGGTCATTATAAATATAAATAAATATTTTCTGACAATTACACCAATTATTTAGTATCATTAAGAACTAGTGTTATGGATACTAAATAACAGATAAACGTACATACATACTTTTTTTTTGTAAATACAAAACTATATAAACTAAATACTTAAACAGGATATAAATAGGAAAACACCCAGAACAAAACAAGTATTCATGTTTTTTTATGTATTTATGCACACAAAGATTTGTCCTGTGTAGGAATGGAACCCACGTCCTCAGAAGCAGACTGCGGGTATACTCACCACCACGCCCGCCATTAAGGTCATCTAATATCGTGTAACATCTCACTTAGGATAATCTAAATCAAGCTTGTATGTATAATCAACCCTAGAAAACAGAATATCGTACTTTTCGTGCGTAGTTGTGTGGTATAGCAGCATAGCGTAATATTCCGGATTAGAATAGAATAGAATTTATTAATTTGTTAAACATAGGTATTTTACATTAAGGTGTTGCATACTAAATATGTGCGCTATGTTTTGTCGTTGAGACATACAAACATTAACAAAGAATATTAGACTAATAATGTATTATAATTAAAATTACAGTAAAGTCTTATCATCTAGGAACTCATTTACTTGGTAATAACATTTTTCAAGTAGTATTTTAATTAAAGATTTTTTAAATTCATGCAAGGTCATGCTTTTTATTACATTAGGTATTTTGTTGTAAATTTGTGAAGCAGTGCCAAAGAAACTTTTTTTTTACTAAAGCAGTATTACATATTACATTACATTACTTAGTCTTAAGAGTACTCCAATACATTCACCACCTGACACTACAGCACAGTCCCCAGTACTCACCTGGAACTACAGCACAGTCCCCAGTACTCACCTGGCACTACAGCACAGTCCCCAGTACTCACCTGGCACTACAGCACAGTCCCCAGTACTCACCTGGCACTACAGCACAGTCCCCCCAGTCCTTCAGGATTGTTCTTCTGAATTCACAGAGTACTCTAGCAAAATCCCTAAATATTCACCCAGTACTTTAGCAGTCCCTAACCCAGTGCACCAGTTCTCCTTTATTCCAGTAATTCAGCAGTTCTCTGGTAGTCTCATTCCCCCAGTTCCTACTTAATATTCCAGCACAGTCCCCAGTATTCACCTGGCACTCCAGCACAGTCCCCAGTACTCACCTGGCACTCCAGCAGAGTCCCCAGTATTCACCTAAAACTCCAGCACAGTCCCCAGTATTTACCTAAAACTACAGCTACATCTTCGAAAATTAATTGCAGGATCTCCAGGACGTTCTTCTGTGCTCACCGAGGACACCATCCAGTCCTTCAGAGTTGATCTCCTGATGTCAAGAGTACTCTAGCAAGTCCCTAACCCAGATCTCCAGCTGTCCTTTGGAGTTATTCCAGTAATCCAGCAGTCCTCTAGTATTCGCTCAGTCCCTCAGTCCCCAAATAAAACTCTAGGATAGGCCCCAGTACTCACCTAGCACCGCCAACAGCGGCTGTTCCTTCCGCGGCGGCATGGCCCGCGGGTTGGTGGTGGCCGCTGGGTACTTTAGGAGCCAGTCTTCGTATCCACCGCTTAGGGCCAGGGGAGCACGAGCGTATTGCACCTTAATGTCCCACTATAAAATATGGAATCTTATAAATAAATAAAATAAATTTTCTCTTACAATCACACCAATTTTTTAGTTCCGAGATAAGTATCATTAAGAACTTGTGTTATGGATACTAAACAACGGATAAACATACTTAAATAATTTTTTTTTGTAAATATATACTTAATATACATAGGAAACACCCAGATCAGACCAAATATTCATGTTCATGCACACAAAGATTTGTCCTGTGTGGGAATCGAACCCACGACCTTTGGAGTAAAGTGCAGGTACCTCCACGCCATATCGTCGTCGTCATATATTTTATTAATTGTCAAGCAAGGGAAGGTTTAAATTGTTTTTTTTTCCCCCACCGTTTACAATGCTTTCTTGTTATATGTTATATGTCAATTGTCAGATAATAAATGAGTAACGTTTGTGATGTTTGTTTGGTAGTCTATGGTTTGACGATTCTTGCACGATTTGAACGTTCCGTTTTGCACAGTAATTGTATTAGTTTCAGATAACTTTTTGTGCATACTTAATTTATTGTATACTACTTATTTATGTTATGGATTGTATTTTAATAATAATAATAATATAACTCCCATACTAGGCTAGGCCTGTATCATGGGAGTTTTAAAGAGGTAACTTTAAGTACATTTCACCTAAAACGACAGCCTTACGTCTATATAAAGATTAAAGATAATACAAGTGAGTTATAAGCGTTCAAGAACACTAGTTCTTTTTGTTAACAAAATATGTAATAAAAACTGAAATAGTAGGGTAGTCAGAAAAATAATAAGTCACCTCAGACGGAATGGCGTTATAATGAATTGTATAATGTTTGAATTTGCGTTGGTGTGTGACCGTGACAGTGCACTTAGGCCCCTTCGGATTACCAGCGCTATGGTTCCATAGCTTCGAGCTGAGAAGGGGACCTTTTACTGGTCTACGTATTCTAGTTAGGGTTTTTTTGTGTTCTTTGTTTTCTGTTGGCATTATTATGCCTTTAAAACTACATGAATAAATGTAAGCACCTAATTGTGTGGACCAAAAGAATAATATAAAAAAACAAAATTTGTAACAATTTGCGCGCAGCTGTAGACAGAAACAACTCAACAAGAGGCGTGTAGGAAACACTCAGACAAGAACATATATATTCATGCACTCTTATAATTCATAATATCTTTTGTGCCGTGTGGTACTGGCCTAAAATAATCACAGGGAGTTGTAAGAGTTGACGAAGACCTTACCGGAAGATGGGCAACAGCATCATTCTGGCTTGAACTGCAATCACCAACCCGCCTGCTCAGGGTGGTGGTGCAAATACCCTTAATAATCTATTGGCCAATGTTCAGCAGTGGACTTTATAAGACTGACATGAGAAGACATCTTTTAAAATACATACATACAAACATACATAGTATTACGCATGTTTCCCCGAAGGGGTAGGCAGAGGCATACTATACGCCCACACTTCGCCACTTACATAGTTGGTCCCACGTAATAGGTGGCGAGCCTATTGCCGCTTACCAGGCACTGTTATGTTCGCTAGAGCCTCGTTCGTTGATCGGCAGGTGCCCCACTTATAGGTTAGTTTGGGCTCCTTAGGTCTAGGTAGGATCCCATCACACTTTTCAAATTGCGTTAAATAATAATGAGTGAATCGAATTTTAAAAACTTAGCAATAAATAATTATACCTTCAAGAGAATAGTCTTCAATAGATGCAGAGTCTGCCCAGGTATGACCGCTGTACTGCTCCAGTCCAGCATCACGATTAGCTCCATAGATGCCCTCTCTGCCCACACAGGCTTCGAGGCCGCTGGTAAGTTTTGCTCGAGGACATTAGCCGATTTTCTGTGGATAACAGATTGGTAATTTACTGAATCAGGCGTTACTTTGCGGAAATCTATTGTAAGCAAGTAATGGATTAAAAATATCTTAGTAACAATTCCCCTCTCTCGTAACTCCCGTTTCAGCGTTGGTCGTGAAGACATCGTTGTTCTGAGGCTTCTATCTTACCTGAAGATGTCCTGTGTAAGGGCGAAACACGTGTCGCGTTGAATAGTTTCTCGATTTTTCGGGAAATTATAGTAGCGCGGGTATTGTTACTAAGATATTTTTAATCCATCACTTGCTTCCAAGATCAGTATCATTAAGAACTTGAGTTATGGATACTAAAGAACGGATAAACGTACTTACATACCCTTTTTTTGTAAATATATACTAAATATACATAGGAAAACACCCAGGCCAGAACAAATATTCATATTCATGCACACAAAGATTTGTTCTGAGTGCGAATCGAACCCATGACCTTTGGAGTGAAGTGCAGGTATTCTGACCTCCGCGACATATCGTTCTTCAAATAATGGTGAGGTACCTACCCGTTATCATCATCCTAGTGTTATCCTGGTTTGCCCTGCACTTAAGCTCAACCCCCCAGAGGGTATTCTTATTGATTCTTGCTGAATTTCATTAATTACACAAAGCGACTTAACGTGCATTCTGAAGCAAGGAGCAAGCGATCATTACGCACTTAATTTCGGAAAGTCATAGGGCCAGGTTTTTAACCGAGACCCCTTAAATTGCTGTCTGCAGGACTCGCCACTGGGCTATAGCTGTTTATTAAGGTGTGGTTTCCGTCAAAGAATTTTGGAGCTCATTGTATCAGCATCCAAAGGTAATTTATTAAATCAGGCGTTACTTTACGGAAATCTATTGTAAGCAAGTGATGGAATAAAATACAGAAAAGTATATTGTTGAATAGTTTCTCGATTTTTCGGGAAATTATAGTTGTGCGGGAATGTTACAAAGATACTTTTAATCCATCACTTGCGTCTTCAGAGATTTTGGGTAGTGTGTAGCGCTTATTGTTGTATACGAGCTTTTTGATAGGCTAAGCGGCCAGGGTATTGCTTTTTGCGTGTAAGGTGGGCTGGCCACTGGCTACATAATGCATTAATGAGTTTCACAATTGGTGGCCTTATTGCTAACAGCGACTTTTTCCAGGAAACCTAATAGATTACATAAAGATAAGTCATAATATTCTAACATTATAGATTCCCTTCGGTTTAAGCTTAGGGTCTGCTCACTGCACTGGTCTAACCAGATTTTGACTAAGTTTCAGTTACTACTTATAAATAAAAACATGTGAGTCGCACCTTGGTATGTGAGAGGAGACTCGTGCTTAGTAGTGGGACGTTAACCCTTTACCAAGCAGTGGTAAATATATGTCCTGTCTATATATCCTAATATATGTGCTGTCCTCTTACTTGTGCTACTCAGGTTCTCTGCAAGCTTATGTCTTATTTGTATGCTTATGTCTTATTTGTATGCTTATGTCTTACTGTAACTGTATGTATGTATTGTGTTTTACAAATTATAGAATGAATGTGTCATAGCAGTGCTCTCACAAACGGTATCTACGGAAGACCAGCGTCGAGGCGTTTTCGTGACACCTCGGCTTTATGCTCAGTAGATACCTTTTCTGTGACACTCTTCAAGTAGTTACTTAAATATAATGTATCTGTTTTCTTTTGATGTTGTCACAGAATAAATTCTTTTTCTTTCATTCTTTCTTTCTTATATGTCCACCATAAATTGAACCTAATTCCGTCAACTTCAGGTGGAAAACTAATGAATATTTTCAACGTGCTCTGCCTGTTAAAAGGTTAATGGGCTGAGATGATGATGATGATGAACAATATAATAATATACATACCCAGGAGAGATAGACTCCTCAGGTACACTGATACAGGCCGCATAGTTGATGTGTGACTCTGAATAATCCTTGCCGGGACGGGCGTCCAATATCATCACTTTCAACTGGCCACTCTTCAGGATTGTGAATAGATGCTCACTCTTAATGGTCACCTCATCAAAGTCGTCAATTGCTGGAAAGGATAAGTTAATACTTCATATATTATAGGGTTTCATAATTGTTTCTTACCTTTTTGTATATTAGTTTAATATAAAATATACTTTATTTAGTTTATTGTCTTTAATCATAATCATAATTCTTTATTGTTTCATTTGGTGTACACTTAGGTCTTAAAAATAATATTTTGTCCTCAAATGAACCCTGCAAGGGTATCACAATTTAAAATAGAAACACATTTCTTCCTTATATTATATAGAAATTAAATACATTATAAATTAAACAACCATAAAAATCAATAAACTATTTATACATTATGTTTTTACTAATTATATTAAAGTTCAACAGGATCATTTAGATTCGGAAAATTTTCACAAACAAAAGAAATATCTGATAATTTTTTTAACATCTATGAAAGAGATATGAGTGGTACCATCATCAAGAAATAAAAGCAACATGGATTCTTTGTCAGTATTTGTCAAGGTTTGTCAGTTTATCTGTATGTTGTGGTTTTTTCTCAAGATTTGTCAGTCTGTCGGTGACGCTAACGAGGCTTCCAAAAGGCAACAGGACTGAGAAGAATGCCTCAAGAAATTCATCCCGGCTTTTTTTCAAATTCTAAAAATCGAATAAATCTTAAAATCTAAATAGTTGGCTCATATTTTTTTCTCTTCTTCTAACACTGTTTCTTGAAATACAACTAACGTTTTACATGATAATAAGGTGTTCTCTTTTGATCATCTTTCTGATTCTCAGAAGGTGATTGCTAACGATATAATACTTCGCTATAAAAGTATTTCGTTTGAAGACAGGGGTCAATTAGGTGGAACTGATTTAATCTGTCATCATATCGTACTGGTGGTTCTTCTCCTATTAGACAACGTTGCTATCGTCTATCTCCTGAAAACCCCGTGCTCTTTTTTGTGAGGTTGACAAAATGTTGAAATGGAATGTCATTGAACAATGTGAAAGTCTTTGGTTGTCACCAGTACTTAATACTCCTAAAAAGGACGGTTCCTGGCGTTTTTGTGTTGATAGTAGGAAAATTAACTTTGTCGAGCGTCGTGATGCGTATAGTCTTCTATTTATCAATGAAATTATTGATAATCTTAGAAATGCTAAATATCTTTCTAGTATTGACATTGCTAAAGCTTTTTGGCCAATTCCTCTAAACCAACTGATAAGGATAAAAATGCTTTCTATGTACTGGTAGAGGCATGTATAGATTGGTCGTTATGCCTTTCGGTTTGACAAATTCTCCTGCAACTCAACAAAGACTTATGGACATCCTGTGCACTCCTGAGATTGATAATGAAGTATTCTGTTATTTAGATGACATCATTGTAATTTCTGATAATTTTGATAGACACATTTCACTCTTACCGAAAGTCTTGGAAAAACTAACTTATGCTAAGATAACTATCAACTTTGAAAAAAGTAAATTCTTTAAAAAAGAATTAACACGACTATTGGACGATTTTGTTTGGAAAGAAGTTCCTCCTTTACAAGATAGAGATACCATTATTAAATCTAATCTTGGCTCTCTATATGATCCTTATTTAGGTGTTTTTAAAAATTATAATAAGCTTTCAGTTTGTTATTATTGGACTAACATGTTTTAACAAGTTGCTAAAGTTATATCGGAATGTAAGTCTTGTTTAGCTTATAAACATTGTAGTCATTCACCTGGTCGGGTCTATGAGGAAACTAAATTTGTTTTAGAACTTTCTAATCAATATCTTTTTCAAACAATGTCTTTTTTCTATGTCTATGGCATACTAAGGATATTAAAATCTAACTATATTATTTTTCTCTCTCACATTATGTATTTTTTTATTTATTACTCATGTTTACTTAGTTATGGTTGCATCTTCTTTGTCTTCGAATTTTGAAAAACTTGTATGATTCTTGTTGTTTTGATAATTGCTATTTAGGGGTCTTGCTCATAATTTCCTGAAAGAGTGAAATGTTTCCTTGTTATTGTTTATCTTTGTAACTCGTCTAGTAGTTATCTTTTCTACTTCTGGTGCGGTTGACAACACCTTCAATAAGCCCGTAGTCATTCTTAACTCTTTTTGGGTTATTTCTCATCTACTACAGGTGCGTTTGACAAAACCTTATAAATAAGCCACACGTCAAACATTAATTCCTCATCTTCGATCTATTAATCTTATGGGTTTTATCCCAGAGCGGTTGACAACTCCAAAGCCTTACAGTCATTTTCTATAGTTTTATCTTGGTGTAGGCGTCATACCCCTTACATTTGCGTGATTGATGTATGATTGAGAAGTATAGATGTATTTATGAAAGTAAAATGGTAAAATCTATATTCTAAGCTCAATATTTTTTGTAACAGTAAAAAATAATTCTTTGCTTCGAGAGAAATATAGGGTTTCATAGTTGTTTCTTTCATTTGTTAACTTTTTCCTTATGAACCGTCTTTATATAGTGTTTCCAAGTTCATTGCACGATATTTTTGTTTGTTTTCACTTGATTATTTTTTATTTTTGGTTTGTTTATAAATTTTGACTTTGTCAGATTGTAAATTTTCACTTCAAATTCTATTTATTTTTCTGTGAATTTCGTAGGTTTTATTAATTAAAAATTTTATGGCATTTAGGAAGTTTCTAGAAACATCTTCCGATTGGTCAGCATAAGCATACAATGCGCTCATCTAGCTTAGACTAGTTCAGTCCTGGCGAAGAAGCACAATATACAAGAAGTATATTGTTAATATTATATTCTATTGCATTGTATAAATTCACAGACAAATGAAGATTGTAATTTCAGTACCTAACCAATCAATAATTTAAAAGAGCATAGCCTGTGAGCTTCTTGCCAGTCTTTCTTAAAGAGCGGTGGCTCGGAACTAGCACTTAGTTTCACTTAAAAAAGTTATAGTATTTTTTAACTGTTTTGTTGCATGTTAGTGGATCTAAGCTTCGTGATTTTAGTGTAATCATATTTTAATTTTGACGTTTTCAAGTGCTATGTAATAGTTTATAAAATAAATATATCGGAATTTGAACTATACGTCCTACTGCCTATCTCCAGGGTGATAGCGGCTGCACTTATACCGCTCCAAGGCTGCTCTTGGGTTCCTGCTACAAGGCTTTCTTTGGGTCACTACCCCGAAGATGTCTATCGGTTACTATGCGGAAGCTGCTTTGGTCTCCTGGACGCTGCTTCGAGGCGTCTCCTCGGTCACCTATTCGAGTCTGCTCTGGTCTCCTGGACGCTGCTTCGAGATATCTCCTCGGTCACCTATCCGAGGCTGATCTTCAGACCCTAATCCGGGATTGCGTCTCGGCCACCTATCCGAGGCTGCTCTGTCTGTCATAGGGAAATTCGGCATTGGAATTTTCTGCCGGTACACGTATTTCCCAGCTTCTATAGTCCCAGATCTTTAACGCGGGGCGTGAAACGGTATTCATGCAGGCGGTCGTGAATGCACGCTTGCGTACTTATTGCATGGACATTCACCTGCCGGATTTAGTAAAAAAAAATATGTCAGCTTACTTGAGAGCCCCATAGCCGGTGTCGCGTCCACAACAGTAACAGCCTCCTTTGCTTTCTTCCTGTTTTCCTCAATCTTCTGTTTTATCACCTCATTCTCTTTGATATCATTTAATCTCTTTGCCTTTTGTTCTTTTGCGTACCTGCAATGGATAATTTTATTACAGACATACATAAATACAATCACGCCTGTTTCCACGAAGGGGTAGGCAGAGGAATACTATACGCACACACTTCACTAATTTTATTGTTGGTCCCACGTAACAGGTGGCGAGCCTATTGCCGCTTACCGGGAACTTTAAAGCCCTACGATAGGGTGTACAGGTTTGCCTGCTCAGTTACACATTAGTTAGCTCAGCCTGCTCAGTTACACAAAAAAAAGAAAAACAAAGGTAAGCTTGGTGGAAACCTGCACTTTGTTTCACATACATGCTCAGGTTTACCTGTACAGCCATGTACCTGTCGGGTTACGCTCCAGTTTACCTATAAAACTGAACTGCACCCTAACATATATGACAACATACTCTAACTTATTTCTAATACAAGTAATTCTTTGTTTAGATCTCAAGGTAAAACGTTGAAATGAAAAAGAAATTCAAAATGCTTTCATTAATTTGGGCTACGATGAAGCTCTTTAAAATGTCGATTTTACTTAAAATTAACTCGATCCCTACGGACAAGAGGAGGGTAGAGGAAACTTGAGTAGATAAGAATCAGATAATCAATTCATCAAGTTATCATCAATATCAAGTATTTATCATAACCTAGCATCATCCCAGGATATACTTACTGGTTTAACCAGATTTGACTAATTCAGTTATTACGTGGAACGCCTGCCTTCTGACCTCCGCAACCCAGAGGGGAAAATCATTCTACGGTTAAACCAGCTGTCAGGATGTTAGAAGTCATAAATAAATATATTCACTTTTTTCTAAATGCACACTCAAACATAAACTCACAAAAACTTGTATCTACATACCTATTTACTATATTTTCTTGAAATTTTTCATTGGCTTTCTACCTTAACTCAACTCTGTAAGGTTCAATTTATGATGGGAATATACATTTTCAATTTAATTTCTTTTAGCAACAAACAGCAACGGCATATAACCAGACCCTTTCAAACTCTTATGTGTGCAAATCTTTGATTAGTATTGGTCTAATTGGATTAAAATATTTTTATTACATACGTACATACTTACATACATTATGTCACACCTCATTCCCGTAGGGGTAGGCAGAGATCACATCCTTCCAGTTGCTACGATCTTGGCACACACTCTTAGCTTCATTTACACTCAATGACATACTCATACACGTCAGTCAGTTAAGGGTACATTTGACCTGCCCTTTCTCAAAATTTTTCAAGCTTCTATTTTGTGTATTTGTAGTTGCTTTAAAAATATAATGTATAATTTCAAACAACAAGTACCCACCCTATTGGAAGTCTACAGCTTTCTCACTCCTAACAGTCATACTCCACCTCATCATATCCCTACATTATCCCTGTTGCCCTTGACTTAAGCTTAGAGAAACATCATTTTATGGTTAAACTAGTCGCACTTCACAGACGAAGAAAGAAAAAACATTCAATGTATAGTAGACAATTAATTAAAACTTTAAAAAGAATTACATATTTATTTACAGGTGGTATTATTTGACAGGCCATTAAAATATATCATGAATTTGAAAGTCTCATCAGAGTTGAAATAAGGATATACAGGCCATATCAATAATCTGCTCAACAAAGAAATTGCCTATATCATGGTGCTCCTTAAATCTAAACTGATTTACCATAATTAATGATCCACCATGTATAGCACTACCCCTGCAAAAAAACTACCAACAGAGTGAATGTTGAAATTGAACATGAGCTAGTCCAATGTTCAGTGATATATATAATATCAATATGTATTATTATCGCTCATGAACAAATAAATTTCGCCCAATATTCCTCTAATATTTTGATGAATCAGGTTGATCAATTCATTTTGTTTGCGCTTTATGTATGTTGCATTGCCAGAAAAAGTGTTCTCTTTTGTTACACACCTAGTTTAAATTGTCACATAATAAATCATTTACGTCAGAGTGCATAATAGCAGCAGATTGTAGTAGTATTGTCAATAAAATATACATACATACAACATACATAATGTCACGCGTCTTTGCTCTAGGGGTAGGCAGAGATCACATCCTTCCACTTGCTACAATCTTAGCACACACTTTTAGCTTCATTCACACTCATTGACCTTCTCATACACGCTTGTCAGTTTAGGGTACTTTGACCTGCCCTTTATCCAAAATTTTCTGAATTTGGTCATAGTAGTCTTCCCCTCTTAACACTTCCAATCACTTGTCCATCATAAATCACTTTCGTTAGTCTACTTTCATTCATCCTCTCAACATGACCAAACCATCTAAGCATACCTTTCTCAATTCTTGTCACTATATTAATAAAATATAATAGAGACAAAACTATTTGTTACTTAAAATAATTGGAAAGGTAAAACTTACCTTTATATAAAAAATTATTATTTCTAACAATATTGTTAGAGTCAGTTCTCTACACTTATTACTATGTGTACATAGGTTGTACAAAGATTATCTTAAGTCAGTTTTAGACATTGACAAATGTTAGAAAAGGGAAAGTGAATATAACAGCCTGACTTACCTCTCAATTAGACTATTTTTCAGTTCTTCAGCAGCATCTATAGCTTTATTTGGGTTCTTAGTGCCAAGCATGTTATTAAAGAAAGATTTATCCTTTTGATATTCCTTATCCTTACTTATAAAGGCGATGACACGTAGATATTTCATGTAATAAACATAAGAATACTCCTCATCTCCTTTTTCACGGGCGCTTTCTGCACTATCGAACAATTTTTGGGCAGTTTTGCATAACCTACAACATAAACAAAGAGACAGCTTTTATCACATTTATTGACTCTTTTTTGCAATTTTTAATGTCTTCTTATTCTGTAGGATTTCCTGAATACTTACAACGTAGCTCTCTTCGTTTTCAGATCAGGTACATTGTATAATTTATCCAAATCCTCAATACATTTCCCAAGGTGAAGTTGCATCCTTCTAGTTTCCGTCATTTTGAATTTATTTCGTATTTATTTCCAGTCGATAGACAAATAGGCAGCTTCGTAAACTACAGAAGCACTTTTCACTACATTTGTTAAAAAATTACAAACAAATTTGCTGATAATTTTCACTGGAAACAAAAATTCACCAGTTTATTGAGTAAGTAAACGTCATATTGTTTTTTACAGATTGGATGACATGTTACAGATAACGCTATTTTCGCGATGAAAAAGCATACGAGTCAATTGAAATCAATTGAACTTATTCAACCTTAACTACGGTACTGTTTAAAAAAAATCCAACCAAAGGGAATTAAAATACCCAGATGGACTTCTTGGCGGGAAAGTAAGCGTAATGATTGCAGTTTTGTTTTATTTTCTAAAATTTGTGATATTTCGAACATTATTGTGTAACAATGGTGGATTATTAACTGTAAAGTGTTTGTGAACGTACGTGAGTGTTGGGAAATGAAACAAAACAGTGCCACATCACTTTTTCAATTCTCTCAAGAAGTCTACGTGAGATCTCAGTATAGTCCCACATCTTCACTGAGGACTCAAGGGGTTTAGGGGAGGGCATCTCATTTACCATTTATCATCTTAATCACCACTCATTCTCACTTATACTGATTTATATATTATTATATAAATCAGAATTGAAATAAAATACCCAGATCCAGCTGTCTCAGGTGACTTGAGTTGACAGTTTGACTGATTGATGTGCGAAAAAATGACAAAATTTTACGCTTCTTCTTTGATTGACTAACTTTTCATGAAATCTAAAGTAAAATTATACGACCAGGTTTGAACTTATATTAATAAAGGTTATTTTACCTGGCCGATTCCTATAAAATTTATTCGTAATAAAAATAATTAAAAAAAAATATATTCAATTTAATTTTGTACTTTATTCATAAAAAATAATTTATTCATAAAAATGGTTCACATACGTTACTAATTAAAATGATAGTGTTTGTGTAATTTTGAGGATTATTAGTAATCAATGAATATGCAATAAAAAATTTACATAAATATTTTAAGTTATTTACATAATTTATTTTATTGCTATTCGTCAGAAAACTATAGGTATATTATAAATATGCTATTCTAATATTTTGTATCACATTATCATTTGATTAAGAGTTCTTGAATAGGAGAAGGAAATATGCTATGCCTAAGGTGCCGTCTTCGCTCAGCGGCAATACACCTCCCAAGCCACATTTCAAAATTAGGTACTTATTCAAATCTGAAACTACTCAAACACTCTTACTTGATGAAACTATACAAATAAGACAAGTGTTTAATGTTTAACTACATACTATAAATATTTAGTTAAATAGGCTGTTTTAAATCTAAAATACAAACCTGTGGATAGAGCAAGGCACTTGGAGTCAACTTGGAACCGTCATTTTGGAAATAAAGTATTAAATTTTTTTTAATTGACATATTAGCCATGTTTTAAATAATTCTAGGCAACTAAACGATTATTCACATTTCAAGTGGATTCAATGTAACAATCTAATTGAACATTTCAATTGATTCACAACATTATTTAGATCTGTAGCCTGACAGATAGTCATTTGACGTTTCCTTGACGTTTTGCCTATGTACATGTATACCCCGAAGTTTGGATATTTACTTTTTGATGTTAGGACGAAGTAGTCCTTATCTCAACCAGTTAAAGTATAAACTAATACAGGTTTGGCTGTTCATTTTCTTGAGTAATAGATGGACAAATAACGCAGCGGCGCAAGTTTCCCTGCGCAGTGTACTCAAATTTTCCTGGTCGATTGTGGATTTCCATTTAGTTTTTCAGCTGATCACGTTTTCTGCTGGCGCATCGCAGACAGTCCGCGTCGTGGGTCATGTGCGAAACTGTCGCAGCCTTGTGAAATCGCTGAGTGATTGTGTTGTGTAGTTGTTTGTTAGCTAGTGTCAGTGATAATGTTTTCAGGACTTACGAATCAGGTCAGTTCGTGGATGGGGGCAGCTAAAGGGGAGCCCCAAGATGAAGAAGTGCCCACTCCCACTAAGGAGGCCACTGGCGAAGCTGCTGCAGTGGAAGGCGAAAAACAAAGGTATAACTAGTTTTATTTCTTTTTACAGGTTTTTTGGCATTTTCAACTTTCTCAGAACTCGCAGACCAGATACAGGTATACAGAAAACTAGGAAACCACATGAAGTACTTACCTTACATAACAGAACTGGTTCATTATACATTATTAAAACTAAAAATTACAAGAAAATGATGAAATCTTCTAATAGTTATGAAGTAGCTATGTATTGATCCTACTTCTTCCAGAAGTGAATGATGTAATAGCAGCCTAATGCAGCAGCTAACTAGATAGTGACCTGCTGCATTGAAAATTTTAATTAATTCTTTAGATTCTCTTCATAATCTTTTGCCATATGGTTAAGCAATTTTACCTGTTTTACAAAATGTATGCAAATAATTCTTTTTCGTAGTAGTTAAGCTGTTTCTTGGACCTTTTATACCATTGGAATCTAAATACAACATAATAATTATAGTTTTCTTTCTGACGGTAGTCTTGTCACATCAACCAATGATAAAAAAACTTTTTTAAAATGGAATAGCTAAAATATGCAGTTGCCGTCATTTAGCTTAGGTGATGATAATTTTTGTCTCGCAAGAGCAAAAGGAATCTTCTCAAAAAACCAGGTTTATGAAAAGATGCCAAGTTAAACGGATCAAAAAGTCCTGCCTTGATTCATTCTGATTAAATAGAGCGGTACTCACATATACATCCTCTCCTTTCGTAAAATTGTATTATTGTATAATGCAACTTCAGATAGATTTGAGCCACTAAGTATGAACTCTTACTGAAACATTAAATACTCTCTTGTGGTTAAAAAGAGTAGAGACATTAATTTCATAAAATCGTTATTAGAATTTATTTAATATAGCATCTATAGGTTTGGGAATAGTCAGAAAAAAAAACGGAATTTCAGACATAAATATATTTGACCTAATTAGGATGGAGAAATGAAACTATAGCACAAACTTGAAGATTAAATGTTACACAAGTCAGGATACCATTCTAATAAGACATTTATGAATGGGGCATTAATAATTAAGGACAAGACCTAATTAGGATCTGAAGAAATTATAGATTTTAAATTTAAATCTACTTCAAGTTTAAATTTTAAAAAATTCAAAAGAAAAATAGTGTTTTGGTAACAGCCTCATGTTGCTTATATATCTTTGTCTTTACTGTATAATTTATGGCTTATGTATTACATCCTTACTTACTAATATTATAAATGCGAAAGTAACTCTGTCTGTCTGTCTGTCTGTTACTCTTTCACGCCAAAACTACTGAACGGATTTAAATGAAATTTGGTATACAGATAGTCTAGACCCTGAGAAAGGATATAGGCTACTTTTTATTGCGAAAAGGGGGTTGTAAATGCTACCCAAAGATACTATTCCACGCGGACGAAGTCGCGGGTAACAGCTAGTAAGATATATAGACTAAAATTGCCCACAAATATAATCAATTTCTTGGTTAATGATTCCCACACAAAGACAAACCCTTGAGCGACAAAAGACAATAAAATACAGATACATTGGACAATTAAAGAAAAAAAAACCTTTTTTTTATCACGGCGCATATCGACTGGAATTCAAAAAACTACCAAGAGAACTCGTTTCGCTACGAGTCTGCGCGTACATACTCGCGCGTGGACTTTATAACAATGACATTAAAGTTTATTTTACAGTCTCATAAATAATTTACTCTGCTGCGTAATTGTCGGTGTGCGCTGATGATATTAAACCATTTTCTTTTATTTTGCACATACATATTTAGTTTTAATAGCCAAGTTCCATGTGATTGAACTAGAAGGCTAAGTACTAAAGTCTCTAGAACGAAATATCGGTCTCGTAAAGACGGGCGTGACACGTCAGTTATGCGGGCTCTCAAGTGTGGGTGCGCTTGTTACACGATGCGGAGTGCGTTTTCTGTTCTGGACTGTATCAAATACTTTCCATCAGGCAGGACATGGTCACTGTCACCACTGTTTCGAGTCACATTAAATAAAAAAGTGCAATTTTGCCAAAATAATCCGTAACGTCATATTTTTCCACTGGAATCAAAACCAGAACCCAATTAACCCTATTTTTTTTTTTGTTTTACGTCGGTAACAAAATGCATTTACGCACTGCCTTCCGGCCAAAGGGGGACCGAAAGGGGGTGTGGGACTCACCACCGGCAGACACGACCGCCAAGTAATACCTACAAAAATCTTCCGACGACGCCTGCCGCTTGTTGAGAAAGAGGCGGGGGCCAGTACCTGGGTTGCAGCTTCTGACACCGGGGTTTCAGGCGGGCTTGCGGCCAACGTCCCCCGGAGAAAAACCAGGAGGACCTCCTCAGAGAGGCGCAGTGGACGCGCCCCTCCTACCTCCCCGTGCGACCATAGCGTGTGTGGCCGACTTCCCGGAGGGTCCATGGTTAGACAGCAGGGGCCCCCTGCCCCCACTGCCTAGACCCTCCTGGCGCTGCTGAGCGAGCCCTCCTGGCCCGCCCACTGCGCCCTCCATAGGTCCCTCTTAGTTTCCCCCCCGGTAGTCAGTACTAAGGGCACCCAGAGTCGTCGGTCTCTGGGTGTTACCTTTTCCCTAGCGCCTCCTGCGCCCTACCGGGAGGTACTCAGCCCCCCCACCACGGCAAGGTGGAGACCAGTCGGGGGGGAACCCAATTAACCCTTTACCAAGCCGTGGTCAATATATGACCACCATAAATTGAACCTTATGCGGTTAACTTAAGGTAAAAAACCAATGAATATTTTCAACGTGCTCTGCCCTTACCCTTAAACGGTTAAACCAAAACCAGACCCAGAACTCTAATTCAACGAAAAACTAAACTTCGTTATAAATGAATAAATATTTCTGACACTTACACCAATTATTTAGTTCCAAGATAAGTATCATTAAGAACTTGTGTTATGGTTACTAAATAAAGGATAAACATACATAAATACTTTTTTTTTTGTAAATACAACTTAATATACATAGAAAAACACCCAGACCAGAACAAATATTCATATTTATACAAAGATTTGTCCTGCGTGGGAATCGAACCCACGACCTCAGCAGTGGAGTGCGGGTATACTCGCCACCACGCCATATCGGTCGTCGTTATACCCATCCCCTTCACTCGATAGTGATATACGTAGAGTGTGAAAGAGATAGGCTCAGGTTTCGTTTTTCGTTGAATTTGAGTACCTATAGGGCCTCAGATCTTAAAAGTGGTCATCATTATCTCAATGGTGGACATTTAATATGTTAAAGCTTTGCAATTTTCATTAGAGTCCAATATTTATTTTATGGCGACCAGTTTATAGATCGCGGGTCTTATGGGCCCCACAGATGCTACGATAAAGCGTTAACGATCGTCGATTAAACTGCTAAGTTGAGTCGGGGACTTCTTGGCGGGAAAGTGAAGCGTCATGTCTGCAGTTTTGTTTTATTTTCTAAAATTTGTGATATTTCTAACATTAATGTTTAATAACGGTGGATTATTTACCGTTAAGTGTTTGTGAACGTACATGATTGTTGGTAAATCAAATAAAACAGCGCAACATAACTTTTCAAATTCTCTCAAGAAGTCCATGTGAGATCTCAGTATAGTCCCACATCTTTACTGAGGACTCAAGGGGCTTAGGGGGAAGGGATCTCATTTACCATTTATCACCACTCATTCTCATTTACTATAATTTTTATGATATTAATATATCTCTTAACTTGACACTGGCTAAATGTGCAAACCGCACGAAGCCATTATTTAAAAGAAGAAGAAGTTTAGTCGGTCGTATTTTAGCGATTTTCATTTCAACGTCTTTATATACCACATATTTTAGATATGAGCGGGGACAGCGCAGTGGCGAGACCTCTTGCCTTTAAAATCAGACGGGTTATAAAGAGGGTTAAAATCATCTAAAGTTAAATCAGGTTTAAAACTGGTGGTTATAACTTATAAAAGTGACAGCACTAGACTAACTTTAAATATTCTTTTGTGATAAGCCCCAGAGGGTCTCGGGTTTAAAGCCTGGTGGATCACCTATGACTTTTTGATGTTATGTGCGTAATTATCGCTTGCTCCGTGCTTCGGAAAGCACCTTGAGTCTTGGTCTTAGCTATCATGAACATCTATGGCAGCCGTTATTAGGAAGTCAGTGCCTTCTAAAATCCTGACTGCTGGTTTAACCATAGAATGATGTTTCCCTCTGGTTGTGGAGGTCAGATGGCAATCGCTCCATGTAATAACTGAAATTCAGCCAAATCTGGTTCAACCAGTGAGCAGACCCTGGGCTCTAAGCTTAAGTCTAGGGCAACCGGGATTATGCTAGGATATGATGATCATATAATGAGGAAGGTATTTTAGTATAAATAAAACAGGCATTATTGGGAAACACCCGTTCGTTCAACCGTTTCGATTTCTAAACAACATTTCAATATGCAAATTAAGCATTTTTTGCTGATTGTAATTTTTTTTAAGTTTAACCTACCAGTATGTACCTAGCGCACCGACCCTTAACTATTTACTTTTCTAATCTTTACTGCACACTTAAAAGTATCACAAAAAGGGAACTTAATGGCATATAAGGCATTGTAATGACTGGCAGAGCTAACCTTAAGGTTAACAGAAAACTATTATATTATGGCTGTTAAAGAAAATTAAAGCGCAAGCTGTCTTCAAAGGGATACTATTCTATCAAAGACACAGATAAAAATGCTTGGGATTAAACTGCCGTTTCATACAGGCTATTCAAATATGAATGACTTAGAACATGAATATTGTTAATGTTATATTATATTGCAATGCATAGCTTTACAGACAAATGAAGATTGTAATTCAAGTATCAAACCAATGGATAAATTTAAAAAAAGCATAGCCTGTGAGTTTCTTGCCAGTTCTTCTTACAGAGCGGTGGCTCGGAACTGGCTCTTAGATTCACTTACACTCAAATATTTTTTGTTTGTAAGTTGTTTTGTTGCATATAAGTGAATCTAAGCTTCGTGATTTCAGTGTAATTATATGTTGATTGTTTTTTACATTTAATTATGACGTTTTCAAGTATTAGGTATGTACTAATAGTTTATGAAATATATATTTTTTTTTTATTTGAAAAAAAGCTGTATATTTATCTATTCTCTAGTACTTATACCATAAGCGAATGAGATGGCCTAAGGTATTAATAGTATTCTCCCTTGTTACAGCCCAACAAAAGGCGGAAGTAAGCTCGACCTGATCACCAACGTCAAGTCCCAAATGACAGGTTGGCTGGGTTCTGGTATTCCCATTCCTGGATTGAGGAAAAACGAGGCGCCCCCCGCTGAGGCTGAACCGGTGCCAGCCGAGCCCGAAGTAACGGAGCCAAAGCCGGAGAAGGATGATGACGATAACTCGAGGTATAATAGGTACGAGGGGACAGCAGATTAAATGAGTTTGCGTATTTATCATGCTGATTTTTCTACTCGGTGTGGTGTTGATTGTCATTGAGCAGTATAATTATGTCGTCTATAACTTTTTCCAGCTTAAATATTTTTCTACTCAATTCCGGTGTGATGTTGATTGTCATTGAGCAAGATAATTATGTCGTCTATAACTTTTTCCAGCTTAGATATGATGGCTAAGGATTTTGGTTTGAACGATTCGTTCGTAATTTTGAGGTTTTAGAATGGAAATAAAGTAAAGCAGATTATACAGAGGTCAGTCCTCGAATGGGTGACCGCTTCAAATTTGTGAGTGCTTCAAATGACGTTAAGCAGTTTGGCCCTGTTATGTTTATATGTAGGTAGTCGTTGAGCCAAGTTAGACGGTTTATTTGGCAGCTTCGTTTCAGGAATGATCTGACTGGCGATTCTCCAGATATCCGTAAAAAGCCCCATGATGTAACGAGACTGTTCAAAAAGTGACACGCTAGTAATGCCAGCATCCTTATGATGCGGTGATAACTTTCCACCAGGATGGTTTATACTTGCAGTTTTACCGTGTGATAACAATGCAACAAAAATGTTAAATATCTTTAGTTTTGCACCTGTTTTCGCACGAAAACGTTATGAAAGGCTCAAAAATATCTCACTTCAAAGAACATAGTCATGAGTTTTTGAGGGGTAGAATATCGTAACATACTATTCTATGAAAGAAATTTAGTCTTAGACATAAAAGATGAGCTGAAGTGGAAACGGGCGAAAACTTCAGTTGCAGATCCTATGGGGCAAACGTGTTCTAAAGTTGCGACTACAGTTTGTACTCAAGGTTAGGTTAATCCAACTATGGGGAGATAAGGCGCACCCTTGGAAGCACTGGAAGCGCTCAATGCAACGCAGTACTGCCTTAACTCAAGAAGAATCTAAGCAAACATACATACATTCACGCCTGTTTCCCCGAAGGGGTAGGCAGAGGCATATAATACGCCCCCACTTCGCCCATTTTTTTTTTTTTTTTTTTATTTTTTTTTTATTTTATATAGTTTGTCCCATTATATAGTTTGTCCCACGTAATGAGTGGCGAGCCTATTGCCGCTTACCAGGCACTTTTATGTTCGCCAGAGCCTCGTCCGTTGATCGGCAGGAGCACCACTTGCAGTAGAGGTTGGTTTGGGCTCCTTAGGTCTTGATAGAATCCTCATGCTCCCATGAGAAGAATTGGTCAAGTGGAACAAGTGCACATTTTCTGAGGCAGGCGATTTGTTTCAAATCGATCAACTGATTCTGACTAGACCTACATCATACAGTGATAACAAGGGCCAACGGTTGAAGCACGAAAGCGATATCAAAAATGTTTCATGGCGACTGCGGTAACGGGCTATCCTAGAACTGTTCTATATAAACGCCGTTTGGCATCAGTAATCAGTTAGTCTCGCGGCGTTATTGGCGGTTTTAGCTTGAGGCTAAAGTTGCATTCGACATTAACAACTAATATAATTTGCATACAAAGTCATTCAATTCTATTTATATCTTGGATGTCATAGCGACCGCATAATACTTAAGTAGTTTCGCAATTGGTCTACTGGTTGACCTAATTTGTTCTATAATTTATTGATTCAGGCGTTAGTTTGCGGAAATCCTTTGTAAGCAAGTGATGGCTTGAAAGTAGCTTTGTAACAATTCCCGCGCTACTATAATTTCCCGAAAAGTCAAGAAACTATTGAACACGACACGTGTTTCGCCCTTACACAGGGCATCTTCAGGTAAGATAGGATAGGTAGCGAGAACTTTCAGCGTTTCAGCGTTGGTCGTGTAGACATCGTTGTTCTGAGGCTCCTATCTTACCTGAAGATGCCCTGTGTAAGGGCGAAACACGTGTCGTGTTGAATAGTTTCTCGATTTTTCGGGAAATTATAGTAGCGCGGGAATTGTTACAAATATATTTTTAATCCTTCACTTGCTGATTTGTTCTGTTTATGCAATATAGAGATATGAATATACCTACAGTTTGTATTTCTTCGAAGCCGCTATAAAACAATATTAAAGTTTTGAACTTGGTATAAGAAGCTACAAGGCCACCGGTTGACACTCGTCTCAAATAATTGTCGTTTAGAAAACAGGAAGAAGAATTTCGACTCTCCAACTCAGTTTAGCTTAAGAGGGCTTTATGAGTGTAGCTGTGTGAGCTAGACATAATATATGTAAAAAAATATATGGGTAATATATTTAGAGTTCCACAATGACAGACAACACCACACCGTTTTAAACTATATCTTCTCCAAGTTTCTGTGCTTTAAAATAAAATATAAAATGCATTCTATTGTAAATCAAGCTTTATTAATATTTTTACTCCAAGTAAAACTTAAATTTATATAATTTATTTTAATAATCATTGCTTTTAAAAATATATATATAATCACATTAGCTTACATGGCACATTTTCGTCAAATTCATGTATTTTTTTTTACTTCAGCACTCTTTTTACTAATATGTCACCAAATTAGTTGTAGTATTGCTAACTCTTTAGAAGGTGGTGTCTTTTTATATATTATTGGACACAAATGGTGCCACCAACTTGGGTACCAGATTTGTCTTCATTAGCTCAAATCTAGGAGTATATTTGTATGCTGTATTGTGTTCCAATTTGCGTGTTTGGCTTTAAAACCATCAAATTCTTGAGATGAAGATATGAAGTATTTCAAGTAACATTAAAAACTATGACATATAATTTTTGAAGTGCTATCGAAGTCTAAAAAATGTATAAAATAAATTTTCAAAAATTTGGTTTTGATGTAGCATATTATTTATTTAAAACTAAGAGTTTTTAGCAATGTTTTATAAACGTTGTTAAAGCCAGAAAAATATTTTTGAGCTAAACTAGACTTATGAGTCTAGTCTGAATGTGAATTAGGTTTTTTTCGTATCAATCAATAGCTTAATTAAAGTAATAAGAATACATGAATAAACTCATATCACTTTATGTCTTTATGTATTTTCAAGCACGTGTTTTCGTGAACTCATTTATTCTGCTCAAACCCCATCTATTGTTTTATCATTGTTGTGCTATCAATTTCTTTAATAATTTTCCTAAAATTAGCTTTAAACACCTTTTTAACCCTTTAAAAACCTAATAGTATAAGTATAAGGTATAAGATGCAGTTTGCCGGAAATAGTAAAAACAGTCAGTAATGTTAATTGGAAAAATAAAAAGAATTGGTTTATGAGAAGATTTCCAGAATTTTCTACTTGCATAAAAAGTTCTAAGCAAAATTTTTGTTGCCTAAAATATGAGTAAGTCTAAAGTCAAAAAAACATGCTTGGCAGTGAATAGACAATGAAAAATAACGCAATGTCAAAGTTGATATTAAAAATTGTTTTATTGAGACAAACTTCAATACACTATACGGACTTTGACTAAAGCAGTAATGTAAATCTTACTTATGTAATCATTGTGCGTAAAATCACCTTAAACACTTAAAAGAGGCTAGTCCTAAATGAATCTAACGCAGTTAACATTAGGTTGAAAATCAAAAGTAATTTTCAACCATCTCTGCCCAAAAGAGTCATAAATTCCGCAGAAGTTTCTAGAAAATCTCCGAAAGAACTTTGTAGTAGTTCTCAATTAAAAATTGTTGTATACTTAATTGTTTTCCATTTCGGCAAGCTATACCTTATCCGTTGCCCGGCCCGTAAGTTGAAATAAAGCGGCGAATGTCTGTGCTTCCTTTTCTTTTTATTGTCTATATAGAAGGGGGGCATTTGTTTATTGTCTACTAAACGAATGCCCCCCTCCATGCCACACTTCGATTGAGCCCCGATATTGTGACACTGCGCATCCAATGCATTTGTTCAACTTATGCGCCGTGGTTTGTACCTTGTATTAAAATATCTAGATACGTTAATAGCGTACCGAAAACCGCAGTAATTTGTAATTCTCTATTCCCAGTATGGTAATAATTTTATAAAAGAAAAAAAATAATTTATCACTTTTACTTATACGCAACCGCTGCTGTTTTTTTCTGAACGTATAACGTATTCTTATACTTACTTAAAAAATATAATTTGTTTAAGATACGATATATTAATGCCCGCTAACTATCTCTCCCACTTCAGTTAAGGTTGGCTGGAAGAGATTTCTTTTAGAAATAAGTCCACCTTTGTGCTTCGTCTTTTTTACGTAAGGCTTTTTTCTGTTATTGTTTTGTGCAATAAAGAATATATATAATAACTTGAAAGCAAAGAGAAAGACAAGTCAATGGACGATACTATTATTTTACAAGAAGGTTTTTTATTCCAGTCATTGGCGTGACATTGCGTTATCGAGAATCTTTCACAACAAAAGATCTATTGTTAGATATCATTAGTCACGAATTTCTCCTACCATGACGTCAGTTGCGTACGAACCTACAAACATATTATCAAGTCTTTATACCGTAGTGGTAGGCACAGGCAGAGAAAATAAATAAAATAAAATATACTTTATTGTCTTTAAGATCAACATGATCATTTAGATTCGTCAAATATTTACACAAAATGGAAATTCCATATATTTTTTTAACAACAATGAAAGAAATATGAGCGGTACCATAATAAAGGAGTAAAGGCAAATGGGTTCTTTGTCAGAATTTGTCAGTTTATCTGTCTGTTGTGGTTTTCTCAAGATGTCAGTCTGTCGGTGACTCTTACAGGGGGATCTGTCAGTCAGCCTGTCGTGATTCTAAAGGAGGGATTGTTCGTTAGTCAAACAGTCTGTCGGTGACTCTAACGAGGCTTCCACTTGCTATGATCCTGTCACGCACTTTTAGCTTTATTCACGCTCATTACCCTTCCGTACACTTCAGTCGGTGTAGGGTACTATAGACGTCCTTTTTCTCCAAAATCTTCTGGATTTGGGCTTAGAAGGTCTTGCGCGATCCCTTCCGAAATTTCCATTTACTCGTCTATCCCAAAACGGTTTTGTTAATCTACTTCCATTAGTCCTTCTAACATGAACGACCCATCTAAGCATATATTACGTATCTATTGTACTGGTAAATAATAAATAAATAAATATTTTCTAACAATTACACCAATTATTTAGTTCCAAGATAAGTATCATTAAGAACTTGTGTTATGGATACTAAATAATGGATCAACATATATAAATACTTTTTTTTGTAAATAAATACTTAATATACATAGGAAAACACCCAGACCAGAACAAATATTCATGTTCATGCACACAAATATTTGCCCTGTGTGGGAATCGAACCCACGACCTTGGAGCGGAGAGCGGGTAGTCTCGCCACCACGCCATATCGGTCGCCAATGGTTAAATATTCCCACTGGTTGACGTCAGATGCAGGCCCTCTACAATCTGTCACATTGGATGTTTTAGGGGAAGGCTTCCCAAGGTGTGAGGGTGTCAAGGTGTGAGGGTATTAGGTCATACTCCACCACGCTGACCCAGTGCGGATTGGCGGAGGCAGGTGTATGGCGTCCTGCTGTTAGAACTTTTCAAGCCGTCCAATAGGCTTCTAACATGACTTAACGACTACCACATTTAGCGATAACTGGGACCAACGGCTTAACGTGCCTTCCGAAGCACGGAAGCGCTCGATATTAAATGCCACAAAAACGGTCACCCATCCAAGGACTGACCTCTGTAAACTCTGCTGTACTTCGGTGATCATGTCCGACCACCTAGCACCGCAAGGCTACGAGCGCTTCTTTGTCAAAAGGGCGATACATCAGCGTAATGCTGCTGCATCTGCTGATACAGCAGCGCTGGTGTTTCTGTAGCGCCCTTGTGAGGTACAGTGGCTCTAATTCATAAAAAGTAAAAAAATCAAAAACTTACTTGCACGTAAGGTTGGGTGGGGCTCCTAAGATGTTGGTAAGATACCTATACATCCATGGACCTCATGATAATGAAGATGATTAAATATTGGTCGATTTATTTTCCCGTGTTGATAGGGACAACATGCAAAGTAATATAAAAGCAAAGTGTTTTTTTATTGTAAAAGATATTGTGGGAAAAGCTGCGGATAGGACTTTTATGTGACAGTAAAATAAAGTTTAATGCCACAGACATAAAGTGCATATAGCCTTGTGAGCATTATTCTGTCACTGTCGACGCCAACATTCTGGGTTGATTTTTCATCGTTAGGTTTTTAATGATAGTGTGTGTGTACAGATGATAAAACACAGACTCACTGGTAATTTTATTTGGATATATGAAAACCTAAATCTTTTAAACAGTACATAATGCATCACGACGTGAATAATAGACTGAAAATATGCTCATTTCGTTGTAATTATCCCTTTGTCAAGCAAATGAAATATTAGTGATAACTTTGTGATTTATTTCATACTGAAGATGGGTATCTCATACTCTCGTTTCAGCGTTAGTCGTAAAGACATCGTTGTTCTAAGGCTCCTTATCTTCCAGGGCTGCGGGACTGTCCGAAAGGGTTACCGCGGCCTCTGGACGTAGCAGGCACAAGAAGGAACATGGATGGGTTTTAGTCAGTAAAAGTCTGACACACCCTCCCGCTCCACCCACAGCGGGAGAAGGTCACTAGATGATTTTCCATCCAAAAAAAAAAAAGGCTCTTTATCTTACCTGAAGATTCCGTGTGTAAGGGCGAGACACGTGTCGTGTTGAATTGTTTGTCGATTTTTCGGGAAATTAGAATTGTCACAAAGATATTTTAAATCTATCACTTGCGAAAAATATATCGTTTAAAGTTGTTTCTCGATTTCTTTGGAGATTTCGGTTGGGCAACAATTGTCACAAAGATTTTTTAAACTTAACTGCTGACAATAGATTTGCTCAAAGTAAAGCCTGAATCAATTATTTATAAGTGTGAATTCAATCGTTGATATGCCTCTGTCGAACAATTTATTAACAGTTAGATTCGTACAATTTCTCTCTTCTGAAGTAAATAGATGTATATACATAGACGGTAAGTAATAAGCCCATTAGAAATATTAATCTTGATAAAGTTCGCCCTGTTTACTTTTGATAATACAAAAATACTTGTGGAAAGATAATTTAGATTCAATAATTAGTCTTCAAGCAAATTTGGAATCGAGATTTTTAACCATAATACTATCAGTTAGGATCACATCCTGGTAAGAAGTCGATGCAGTCCAAAAAGACTCAAGAGACTCTACGGTATAGACTGTGCTTAGTCTTGAAAGAAGGGCATCTACTCATGACCGCAAAAAAAGAGTAGTAATGGTATATAATAGTAATAATCATATTTAGTACTGAATCTTAAAATAATAGAAGATAAGGGGCTATTCATAAATGACGTCACACGTAAATGACATAAAGGGGTGGGAGGTGGTTGACGAAGTGTGACAAGGGGATGGAAACAATCCAAAATCCAGAGGGCCTACTCTAATGCAACGTAAACGAAACTTCGTTCTACCTATCTCTTTCACTCACTAGGTATATCAGTATCGAGTGGAAAGGATTGGTATAACGAAGTTTCGTTTTCTTTGAATTAGAGTAGCCCTCCAGGTCCTATGAAAATTTTGGAACTGCTGTTTAGATGTAATTATTTCTTGCTGTACAATTGCAAAATATGTGACATTAGACAAAGGAGGAGTGAGTCCAACTTGTGTGACCAGCTGTGGCAAGGACGTCAAAGGAGGCTCAATAATTACGAAATTCGTGTGACGTAATTTATGGATTACCCCTAAGCGAAACAAAAATGGTTATAAAAGTACCCTATGTACAAATATTTAAAGTAAAATGCGACTTAACTACTGAATGAAGTGAGCGCTCTTATCGCGTTGATTTACAATTTATGACTTTGAATAATTTACCATACCTACCCATGGATTTTATAATGATGAATATGTTTTATCAGGTGCCCACAAATTTGTTTTCTGTTATTCCTCTATCAAATATATTCCTTTAAAAAAGTTATGTACATACATAGACGCCTGTTTCCCCGAAGTGGTAGGCAGAGGCATATTACTCGCTCATATTTCGCCAATTACATTGTTGGTCCCACGCAAATAAGTGGCGAGCCTATTGCCGATTACCGGTAACTTATATGTTCTCCAGAGCCTCGTCCGTTGATCGGCAGGTGCACCACTTGCAGGTAAGGTTGGCTTGAGGCAGGAGATGTTGGTAGGACCCTATACACCCTATATCTAAAAAAGTTTTCTTTGGTTATAGGCTGTACAAAATTATTTGATAAATCATTACTGCGTTATTTCTTAGTAAATTGTGATAAAAAAGAGTTATCTTTATTACTTTTCCAGCATTCATTGCTTCTATGTCTTAATCAAATATCGGAAAAACCGAACCAAAAATATCGTCTTTATTATATCTTACAATTAAATCTAACACAAAAATAAGAATTCCAACCGTTCAAGACAGGGGTATTCATAGACAATTGAAATTTCATTGTTTCTTGTCTTCCAGATATTCACGTTCCAGATTAAAAGAAAACATTCCTTGAAGTGTTTATCTCTTTTATATGTTCCATCTCTTTCGTTAACTATGTCTCAGCTTGTTTATTTTTGCACTTTCTTGACTTTGTCTTTAAAGTGCACCTGAAAAGAATTCTACCACTCTTATGCCCTACCCGGGGATACTGCCCTATGGGAGTGGGATCTCGTCTTGCTTTGTAGAGCACTAGAGCTTATCTCTATATTCTAGTCTATACTCATCTTTGGATTTTTTTACCTGGTTTTACAGTGACGTTTTCGGCAGCGTGGTTCGTAGCGCATCGCGGGTTTGGGTCTCTTGAATCGTTACATAGTTTAACGCATGATCGTTTTATGTTTACTTACTATGGGCTGTGCTTACCACCCGCGCGGACGGAATACGTCGCTGTAAGAGTTAGGCTGAACGAAACATTTTCTGAGCTGTAAGTCTTGGTACGAGCCCAGAATAGCTCCACCCTCTCTCAAATAACGGGGAGTCGTAAGAGCCGACAAATAGAAATAATATCGGATGATGAGTTAAATTCAGTTAATTTTTTTTATTTCTTAAACTATTGCATAGTACTTGAAAACGTCAAAATTATAAAAAAATTAAAAAAAACAATTAAAATATAATTAAACTAAAATCACGAAGCTTAGATTCACTTGCAACCAAACAATTAAAAAAAACAAAAAATATTTAAGTGTAAGTGAATCTAAGTTTCAGTTTAGAGCCACCGCTCTGTAAGAAGAACTAGCAAAAAACTCACAGGCTATGCTCTTTTATATTATCAATTGGTTAGTTACAATATTCATTTGTCTGTGAAGCTATACAATGCAATTTGTGATGCAAATGCATAATGCTGAATCGGCGATCACGGCGACCTGCCCAGGGTGGTGATTATGAGAATATTCCCCTAATATAATGACCTATTGGGGAGGCCAACGGTCAGAAGTGATCTTTACATGGCTGATATGATAGTAGTAAGAAATCTGTCGCCGAAGTTATTTTCAACTGAAAACTGTTTATAAATACAATTCATTTTGCGTCGTGTCGTCGTGTGGTTGCAAACAGGACGTTAGTATGGAAAATTCCACGACTTGCAGCTCAGAAAATTACACTAGTTCGGCCCCAGTATTTTTCATTATTAATTTTTTTTTCTTCAATAAACATTTTGAGCATTTGACATTCTGTTACTAACGGCCGCCGTAGACGTTTAAGCAATTTGGTCAAACATGCTATTTTAAACAGTTTGATTAAATTGGTATGATAGTCTGTGGTCAAATTTAAATAAATTTATTAAAATGTCTTGAAGAAATAAGAGGTATATGGCTAATCCCTTGGCAGCCTTGCAATGTCTTCTGACTGTTAATTTCAGTTTTGTAAAACTGTAACTTGTGCAGTTAATAAACATATCTGGCTATGCGTAAGCCTTCTTACATTATTAGAAATTTGATAATTGGTAATGATATGGTCCATTGATTTATATTAAATAAAACCGGCCCGTTGAAATGCAAAATTGTCACTGATTTATTTTGTAATTAATTTTTTTTTGCACAATGAGATTTCTTAATTTTATTTTGTTTGATCAATTTACTTGAGCGATTATGGCGGCCATTAACGGATATGTGGTGTGGTGTGGTGGATATATTTGTGCCATTGCTGCAGTGCCACTGGTGGTGCGGACAGCAGACCTGCTTCCACTGGGGGTACTCCAACTGAGGAGCAGCCGGCTGGGGTTGGGAACGGTAAGTGTTACTTGTTGAGCTATAGTTAGTAGATGATTGTATAGTTAGTAGATCAGCGTGATGGCTTACAAAAGCGGGCATCATTTCTACATACATATATACATTATGTCACGCCTCTTTCCCGTTGGGGTAGGCAGAGATCACATACGATCTTGGCACAAACTTTTAGCTTCACTCACACTCATTAACCTCCTCATACACGCCCGTCGGTTAAGGGTACTTTAGACCTGCCCTTTCTCTAAAATATTTTGAATTTGGCCATTGAAGGTCTTACGTGGTCTTGCCCTTCTAACACTTTCAATCACTTGTCAATCATAAATCACTTTCGTTAGTCTACTTTCATTCATCCTCTCAACATGACCAAACCATCTAAGCATACCTTTCTCAATTCTTGTCACTATATCTTCTTTTACACCAGCTTCAGCCCTTATCACTTCATTCATCCTCATTTCTAGTTGTATAAATATGTAGTAAATTATGCCTTCTTTGTACTTCGTTATTGTATTATATTTGGTCTGTAAAACGTACTACTTGTATTGAATAATCATTTTAGCTTTATTATTTATTTATTACAAATTTAAGAACAATACAAGTTAAGAAAATATTTATAAAGAGTGCTTTAAACTTTTTCTGCAGAACAAAATTCTTTTTCTTTCTTTCTTTCAAACTGTTAATGTGCTGTTAGTCTGTTTGTTGGATGACTTTTCAAAGCTAATTTAGCTTCCCTTTATATATTAGCCTTATTAAACCGCGGTGATTGGTGATCTGAAAGGATCACCGATGTAAAGCAGAGTTTACAGAGGTCAGGCCTTGAACGGGTGACCGTTGGCGTGGCATTTGATATCGAGCGCTTCCGTGCTTCGGAAGGCACGTTAAGCCGTTGGTCCCGGTTATCACTAAATGTGGTAGTCATTAAGCCATTCTGGATGCCTAATTGGGCGGCTTGAAAAATTCTAACAGCAGGACGCCATACACCTGCCTCCGCCAATCTGCACTGGGTATGTGAGAGGAGGCTCGTGCTCAGTAGTGGGACGTTAATGGGCTGAGATGAAAAAGTTTTACTATTATTAGCTTCTGTAGTTAGCATATGTTTATGGTTTTTTAGTTGGATTATTAGCTATGATAGTATAAAAAAGAAGTGAAAGATTAGGGAGAGGTCTGTATTCAGCAGCAGACATTCTTGGATGGATAACGATAACATTTTAATTTTGCTTATTATTTGCTATTCTCAAGCTATTGCTATGATATGACTTCGTTCTTTTTAGGGCCTGTTTCGTAATGTCCAAATTTTGTCTCCAAAGTAAAGATACGTTGCAGCTTAAGCCAGCTGCATTCATATCTTCCTAAAGTGTTCTGTTGCACTTAGGAAGTATTTTTTCCACATTCTTCTGAACACTATCAGAAAAGTTATTATCCTCCAAATAGAAGATACTTGACTGTTCAAATGAGTTTTGTAGAGAATATCTGTCGAGTAAAAGCTCAACATTATATTAGCGTTATCCCGGTGCCCTAAACTTAAGCTTAGGGCTCAGGGTCTGCTCACTGGTGTAAACAAATTTGACTGAATTTTCAGTAATTACACGGAACAACTGCCACCTGACCTTCGCAACCCAGGGGCAAATATTCTGATGGAATATATGCCCCGAATTGGCCGGGAAACAGTGCGTAAACAGCATTTTTTAACCGACCCAAAAAAGAAGAAAAAACGAGGCAGACATTCTATGGTTAAACCAGTTGTTAAACGGCATTGACCTTCTTATAAAGATTGTCATAGATGTTCATGACAGCCGGGACCAACGGCTCAACGTGCTTTCCGAGGCACGGAGCAAGCGATAATTACGCACATTATTTCGGAAAGTCACAGGCGACCAAGGTTTGATTCCGAGGGCCCTCCGTTTATTGGTCTATTGGTCTCACCACTATGCTATTGCTGCTATAGCAATCAATCAAATAATTTATTTGCTATTAAACATACACAATATACTTACTACAAATGGTCTATATAAAGTCAAGTAAACGCAAATGGAAACTTATTTGGACATTATGGAAAAGGCCCTTGTGTTTTTTTATTAGTTTTGCTTGTGTTATTATTTGTTTCTTTGATTTCCAGTTTCAGGCCAGAAAAGTAAAAAGTTGTTCACTGTTGACGCCATTGAAGTGCCAGATATGCAAGAGTGTTAGTATTATTGTTTTTAGTTTGTTTTTTTATTTATTTCTATTTTTTTAGCTCGCATTTTATGCAAAAGTAGTCTTTAGCGGTTTCTTAGAGCGGCAATAGCCCAGTGGCGAGACCCCTTGCCTTTTAATTCTGAGTGTCTCGGGTTCAAACCCTGGTGGCGCACCAATGACTTTTCGAAGTTATGTGCGTAATTATAGCTTGCTCCGTGCCTCGGAAAGCACGTTAAGCCGTTGGTCCCGGCTGTCATGAACATCTATGGCAGTCGTTATTAGTAAGTCAGTGCCTTCTAACAGACTGACAGCTGGTTTAACCATAAAATGATGTTTCCCTTTGGGTTGCGGAGGTCAGACGGAAGTCGCTCAAAGTAATAACTGAAATTCAGTCAAATCTGGTTGAACCAGTGAGCAGACCCCTTGCCCTAAGCCGCCGTTGCCGGGACAATGCTAGGATATGATCAGGAGTCTTAAGCTGTTTCTCCAGCGTAGGTGGAACTAAATATAGAAAGTACTTGGCTTAAGTTTGTTTGGTATCTGTCAAGTAAACGCGCATTAACACCGTAGCATTATCCCGGTTGCCCTGGACTTAAGCTGAGGGACCAGAGTCTGCTCACTGGTCTAACCAGATTATAATATTGACTGACTTCTTAATAACGACAGCCATAGATGTTCATGAAAGCCGATGTCAGCAGCTTAACATGCTTTTCAAGATACGGATAAATTGAATCTAAATGGCATCTAAATGGCATCTAAATGGCATCTAAATGGCATCTAAATGGCATCTAAATGGCATTTAAATGGCATCTAAATGGCATCTAAATGGCATCTAAATTGAATCTAAATGGCATCTAAATTGCATCTAAATGGCATCTAAATGGTATTTAAATGGCATCTAAATGGCATCTAAATGGCATCTAAAGGGCACCGAATTGGCAATTACAGAAAAAGAAAGGTTTTAACCCGAGATCCTTTGTATTTGAAGTCTGTGAGTGTCGCTACTGGGCTAACGCTTTTGAGGTTAATGATGCTGATGTTCGTAAAACCAGGCCCTAGTTTAAATCCTGTCCTTGTGAACCCTCAGTGACGACGAAAGCCGTCGCCGGAGCCAAGTCCCTGGGCAGCTTCCTGTACTCGGCCGTGAACAAAGCAGGTGCGAAGGTCAGCGAGGCCAGCGCCAAGATCAAGAAGACCGTCGAGGAAAACGTGAGTAGATACCTAGCTTTATTACCTAAGAAAAGTTATTACCTAACCAGGGGTGTATTAAGGAAGACTGGATTAGTCGGTTTATAATAATAATAATCATTTATTTCAGAATAAATTCCAAATTAAATTTGTTAGTAGGTACATTGGCAAGCTTATAACCTATTGTTAGTAATACATTACAATTATATTATTTTCACTTTTGGTACATTTCACTTTTAAAACCATTTTTATAAACTAATCACGTTACAAATGAACTTTTAGGGAACTTGAAGGGATATTTTAACTTAATTTAAGAACCTAGAACAATATTTAAGTGTTCATGAAAACTAGAAAAACCGGTTAATATTTAAATCATTACCTTAATTTTAGAACCTTAGAAAAGATTTTGAAGCGACACTGAAAATTAGACAAACTGGTTTATTGTCGAAACCGGTTTTATAAACTACGGTTGTACGAACATTAAGGTTTCGGTTATAGATATTGTAACCGAGTTATTTGCAATATTTTAAGAACTCGGATATAATACATGAATATTTCAGTGTCATAAAGAGGCGGATAGCCCTTCACCAACATTGACACTAGGTATGATAAAACTTACATTTGCATACCTCAAAATGGTAAATGTGTTGAGAATTGGTCGAAATTGTAATACCATATGTACGGGCAAACCCACAGGGTAAGCCACTGTACATACTTTTGCTTAGGGGTCATCCATAAATTACGTCACACAAATTCCGTAATTTTTTGACCCCCCCTCCGTCCTTGTCACAGCTGGTCACACTTGTGAGACTCCCTCCTCCTTAGTGTGATGTCACATCTTTGCAATTGTACCGCGACAAATAATTACATCAATACAGCAGTTCCAAAATTTTCATAGGAACTGGATTTTGAAATGTAACGTCACGATATTTAGGATCCCTCCCATCCCCTTGTCACACCATGTCACACTTCGTCAACCCCCTCCCACCCCCTTAACGTGTGACGTAATTTATGTATAGCCCCTTACGCAGCGACCTATATTTAGGCGCACGCGCACACTTACTTACTTTATACCTTATACCAGAGTTTCCCAAACTATGGGTCGTGACCCACTATAGTCCTTTTCACCGTGGATGATTTCTGTGACACTTCATCGTGTTCCAAACTACGCGTTTTTTGTTTGAAAAACAAAAATAACTTTACTGTATAATATTTTTATTTTACGGTGACGTTATTACGAAAAATATAAAAATTAAATTCCTTAAACTTATGAAACAGAAACAGTCTCGCTTAGTTTAATTTAATGAAATATAAAATAAAAAGGCACATAAATAAAATACCTATGCAATTCTTGGCCGTGGAACAGAACGTAGAAAGAACATAGGGCTGAGAAATCACATAATCAGCGGTCATCTTGTGATCGCTCGACAATCGCTCGAAAATGCAGAGATTATATTAGGGGACTGGGAGCGGTAGGTCAGAATAGACAGGTGGAAAGACGAACTTATAATTATTTTCGACGATAGCGACTCTTCAAGAGATTCTGACAGTGATTTTTCAGAAAGTCACCAAAGAATTAAGTTTTTTAAAAATCTGTTGTATTTTACCTTAACAAAACTACAAAATATACCGTTTATGTATTTATGCACAATTAACTTTCAATATACATATTACTTATACACCAACAATATTTAAGTTTTGGTTTATTTATCGATCGATTTTATTTCCTTATAAATTATTATCGATTATCGGAAATATTAGATACGATTTCATTAACGGACAACTCTACAAGTGTCAAAAATCGATCTGTCATAGAACTCATCTTAGGTGAAAAGGACTATAGTGGGTGATAAGATAAGGCTTATACAATTTAGTACGTCAATAACTGTCCTAACAGTCACTACTCAAGAGACTTGCCAACTAACTTAACTACTTGTAATTTGCGTTTATTACACTTTTATAAACTTCGTTGATCTTTCTCTTTGACTATTACTTCAACTATCTACTCTACAACTATCGTTCTGTACGGTATTACGAGCAAGTGATGGATTAAAAATATCTTTGTAACAATTCCCGCGCCACTTTAATTTCCCGAAAAATCGAGAAACTATTCGACACGACACGTGTTTCGCCCTTACACAGGGCATCTTCAGGTAAGATAGGAGCCTCAGAACAACGATGTCTTCACGACCAACGCTGAAACGAGAGTGTTACGAGGTCAACTAAGCTGCACACCGTACACCATATTTGGTTACACATGTTTGGGCAAATATATTATTTTGTATTTGTATTTCATCTCTTAGTATAACAACTACACTAACTACTCGTAGTCAAAAATGAGAATAAATTATATCGACGGTTAAGAATCAATAAAGTCTATCTCAAAAAAGTCAACTTTACAGTAGATAAAAAAAACATTTCTTCGCTTTAGTAAATAAGTTTACAGAAATGTTTAAATCGATAAAAAAGTAAATAAATGCTAGAAATACTGTACGGTGGTCCGCTTGCGGTTGTAAGCCGCCGCTCGCCACTCGTACAGTAAGAGGAAGGAGGGATTAGATGCTGTACCAGGGGGTACCCTGGCCACCAGCGGAGAGGAAGGAGTGCTGTACCAGGGGGTACCCTGGCCAGCAGCGGAGAGGAAGGAGTGCTGTACCAGGGGGTAGCCCTGACCACCAGCGGAGGGGAAAGGACTGCTGTACCAGGGGGTAGCCCTGATCACCAGCAGGAAGGAAAGGGAATGCTGTACCAGGGGGTGCCCTGGCCACCAGCAGGAAGGGAAGCAACTGTACCGGGGTGTAGCCCCGGCCGACAGTAGGAGGTGTAGAGAGAGGAATGAGACCCAACACGGACGGTTGAAATCTGATTTATTGCTTATAATTGTATGGTTTATATATTAATTACATGTTGTGTACACATATAAAGATATAAAGATGTGCAACGTCTGTGTAAAGTGCCGACGCTGCACGTGGATGTCGACTCGCCGCTGACCACGCTGACGCCAAGTCCAATGTGCAGGATATAGACTTGTACAAATACTGTTAATATTGAGATGACTGTTTGCACAAAATATGCCAAATTGAACTTTATATGTATCAATTTAAAAAAGTAAAAACAGCCACAATTGAGATAGACACTATTGATTCTTAACCGTCGATATATAAGAATGAATCATAACTAGAATAACAACTAATAACTACTCGTAGTCAAAAATGAGCAAATATTTATGAATTATTTAATTAACAAATAGATTTAACTAACAAGTAATTAAACAGCGTCCTTCCTCCTCTGTCCTACACTATGCTGTGCCCGACAGGGTCCACAATTGATACTTTTGTACCTAAACTACCATCCAGTAACACATTGTTGAAACGCAATAAAGTATTGAGACTTGAATATTAGAATTTGAGCTTACTGATTGGCTTCTTATCTTAGAATGTTGGTACGGAATATAAATTAGAGAGAACTTGATCTGAGGGCCTACTCTAATTCAACGAAAACGAATTTTGTTATACCTATCTCTTTCACTCTCTAGGTGTATCATTAACGAGTGATAGGGATGGGTATAACGAAGTTTCGTGTTCATTAAATTTGAGTAGGACCTCTGATCAGATATTAAATTTATACTTTGAGTATCGCTTTAGAATAATTATGAGTCCATAGTAATATTTTAAATGAGAAACTCTGTCTGTTACAGTTTTTACAATTGTATTGAGGTAGACGAAGTTTGATATTGAGATATTGTGAGACCCTAGGTGTATACGGATCCTACCAAGACCTAAGAAGCCCATGCCAACCTCACCTGCAATTGGTGCACCTGCCGATCAACGGACGAGGCTCTGGCGAACATCACAGTACCCGGTAAGAGGCTCGCTACCTATTCATCATCATCATCTCAGCCCATTAACGTCCCACTACTGAGCACGAGCCTCCTCTCACATACCAAGGTGTGAGGGTATTGAGTTTTATTCCACCACGCGGACCCAGTGCGGATTGGCAGAGGCAGGTGTATGGCGCCCTGCTGTTTGAATTTTTTAAGCTGCCCATTAGGCCTCTAACATGGCTTAATGACTACCACATTTAGTGATAACCGGGACCAACGGCTTAACGTGCCTTCCGAAGCACGGAAGCGCTCGATATCAAATGCCACACAAAGGGTCACCTATCCAAGGACTGACCTCTGTAAACTCTGCTGTACTTCGGTGATCGTGAATTCGAAATGCTGAACGCAGCAGTAGAGGTTTGTGAATATTGAACGGGCTGCGAGCTATTTTCCCGAGTTGCAGAAAATATTAATGATATGTAATGAAACGGTGAATATAAATGAAAACAGCTGAATCATATTGGATGTCTGAAGGATAGTTGCGGATGTAAAAAAATGTTACATTCGCGTTTGTGGGTGCGGTTTGTTAGAGATTGACTTCCGTGGATGCGGATTTTTTAATGATATTAAAATTTTAATTCATCATCAGCCTTAGGGACTATCCATAAATTACGTCACACATTAAGGGGGAGGGAGGGGGTTGACGAAGTGTGACATGGTGTGACAAGGGGATGGGAGGGATCCTAAATTTAATGACGCGACATTTCAAAATCCAGCTCCTATAAACATTTTGGAACTGCTGTTTTAATGTAATCATTTCTTGCTGTACAATTGCAAAATATGTCACATCACACTAAGAAGGAGGGAGACTCACAAGTGTGACAAGGACTGAGAGACGTGGGGGGTCAGAAGTTCACGAAATTCGTGTGACGTAATTTATGGACGATCTTTTATAAAGTCCACTGCTCAACATTGGCCTCTCCAATAGATTAAATTCTATTGGGATGTGGATTGTATTTGCCATAAGTTAATATTTTTGCTGAGACAGTGAACACACTAAATACGTGCTATTTGTTCATATTTTACAATTCCATAAAAATATTAAAGCCGTAACCGAAACGAACGAAATCAAAAATGATTTCTAATGCGTTTCCGTAGTTTTGTTAGCGTCGCAACGCTGCATCCATTGATCAAGTCTATGGCAACCGAAATAATGCTAGGATCATTATTGTAAAGGTATTATTGCATGTTGCAGAAAATATAAGATTATGTCCAACAAAACCATACATATAGTTTGTTTGTTGGGTCACAATAAGTATAAAAATAATCTATTAACAATAGTAAATATTATTTTGATACCGTAGCCAGATGCATTATTATTTCTACTTATTTATCAAGCAAGTTATGGATTAAAAATATCTTTGTAACAGTTCCCGCGCGATTACAATAGATTTTCGCAAAGTAACGCCTGAATCAATAAATTATATATTAATTTGTTTTATCCAACCTTATATGTATATAACATAATTTATTACTTAAAATTATAGACATTAAAAATAAATAATTACATTAATACAGCCCTTTTGAGCTTACTCAGATTATTCCTATATCCGTGCTGCCAGATCCGAAATTTTCGTACCTAAAACATCCCTGATAGAAGTTTACAAAATGGCGCTCGCGTTCAGCACTGGCGACGATTTCCCGAGCTTGGGCGGATTATTCGCAGCGTGTTATATCGTTAATCCTGGATAAAAGCTCTATAAATATCAATTTCTCCGTCTACCCTCCGCCCGCCCGCCGCCCTCTCTGTAAGTATCTGTGTTTTGGCGGGAATTCGTTTTAAATCATTAATATTTACAAGTTCATTCGCGTTGATTGTGAGTTAACACTTTTTAAGGTTTCAATATCTTCATACTGTGTGTATTGTTGTATTTCATTGATAATTTAAAAGAGCATAGCCTGTGAGTTTCTTGTCAGTTCTTCTCACAGAGCGGGGGCTCGGAACTGGCACTTAGATTCACTTACACCCAATTTTTATTTATTTGCATGTAGTTTTTTTTAAAATTTATATTATGTTTTGACGTTTTTAAGGTCTATGTAATAGTTAGTGAAATAAAAAACTTTTTACTTCACCTTTACTTTAAAACAAGATGGTGTCTTAGGGAAATTAAATATTTATATAATTACTTGTAAAGTCCACCGCTAAACATTAACCTTCCCAATGGACCACATTCTATTCAGGGTTTCTGGCCATAATTACCACACTGGCAGGCGGGTTGGTGATCGCAGTTCAAGCCAGATCGCAGGATGACGCTGCTGCCCATCATCCGGTAGGATTTCTCATCGTCGACTCTTACGACTCCCCGTGAGATGAGAGGGGTGGCACTATTATAGGCCGGTATCATTCGGCACTCAGAACTCATGAAAGCTTTAATTACAAATTAGAAACGGTGTACCCTTATCAATAACTTTGAATTCTCCTTTAGGCTTCTTTTGACATATGGCCTTTGTTGGCAACACCGTCCCAAACGACGGAAGTTGAGTCTTTGTTCGCTCAACTTGTGTCGTTATTACTTCAACCTTACTTCGGTGATGTTTGTCAAAGTATAATCGACCTCATTATTTGTCATTGTGTCTTAAACTTTCAATTTCAGTAAAGTCACGTTATGCTTGGTTTAAAAAGGGCGGGTCAAAAGTACCCTAAAGAGGATACCTAGTGTATGACAATGTTAATGTGAGTGAAGCTAAAAAAAAAAATCAAATACTTTTTATTTCATAAACTATTACATAGTACTTGAAAACGTCAAAATTATAAAAAAGAACAAAAACAAATAAAATATAATTATACTAAAATCACGAAGCTTAGATTCACTTGCGACCAAACAATTTAAAAAAACAAAAAATATTTAAGTGTGTGCTAGGATCGTAGTAGTGGAGTGTTGTGATCTCTGCCTACCCAGTATATAATAAATATGAATGTGAGCGGGTAGACGGAAAGAGGACGCCCGGAAAAGATTTATATGGAGTGTTTGAATAATTATATGATCGACTAAGGCGGGGAAGAGCCGATGACGAAATATGGAAGTCGAAAGAGACATGCTGCGCCAAACCCAGATAACCCAGATTTTGCAAGGCAGGAAGATAATTAGTCCCGTTTTACATGAAATGTGAATACTACAAAATAGAGAAAGAGCTTAAGTCAATGTCAAAATCATTTATTGAAGTTTGGCTCAACAGAGCTCTTATGAAAGTCAAAACTTAAAAACTATCGCGCCCATTCACTGCGGGCGGGAGCTTTATCGTAAAAGAACGAGCAAGAAAGTCGTCAAGGTTAGTTTTTTCTCCCGCCAGTTACAAGAAAATGTACTTAATAGTAAATAAAATTACAAGTCTACATAGACCTGTGTTCTGCTGTCACAAGATTAAAAATAAAAGAAGAAAACAACTCTTTTTTAGTTACACGAGCATAATTACGAATAAACATAGTAGACATGAGCAGACATAAATAAGTTGAAAGCTATAATGTTATTACTAAAAATCACGTAATCTGTTGGTCTCTATAGGTAGATAGTCATAGTCAAAATCGTTTATTCTAGTTAGACTCAATTAAGCTCTTATAAATGTCGATTTAAAATTTTCTAGACAAATTTTACAATATGCGTGTCTAAGGAACACGATAAAATGTATATAATCTGGGTAAAACCTAGGACAGAAGCTAGATTACTTTTAATTTGTAAATAAGAAGGTACCTGCAGGTCACGCGAACGAAGTCACGAGAGCTGGCTAGTAAAAGCTAAACCCCTGCTAGTGCACAGTTTCGGCGTCATTAGGGGCCCATTCCGACCCCTCGCCGCGTTAACTTTTATTACGCCACCACCTCATTCAACTTTGCTTACGTGACCGCCCGCCAGAATTACTGTTGCTTTGTTACATTACACACAAAAAGGGTAATAAAACCCAGTTTCCGAAATTTACTGAATGGAACTCATTTTCTTTTTGTCTCTTGTTGTAACGCTTGGAGATTTTCTAGGTTTTTTGGAAACGATTACACACAATGACTTTGTGTGGGATTTTTGATAGTAGCGCTTGAAACGCTCGTTAGACTAGATTGTTTTGACATCGCTGAGAATGAAAGTGACCGATCGATTTTTGGATGGAGACGAAAATGTGTCGGTCCCATTGACGATATTCTTCTTATTCTTCAATCATATTTTATTATGTCAACATTAAGATAAAAAAATCGATTGTATAACATTATTGGACTTTTCTACCCTAAATACAGTATACTTTTTTGTGTCATTTTATAGATTTGTCAAATTGTTTTACTACTAAGTACATTTTCTTGTAACTGGCGGGAGAAAAAACTAACCTTGACGATTTTCTTGCCCGTTCTTTTACGATCAAGCTCCCGCCCGCAGTGAATGGGCGCGCTAGTTTTAAGTTTTGACGTTCATAAGAGCTCTTTTGAGCCAAACTTGAATTAATGAATATGAATTTGAATTTGAATATGTAACTCATTTCACCAAGATTTTGAAATCATTATGTGCTCTCTTTCGTTCTCAGCGTGCGATATAACTGTAGAATATCAAATGATTCACCATTTTGTGGTACCTATTTGACAATCAGCGCTTCCGTGCTCAGAAAGGCAGGCTAAGGCTTCCGGGTATTGCCTCTTAAACAACTCAATCCGTTTTATTTTCTGTCTGCGAAAATATGACTACATATCTTCTTATCGTTCTCAGCTTAAATGGCTGACTATTACTCAACGTCGACAGACTAGGATTCTCACTACCCTGTTTTCTATTTTAAATGAGCCTAATTATCCTGAGTATTTGCGATCCCAATTCAGATTCCTAAGCTCTACTCACTCTCGCCAGCTTCGTTCCTCTGAAAACCTTCTGCTTGCTACACCTCAACACAGTACAGGGTTCATGTCAAACTCCTTTGGCTTTAAGGCCATCCAACTTTGGAACTCTCTTCCTTCAAATATCAGATTGGCTAAAAGCAAAACAGCTTTTAAAAACTTAACTTTCAATTACTTCTTGAAAGAATGAACATCGATGAAATTTCCCCCCTTATCATCCATTTATAAATATGTATGTTTTTGTGTTTATATATGTGTATGTATTTTATGTAGATCAGCGTACTATAAATATTATCTCTTACTCGCACCGCCTTTAATGTCTCTGCTAACCCCAAGGTTGACTGGTAGAGAATGCCTAATGGCATTAAGTTCGCCTTTTGTACATTGTATTTTTATGTGTGTGCAGTAAAGATTAAATAAATAAATATGTGGTGGTGGTCGTTAATTAAAGTTAGAGGTTCCGTGTGCGCAATCAGAAAAAAAATTGAGTATGACAATCCGCGTTTCGTTTCTGCGTGATTTTTGAGAGAAGAAGCTCGTGCTCACCAGTAGTTGGAGAGACGTCGTTGAGGTGATGATTAGACGTTTCATATCATATCATTTATTGCATATCACATTACAAAAACGAGGTGGTACAGAAACTACGCTATACATGTGACGTTTGTTCCTGAACGGCGAGAAATATGGAAACCAAAACAAAAAACTTTTTTGTTTTGTATAAATATGTAGAAAAAACCAATCCATATTCGGTCCGCGTGATCAATTTCACCTTGGTTATTGATAGGAAGCTCATAAGTTGAAGAAACGTTCATAGGTTGAGATGACACTGATGATACAGAAAATTTACTACAATAATGTGTTATCAGAATCTACGATTATATTTATTATCTATTTATGTTCAAGCTCACAAATATTTGTTCTGTATCTGTACGATGTATCGATCGTGTATATGTGTATCACACTCAATGACAGATGTATGAAAGCTCCATATTTATCAAAGGCTATTAAGCGGCCCTCTTTATGGCGGGCTATTCATTCAGAGTGGTCTACTCCATCTCCTGTACGTTGTTTATAATCCTACTATTATAAAACAACCCTTTTTTTCGAAAGGAAAATCATGTAATGACGTTCTCCCGCTGTGGGTGGAGCGCCCGTCAGACTTCTACTGACTAAAAACCATCCATGTTCCTTCTTGAGCCTGCTACGTCCCGAGGCCACGGTAACCGTTTCGAACAGTTATACAACAACCCTGGAGAGATATTGTCGCTATTAATTAACACAATTCTTTGTTTCTACTTATTTCTTGCCTTTTCCACAAAATTGAGCGCTATTACTTTTCAGGACTGCATCGACTGCTTAGCCGTTAGTCAGGAAGTGATTATTATGACGTGAATTAAATGCCGTTTACGCACTGTCTCCCGGCCAATGGGGCCGGGAGGGGAGTGTGGGGCTCGCTGCGGCAGACGCGACCACCGCAGTCTTGCCCACGCCGGGCACTCCACCAACGTGTGTTGCGCAGTGTCGACTGCGCAGTCACAGTGGTGACCGAGTTCTGCTTGCAGTATGCAGTCGATGCTGTCCAAAAGCGCGCTCCATATCGTGGAACAATCACGATAACAAGCGCCCCCACTTATGACGGCCTGCAGTTGTATTAAAGCCACATATTTATCAAAAGGCGTTAAGTGGCCGTTCCCCTTAATGGCGGGCTATTCAACCGAAGTAGTCCACTCCATCTGTGTTGTTTCCACTAAATCCTTGGAGAGATATAACCGCCATTATTCCTTTCCACCGATGTTATTCTTTTCAGTTTATTTGGCGGGTCCGTGGTTTTTATTTTGAAGGGATTTAGTTTTTAGTATATGTAGGATTTGTGTGTCTTTGTACGATTTTGTCTTTGTTAGCTCAGGTCATTGGGCTTCCCCCCCGACTGGTCTCCATCTTGACGTGGTGGGAGGCTGAGTACCTCCCGGTAGGGCGCAGAGGGCGCTAGAGAAAAGGTAACACCCAGAGATTGGGACTCTGGGTGCCCTTAGTACTGACTACTGGGGGGGAAACTTAGAGGGACCTGTGGAGGGCGCAGCGGGCGGGCCAGGAGGGCCCGTCAAGCAGCGCCAAGAGGGTCTTAGGCAGCGGGGGCAGGGGGCCCCTGCTGTATAACCATCGACCATCCGAGAAGTCGGCCACACACGCTATGGTCGCACAAGGACGTAGGAGGGGCGCGTCCACTGCGTGTCTCTGAAGAGGTCCTCCCGGTTTTGGTCCGGGGGACGTTGGCCGCGGGTGGGGTGTCGGAGCTGCAACCCAGGTACTGGCCCCCCGGCCACTTTCTCAACAAGCGGCGGGCGTCGTCGAAATATTTTTAGTGGGTATTACTGCTGGCGGTCGTGTCTGCCGGTGGTGAGTCCCACTCACCTCTCTCGGTCCCCCTTTGGCCGGGAGACAGTGCGTAAATGCATTTTGTTACCGACGTAAATAAAAAAAAAAGGTCTTTTTTGTTTAACGAAAAACTCACGCTCCTGCTACTGCTTGTCGTTTAGACGTCTTGTGTTCTGAAGTCGTCTAAATAATGTGTAGGGCGAAACTCGTTTTGTGTTGTTTTTCTATACATATCACGCCTATTTCCCCGAAGAGGTAGGCAGAGGCATATTATAAGCCCATATTTTGCCAATGATATTGACGCTCCCATTCAATAGGTGGCAATAGGTGCCGCTTATCGGGAACTTTTATGTTCGCCAGAACCTCGTCCGTTGTTCGGCAGGTGCACCACTTGCAGGTAGGGTTACCAACTGTTAAAAGGACCAACCCGGGAGACTCTTCATCTATGTTGATTTAGGAGCGAAGTGGGGGGAGGGGGGTATGAACAAACGGTGAGACGAAGAGGTTTGTACACGCAGCGGCACGTGGTGTTTTGTGTGTGTGATTGCAATGCATGCAAAGAGAGCAAATAGTGAAGTGCGAGCGAAGGATGCGTATAATTTTTAGAAAAACCGGAGAATATGTGGTACCACGGGAGGTCGGGAGATTAAACATTATTACCGGAGTCTCCCGGGCAATCCGGGAGGGTTGGGAAGCCTACTTGCAGGTGAGATAGATAGATAGATATACTCTTTATTGACCAAAGTAACTTAAAAACTACAGATTACAATGAATATTGAAACACAATGAAAAAGCCAATCTAGGCGGTCTTATCGCTAAAAGCGATCTCTTCCAGACAACCCGACGCAAAGGAGAGAACAGGAAAGCAGTAGGCAGAGCACTAAAACTTTAAAAAAATAAACACTAAAACTATTTGTTAAAACTGAGTTTGGCTACACCTCGGTTAATTTTAATCTTTACTTTTGCTTGAGAACATAACTTTCGTCTTGAAAAGCAACGAGACGGAAATTATTCTACAGTTAAATGCCAAAGTGTACGAAGAAATACAGACTTTCCTAAATATATAACATTTAATGAGATCTGCGTATACTTCAGTATCCCATTGACTTCTCCAATAAACGAAATAGTTTTCTAAATGGTATCTAACTGTAAATGAATACAATTGAATAGAAATAAAGGGAACCCAACGTTTATCGTGAAACGAGAACGGTGTGGGAGTTGGGGGTCTGAGATAAAAATGTTTGTTTGTATTTTTATGGGCGAATTTCTGAGGCGTTGTGTGGCTTCTGGTGTTAAGGAGCTTACAGACAGAGGACGAGAAGGTATTTAACACTGCCTTTTCGTTGTCAAGACTTTTTATGTCTCAATATAATTTTTCGTTCATTTTGGTTACGATAAAGCTTATATTAAATTTTTGTAATTGTGATTTTTTTATTTAATTTTAATAATAAATAAATCTATCAAATATTTAGCTCCAAGATAAGGTTTTATTGAGAACTGGTTAGAACTACTACAAACAGATAAACGTACATAAATACTTGTTTTTTTAAAACAAATACTTAGTATAGATACCTTCAGACCAGAATTAACTCTCGACTTCAAGAGCGGACGGATAGTGACTTCGCTGACCTGACCTGAATCAAAACTTTAACTGTCGGGATGTTTAACATGAAGTATTTTTTCGGTTCGTATCGTCTATTTCGAATTGTAAGCGCCTTAACCATCCTCTGTCCTCCCTCTTCGGTAACGAGAAGATACAATCTTACCGAATGAGCGGAGGGGATAATTCAGGTTGGGATTATACGAGCCCTTTTTATTTTGTGTGTTCTGATCTTGAATATATTTTGTTGAGAGAATGCTTTTTTTACATATAAGTAAGTACATTACGTGAGATGATTTAAAGATGATGTTGCTTTCAGAGTTTATTGGTATGTTATAATGAATGAATGAATGAATGAATGAATGAATGAATGAATGAATGAACGAATGAATGAATGAATGAATGGATGAATGAATGAATGAATGAACACTATATTGTACACTAAATAAAAAAAAGTAATAAAATCACATAAACAAATATATGGTACAATGGGCGGCCTTATTGCTAACAGCAATTTCTTCCAGGCAACCTTATATGATGATGTTTAGTCTTATATGCATACGTTGTTACTATTTATTTTTGGTGTATGATTTGATATATTTTGGTATATTATATGATTTTGGGGGTCATCATTGCTCGCATCCGTAGGTGTGTACTCTTAGAAACCCTACATGCGACCCCCGGGGTGGTGCTAATTGAGCAATCGGTGGTAGAGTTCTGCTCGCCCGGTTACCGACCACCGTGCGGTTGTGTAAGCCAAGTGATCTGTGCTCGTCGCAGGTCGCGGGAACAGCGCCGCTCTACCGGAGCCAGGGGAGCGGCTATTGTTGCAAAGAGTGGACCAGAAAGTGCTTCCTTTTTATTCTAACATTTATCCCGTTGTGCGCCAGACTTGGGCTCGCTCCGTTTATACCTGGACCACTGCAGTGGGAATGGTACATTATTAATGATAGAGATATGAGTAACATCATCATCACCATAATTTATCCCGGGCGTGGCCTTTAGCTTACGCTTAGGACCCAGGGTCTGCTCACTACCACATTTGGCAAAAATTCAGCTATATAACGCTATATTCCGCAACCCAGCAGGAGACATCAGAAGGTGATTCTCCAAAATACTTGATCTAATGAACGACATGTGGAGTTGTCAGGGGATCTCTTGGTAGATTTTAAAATCTTCCTTATTGAAATTTATAAATCGATATTACTAAAAGCTTGACCACACCATTACCGGAACAAAACAACCAAGTTTTAATCATGCAGCAGACCTTTTAAAACTCGTCGATATGAGCCATTAACGCTTTTAAATAGCGCAAAACATAACGGTCAGCAAATTTCACTTTCATTATTGAAATATGACCACACTGCTAATTAGAGTTTGTCGGCACCATTATGGCATCCGGTGGCGCCTAGAAAATGGGGTACCGCCTTCACATGCTGACTCATGAATAGCTGGCGCTGTGCCAAAAACATGCGAGGGGGCGGAATAATCACGCTAGCGTAAACCTAGGCATCTAGCTTTGGGAACCGTGACGCAACTGACCTGGAAAGAAATAGCCCTGTCTGGCGTGGCTCGACAGTGCAAACGATTGAATAGAATCCCTTGCCAACTTATCAGCTGTTCTTTCAGAGATATTACGTGTTTTTCAAGCTAGAAAAATAAAAAAGACGTGTGGCACTCGGAGACTGCCGCGGTAAAGCTATTGCACAGCATTTTTTTATCAATTTATGCTATTATATTATTTATTTATGCAGTTTTTTTTTTCTTTGATTTTTGAGCGTAAGAAAACAAATTTTAGCCACCCGATACAACCAATGCCACCTAAAAGCGGGTTGCTGAACTAAAGAGACAAGCGTGATATTTCAAGTCATTAAAAGTTCTGCTATTTAGCGATAGATGGAAAAACTAAAAAGAATCACCGCTGTGCCGGTCGGAGTGGAAGTGTTAGGTTTTTTTTCATTACGGAATTTCTGGATTCGGTCTCCGCGCTCAAAGCCAAACAAGAAAGAAGCTATGCAATAGCTTAAAAAAGTTTATCTACTCTACCTCATCTACCTCACCACTACCTCATCTGGCTTTTAGAACCGTGACACAATTTATATGGAAAGACATGGCTAGCCTTCTCTGGCGTGAATAGGGTCTTTTATTAGGTTATGAGCTGTTCTTTGAGAGATATGACCTCTAATTTTACAAATTAAGAGAGGGAAGCTCAAGCTACAAATTAAAATTGACACTTTTTAGGGCACGTATTCATTTTTATATTCCTTAGAATCTAGCTTTGGAAACCATGACGCATATGACCTGGAAAATAATAGCTAGCCCATTCTGAAGAGGCTTTAGTCGTTACGAACGATTTTATGGAATCCGTTGCCAACTTATTCAGACACAGTTGGAGTTAGTATACTTCGGCATCTAGTTTTGGGAACCGTGACGCAGCTGATCTGGAAAATAATGACTAGCCTTGTCTGGAGTGGCTTTAGTCTTTTATCAACTTACCTGGTGTTCTCTGGAGATATTACCTCCTGATTTGAATTGACAATTGTTAGTTAACTAATTTATTGATTCAGGCGTTACTTTGCGGAAATCCATTGTAAGCAAGTGATGGATTAAAAATATTTTAGTAACAATTCCCGCGCTACTATAATTTTGTCACTCTGACTCAGCGATGACGTGCGGACGTTGATGATGGAAGTGGGTAAGGGTATAAATACGCTCGAATACGCTCAGCTGCTCACTCTCGTTTTAGCGTTGTTCGTGAAGACATCGTTGCTAATCCTATCTTACCTGAAGATGCCCTATATAAGGGCGAAACACGTGTCGTGTTGAATAGTTTCTCGATTGTTCGGGAAATAATAGTAGCGCGGGAATTGTTACAAAGAACCATCACTTGCTTACCTTGTTAGTTAACCTTTTAAGCCACGGGGCTAATATACTTTGGCATCTAGCTAGAATCGCCACGCAACTGACCTAAATAGAAAGGGGTAGACCTGTCGGGCGAGGCTTGAGTCTTTATGAACGATTTTATTGAATAAGTTGCGAACAGTCAGCTGTTTACTGAGAACCTCATTTTTTAGGCTCTGAAAAGGTCAAGCTATGAGTGAATTGACTCTTGTTAGATAACCTTTTTGCCTCTGCCAATCCGTACTGGGTCCGCGTGTTGGAGTACTACCTTGGTCTTTGAGAGGAGATGTTAATAGGTTGAGAGAATTATACGGTTCATGTTCCGGGATGTGTGACCGAAGATCTGAACGCTTGATTGCCTATTTATTATTTACTATTAGCCTTTTTATTAGGGCTTGTACTTAACTGAAATAGTAAAACTTATACATAATTTTATGTTTCCTATATGTTATAGATATGTTATTTATCACCCATAGTACAAGCTTGGCTTAGTTTGGGGCTACAAGCGCTGTGTGAGATGTCTAATCAATAAATAATGAATTAACTTACATACATACAATCACGCCTGTTTTACCGAAGGGGTAGGCAGAGGCATATTATACGCCCACATTTCGCGGATAATATGGTTGGTTTCACGTAATAGGTAGCGAGCCTATTGCCGCTTACCGGGATCTGTTACGTTCGCCAGAGCCTCGTCTGTTGTTCTGCACCACTCGCAAGTGATCTTTGCTTGGACTCCTTAGATGTTGATAGGATCCCTATACACCCTAAAATAAAAATAAAACAATATATACTTTATTGTCTTTAAGATCAAAATGATCATTTAGATTCGTCAAACATTCAGACACAACATTGAAATTCGATATATTTTTTTTAACAACAATGAAAGAGATATGAGCTGTACAATAATAAAGAAATAAAAGCAAATGGGTTCTTTGTCAGAATTTGTCAGGGTTTGTCAGTTTACTCGTCTGTTGTGGTTTTTCTCAAGATTTGTCAGTCTGTCTATATGTTCTATATTTCACGTGTGCGTAAATAGTTGAATAACTAATTAATAATTAAATGTTGGTAGGATATACACCATACCAATAATCAACTTAAAGTTTACAAACAACTAAAAAAGGGGGAAAAAGCTTTGTAGTCTATATTACAGTGAATTGCTCAAAATCTTTTTAGAAGGCTTAAACTTATTAAGAGGACAAAGCTAACCCACGTCAAAGAACGCCCACAAAACCAATTAAATACTGCAAAATGGATTAACCGCTGAGTCGAAGCCAATATTTCATTCGATGACTCTGACCTACATTTCTAGCCTGTTAATTTCACCCCCCTTAAAGGTCTGGTCATACAGCAAGCGAGAGTGAGACAGCAACGAAACGCTTGTTATAGCTAGTATCGTATCATGTCATTATAGCTTTAAGCAAGTGATGGATTAAAAATATCTTTGTAACAATTTTTAAAATTTCCCGAAAAATCGAGAAACAATTCAACACGACACAGGGCATCTTCAGGTAAGGTGCCTCAGAACAACGATGTCTTCACGACCAACGCTGAAACGAGCGTATTTCCTTACAATGGATTTCCGCAAAGTAACGCCTGAATCAATAAATTATTATAGCTTTAACCCTGTTGTTACCTAGACTGACGCGTAGGGACCAGGTGAGGTTCGCTCACTGGTTCAACCAAATTTTCTGGCGTAATTTTAGTTTAAATTCCCTTCTTTATATTACCGTGCCCGAAAGGTTCCATAAAGAACTGTGTGTTGCTATTTAACATCTGATGTAAACTAGTGAAGTGTATTTAAGAATTGAGTATATTTTCTACGTTTAATTCTAAAGGTTGTCTCCTTTTTTTGTCCTCAGAGTTTTGAATTCTGATCTACTAGGTGACCTAGATTTTTACTGCTACTAGCTTTATGCACTACTTCTGGTTTCTAGGGTGCTTATATTTTACACAAATTATTATTCATTACATTGCTAATGTGGAGTTTTATTAAATAGTACTTGTATCAAATAGGGACAACCATGTCTCTCAACATTACATTTGACGACCGATATGGCGTGGAGGTCAGTATACCTACACTTCACTCCAGAGGTCGTAGGTTCGATTTCCACCCAGGACAAATCTTCGTGTGCATGAACATGAATATTTGTTCTGGGCTGGCTGTTTTCCTATGTATATTAAGTATGTATTTACAAAAAAAAGTATGTAAGTATGTTTATCCGTTGTTTATAACACAAGTTCTTATTGATACTTATCTTGGAACTAACTAATTGGTGTAATTGTTAGAAAATATTTATTATTTATTTATTATTACTTCAACGTCTCTTCGCTTCCTCATTCATATAATATAAAAATATTATCGAAAGGAAGCTACTAAAAAGTCATATAGGCACAATGGTCCCGTCCCGTCGCCTCTGGCGGTGTGACTGTAACTTAATATCTATCCGCGACTCGACCCCGATTTCGTAGAAAAATATATTCGCGCTATGATTCGTTTTCTTTGGAAGTTCCATTCAACTTTTTATAACTTTTCTCGTCATAGCCCCAATGTAGCTACTGGAAGGGTCTTCTTGAAATCGTTTATTATTATTCCTTTAGATGCTTGCCATATGGTTATATAAAGGTGTTGCGGGATTGTTCGAAAGGGCGCGGCCTTGGTGTTACAGGCTCAAGAAAGAACACGGATGGTTTTTAGTCAGTAGAAGTCTGACACACACTCCCGCTCCACCCACAGCGGGAGAAGGTCATTTAATGATTTTCCATCCCAAAAAAAAATAAAAATGGTTATATAAAGGTGTTATTTTCTCGGTGGTTTCCTTGTATAATCGTTTGTGTGGCATTTAATACCAAGTGCTCGGTAAGCTGTTTGGCTCGATTGTTACATAATGTGGTAGTCGTACTTTCGCTTAACTTCGGAACTATAAGTCCCACAGATTTGAAATTTTGGATTTTAAGTTAAGTTTAAGTTAATTTACTAGATGATAAAAATTTCTGCGTTCTGGTCTTATCCAGAGGTTCTCAAATAGGGGCCTGAAAATGCGGCAAAATGGGTCCAGTAAAGGATGGTACGGCAGTGTTTGTTTCGCGTTAGACTTGGCGGGCGTGAAGCAAACATGTTAACAGCCTTTTTTGGATGGTTTGATACCTGGAAAAAATCAAACGCCACAAATCTGCCTCCGCCAAAAGGCATTGGATCAGCGTTGAAGTTGGAAAACTGCCTTTGGATTTTAAAATATTGGCATGTTGCGTCTTTACCCGCGATGGCGCCAAAACTCTGCCTTAGGGTTCAAGCATAACGGTTACTTTTAAGTTTTTTTATAAGCGTTCCATTTATGAAGTGACATTTTCTTTTAAAGCCAGTCATGCTTTAACTGCATACATAAATAATCCGCCCGCACTTCTTGGTATAAAACATACTGAGCTGTAATTTCTATAAGTGGAGTGCGATTCCTGGAAAATAGAAATCATAGATAATATATATTCTCGTTCGTTTTAATATATTTCTGTTTTGTGCTACATCTAAGAACGACGCAATAAATTTATATTTTGTGGTAGAGAAGAATTTTAATCTTAAAAACCTCTCAAAAATTATATCCCGTATAGTATAACTATACTCAACAGTTCACACGCAGACATCAGTAATCAATCGCCCCAAGGACAATTCAAAGTAGAAAAAGTACCATGTAAATATTATACCATTGAATTGGTCGGCGACCATAGAATGATGTTTCTCTCTGGGTTGCGGAGGTCAGATAGCAGTCGCTCCATGTAATAACTGAAATTCAGCCAAATCTGGTTAAACCAGTGAGCAGACCCTGGGCCCTAAGCTTGAGTATAGGGCAAACGAGATAATGGTAGGATATGATGGAAATTGTTTGGCAACGCTCTAGTAATTCCTCTGGTAGGTATCGCAAGCGTCCATAAGCTGCGGGTTTAATAAATAATAAATATTTTCTGACAATAGTTTCGTCACTCTTTTTAAAAGTAACAAAACAAAAAAATACATTTTCAATTTTTTTTTTTTTTTTTTTATAAATAATGGCTTCGTGCGGTTTGCACATTTAGCCAGTGTCAAGTAAGAGATATATTAATAATATATAAATGAGAATGAGTGGTGATAAAGATGATAAATGAGATGCCCTCCCCCTAAACCCCTTAAGTCTTCAGTAAAGATGTGGGACTATACTGAGATTTCACAAGGACTTCTTGAGAGAATTTGAAAAGTTATGTTGCACTGTTTTGTTTCATTTGCCAATTCAAAAAGACTTAACGGTTAATAATCCACCGTTATTACACATTAATGTTCGAAATATCACAAATTTTAGAAAATAAAACAAAACTAGACATAGAAACTAGACATAGCTTCACTTTCCCGCCAAGAAGTCCCTTCAAATAAATTAATAATGCGTTAACGCCGCAATTTCTTTTATCTGTGGAACGCAAACGATGACATTTCTTTTTTTTATTTATGAGTTAAACCTTTTTTCCGTTTCTTTGTGATTAGCGTTCGAGGTTTGAATTGGACAAAGCGGGAAAACGGAAATTTTAAATTTAAATGGAACCCGTTTTGAATGAAGGGTATAGTGGCTTTATCATAACTGTCTTTTGCTTTTATTGCTGTTTATTATTCAGATAAAACGTAGCGGCACTTTCGGCCCGTTTAAGAAAGAAATAAATATTAATGAGTACTTTCCATTGAAAAAGATTATTATATAAAAACACCTTAAAAGATTTTACCTTTATTAAGTCAAACATTGGGTCTATGAATGGAATGCGTTTAAAGAGACGCTTTTATTAAAATGAAAATGTGCCTTTCCTTCTCCATTGCCTTATCAACTCCTGATCAAAAACGGTCCAAATGGTTTGGGTTAATTTAATGTGATGCAATTTTACAATTTAAATTATAACAGACTAACATTGCTCTCTAGTTTCTTTGTTAACCAGTGCGAGTCTTAGATACTTTTCTAAAGTAAATTATTATTGCACCAAAACATTACCTCTAATCTAATGTACTAAATAACATGATAGAGTTCATAATTAAATTACTCGTCAGAGAACAAAAGCTACATATCATCAGTATAGGGTTCCTATAAAGACCGCTGAACAACGGACGAGGCTTTGGCGAACATAACAGTGCCCGGTAAGCGGCAATAGGCTCGCCACCTATTACGTGGACCTACTATACGTGGGACCAACTATATAATTGGCGAAGTGTGGGCGTATAATATGCCTCTGGCTACTCCTTCGGGGAAACAGGCGTGAATGTATGTATGTATAAAGTAGAAATGAGCCGGTCATGTCTTCTGACGAACTGATGGACGTTGGAGCTGATAGGTGCTAGGGTGGAGGCTTTTGGGCAAACGTAGCGTAGAACGACCTGCGGTAAGGTGAACCGAGACAGGTGACTGGTTGCAGCCTGCAGAGAACCGTGTTGGTTTTCCTTTTTTAGGGGAAGCCTACAGGTTATCTGTTATTGGTATAAAATCTGTTCTTAGGACACAAACGCCGATCGACAATGGAAAAATGAGTTCTACCACCGCATATCTTGCCCGAGAGAGTCAAGTAGGCGAAGGACCATCTCTCATTAATCTCGCCACTGCTGGGTTACTTATAATTGCTGTCGACGTCAGTAACCTAAACCTAAATAAATAAATAATAAATATTTCTTGTCAATTACACCAATTATTTAGTTCCAAGATAACTATTATTAAGAACTTGTGTTATGGATACTAAACAACAGATAAACATACTTAAATACTTTTTTTTTGTTAATACATACTTAATATACCCAGACCAGAACAATGATTCATGTTTATGCACACAAAGATTTGTCCTGAGTGGAATTCGAACCCACGACCTTTGGAGTGAAGTGTAGGTATGCTGACCTTCACGCAATATCGGTCGTCAATAAAAAATGAATAAGTATAAATACCTAAAAGTGCGTAAAAAAGTCAAGAAGTATTCTAGTTGTAGTGCTCTGCCCAGACGTTATGTAAGCTGAGTATCGATCTAGGTCGTCTCACTCGGCGCCACGGTAGGGGGCGTCCGACCACCACCTGCCCCGGGCCAAAACTACCCCTTCCCGGTAAGAGGGGCACCCGTGTGGAAAAGTTTGAGAAGCGCTGCGTTGTGAAGTTTTTCGTTTAATTTGGCTGCTAAGTTATTTTTCAATCTGCTGTCGTGTGCTATCGTTTGGAATGGGTTATTTTCGGTCTTGAATTTATTAGATGTATGTTTTGGACTTGAGCACTTAATAAGGTATTCGTTTTGTATTTGATATTTCAATATTATGAGTTTGTAATATTAAGTAAAATTTGTGTAAAATGTTTAAGCGTAGGTGTTCGAAATGAAATTTTAAAGATTAATAGTCGCTAAAGTCTATATTTATTTTTTTACCAGAAGTAAACATTTACTAAGTATACGTATATTTGACAATACTAAATGTATTTGGCAACCGATAAGGGCTGGTACTCGGTATACTCAGTAAAAATAAATAAATATTTCAGACACTTACACCAATTATTTAGTTCCAAGATAAGTATCATTGAGAACTTGTGTTATGGATACTAAATAACGGATAAACATACATAAGTACTTTTTTTTGTAAATACATACTTAATATACCTAGAAAACACCCAGACCAGAACAAATATTCATATTTATACACACACACAAATATTTGTCCTGTGTGGGAATCGAACCCACTACCTCTGGAGTGGAATGCGAGTATACTCGCTACCACGCCATATCGGTCGTCAAAAGTATTGATAGGCGGAGGCAGGTGAGTGGCTGCTATTAGAAGTATTCAAGTCATCTGGTCGCGTCGTAGTCGAAGCGTTCGTAGCTCTGCGGTGCTCAGTGGTCGGAAACGATCACCGAAGTACAGCAGAGTTTATAGAGGTCAGTCCTTGGAAGGGTGACCGTTTGTGTGGCATTTGATATCGAGCGCTTCCGCGCTTCGGAAGGCACGTTAAGCTGTTGGTCCCGGTTATCACTAAATGTGGTAGTCGTTAAGCCATGTTAGAGGCCTAATGGGCGGCTTGATAAATTCTAACAGCAGGACGCCATACACCTGCCTCCGCCAATCCGCACTGGGTCAGCGTGGTGGAGTATGACCCAATACCCTCACACCTTGATATGTGAGAGGCTCGTGCTCAATAGTGGGACATTAATGGGCTGAAATGATGAAGTCGTCTGGTAGGGTCTGGAACTTCACTTCAGAACTACTAAATTTATTGACAATTGAGACCTCTGAAAAAGGCATCCTCATGTTAGACTTTTTCAAGTCTCCCAATGGGATACTTTCGACGTGATGATATTAGGATCCCCGTACACCCGATTATTAACTATGTTGCCTGATATATATGCTTCATTTTCTCCATGATCGTCCGCTTGTTATTCGCAATCATCAAATGTGTATGTCATGGGCGAAATCTTAATCAAAAGTTTTTCCATATTATTCGGCGAAGAAAAAGGTTTCTTTAATAAGGTTTCTTCAAAAACAAGAAGTCGAAACTCATTGAAAAATATGGTCTGTACATCGGTACATATCGAATGAGTATCCTGACCTGGCTTACTCATCACACTCGAGAATTAGAGGGTCTTCTCACTAGATTAATTGGATTTGACTGTAATTTGACTGTCTAACCAGGTTTTGGCTGAACTCCAGTTATTACAGGAAGTGACTGCCGTCTGACCTCCGCAACCCAGAGGTTTAGTCTAAGGGTAAACCAGCTATGAGGATGCTAGCCGGCACTGACTTCCTAATAACGTCTGCCATTGATGTTCATGACAGCCATGATTAACGGCTTAACGTGCTGCCGAAACACGGAGCAAGCGAAAATTACACACATAACTTTGAATAGTCATAAGTGGACACCAAGGTTTGAACTCAAGACCCTCTGAATTTCGTCTCTTGGCTATCGCCGCTCAATTCCTTATCATCCTTACTAGTTTAAGAATTGCGAGAGTAAGTCAGTTTTTTGGCTTAATCCACTCTTCAGATTATAAAGAAATTTTGAACCTTACAAAAAGACATCTTTCTGCCCTGCTTCCAGTTTATCTGGCTTTGGCGCAGCTTACAGACTAACTATTCATGGCTGCAAAAGTTTAGGCAAGGATTTTGACAACCAGGCGCCTGAAACCAACCCTCCTCTGAACTGCTGTTGTTGGCGGTTAAATATACCTATCTCAATGTACCTTTATACCTACATCTCAAAATTTAATATACTTGATTTATTCAAGCTTGGCTTTATGCCGACGCCTTTGTAACTTTACTTAAATCTAGGAGAGCAACTCCACTAAAACGGGAGCTTTTGTTTTTTTTTACATCATATTATATTAGCAGTTGTCATAATAATGAGCGCTTTAAATTTTAAATAGAAGCTTTATTGAGCAAAAATTTAATAAAAGATTTTAATTTGTTTACTAAATATTCGTGAATATAATAGTAATTCTCGTAATTCAGCCTAGGGAGGTCAAAAGTACCCTAAACCGACGGGCGTGTATGAGAAGGTTAATGAGTGTGAATGAAGCTAAAAGTGTGTGCCAAGATCGTAGCAAGTGGAAGGATGTGATCTCTGCCTACCCCTATAGGAAAGAGGCGTGACGTTATGTATGTATAAGTGACAGACAAGATTGAGCAAAGCCGCAAACAAGAGCTAGTTGCATAAAACGTTACGTAACATTCACGTAGATATTGATTTAGTCGCGTTCATCTCGTTGACTGGTCGGTTGGAGTGGTAAAGTGGGCCGATGCGGGGGCGCTTCTGACGCTCTATGCAAACCTTGAAAATAGTAAATTTTTAAGCTTCTCTTTGAGTTCCGACCTATATATTCTCTTTGTCTACTGATTTAATGGCGTCTACCGTTTCTCTTTTATTTCTATTTTCGTATATATATAAAACAAAGTCGTGTTAGTTACACTACTTGTAACTCAAGAAAGGCTGGATACATTTTTATGATTTTTGTGTTTTTTAATATTTATCTAAGTATGAGATGATTATATCGCACCTTCAGAATTACAATATGTATAAAGGGACCAAGACCTAAGGAGCCCAAGCCAACCACACCTGCAAGTGGTCCACCTGCCGATCAACGGACGAGGCTCTGGCGAGCATAACAGTGCCCGGTAAGCGGCAATAGGCTTTAGTAAAGTGTGGGCGTATAGTATGCCTCTGCCTACCCCTCCGGGGAAACAGGCGTGAATGTATGTAAGTGGAATTCTCCAACAGTTGGAAGTATTAATTCGTTTGAATACTGTAGAGTACTAAATAACCTTGAGAATGATATGAAATTAAATAGAAAACTGACGATAGTGGCGAGACCCATAGACTTCATATTCAAAGAGCTCAGGTTCAAACCCAGGTGACCTATGACTTTTCGAAGTTAAGTGCTTAATTATTGCTTGCTCTGTGCCTCGGAAAGCACGTTAAGCCGTTGATCCCGGCTGTCATGTACATCTATAGCAGTCGTTTTTACGAAGTCACTACCTTTTTTTTTTTTTTGACAACTGGTTTAACCGTAGAATTATATTTCCCTTCGGTTTGTGGAGGGCAGGCGGCAGTCGCTCTATGTAATAACTGAAGTTCAGCCAAAACGTGATTAGACCACACAGCATACCTTGGGCGCAAGGCTGTCTGGGGCAACCGGGATAATGCTAATATATGATGATGATATGATATTAAAGACTTAGATAAGTAAACTTTGAAGTCTCATACATACATACATAATGTCACGCCTCTTTCCGGGGTATGCAGAGGTCACATCCTTCCACTTGCTACGATCTTGGCACACACTTTTAGCTTCATTAACCTCCTCATACACGCCCGTCGGTTTAGGGTACTTTTGACCTGCCCTACATACATAGTTAATATACTTGTAAATATTTATTCGCTGATTCCTAAAAACTATTCTTTTTATTTAAGCGCTCGTAGCTCTGCGGTGCTCGGTGGTCGAAAACGATCGCCGAAATACAGCAGAGTTTACAGAGGTTTTAAGTATTTGTTTATATTTATTATATTATATTTGTTTTAAGTATTTTTGATTGCAAATCCCCTCTCTTCAGTCTTAAAGTTGCGTACCCGACAGGGTCCATAAAATTGGTTCTAAAATTGTATAACACCTATGTACACATTATGGTTTAACAATAAATAATTTGTATTTGTATTAGGTCAGTCCTTGGATGGGTGACCGTTTGTGTGGCATTTGATATCGAGCGCTTCCGTGCTTCGGAAGGCACGTTAAGTCGTTGGTCCCGGTTATCACTAAATGTGGTAGTCGTTAAGTCATGTTAGAGGCCTAATGGGCGGCTTGATAAATTCTAACAGCAGGACGCCACACACCTGCCTCCGCCAATCCGCACTAGGTCAGCGTGGTGGAGTATGACCCAATACCCTCACACCTTGATATGTGAGAGGAAGCTCGTGCTCAGTAGTGGGACGTTAATGGGCTGTGATGATGATGATGATGATTCTTTTTGAGAAAAGACTCTTCAATCCCAATGTATGTAAGTGAAATTCAAAGTCAAAACGTTCATCCGTTATTACCTAGCCGCTATTGGAAAAATCTTAACGCCTTTGAGCGTCGATTCTTCGAGCTATGCAAATTCGTTTTCATGCAAAGCCTGAAAATGCGACCGCAATATAAAGGTCGGCTCCAGGGTTCCCATGCAAAGCTAAAATACAACCTCAATCCTGCTATGTATCGATTATGCATTACGTTGGTGTAAGCGGACTAGCTCGTATTTTTAACGTTATTTTTGCGTCACGCTCTACGGGTAAAAGTAAAAGTAAAAAAATATGTTTATTTTTATAAACTATTATACATAGAGTACTTGAAAACGTCATAATTAAAATATAAAAAATAACAATCGAAATATTATTACACTAAATCATAAAGCTTAGATTCACTTACATGCAACAAAACAATTTAAAAACAAAAAATAATTGAGTGTAAGTGAATCTAAGTCCCAGTTCCGAGCCACCGCTCTGTAAGAAGAACTGGCAAGAAACTCACAGGCTATGCTCTTTTAAATATATCCATTGGTTTGGTACTAGAATTACAATCTTCATTTGTCTGTGAAGCTATACAATGCCATATAATATAACATTAACAATATTCATGTTTTAAGTCATTCATATTAGAATAGCCTGTATGAAACCGCAGTTTAATCCCAAGCATTTTTATCTGCCATATAGTCTTTAATAGAATAGTAGGGTTCGGTGCTATGTTCACGTGAAAATAACGTTTATTGTTTTTACGTTTTCAAGTACTATGTAATAGAATATAAAATAAAAAGATTTTGAATTGAATTGAAAACCAATACAAATATAAAAGTTTATTGCAGTAACTTAGTCTACATACATACATTCACGCTTGTTTCCCCGAAGGGGTAGGCATAGGCATATTAAAACGCCCACACTTCGCCAATTATATAGTTGGTCCCACGTAATAGGTGGCGAGCCTATTGCTGCTTATCGGGCACTGATTTGTTCACCAGAGCCTCGTTCGTTGATCGGCAGGTGCACCACTTGCAGGTTGACTTGGGCTCCTTAGGTCTTGTAACTTATGCTTGTAGTAACTTAGTCCACTACAGGCGTAAGTGGTTGATGCTCCCTTTTAAGCTAAATTGCTTGTGATAGGCAGCACCGCTCTTCCATAGCATGGTTACAAAATAGACTAACTATCATGAAAACAATGTAATTGAAATTTAAAAAAGAACTGTAATTCATAGATATATAAAATGGACGTAGTTATGCAAAATGGATCCAACCCTCAAAAACGATTTTTTGACATACTGGCATAAGTGTCTAACTTATTGAAACAATACTAGACATGAAAGAGATAGCAATACCCAGTATTTAACATGAACACGAAAACAAAATACAGTTTTCATATTATGCTTTATCAAATTTACTAAAACTCCTGTTTTCTCAAAAGTAAGTTTTTGTGGCTGGATCTATTTTGCATAAGTACGTCCAATTATTCAAGGTTGGCTCAATTGAGCTCTTATGAAAGTCATACTTATAAAATAACTATTACTATTATAAAGTAACAATTATACTACTAACTAACTATTTTAAAAGAGCAAGCATGAAAATTGTCAAGGTTTTTCTTCCGCCCGTTTATAAGAAATTTCCCATAACTCTGATGACGTTCTGATAAAACAATTCGAGAAAATGCTGATTTAAATTACTGTACCATCTCGGACTAATGTAATAAATAGTAATCTGAAACAAGTGGAAATAAACTTATTAATTTATACTCAAAAGCCATTATTTTGAGTATAGGCCTGGAGTAAGTGATATCAGTAGCTGCCACATTCATAAGCCCTTCATAAAAGTTAACAATGTTCACGGCGGTTCAGAGATTAGCAAAAAGGGATCAAAAAGAACTTTGAAAGCGGCCAGGTCGGGAGGTCGGGTTATAACTTTGTGGGCTCACTCATGCGTCAATTCGAAGATAAAATGTAACCATTGTATTCATATTTAAATAATAGACTGTTTCTGACATTGTATGAGTAAGGCAAGGTTTTTGACGTGACAACGTCTTATAATTCGATAGAGCCGGCTGCACGCACGAAAAAACATGACTCATGCGGCGTTACCTCGCTCTGAGGCGTTCCATGTAAGGCTTGAAGTGCATGCAAAAGCGCGGAACGAGCGACAAAGAAGCACAATCGGCCTTTGCGTTCGGCAGCGTTCGACATCCGTCTCTCTCCTACTTGAGTGAGCGATGCGTCTGCGTGGACAGCTGCTGTTTTATTAAACAAATGAAATTAAAACTTTCTTTTGAAAAATGCTATCGTTCCATCAGTATTTTCTTATTTATTAAATATTTGATACGTTTAAATTAGACGACCTATATGGCGTGGAGATCAGTATACCTACACTTCACTCCAGACGTCGTGGGTCCGATTACCACACAGGACAATTTTTTGTGTGCATGAACATGAATATTTGTTTTGGTCAGACATATAAACTGACAAACTTTAATGAATTCTGACAAAGAATCCATTTGCTTTTATTTCTTTATTATGGTACCGCTCATATCTCTTTCATTGTTGTTAAAAAAATATTAAATTTCCATTTTGTTTGTAAATATTTGACGAATTGAAATGATCCTGTTGATCTTAAAAACAATTAAGTATGACGGCGCTTTCGTAATTGTTGTCATAGATAAACGATACCAGAGACATTAAAGCATAGTGAAGCGAATGTCACTGACAATGGGGGTTGGGTGACAGCTCGCTTGAGGTAACTCGGTTCGTTGACAACTTGGTCAACCGATCCTCCATCAGCTAGCTGCTGATGGAGGATCGGTTTGCAGCCAGCCTAGGCGTCACGCGTTCTGAAGAATGTCTTGATATTTGCGTAATATCTTGTGTTAGCTTTTTAAGTGTAATTAGATTTCGATGGCAAAGAGACTTATTTGGATGTTAATTGTAATTGCAAAATAGACTGCTGATTTAACCCTTAACCAGGCAGTGGTCAATATATGACCACAATAAATTGAACTTTATGCAACCGCAACTTAAGGTGGAAAATCAATTCATATTTTCAAGTTGCTCTGCCTGTTAAAGGGTTAAAATATGGTGTTCAATGATTTTTCCTCGCCCGTTAATCCACGCCGCCCCTTAGCATAAATGGAAAACCACGATAGTCGCGATACTGGCCAATTCCTTATAAGTATGTTTTATTTTAGCTCATAATCGTTCCTATATTGAGCGTTGGGCTCCCCTCACGATGGTAAGAGGCATGCCGATCAGTCGCCAAGTAGAATAAAAAATATCTTAGGACATGTCCTAAGATATGACATGTCATACACCTCTATCTAGAGCTTGTGTAGGGTACTAGATAACGACAAAATACTTTTCTTATTGTAAAATATAGTTAAAAAACAGTTAATAATGTTCCATCACACAAGCTCGGTAAATATAACAAAATAAAAAAATAAATCGTTTCTTACCTTCCCTAGATTAAACATGCTTGTTCCTACTAGAAAGCGAATTAATGACTTAACACGTTATACACAAAATTTAATAAAAATCTATAGATTTGGCGAATAAAAAATACTTTTTTTTTTTGGGGTAAATAGAATCTTATTATCACCAATAATACAACTAAAAAAGTTTCCATCACATAAGCTGAAAGCGACTTTTTATCAACTATCAGATGACTGAGTTTCAAAATGTCCGCCGGGAGCAAACACGTGGACAATGCAGTCGCACCCGCCCCAGTTTCCATTCAGCACAATGCCGCATACAGCATAACAGTGCATGGCAGTGCTTGCGTAATTCATACACAGGGATTGTTGTAACTGTCTAAATACCTAGGTGTAGTGCAAAAGTTGGCAGTGTGATAACTAGCTCAACACTCAATTCTTTATTGCGTTCCACAATGGTTTTATAAGGTGGTGAATATTACAATTTGGTACATTTGTGGACCCTGTCGGGCACAGCATAGTGTAGGAGAGAGGAGGAAGGGCGCCGTATATTTGATTGAAAAAAAAAATATATCTTCAAGGAGTATTCTCTTGATAAATTGTCAAGCGTGTACCTACGTGTATAATTATGTTTATAAAAGTACCTATATGTTAGTGGTGGTGGTTTCCGCACTTAGTCCCTGTTATGGACCATTGTGCGTGAGCCTTTGCGGCCATATTTGCTCACTCCAGCCAGCCCACCTCTCTCCAGAAGCAGATCAGGTTTCCAAGTCCGTGCAAAGCTTCTCCAATGGAACTCGGCGAACCTAGGGTTACCTTTCGTGTGTCAGCCACGACTGTGCATTCCAGGAGCACGTGTGCGACCGTTTCCTCGGCCACCATACACGCTCTGCACAAGGGGCTGTCTGTGACTCCTATAGTGTGTAAATGTTTGTTCAGTAAGCAGTGCCCAGTGATGGTCCCCGTCACCAGGCGCAGGCTATTTCTGTCCAGTCGCAAAAGTCGCCTAGTCAGCCTTGCGTCCAATGACGGCATGGCCTCCTTGGACTTCCTGCAACCTGGAGTGGAGGACCACCACCCTTGGGATTGTGTGTGTGTTATGCTATGTAGCCAATTTCGTATTTGTTTAAAGGGAATGGGAACTATGGGTTCAGGTCCATAGACCGTCGCGATGGAGCCTCTCCTTGCCAGTTCGTCAGCTGCATCGTTACCCATTGATCCACTGTGTCCTTTGATCCACTGTAGTATAATTTTGTTACGATATCGTATCGATGCCTGTTCTAGTGCATTGTGACATTCTAGTATCAATCTGGAAGTCGTGTAATTTTTGTTTAAGGATTGAAGGACAGACGCGCTGTCGTATATTATACGGATGTGAGTATCTTTAACCTGTCTAGCTATTACAGCATGCGCGGCTTGGGTTATGCCCACACATTCTGCCTGGTAGACTATGTTGTGTTTTCCTAGTGATTTGGATATGGTAATGTTGAGATCATTTGAGAATACGCCGGCACCGGTGCCCGTGCCTATTTTTGATCCATCTGTATATATTCTCAGCTCATTTAGGCCAGAGTAGTCGTGCGCCTCTTCAGTGAGTTGCACGGTATAGTGTTTTTTAAAAGTGTGAGTTTTCTGGGTTCTGTCATTTGGTGCCATCAACATTGGTTGTTCTTTAACAGCATCATCTAATATTCGTATGTGTCTGACTCGGGAATCTTTCTTTAGTGTACCAGCTGTATGTAGTCTGAAAGCTGCTGTGGCTGCCTCCTCTCGTACGGTGAGGTGTAGGGGTGGCAGCCCCAGCATTGCCTGCAGGGCCGCAGTGATGGGGGCGGTTTTCATACTGCTGGTGATTGACACGCAGGCCAGGCGTTGTAATTTTTCTAGTTCTTTTTGGGTTATACTAAGGTTGGTTCTAGGCCACCAGACCAGCGAGCCATATGTGACTATTGGTCGGATTACTATGGTGTATAGCCAGTGCATAATTTTCGGGCTTATGCCCCAGTTCTTGCCAAGTAGACGTTTGCACTGCCATAGGGATATACTGGCTTTCTTAGTGGTATAGTTGGTGTGTTTTGCCCAATTCATCTGTTTGTCTAGGTATACACCTAGGTACTTGGTTTCTGATGATAGGCTTAAGGTTGTGTTGAAGAATTTTGGTAGATGTAATTCAACTAGCTTCCTCTTTTTTGTGAATAGTATGAGTTCCGTTTTTGTTGGTTTTACTGTTAGTTGGTACTCTCGGCACCAGTCCTCAACTATTTTCAGGGCTTGGCGCATAAGGTTGCATAGTGTGTTTTCAAGTGTGCCATTTATTATAATGGTTATGTCGTCAGCGTAGCCCACTGTATAGTAGCCTTTGTCATTTAGGCGCTTGATAAGGCTGTCTACGACAAGGTTCCATAGTAGTGGCGAGAGCACGCCTCCCTGGGGGCAGCCCTTCGCCACTATGGCTCTTGGTGTGGTGGCTTTGGACATCTCTTCCTCCAACTTAGCGATGTCGTCAGTCTGTGTCAGTGTCGGGGCAGTTGTGGTAGTCTGGCTTCCGGTAGGGGCGTCCGAGGGTTCAGCCTTGGGGTAGAAGCGCACGTATATCGAACCAAGTAGGTACGATAGACGCCGCTCCCGCCCCAAGACCTTTCCGGCCTCAATCGGCGGCAAGCCCAGGGTGAGATAAGTCCCAGGGTTATTACCACCGACCGAGGTCGCCCTATATAGGGACCACCCACCTAAGTCATACCAGGGGTTCTGTCGTTTCAGAACACCTTGGAGCCGCGCTATGTCCCCATTGTATCTGGGGACGAAGAGCGCAGCTCGGACTCGGGTGGGTATGTCGGACTGCCTCATGACCGTCAGCGTCAGGTCAGAGTCAGGGAGTCGAATGTTAGGTACGTTGAGGGTAAGCCAGGTCAGGGAGTCGTCATCCTCGCACCACATCTGCACGGTGCCCTCCGCTATCCGTGGGAAACCGCGGAAGGCCGGGAGTGGTGTTGCAGGGTCGGAGTCCATGAGCCTGTTTTCAAGGTCAGTCTTAATGAATTCTCCTTCGTCAGTTGTCAGATCCCTAGAAGGAGGGGAGAAGCAGATAGCTACGGCGAGCCGCGCCGGGATATCCAGCGTAGCCCGTGCGTAGGTTTTCCGTCCCCCTTGGGCGGTGTGGACTTTCGCACGTTTCGAGTCTCCCTGTAGTGTTCTCGGCGAGGCCGTGTCGTCAGGGCGCTCCCTCTTCGTCGTCCTACAGCCGTTAGGCTCAGTCCGAGACGAAGAGGTGCTTGGCAAGGTGTTTTGTGCCGAGATCGTCTTGTGCGAAGCCCCAGGTCTCAACGGAAACCGCACATCAGTTTATTTGTAAAGGTTGATTCGCCACTTAAACTAAGTTAAATATGTTGCCAGTATTAGAATATTAAAAGAATTTTAAAAAAAATGTACAGGGAATTTTGTAATTACATGAATCGGACTTCTTGGCGGGAAAGTGAAGCGTCATGTCTGCAGTTTTGTTTTATTTTCTAAAATTTATGATATTTCTGACATTAATGTGTAATAACGGTGGATTATTAACCGTTAAGTGTTTGTTAATATACATAAGTGTTGGTAAATCAAACAAAGCAGTGCAACATCACTTTTCAAAGTCTCTCAAGGAGTCCATGTGAGATCTCAGTATAGTCCCACATCTTTACTGAGGAGTCAAGGGGCTTAGAGGAGGGATCTCATTTACCATTTATCATCTTTATCATCACTCATTCTCATTTACTATGAATTATATATTATTAATATATCACTTACTTGACACTGGCAAGATTCTGCTAGACGCACGAAGCCATTATTAAAAAGAAAAAAAATATTATTTGAATCGTGTAGTAGTAGGAGATCAAAGTTCTTTTGAAAGCAATCCCATAACTATACGCGCAGATATGAGCGCTTTATATATAGGGTAACTAGCAGCACCCTGCGGTATTACCCGCGTGGTCCCCGTTCCCGTGGAAATATCGGGATAAAGAGTGTCTTATATGTTAGTCCAGGACTGCAGCTATACACGTACAAAGTTTCATCACAATCGCTCTAGTAGTTTTTGCGTGAAAGAGTAACAAACATCCATCCACACATACAAACTTTCACGTTTTAGTAGAATTCGTATACATCCTTGAGTTAAGAATGTTGTAACTATCCTAATAGGAATAGTTGTTGTGTATAAGTTGTCAGATCAAAGTTCTATCGATATTTGGTATTCACGTGAGAATTCGCGGAGCTACGAATTTCTAGTTAGTGAGATTGTAGACATTTTGGGTAAGTATTTAAGGCAAGCTGAAAGCTTTACATATAAATGCCTCGCCTACAATACCGTAAACAAAACAAACACAAAAACTCAAGACCTGGCTGTCGTTGAAAATATACGAAAAGATTTCAGTTTGCCTCAAAAAAAATATGTCGTCGAAATCGTAGTAAAGTAGTCCGATCTATAAAGCGAAGAACAGCTGTACATAACGGTCGTGAAAATAACAAGATTCCTATTCAATTTCTGTTTATTTGCAGTAATGGTTTTCTCTCACCCGTTTAATCTCATTTTCCATTGCTGAGTGCACTCAGAGCCACTCGCTGGGTTCTTGTGAGTAGTTTTTTAATGGCTACATATCTAGGGTTCCTTAATCCAAGGACGCAAACGATACTCTTTGGTACTTAGCCGTTTTTATGTCTTCGGTTATAAGTATTTTCTTTTCTCATTTCATCATCACGGTTTATAATAACAATAATAATTCTTTATTCAAGACCATGGCACCAATTTTTGTTAGTAACAATATTTATCTTGTAGATTAATGTTAGTAAGGAATTTATATAATGTATCGTGTTTTTATATGCAAGTCAATGCAGCTCAATCCCACTTGAGTTCCCACTCAAGTACCTACTTTTATGACCAATTTAAAAAAGGTATGAGCAACAAAAGGAGATACGAGTGCACTGGCAAGGTTTACATTATGGGATTCTTAAAAAGTGATGCCTCTCGTGTTGCAAGCGTAAATGGGCTGAGGTGACAAATTTTTATCCGGTGGGCCCTAAGCTTGAGTGTCATCTTGTGGTATATTAAAAAAGGGGAGCATTGGGAATGTAACTAGATTTTCGTGTACAAAAGGCTTATTCATACATAATGTCACACCTCTTTCCTGTAGGGGTAGGCAGAGATCGCATCCTTCCACATGCTACGATCTTGGCACACACTCTTAGCTTCATTATACACGCCTTAAGCCCGTACTATGTCATTATAATTGTGAATATTGTAAGGAAGTTAAGAAAACTTTACAATTTGATGCAAATTGTAATAGAAAATATTACTGCTACCTAAATAATATAATTCATTAATATATTAAATATTTTTTAGAATAAATTGAGTAAAGAAACGGTTCTTAAGAATAACAATTTAGCACTTAAAAATATTAATTATAATGCCAATCAAATCTTATACATATTTGTGTAAAGTTCGTAATGTTTTTGTCGATAAACAGGGAACGTGGTAATTTTAAATAATTTACACTCTCGTTTCAGCGTTGGTCGTGAAGACATCGTTGTTCTGAGGCTCCTATCTTACCTGAAGATGCCCTGTGTAAGGGCGAAACACGTGTCGTGTTGAATAGTTTCTCGATTTTTCGGGAAATTATAGTAGCGCGGGATTTGTTACAAAGATATTTTTAATCCATCACTTGCTTAAGGAACGTGGTATTTTTTTAATATTTTGTAATATTATACGAAACCTATTGGTTCAAGCCCGGCTCACCCTTGGCCAGCTCTATTTTCTTTTAAACTTTTCCAACGTCAGGAGTATGCATAAAAGGTCTGATGGAAAATGTAAGTTGTTTTGTAAGAGCTTTCTTACTAAACAGAAGTTTCTAGATGTTTGCTTAGTTAAAATGAGATTTGTTTTAGCCCAGGTGAGGGTTTAAGAAATTTTGGGATAGTGGTTTGAGTATTTGATCTGTTTTATAACCATAAGATGGCGCCCAAGTACATGTCTCACCTATTGGATAGTGATTTCAAAATTTTCCAGGGACGACGTTTAGTGTAATGCTGATCGTTACACGCCCTTTTTGAAGAGCCCCATGCTATACTTTAAAAACCCTTCCCAAAAAGAAGATTGTATAAATAATTTTTAAAACTTTGTCTGTCGTCTATTTATTAAGGCTAATATCCGAAAAAGCTAGTCCAGGTTTGACGTGCTGTTCTACCCAAAATCAAAGTATCTATAGATCACTAAGACGCAGTCGTGGAAAACTCCTGGTTTAATCTAAAAACCCTTTTGAAATATTCAAGCCAAGTCGAACGGCGCCTGTCTCGGGTGTTTGCTTGCCTATGCTGATTCAAGTGCCGCTTTGCTTTGAGCAGACAGTCAGCCCTCGACGTTAAGTATATTTGTTGTGCCTTCGAGGTACTGACTTTAAATGGAAGACTATAATAGTCTGCAAAGTAAAATGATGTCCGGGGCTTTTAGTTGAACCGGGAAACGGCTGTCTGTTAACATTATCATTAAGTCTGTTAACATTTACCAGAATTAAGAGTAAGTAACTAGTAAGTAAGCCTGTTTAAAAGAGCTGTGAGATGTCATTTCCTACAAGACTGTTAAATCAATTCAAGTCATTTATTTAGTGAATATTAAATGATAAAAGCTTTGATACGTGCTAGGTTAATTTTAACATGTTTTGTTTTGTTCTTTTATGTTATTTCAATTGTTTTGTTCACAGTCGTCCACCGTTTACTGCTTTTTCCTCATTTCAAACGGCTGGAAGAGAATCCTTTTGAAATAAGCAGCTCCATTGAACATTTTTGTAAAATTTCCTTTTCATATATAGATATATATATATATGATTTGTGTACATACATTTTTAAATAAATATCTAGGCTTGGTTGGTAGCAGTGGATATTCATATTAATTTTAATAGGCTGTGATGAAAGAAACAAGTATTATTATCCAAAATATTTAAAAAATTGAATTTTGAGAATTTTCACCTATTTTGAAAATTTTGGCACCTTTAGAAAGATACGCTCTCACCGAGTAAGGCTGAATTTGATATTGATAACGACCCATGAACGAAGACGCGTAAATAGATGGATAGAGTGTGGTGAACGATATGACGTAGAAGGGAGTGGATAAGTCCCATGACAAATGACCGAGGGTAATTGAAGGAAAAGACATGCACCATACAAGACATACATGCACCGACACCCAGATAAACTGGGAGCAATTCAGGGGGATGATGATGAACGGAGCCGCAGACAGCAGCCAGTTAACGCCAAATTCTATTAATTTGAAAGGGAAGATTTGATTGCTTCTTTGCTTGCTTGCATTGAATATGCTAAGAAAAAATATTCGTGAGTAACATAGGCTATATAATTCATTGATTAAAATTAAGAATCCCTACGAAATCACCAATACATACATACATTCACGCACTGTTATGTTCGCCAGAGCCTCGTCCGTTGATCGGCAGGTGCACCACTTGCAGGTGAGGTTGGCATGGGTTCCTTAGGTCTTGGTATATAAAACATAGCTCACGCGGGCGAAGCTGTAGTCATAAGCTAGTACATTTTAAACTAACCAATATTAAAACTTGTGACGTTCACGGAACAAGCCATAACATGGTAGTTTAGAAAAGTCCCTTCACAGTTTCATAATAGCAGTTTTCGAAAGTTGGGCTCAACGCGGCCATCCGTTCGTAATTGAAGAACTCTGCGGCAGTTTGGCACTTTGTATAACGAGCAACTATTGCTGCGACTAGAAACAAGTTGCTTACATAAATGACTATGAAACTGCGCACTAGTATTTTTTATTTATTTAATAATTTATACTTAAAAAATGTACAAAAAAGAAAATATTAGTAGCTCCTTGTTCTTAAAGGAATTGCTTCCAGCAGTCCTAAGCGAGTTGTAAGTATCCACCACAGTTTTTAGTTGCTGCAATCGATGATTAAGTTTTCGATTGCCTCAGCTAGCAAATGTCAAATTTTTTTCAGTTGTGTAAAATTTGTTGTCGTTGTTGATGCCGTGGTCGATTGCCGCGACATAATGAACGAGAATAAGTGCAGCTTCTTCGATATCCAACATCTCACAAAGCGCTGAGTACCTACATAGATACAAGCAACTTAAATATCATTGTTGCTCATAGATAAAAACTGATAAGAAAACTGTACATTACCGGGTACTTACATATATGGTAGGAACTTTTAGGGAGATTTCAATTGAAAAAGTTGGTAGTTGCCCTGACTAAAATTGTTTCATCTGCAAAGCGTTCTATAGGAGCGCAATTTACCATGGAGTTTTAATTACATGCTCTATCAGAGAGGGGTCGAGTGTCGGGGACTGTCCTTGTCTCCCTTGCTGAAATACCCTTGAATTAGAATGAGAGCACCCGAGAATGTAGGTTTTATTTTTAGATTTACGACGTTACCTTAATATATTTTTAGCAATCTAATTGAATTTTCTCGTCTTTTTTGGACGTTTGGGGTTGCGGATAGGCTGTATAACGGCACTTATGAAAGGTTTGATCAGAATGTTTTATAAATTTATATCTTTTAGATTTTTTCCTTTGATTTGGGATCATTTGCATGACAATCAATGTCATGGCAATGTCATCTAGAAAGGTCCGTTACAACACTACAATCCCTAAAGTAAGGCTTCACTAGAAGCTTCTATGGAGTTTGAAAATCAATACGGACGCGAAAATTGTCGAATGATTAAATAAAAACAATTTTTAAAGTCTTTTCCTTGTTGGCGCCAATTTTTTTTAAAATTCTTCTTTTAAAAGATTAATTACGCTGTCTTGCTGTTAATTTATTGTTTACTCCAAAGATTTCTGAGTACAGATCACGTTTGTCTTTTTTAATTCTGCTCCATGTACTTTATTATTAAAATGTGTTTTATCCTCACCCGAGTCATTAAAATTATCTTATGCGAACCAATTTTCTTGTATACTGTTACAGTCAAAATTCATAACAGGTCACAAATGCCTTTGTCTGCAAAACATTACGATTACGACCAAATTGTATCGATAAAAACGGTTTTGAGCATAAACTTTGCTAAAAACCACTTTGAAACTGCAATAAGATTGAAAATGTGGATTTACCAAACATTAATAATAATGATAATAATTTACTCTTTATTGTACACCATAATAAGGATTACACATAAAAACAAAGAAAATTAAAAAGGTAGGTATATACAACATAACACAACATTGTTTACATAACATTGTTAGTTAAAACATTGTTGACTGTACAAATCTATCAAAACTGTTTGTAAGTAAGGGCTTTTGTCATAAATACTTATGACAAATTTTTACAGTCAAAATTGGTAGCGTTCATTTTCGAGTTTCAACTGTTACATATACACGGTTAGCTAGATTTATAATGTTTTTACATTTCCTGAGCCTTTCAAGTCCATTACGGCTCATTAATTTTGTAATATTCCCGAGCGATGTTCAAGGCGGCATAACGTCATCAGATTTTCTCGATAATTCCATTTCGTATTGGAAATTTTGCGAGGAGTTGCTTGCGAAATTTCAGTAGGTCGACACGAGCTTTGTGATTTACCATAATCTGAATATTTCATTAAGATGTTCCATCAGTTTTATGTATAGTGATATCTGACTTTATAATACAATATCTAATCATGTATATCTTTTGTTTCATTATATTTTCTTCTAATATTTCTTCTGAATTGTGTCGTAGGTAAAATGTAAATATCTTTTTTCTCATTCACTTGACTTGTTACGTCATTGTTATTTTCTTAAATTCTATGTCCAGAATAATTTGCTTATCCTAATAAGACATCGAAGCTAGTACCGAATCCTGTACAAGCTTGAATTGTAGGTGTTAAGTTGGTAAAGTGAATTCAGTATCAATAAAACAAACTTGGAAATTTATGGCAAGTTTCCCGGATTAGTTTCGAGCAGGGCAACCAACCAATCTGCAATATTAAAACTCCAGACACGTTTCAACGAATTGAATTTTGTTCCAGATTTGCTTGTATGAAATTCGTACTAAGCAAAGTAATATGTGCTTTGCTGAATTGATGCTTTAACTCATTTTGTCGAGCTATAAGCGGTTTTCGTAGCTCGCAATGGTGATGAAATTGGTTGTTAGGAGAGGCTTAACCTTTTCTGTGTCGAATAAATAAAACGTTGCGAAGCAGTGGGACAATAGAAGAACGTGTTTTACTAATCGCAGCTCTACAGTAAAGTCAAGGTCAAAATCATTTATTCAAGTTTGGCTCAATAGAGCTCTTATGGAAAATCAAGTCAAGTAGTTGTCATCAGTTGATGACAACGACACCAAGAATACAACTTTCGTTGCTAATAGTGCTGATGATCCGTTTATAAAGCACTGAATGGAACCATTTTGTGGATAACGAAAGTATTTAAACATGATTTGTGTTTCTAACATTAATGATCCATATTTCATCATCGTGTTATGAGGATGCTGGTTTCAGTCATACATCTGTTTCATATTTATTGGCTAACCAACCTCTTGTCTCATGAGTTGATATATGACTCGCAATTTGTAAGTTACGAATAGCTGCCTACAGATAAAAGTTGTTAGTTGGGAACCTAAAGTGCTCTTTTTACAAGGGTAAACATGTAATTTTTGGGTACATTAAGTATCAAAAGATTTTGCATAAGACCAGTATCATGCCGCGCGCTAGGATGTGTCACCGGAACTCATTTGTCATTATTTGACATCAAAGTTAGTTTTTTATGAATTTTTTAAGAATATTTTTTATGTTTTGTTATATATCATGCTAGTACAATTTAAAGCTAGTTGAAAATATAGTTATGAATTTCAGTGAAGAAGATAGCAATCTATAGAATTTCTGTTGCGTCAACAACACGCCAAGACACATCCAGGGTATCCAGCCACCTGTGACTTAAAGGGTTAACATTATCTCTATATGAATCGACCCACTTCCACCCGCATAGCATGCAGTTAATCGTTAAGTAGGTACCACCGGATGGTCACCTGTGGTCAATTTGTCTCAAAATTGGTCATTGTCACCATCATATCGACAGTTGTAAGTAAGCCAAAACACAGTACATACATAGGTATTTAATGTGTTTTGCCTTCACTTCATATAGTTTCCTATGGTGTTTATTAAAGTACACCGGGTTATTTCCCATATATGGTTCCCTTATTGATATTTTCATGCTACGATCCACATTATTATTTCTCGTCTCATTTTTCTCTGGCCAGCATTTAAAGATTGTTTTTATTGTCAAGGTACCCATGTATAATATAAATCTAACATGAAAAAATTAAAACATGTGTGCAAGTGTGCATAGATAATGGGAAGCTGCATCAGCATAATGTAGGCACCATTATTTGCGTGTCTGTGGCTGTTCCAGGACTATGAGGGAATAATTCAAGTAAATATCATAAATTATACAAGTCACTCCAGATGACGGGACGGCTGCCTCGACGTGATATTCGCTGAAATTGTAAAATTATAGGATTAAGGAGAAATACGTTTTACAACATTCCCTATGGAACGGAGCCGTTTCTAAATTACATTACTTTTTCATCAGACAATCAATTTTCATATATTTCAGATCTCTATAGAACAAAGATGGCGTGGGCCTTGATTAGTTTCGGGTTGTCTTTTTCTGTGTGTGGTTAATTGTAAAATTAATTGTTAATTCTGAGTTGCGGAGGCCAGGCGGCCGACGCTCCTTTGCTCCGTTTGCCTGTTTCCCCGAAGGGGTAGGCAGAGGCATATTATACGCCCACACACACAGTTGATCCCACGTAATAGATGGCGAGCCTATTGCCGCTTGCCGGGCACTGTTATGTTCGGCAGAGCCTCGTCCGTTGATCGGCTGGTGCACCACTTGCAGGAGAGATTGGCTTGGGTTCCTTAGGTCTTGGTAGGATCCCTGCACACCTGTAAGTTAATAAAGAATATTTATGATAGTAAATATATATATGAGAGTGTAGTCCCTTTTCCCATTTCACAAAACAAGAATGGTCCCGTATTTTAACGGTCGTCTAAATTAGGTTTTGATATTGAACTCTAGAATCCTATATTACCCTGACCTTTCGTGGGTTCTGAAATGAAATTAATTAAACAGTTATTTGGTTTCTGGATAACTTTGTCTTCAGCTTTTAGTCGGTAATAGAACTCGTTCTCATTTCATTTTAGATTGATATACCCGAAGTTTATCTGGAAGAAGATGTTAATGTTGCTTTGTTTAGCATTTAACATTTTTCGGCGTCATCATCATCATCATCATCATCACAGCCCATTAACGTCCCACTACTGAGCACGAGCCTCCTCTCACATATCAAAGTGTGAGGGTATTGGGTCATACTCCACCACGCTGACTCAGTGCGGATTGGCGGAGGCAGGTGTGTGGCGTCCTGCTGTTAGAATTTTTCAAGCCGCCCATTAGGCTTCTAACATGGCTTAACGACTACCACATTTAGTGATAACCGGGACCAACGTCTTAACGTGCCTTCCGAAGCACGGAAGCGCTCGATATCAAATGCCACACAAACGGTCACCCATCCAAGGACTGACCTCTGTAAACTCTGCTGTACTTCGGCGATCGTTTCCGACCACAATTTCGTACCACAGTTTCGTAGCTCTGCTTCTACGAGCGCTTCTTTCGGCGTCATATTAAATTCAAATAAGAATTTGCCGCTATTTACATTCGTATAAAAAAGGAAGAGGGCTATGCTTGGAGATTCCCTATGAGATCTAATCATAAATTAAGAGATATGTATGAAAACTATAGACACCAACTTAGCTCAAAGAGAGCAAGTTGAAATGGCAGGGGTCAGGGCACATCCCCTTCCGTCTAGCTATAGACCCCCCCAGAAGTCGGCCAGTCACGTCATGGCCGCACAAGGAGGTAGGGGGGGGCGCAACACACCGCGCCTCTCTGAGGAGGTCCTCCCGGTTCTGATCCGGGGGACGTTGGCCGCGGGCGGGGTGCGAGAAACTACAACCTAGGCACTGGTGCTTCGCCCCTTTTTCAACAGCGGCGGGCGTCGTCGTAAGATTTTTAGTGGGTAGGACTGCCGCAGTGAGCCCCACACCCCCTCCCGGTCTCCCCCTTTGGCCGGGAGACAGTGCGTAAATGCATTTTGTTACCGACGTAATAAAAATAAAAAAAAAAAGGGGTCAGGGCACATAGCACGTAGAATTGATAGCCATTGGGGCAGAAAAATCTAGAATGGATAATCCTTTGACGATGTCCATTCGCAAACAGTAGCAGGATCACCCTAGATACATTGGAAGATGAGGTATTATCCTCCTAGGTCTATTGTCAGCAGTGGGTTTCCATCATAATTATCATATGTGTGGTGATAACTGAATATAAAATAGTATATTTAAAAAATTTAACAATAGTTATTATCTTCTCTTTTGCTCCCCTGTCGACCGAGAATGTCTTTAAAACCAGACTAAGTCTGACTAACATAAAACATCGAAATAAGCAACAGTTTTTTGAAATAAAAGAAATCAATTCCTTACATGGAATCGTTATCGAGTCGTGATCCACATGGGCACCAGGAAGACCCAATTATCTGAAATTGATACATGAAGTCAGCCGTAAAGAGGAACCGCTATCTTTGACTTGTCATATTAAAAGTGATTTACAGTGTCAATTTTTGCTTTGTGTCTTGTACCTTTTGGGAATTCTCAAAATCTTAATTATTTGTACAATCCTTAGATTTCATATATTTTTTCGTATGTTGAAATATGCAAGAGGTTTTTTCATATAAATGTTTGGTCAGGGAAGTGAGTAGTCTAAAATAGGGTCGACAAGACTCATCATCATCATCTTTAATTATTTTAGACCCAAATAAGAAAGAAATAAACGCCTTTTTATTTTCCGTTTCATTACCAAGGGATAAACAAGCAATATCCCAGAATAAAATCGACATTGGCGAAATATGTGGTCAGTTTTGTGTATCTAAATAATCAGTATACATTATTACGTTTGCAAATCTATATTTAACTTGTTGCATACTTTTTCTGTTTAATTATAGGTAAACCTTCTAGAAAGTTAGTGATCTATTAAAATGTGTTTGATAAGTTGACAATAAGATTTCTACACAGGCAATATTTGGTGCTAAAGTGGTAATAATGTTCGATTTAATTAATTATTGAGCCCTAGAGGCGGTAATGTCTGATACTGCTTTTAAAGATTATAGTCAGCGAAAATAATACTTTTGTGTTTAGATGAGAATAGAGTCTAGCATCCTGTAACTTTTCACAAATATAGCAAGAAAACATAATCAAATGTAGGATGATAAGTCATCGTCTTTACAGCGTTGATAAGTCAAGAAACAATAATTATATCACGGAGAAGCTAAATTAAATGCAGATGATAATATCAAGGTACAGGTATCATAGCTTCCTTTTCTTATTTTGAGAAGAGTGCACTGCTTTTTTATTGTACATGCACAATTCTTGAATTGGGGTAGAAGGAAATAGTTGCAAAAGTGATAGTAATAGATTACAATATACACAAAGCTCCTCTGTGAGAAACGCGAATAAGGAACATATAAACTATTTGCATATAAATGTTCCAGGATCCAGAACACGAGCCACTATGATATCTGCCAAACTTACTTGCTCTAGTTAAGTGGTCTGGGGAGTTTGCAGCAGTGCTGAAATATGTTCTGTAGTGGATTCTACCTCGGTATTGGGGTCGGCTGCAGATAGTTTTAAACTTAGGCAATCAAAATTGTGAAAATATATGATGGCAAGAGCGGCATTTGCTTTATGAGTTTTTGGTAATAATGCTGATGATTAAGTTTGATTCGCTGCATTAAATCGCCGATTCATTTACTTGTATACTAGAGAATATGAACCCGGTTAGATGAAAATACACAACAGTTTAATTGGAACTATTGATCATCCGACATATAGTTCTGAAATAACAGCAACACGACATGACAGTTGGTCGGAAACGGGCCCCCATTAAGCGTAGCACGCCGTTTGTTAGTTTCGTGCGACCAATTTCAGCTCCACGCAGAATACAGCGTCCGCTTCAATTGCCGCTTGAACAAGCAACTCAGATTGCGTTTCTCCTGTTGGTTTGTCTAATCCCTATCAGTGTACGGGCATGATAAACATTGAGTCAGAACCTAAGCTTGCATGCAGGATAATAAATTAGAAAGCTATCTGTGAATCAGTGCCTCGCTTTTCGATAACGTCTACGTAACAATGAAGATAATAAGTATGTATGTACATATATGTATTTATGTATGTGTTTCCATTATTTAATATTCATAACACAAGGTCTGAATAATACTTATTTAATATAATAATTATTTATGGCAGGGTGTTTACGTGATCTATACGACCGCCAATAGAAAGTAAGAGCATTATTGCATATTGTGTGTTCTAGAACTGAAGCCAGAGTGAGTTACACGTTTCATATAGAGAATTAATTGTGGAATTATTCATTATATTTGGGAGTAATAAAACTGATATGCATTTTTGGCAAAATTTAGCTTGACTCTATTAAAATATTATTTATCTTGTCCACGTCACGTCATACTTTTCTCCTGTATTATGTGAAATATTTTGTCAAACGACAATTTCATTGAAAGTTATTCTAAATGGAAACGTTATTAGTCGTACAGTAAAGAGTCGATACGTAAGGCATTGTTTGCTATATTCAGTGGCTCATATTGGGAACATAATTGCTTTCGCTTTGTGTTGCAGCTCTAAACCGAATACGCTCGAAAATGTATATTCCAGACCAATTAACTGGTACGCGTTGTTCGATGTCCTGTGGTTAATAAAGCATGAGGTCAATATTGGACTACGCTCGCATATTGGAGCGACTATTTGTGGTCACGCGACCTGTGAGACTGGGAGGGTTCTAACAAATGCTATTCGCTTTATTGGCAATGCTAAAGTCATAATTTCCCTTGAGGATCTTCGGTTGCTTGAAGACGTTGCAACTGTTGGTACAACTTATATATCTAATGCTATAGAAAACATTCTAAAGACTCCTTGTGGTGTCGTTTCGATCGACTTTTTTCCCTTTACGAACCATATATCTGTACTGTGCATCACGTAGTTTATCGGTACCCTAATCAAACATTTAATAAACAGTTTTCTCGTGACTCGAACCGAAAAAGTGTTTTATTTACCTTGTGCCTTGGAAATGTCAGCGCTTAAGCTTTGGCTTACAAGTATAATCTTTATATAGGTTTTATGTGACAAAAGAGTGTTTGATCTTTATATTCGCCCACAACCTAAAAACTTTTACACGATGTTTTTAAGAGCCTTATGCTGTAATCTTTTGAATAAATTTCGTCTGGGATCAAATTCCACAACCCAAGTGTACGCGGCGTATAATTTATTTTTTCTCTCTTCACTGTAACCTCATTCTTATTTCCACAGTTCGGATTTTGCTTCCGACTCTTTTACCCTCATCGCTATTCATTGAAATTTCCAGAACAAGTTCATCTTTTGATCCGCACCCTTATTATTTTTTTGAAATCCAGTCGTTCCTGAAAATCGCTTACTGCAATGATCATAAGAACTATTCTTGAAATCTTTAGTTTGTGACTTATTATTCCTTGCAATTATAGAAATAAATATGCATATGCTTACATACTCGTATATTCTATAAAATGTTATAAAAATTTAAGTCTGTTTTTATCTCGCTCTCGTATGATAATTAGCTACTTAGTGAAACCCAATAGCTGGGACAACAACTCCATTAGCACAGATGCAGTTTATGTTCATATCATTATCGAAGTTTCAGTGTATAGAAGTCTGTTTTCATCTCGCTCTTTTGTATAGTAATTAGCTCTTTCGTCAAGCTCAGTAGCACAACTCCATTACCACGGATGCAGTTTGCATCAACTTGAATAGCAATCTAAGTTAGTGCTCCAGCTCTCAAATTAGATGTGCACTTCCCGGCCTTGGCTCCCGGGGTGGTCGGCGCCGAGCTTCGTTAATCTCTATTCAGTACGAGGGAACTTCATTACAGTTATTGATTAAGCTTTTGGTAAACAACGATGTTTTTACCTTTTACTTTGTACTGGCGGTTCGCGGCTTTGTTCAGTTTAAATCAAATCATTTTATTTGCGTGATATGGGTTAAATAGAGGTTTTTAAGGAAATTGTTTACGTTAACTGAACTGGGAATATAAAAGTTATATATGGTGTCCCCCAAGGCAGTGGCCTTGGTCCTTTATTATTTCTTTTATATACACACACATAGTGACAGCAATATGTGTTATAAATCCTACAGTTTTGTTTGCTGACGATTGCGCTATATTATTTGAATAGGAATCTATGTTAAAGCTCCAGCTTGCAAACTATATGTACACATTCGGCTTTGCCTCCGGGGTGGTCGGCGCCGAGCTTTTATTCAGATCGGAAGAACTTTGTCCCAGTTATTGAGTGGGCTTTCGGTAAACAAAAATGTTTTTCCTTTATACCACCTAGCTGTTCGCGCGGCTTTGCTTGGCTTACAAATAAAAATGATTTTGAATTAAACTAAATTGTAAACCTATAAGAAATATGTTGGTCGTAGTCCGATTGTTACGCACGCACTAATATATTTTCTTTGTGGGAATCGAAACCACGAACTTTCGAGCAGGCATACCACCAACCTCCGCGCATTATAAAATATTATATTACAATTATTATAAATAATATTTAGTTAAAAGTTGTGTTCTGCGGCCCTCTTTACAATATAACGATTACTTACATACATTGTCTATGTAATTTTATAATTTTAATTTTTAATTAAGACTGCTTATATACGATTTCTTGGAAATTGTTTTGATGGCTGCATAGCTTAACTGATACCATATGGTATACCAGTTTACAGTAACAAAATTGTGGTTTGCAGCACATTTAAATTAATTCAGTCTTCTAATATTAATGTTATTTTTACTTAAATCCTTTTATCCAGCTTGAGTATATCACGCTCACTTATATGTTTCCGCGGTGGTAGCGTCATGCGTCGGGTCGTTGCGCTCCCTAAAATATGGTTGAGCGTAACGCGTCTGCTCATGTCTACTATGTTTATCCGTAATTATGTTAATATTTCTAAAAAGAGTTTTGTCTCCCTTTTTTTTTTTAAATCTTGTGACTGCAGAACACAATTGTTTTAATATTATGTATTTTAATTGTAACTGGCGGGAGAAAAAACCAACCTTGACGATTTTCTTGCCCGTTCTTTTACGATCAAGCTCCCGCCCGCAGTGAATGGGCGCGTTAGTTTATAAATATGACATTCATAAGAGCTCTATTGAGCCAAACTTGAATAAATGTTTTTTTTTTTTTTTTAAATCTATAAAGTACAATGACTGTCAGCTATTTACAAAAAAAATGCATCAGGTGGGTGCCTACTTCAATTAAAATGAACACTTTTTGTCATAACTTAATACATAGTGATCACTAAATAAATATAGCAATTAGTATGACTTATAAAAATATGTCAAGGAGTGTGATCCTACTGAGAATATTGTGCTATATTCGTTACAAGTGTAACCATCATGGCGAATGGCTCATGCTCATGATAGTTAGCTAAGTTCTAAGTGAATATGTAAATTGCAATTTATATTGCTAGCGCTTTATAAATGATGCAGTGCTTCTACGGTGCGTCACAATTCTGTCTGTTTAAGTTTTTACAACTTTAATTCTTGTGACTTGCAAATACTTGCAATAAACGATTTGACAACGTCATAACGCTTTCGTAATGTTCTTTCTGCTGTATTAAATTTCCACTAAATTTTACCTAATTTTTAATATAAATCAAATGTTTTGATCATATAATTTGTTACTGTTTGAAGCTGTATTTCAAGGTTATCAGCCTAAGATTTCACAATACTTGAAGTAAATCTATCGAGAATTGATCTACTTAAATAGCGATATTTTACGTAACGACATAAACACACACACTGGATGTGTGGTGCAAAAGAACGTTTTTTTGTTCCTCTGAACTGATTCTCTTGAGTATATGGATCCTAGCAAGATCTGATGATCACAAGCCAACCTCATCGCAAGTGGAGCACCAGCCGGCTGTGGCAAAAATTCGCCTTCTATAACGAGGCACTAACAATATAACTGGCGAAATGTGGGCGTATAATATGCTTCTGCCTATCCCTCCGAGGAAACAGGCGTGGTATTATGTATAAATATTATATTCTCTTACAATCACACCAATTATTTAGTTCCAAGATAAGTATCACTAAGAACTTGTGTTATGGATACTAAACAACGGATAAACATACTTAAATACTTTTTTTTTGTATATGCATATTTAATATACATAGGAAAACACCCAGACCAGAACAAATATTCATGTTAATGCACTCAATGATTAGTCCTGTTTGGGAATCGAACCCACGACCTTTGGAGTGGAGTGCAGGTGTACTGACCTCCACGCCATATCGGTCGTCAAGGATGTATGTATTCTCTTGATATCTTCAGTCAAGTGCAGTGCATATTGAAAGGTTTTCGAAATAGTAAATACTATATAGAATTCGATCTACCATCAGGTAACCGTTAACCTCACTACATATTGAATTAAAACAAGACACTTGCAGACGAAGTCGGGAAAAGTAAGAAGATCATTATTATATTAAACCAGTCGATTAGCGATTATCTTATCGTTTTATAAACGAATTCTATCTCTATAAAGACAATTTCGGCAATGTCGAGGGAAAATTAATGAATATCAAATAATGTATTCTGCCCTCTTGTATTATGCGGTTGCCATGACACAACGGGGTCGATAAAACGAAGGTACTCCCATATGGAATACTCTTGCTGATCTCATCGGATCCTTTAAATAGGAAATGTTAGGAGACCACATTAGATTTTTAATAAACTGATAGTAAGCTTTTCAGAATAAGGGAGTTTATAAGTACCCTAAAATGACGCTAGTATGTAAGATAGTTAATTATAGTGAATATAGGTAATAGTGTGTGCCGGGATCATAGCAAGTGGAAGGATATGATCTGTACCTACCCCTTCGGGAAACGACTTTTAAAGGACTGGCAACGCGCAAGGATTGCAAGCGTCCTTAGGCTTACCACATTCCATCAGAATTACCATATGTTTGAGAGCCACTTAGGCGTTCTAATATGTGTACTTTTAAAGTAGTGTAGGTATGTTTATTTAAGGTGACAATATAGATGAGGCGACTTTGCCTCTATGAAACGGCTAACAAAAGCGCTGAAATCTTTGACGTAAAGGAATCAACAAATCAGCGTCTGGAATTCTCGACGCCATTTTAGTTAAAGTCAAATGGCGCGCTGCTATTGGTCGGTTGGCGGGTGCGCGCGCAGTGGTGTGGGGTGAAGAGGGTAGATCAATACGCGGAGTTACGTAACGACCTCGTGACGCCCTAGCCACGCTTTGTATAGTGCCACGAGTAATTAATGTATTACTACAATATAAGGATTTTTGTACACATGTTTATGAAATGATTGAAGCTTTTATGCTTCCTCAGAATCTCTCCACGATTCAGAAGTAAATCAGAATTTACACCTTTAAATCTTAATGGTTTTTTTGGGACACACCTATGTTATTAGGTGTATAGGGATCCTACCAAGATCTGAGGAGCCCTAGCCAGTCTCACCTGCAAGTGGTGCACCTGCCAAACAACGGACAACAACAGCATCGCTTGATATTAAATGAAATACAAACAATGTCACGCAATCAAGATCTGACTTACATTCTCTTCTTTTAATTTAATTTGTAAATATTATTAAAATTATTGAATAGGTGAAAAATGGTCATAGACATAATATCACGCCTACTTCCTCGAAGGGATAGGCAGAGGAATATTATACGCCCACAATTCGTCAACTATATTTTTGGCCCCACGCAGTAGGTGGCGAGCCTATTGCCGCTTACTGTTATGTTCGCCAGAGCCGTTGTTCGGCAGGTGCACCACTTGCAGTTGAGATTCGCTTGGGCTCCTTAGGTCTTGGTACGATCCCTATTCACCCAATATAGCTTTGACTCAAATTTTAATCTCTACGTGCATTATTAAAGAGACCTGAAGGTACGACAGGGAAAGTCCCTACATAGCGGAGCCTGTGGAGATTTGTAACACAGGTCCTGTACCTAGTACAGACTCCAGCTCTCACTAAGGGACGACTTATGCCATTGTGATTGTAATAGTTCATAAGATACCTATTGTACCTTTTTGAGAGAAATAAATCTTAGTATTATTATTATTATAGCTCCCAGTGTCCCAGTTTTCACTTAAAGCGGCTACGAACGGCCTTCAATTTAAGCTTAGGACGTTACAAGTATACATTACAAACTACGCTATTCATTTTCTTGCACTTAGATTAACTTACACATTATTTTTTATTTTTTTGCATGTAAGTGATTCTAAGCTTCGTGATTTCAGTGTAGTAATATTTAGTTTTTATTAATAGTTTATGAAGTAAAGAACTGTTACTTTACTTACTTTACTATGAAAAGCAATTGAAAGTGGCTCAGCTAAAGGTGTTTTATGAAATAAGAAGCTAGGCTACTAAAACTAGGGTGTACAACAAATTTACCGTGCGTCAAAGTTTTGAGCATAAATATTACGTCAGTTGACACAGCATCCACGGTACATTATAGGATTTTCGTTTCAGTCCTAAATGTACCGCTAGGACTCAGAATGTACCGCTTTTAAGTGTCTCTGTGTCAACGGGTAACAAAGGGGTCAGAAAAAGGAAAACCGACAGAAATAACCGTTTGCGTTTATTGTAATTAAGCATTGTACATATTTTGCATCTGGGTTAATTTATTTAAACACGAACGACCACTACCAACAACGCCGTCCAGTTTCTATAATGAAATAATAATAATGTTTTTTTTTAATTCTTACCTATTATACAATATTACCGAAATTATATAGTAACCTATTATATTATATATAATTCATAAATGGCTGTAATTATGTTCATAATTAGCATTTTCTAAAGGCAATATAACAAACACATTGTTATCAATCTTGTTAATCAAAATGGATATATGTAGTTATGTGCTTGATAAGCTTATTTATGAAGACAATTTTATAAACACATTGTTGAAAGTACATTAAAAAGTTCTTTATTTTATAAACTATTACATAGCACTTGAACAGGCCATAATAAAATATATATAAAAAAAAGTTACTACACTGAAATCACGAAGCTTACATTCACTTACAACTGGTTGTTCGATCTAAAGTCTGATATTAAACATTTCCGTCGACCTTGGCATTTAAGCCAAGCTAATAAAGAGCCTATAAGTAGCTTAAAAAGAGAAACTTTAATAGCAGATGTACCAAAAATTAGTTTACACGTCACACTATAGATATATGACACACTATAGATATATGCAACTAAATTTAATCCCGTACTTAACCTAATTTACAACTGCTAGGGTTGGCTGGTAGAGATCTCTCCTAGAGATAAGTCCACCTTTGTACTTTAGTTTTTAAATACTATTTTTGTAATGTAATTATGTCTTAATTATGCAATAAAGGATTAATATATCCCCATCCTTTATTTCGGTCCGATTAAAGCCTATAGATGCCACAGCATTCGAAATAGGGATTGTGTTCAGATATTTAATAAGTTACCAAACTCGATGAGAGAGCTCAGTTTACCCATATTTAAAATAAAACTACAGTTATGGCTAAAAACTAAATGTTTTTATTCGCTCGCAGAATATTTTAACACCAAAATTGATGTTATATAATTTGATATTATTCGTTATTTTGACTTGAATTTTATTTTGTTATGATTATTACAATGTCTTTTAATTCCACTTATTTTATATTAACATTCAGCCCTCCGTTTTGCAAATAATGTTCTATTATATAACAAAACAACCACATGTTTACTCTATTTTATGTGAATAAATTTATATCATTTCATTTTATGGCATATCATAAGACATTATGATTAAATAATAATAATAATTATTATTTTGTAAATATAGGATGTAATAATAAAGTTATATATCAGGTAGGCTAGTTTATGTTATATTTAAATAATATTGTAGATTGATAATTAAAAAGATAGAATATTATATTTATTGTAAAAATTGCTATGCTATCGCATTAGGTTAAGACACCTGCTAAGGTAGCATCAGATTATAAATAAATCCTTACTATATATATTATATATATATTATATATATATATATATATATAATATTATAAATGCGAAAGTAACTCTGTCTGTCTGTCTGTCTGTCTGTTACTCTTTCACGCCAAAACTACTGAACAGATTTTAATGAAATTTGGTATACAGATGGTCTAGACCCTTAGAAAAGACATAGGCTACTTTTTATTGCGAAAAGGGGGTTGTAAGGGGTTAAAAAGGGGGATGAAAAGTTGAATGGGATTTCTTAATTTTAAAATAGAAAAATGCTACCTAAAGATACTATACCACGCGGACGAAGTCGCGGGTAACAGCTAGTAATAAATAAATTATCGAAATAGGAGCCATTCAAGCAGAGGTATCGCTGATTTTTACCAGTTCACTCTGAAGATATATCCACACCCTTGCTTTCGCTTCAATAAAACTCAATACCAAGTAGACGGAACAAGGAAAACTCAGAAGTAACTATCGGGAGGGGTTTTCTTGTGAGCCCTCATCCGTCTTCCAATCCTCTTTGACTGGGATACTGTGTACTATTTATTATTGAATGCTTTGTCTTCATATTCGTATATAGAAGTTTATGTGCTCTTTCTCACAAGAAGCCTATCGCAATTTTGACTACTGATATTGCGTAAAGGCAAATCTACCCGCACTCCGTTCCTAAGGTCGTGGGTTCGATTCCCACACAGGATATAACATTTTGTGCCTAAACATGAATATTTCTTATATTAACTATGTATTTACAAAAAAAAGTATTTATGTAGTTTATCTTGGAACTAAATAATTGCTGTAATTGTCAGAAAGTATTTATTTCTTTTATTATTTATAATTTTACTGTGTGATTCAAAAAATCAGAAATAACCTATTATATAATGAGGTTGTTCTTCGGAGCAATAAATTACTTTGGGTTCAAACTTGTTTAAATTAAGAGAAGGGTTCAAATTTGTTTAAATAAAGAGGACCCCAAAATGGGAAATAACTTTAAAATAAAAACAAAAAAAAATCTCTTTATCTTAATTTAATTGAACAAAAAGTAAGTTGAAAATGTACATAAAAAATTATAAAAAAATAGATTTATGTATTCTATTGCATAGCATTTGAAAACGTCAATATGAAATACTTATATAAAAAAATAACGAATTATAACTACATTGAAATCACAATTTTTACATTATGTGTTTAAGTTAAGTATGCCAAATCTTTTTAAACAAAAAAACATGTTTATTTAAAACGCTATAGTGTTACCGTAAAGGAACGCAGTTACATTAAGAAACTCACACTTTAATATCGTCTAGTTTTAGCCTTAAGAGCTTTTACGAACTCTTTCCAACAAAAAAACACGACGGATAACCTGGCATCTTATATATTGCTTGCGGGAACCTTACAAAGAAACAGGAGACGGGAAAAGCGAGATGCGGGAAGGAAGTCGCGAGCTGCGGGAAAGGGTACATTTATGACGCGCGCTCATTTCCCTTTGCTATACAAACACACTATATGGTTAAATATGAGTATCATACATATAGTTTATTGACTCAGGCGTTACTTTGCGAAAATCCGATGTGAGCAAGTGATGGATAATAAATATATTTGTGACAATTCCTGCGCAACTATAATTTTCCGATAAATCTTGCGTTACAATTAAAAAACAAAAAAAAATTAAGTGCAAGTGAATCAAGTGCCAGTTCCGAGCCACCGCTCTGTAAGAAGAACTGGAAAGAAAGTCACAGGCTTTAATTCCTTAAACGGACAAAGGAGTTTTAATTATTAATTAGTTTTCCACCTTATATTAACAGCATAAGGTTCACTTTACGGTGACAATATATTGACCATTGTCCTATTAAGGGTTAAATTTATCCATTTGTATAAGCGAGTAAATAAATACAAAATATGTTATATCTCATAACAAATTACTTTTAGCCACCTAATTTCCTTCTGAAAGTACCCAGCCCAACTACCCTACACTGGGGGTAATAATTTTGGGGTCAATTACCATTATTAATGCCTTTTGAACGGAGCCGTTATTTCATTAATCATGATGCTATCGTCGATTCTATAAAGCCTTGTTTGGGGTAACGGAATTCCGTTTTGTTACATTGCAAATTTAATATAACAAGGTAACTTTAATTTTGAGCACGCTGACAAGCTTGCCAGACAAGGCTCGGAATCGATATTCACGGAACCGGAGCAATGCATTGCACTCTCCATGAGTATAATAGCCACGACGCTAAAAAAGCATATAGTGGAGAAACTACTATCGGAATGGCAGCTGCTGCCGGCGCTTAAGCATTCAAAGGCCTTCATGAGGGAGACAGGGAGCAGCTGGTGTAAGGCCCTTTGCGAAGGTAGCAGGAAACAAGCCAGACTGATAATTTGGGCTCTAACAGGGCATTATGCCACAAACAAAATGCTCCACAGAATGCGACTAGTGCAATCACCGCTATGTCGTAGATGTGGTGACGAAGAGGAGTCTATCGAACACCTGGTGTGTACCTGTGACTCGTAAGCTGTTTGCCGAATGGGTCTCCTGGGGGTGGCCTACCCACAACCAAGAGACTGGGCTCCAATCTGCAAAAACTGTCATAAAGATGATGGTAACAATGTTTGGAGATTTAGAGTGAAAGGCAAGGGGATGCACAAAAGATCCGACATAAGGCTAAAAGTGCCCCACGAACAGTCTGTGGCCCCCGCCATAAGATAACTTTAATTTTATTATATAAAATTTATTTGGCGTTCGTCTGCGTACTATACAGTAGACTAGTACTGTAAAGTGCCCCTTCAAATATACGGAGGGACAATGAACCCATTAGCCACATTTGCCAATTCCACCCAAGTACCAATTGTGCCGTTGGCAAAATATCCGACATTTTGTATGGAATTAATGCTCATGCATATTTTATACTGCTCATTACGTACCACTCTTGTCCGGCGCTTTAATGCCCGTTCCTATGCAGTTATGTAAAATTATATGTATTTTAGACCTTAACGAAATAATAATATGTCTTTTTTGTTTTAACATTTGACGTATTTTTTGAAGTGTTGTATAAACTATATGAAGCGCTCGTAGCTCTGCGGTGCTCGGTGGTCGGAAACGATCGCCGAAGTACAGCAGAGTTTACAGAGGTCAGTCCTTGGATGGGTGACCGTTTGTGTGGCATTTGATATCGAGCGCTTCCGTGCTTCGGAAGGCACGTTAAGCCGTTGGTCCCGGTTATCACTAAATGTGGTAGTCGTTAAGCCATGTTAGAGGCCTAATGGGCGGCTTGAAAAATTCTAACAACAGGACGCCACACACCTGCCTCCGCCAATCCGCACTGGGTCAGCGTGGTGGAGTAAGACCCAATACCCTCACACCTTGATATGTGAGAGGAGGCTCGTGCTCAGTAGTGGGACGTTAATGGGCTGTGATCATGATGATGATCGATAAACTATATTATTTAAAAATATGCTATACTTCGCTACTTTATGTCCGATCTGGTTTGTTTCGTAATATCACGAACGCTCCAATATGATTTAACAGATTCAAAATAAATCATATTACGCTGTGACACTGCCCCCCTGAGAGGAGGAAGGCGCATTAAAATGGAATTTCAATTGTTGAAGCCGAACGCGCCCGAGGGAGTCGTAAGGAGATTTTGAAGTGGAACTTCGTTGCCTGTCTTGGAACTAAATAATTTTCAGAAAATATTTATTTGTGTGATTGTTCGTATGCATTGAATAGGCTCCGATAATCCTTGGATGGGTGACCGTTTGTGTGATCTTTGATATCGAGAGCTTAAGTGCTTCGAAAGGCACTTTAAGATCTAATTCCGACTGTTACTCACTGTTATTAGAAGGCGAATCAAAAACGGTAGAAAGCCACACACCTGGCGCAGCTAATCCGTACACGCGTGGTGGGGTATGACCCAATACCCTCTCACCTCGATTTGTGAGAAGAGGCCCGTACTCAGTATGGGCTGAGATGGGATAATATATAGTAAGATTATACAAAGGTTCAATATCAAATTATTTATTAGGAATGTTAGGTATGTGCTCGTTGGAGATGAGGCGACACAGAGATTTACTTTTGTCAGCAATTAAAGTGCTGCGTGGCCGGATCCAGAGCCCAGAACTCCTGGAACTAATATCTCGGCTTAACGTGCCCGACAATTACGTTCGACAAAGGACTTGTCGTGAACGCCGCTTGTTTGCGCCACCCACGTGTCGCACTGCTGCGCACCATCACTCCCCGATCGGCCGAATGCACATCGGCCTTAATGCTTTCCTGTGTCAGTACCCTGACTGTGACATATTCGTAGACAGCTGGGAATCAATCCAGGCAAAATTGTCGTCTTTTTGTGAATATTTATGTCCTCTTTAATTATATTTTTTAACTATATATGCATGTAAAATTACTCACTGAGTTAGTTATTGTAATTATTAGTGTATTATTGTAATTGATCAGTACCCTGACTGTGACATATTCGTAGATAGCTTTGAATCAATCCAAGCAAAATTGTCGTCTTTTTGTGAATATTATGTCCTCTTTAATTATATTTCTAACTATATATGCATGTAAAATTACTCACTGAGTTAGTTATGGTAATTGGGCCAGACCCGTGTAACTAATACAAATAAATAAATATAGACCTGGATGTTTCTAATCTCCTAGTCTACATCTTCTAGGCCGCTTGATTGAGTACCATCATGTGGTATAAAAAATAACACAGCCGACAATATATAGCATGCATAATGGAATAGTGAATTAACTCAAATAATACGATTTTTGGGACATCACAAAAGAAGATCTTCTAAAGAATACTTGACCTACTTGTAAGCGCATTAAATTGATACTCATTTATTAATTAGTAATTCTGCTTGTGTTTTGAACGTTTGATTAACATTGATTCGATCTCAGTAAGAAATAGAAGGACTGTATAAGGACGTAACTCAAACCTGACTTATCTATTAATAATTATTATCTATTAATTAAATGTTTTTTACTTCATTGACTTATAAAAATACTTTTGTTACAGGTAAGTACACACGAAGGCGAAACTAAGAGTGACTTTAAACTCAGCACGGTAAGTAACTAATTAGTTTTCAATTATAATATCTGAAGGCGGTTGCACGCCTTTGTCAGGTTTGGCCATTTTATGTGTTTAAAAGTAATTTAAAAGGAGGCGCTGGCAACGCGCCATGATATTCTTTAATATTACAAACACATGTTGGTAACAATTTAAATAAATTGTGTATAAAAGGATTACAATAAGTAAATCTAAATGTATCCCTTTACTAAACAAAGAGAATTTTACTTCACATGAAATATGGTTCTCAAATGTCACAAAACCTGGTAACTGTTTATTAAAAGTTTTATATTTTAATAAATCAAAGCATTTATACATATTTCATAAGATTTTCTTTTGTAAGCTACCTACCATTTATGGTACTGCAAAATAAAAATCTCTTGACTGACTGTTTGGTCATGATACGCTACGACCGATCGTAGCCGTAATCTCATAGTCATTCGTAGTTCCGTAGCGTGTACGAAGAATTAACCGTTCGTTGTTTTAGCAATGGATTCATGGAAATAATTTAATTAACATATTCTATATAATCTTTTAAGGCAACACAATGATTTTAAGACACGACAAATCGTAAATAAAATATGCGACGAAAAGTCGCGAGTTTTGTGGAAATGGTCTAACTATACTTAAATGAATAATACAAGAAATCTTTTGAAAAGCGTGACCACTAAAGTATGAATTAGTAATTAATATTCAACCATTAGTAATTCAACATTACTAGAGTCTTTCAGTTTCTTCAAATATAAAGTTCAGTAACGTTCTATGCAAAAATGATTGCCTAAATACAAATTAATCCAAATAGTAGAAATCGACTTTCGATTTATTTAATCAGCAAAAAAATCAAAAAATTCAATTATAATAATAAAAAATAATACTAATAAGTAAGCAAGAGCACTCTGTTGTGCCTACTCTATATCATTATTTTTTTATTCATTATTTCCTGTCCTGCTGACAGCTGCTGCTGCTGAATGGTCTTGCTGACATTTATTAAAATTATCCAAGAGCTGATAGTCTTCACAGTATGGGGGAAGTTCTTAATACCACCACGTGTAGTAGGAGATAACGGGATTAGATTGAAAATTTTCTTGTAACATTCATGTAAAAGAAACTGAAAAAAGCAATGTCCTTAGGCAGCTGGAGGAGGATAAATGGCTGTAACCTCAACATCCCCAATAAATCGGCATATGTAGCCGTATTTCGGAAATAAAACGAAGTCACAAATAATTCTTTTCCCCGACTCCCGTCATGTAAACATAAATGGGTAAGTCCTACGAGTGCCAGTAAATCTTGTACGGTAATACGTTTCGTGACACCCCCCTCCCCCCAGTCAGGCTGCGGGGAGATGTGTGGGTAGTTGAGATTAATGATCGCACGCCGGATATCGTACTATACACATCGTACTAGTCACATATCACGTATCGTACTAGTCACATATCACTACTCGGAGAAAAAATGTACCTACTACTATCTAATAAATTAATAAAATGTCTGCTAAATAATAGTACGTACGTACGGGTGCGTAGGGATCCTAACAAGATCTAAGGAGCCCAAGCCAACCTCACCTGCAAGTGGTGCACCTGCCGATCAAGGAACGAGGCTCTGGTGAACAAAACAGTGCCCGATAAGCGGCATAAGGCTCGCCACCTATTACGTGGGACCACTATATAATTGGCGAAGTGTGGGCGTATTAATATGACTCTGCCTACCCCTTCGTAGAAACAGGCGTTAATGTATGTAAATAATAGTAGCTGTTTGGTGGTCGGTAATGATCTTTGAAGTAAAACCGTGTTTTCAATGGCCTTTTGGTGGTGCCGGTTGTACTGTTCAAATGTTTCACATGAATCAGGGATATTTGCTCACTAACGTGTTTCGCCCTTACACAGGGCATCTTCAGGTAAGATAGGAGCCTCAGAACAACGATATTTCAGCGTTGGTCGTGAAGACATCGTTGTTCTGAGGCTCTGTGTAAGGGCGAAACACGTGTCGTGTTAAATAGTTTCTCGATTTTTCGGGAAATTATAGTAGCGCGGGAATTGTTACAAAGATATTTTTAATCCATCACTTGCTTACAATCGATTTCCGCAAAGTAACGCCTGAATCAATAAATTATTTGTTCTACCTGCAAACAAATATAAAGACTGCTAAATGATAGTTTAAATTCTTGTAGCCACGGACTGTCTGGTCGGAACCAATGTCTAAGTTCAAAACCAAAATTTATTTAATTCATAAAATATCGACAGAGGTCAATTCTAGAGTATCATAAAAGGAGCCTAAACTATTATAAAATGAACGGAAGCAGTGATAGCTCAGTGGATAGACTCATTGACTGCAATTAAGAGGATTTCGAGTACAAAGCCTGGTCACGAATCTATGACTTTTCGGCTGTCATAAACATCGATGGCAGCCGTTATAAGAAGACAGTGAATTTATGTTTAAATTATGTTTCCCTCTGAGCTGCGGAGGTCAGTCTGCAGTCGCTCCGTTTAATAACTGAAATTCAGCCAGATTTAGTTAGACCAGTGAGTAGACCCCGGTACCTTAGCTTAGGGTTCCACCAGAGATGAGTGAGGAGGTTTTTATTAGTATTACTAGGTGTATAGGACTCCTACCAAGATCTGAGGAGCTCAAGCCAACCTCACCTGCAAGTGGTGCACCTGTCGATCAACGGACTAGTCTCTGGCGATTATTAAAGTGCCAGATAAGCGGAAATAGGCTCGCCACCTATTACGTGGGACCAACAATATAACAGGCGAAGTGTGGGCGTATGATATGCCTTTGCCTATCCCTTCGGGGAAACAGGCGTGATTGTATGTATGTAAAATAAATAGAATCTGCGCTGAGGTAAATGAAGTGATTCTTTTGGTTCTTCACAAACACATTCCTAGCAACGCATCCTCGCACATTTGTGGTGGAAACGCAGTCTTAGTCTAGGGTGCAACCGAGACAATGATAGGACGACAACGAATCTATAATAAAACTGCCAACAATTTTTCCAAACGAGTAAAAGTTTATTGCAAATAAAATTTCAAAACAAAATCTCCTCGAATGCTATCAATTCTTCTTTTTCTTAGTGCTCTCTTTGAACGTGGCTGTAATGTAACCCCTCAATATTAGGTCATTGTTGGTAGTCTGGTTCACTTCTATCATAATCTTGCCTTTGGTAAACGGCCACACCTGCGGGAAGTCCTGTGATAGTATCGTCATGTTGCGCAGGGAATATTCTCCCTGAAAAGAAGTAGCTGGTTATAGTACACACCAATCTTGACCAGCAGTTATTTTATATATTACTTATGGCTTTCGCTTAAGCCACAGCTAGAGTTCAATCAACAAGAGGATTTTCCATCCAAAAAAAGGAGCCCTTGTTATCCCGCAATGGGTTTGGTTAGGATGCCTAGGAAAAGTCGTTATCATCATCAGCTCAAGAACATCCTGAATATAGGAATCTCCACAAACTTTCAATGTGACCGACTGGTTTTAACCAGGTTGCCATCCATCAATCTTGCTGGTAAACGTCGCTTGCCACCATTCTAGGTCCATTAATGGGTCTTCTTCTGCGAAGTAGTGATGTCGCAGAAGGGCCCCTACCGTCTAAACTATACACCCCCCGCGAAGCCGGCCACATACGCCGGCGGTCGCATTAGGGGGTAGGGAGGGTGCGACACACTGCGCCTCTTTGAGGAGGTCCTCCCGGTTCTGACCCGAGGGACGTTGGCCGCGGGCGGGGTGTCAGAAGCTTCAAACCTTGGCACTGGCCCCCCGCCCCTTTTTCAACAGCGTTTGGCGTCGTCGGAAGATTTTTAGTGGATAGGAATGCTTGCGGTCGCGTCTGTCGTAGTGAGCCCCACTCTCCCCTCTCGGCCCTTTTTGGCCGGGAGGCAGTGCATAAAGGCATTCTGTTATCGACGGAAATCGAAAAAAAAAGATCCAGTAGTGGAACATTAGCTGAGATGATGAAGTAATTAGGATCAATTTGTTGATGCGTTAACTATATTTGCGATAATTTACAAAAAAATTGAAATAGATTAAAAACATTACTGCAGGAGCTGGACAGACGAGTCCCTTCTCGGCCATCATTGCGCCGACGTAGGCCTCCTTGTTGATCAGGTCGCAGAACTTCATGTGCAACTCCACAAACGATCGCCTGTACTCGTTGTGAAGATACTCGTAAAAGAATAAATGAACCTGAAATAAGGACACTTTAACATCAGCAGGCTTGGATTGGGTGTGTAATTCATGATATCCAGCTGAATTTTGTTAGACCAGTGGATAGCTATGCCCCCCCCGACACTCCGACCCGAGGCCGGGACAAGATAACACCCAGAGGTTGGCGACTCTGGGTGCCCTTAGTACTGACTAACGGGGGGGAAACTAAGAGGGGCCTATTGAGGGCGCAGCGGGCGGTCCAGGAGGGCCCGTCAAGCAGTGCCAGGAGGGCCCGTCAAGCAGTGCCAGGAGGGTCTTAGGCAGTGGGGGCAGAGAAGAAGTCGGCCACACACGCTATGGTCGCACAAGGAGGTAGGAGGGGCGCGTCCACTGCGCCTCTGCGAGGAGGTGCTCCCGGTGTCGGTCCGGGAGACGTTGGCCGCAGGCGGGCGACGTCGGAAGATTTTTAGTGGGTATTACTGCTGGAAGTCGCGTCTGCCGTTGGTGAGACCCACACCCTCTTTCGGTCCCCCTTTTGCCGGAGGGCAGTGCGTGAATGCATTTTTTTGCAACAAAAAAAAAAAAGTTGATAGCTTAGCGCACACACAGCGTCTTGGACAAAAACGGGATAAATACTCGGATAATTAAAAGAGGCTTGATTTGAGATGATGCCTAAGTTAGAAGATATGTCACCGAGAACTTTCATGCTGAATGGTCCGGATGTGTTCATAGGTCCGCAGTCGAGCAAAGGCCACCGTTTGTGTGGCATTTATTATCGAACTCTTTCGTGCTTCGAAACGGACGTTAAGCCATTGGTTCTGCGATTTGTGGCTACAGTTACGCCAAATTAAGGTACTAGGCTGCTCAGAAACTTCTAACTACAGGACGCCACGCACTTTCCTTCGCTAATCAGGAATGTATGCAGTGTGTAGCCCTAGTAGCTCCCTGAGACCAGATGGTCAAGCTAAAGTAGGTATTTAAGTATGCGTGTAACGGCAATTATGCCGGCCGACATCCTTTCCTCTCCCGACCTACACGTGCTGTGCGGAACTACTCTCGTACTGGCAAGACTGGCAGGACTTCAGCTAAGTGTTTCCCAACTCTTGGGTCTTTTAAGCGGGGCGTAAAACGGCCGTCATGAGCGCTTATAACCTGCACCGACGGTCACATCAAGAAGGGATTTTACTAAGCTAGTTGCAGTTTGTATTATGTGTATATGGAGGATGACGTGTGGTGGAGTGAGGTCTGAATATGTAAAAAATGTTTTATAATAACATCAAACTGCCCTACCGTTACATTGTTGGTCCAACCTAGCTTACTTCTACCATCAATGTTTATATAGTACGGCGAACTCCTGCCATGCCGAGTAATGTATATTTTAACGTAGAACATGTACTTATTGTTGACGTAGGTGACTTCTGCTCTTTCTGGTACCACTAGTAGACCCTGTAATAAAACGTCAGAAAAAGTATCAGACAGTTTTGACCAACGGATATTTAACGAGCGTAAAATCTCTAGCATTTTTTTTTGTTGAAAACTTTTGTAGCTCTGTGGTCGGGGGATGATATCGCCGAGGTAAAGCAGCGTTTACAAATGTCAGTTCTTGGATAAGTGACCATTTGTGAGGCATTAAGTATCGAGCAGATACATATACTGGTCTGGAGTGACCGGCATAGCGAGGCTCATACTTATATTTTCGCTTGCTCCGTGCCTCGGTAAGCACGTTAAGCCGTTAGTCCCGACTGCCATGAACATCTATGGCAACCGCTAGTAGGAAATCAGTGCCTTCTTCTGACAGCTGGTTTTACCATATAATGATGTTTGCCTCTGGGTTGCGGAGAAGAATAACTGATATTCTGCCAAAATCTGGTTAGACCAGTGAGCAGACCCTGGGCTCTAAGCTTAAGTCTAGGGCAACAGGGATATTGTACTCAATACTCTCTCCACAAACAGTTCCAATAGGATGTTATATATATTACAGATCGTTGTGGACCCTGTCAAGCACGCCAATTATCTTATTTATTTTTTTATTTATTTATTTAGTACACACACAGATATATATATACAGAAATACTAAAAAACTAAAAAACAACAGCTTATTCCAAATAGAAATATCTTCCAGCTGGCCCGCGATAGAAAAAACTTAAGATTAAACAGGCTAGTCTGTGCGTTGTAATATACTAAACACAGAGAACAAACAATACAAAATACATATACTTACGAAGACAGATACAAACAAAATAACAATTAATATTAATATTATTTTATATTTTCTGACAATTACACTAATTATTTAATTCCAAGATAAGTATCATTAAGAACTTGTGTTATGGATAATAAACAACGGATAAACATACTTCAACACTTTTTTTTTGTAAATAAATGCTAAATATACTTAGGAAAACACCGAGACCAGAACAAATATTGGGAATCGAACCCACGACCTCTGGAGTGAAGTATAGGTATACTGACATCCACGCCATATCAGTCGTCGTTCATATCATCATCATCTCAGCCTACGTCCCACTACTGAGCACGAGCCTTCTCTCACATATCAAGGTGTGAGGGTATTGGGTCATACTCCACCACGCTGACCCAATGCGTATTGGCGGAGGCAGGTGTATGGCGTCCTGCTGTTAGAATTAATCAAGCCGCCCATTAGGCCTCTAACATGGCTCAACGACTACCACATTTAGTGATAACCGGGACCAACGGCTTAACGTGCCTTCCGTGCGCTCGATATCAAATGCCACACAAATGATCACCCATCCAAGGACTGACCTCTGTAAACTCTGCTGTACTTCGGTGATCGTTTCCGACCACCGAGCATCGCAGAGCTACGAGCGCTTCATATGTCATCGTCGTTCATTTGCGTAAAGATAATAAAAAAGTGGGATTAATGTTGTTTATTTATAATTGTTGCTCAGGTTGGATAATAATACAATTAAATATTAATATTGTACTTACATTTACGGCTCCCAGAAGCAGCATCAATCCAATAATCATATTGGTTATCGCATTAAACTGAACTATAATTTATTTTAAGACCTAAAAAAGTATTTTGTGTTTAATTGATGATGCGTCAACTTAAAAACGAACGCACAACAATTCACTGCAAGCAGGAGCTTGTATAGAAAAAAATGGCAAGAAATTTATTAAGACAAGCTTCAGCAAGTATGAAAGTTACACAGTAACTTTTTCATATCGTTGTTAAGTCTTATTAGTGCAAATATTATATTCTGCTGTTACTACTTTGATTACACTAGACTTTAAAAGAGCCTTTGTGTATCTAAAAAGATACATATAAATTTTGATAGTATGTATCGCAAACGATCCAAATGGCGCTAAGCGTATGATTTTTTTTTAATGAAAATAAAATATATTAGTATTTTCTTACAAAGAAATGAGGACACCGCCATATTTTTTGCTAAAGTGGCAAATATAATGAACACCCGAAATAATATCTATTTAATTTCGAACTTAACAATGTGTTCGATGAATGTCATTAAAAACAAATTAACTAAATCGACACGAGCGGTGCATAACTAATGTTGTTTTAATATATATACAATACATACAATCACGCTTGTTTCCCCGAAGGGGTAGGCAGAGGCATATTATATGCCCACATTACGCCAATTATATTGTTGGTCCCCTGTAATAGGTGGCAAGCTTGTTGCCGCTTATTGGAATCTATTATGATCGCAGTTGTTTCGCAGGTGAGGTTTCTATGGGCTCCTCAGATCTTGGTAGGATCCCTATCATCATGATCAGCCTACACTTGTTCACTGCTGGCCATAGTAAATACAAATCTTTGTAAATACAAAGTACTAAGCTTAGTATGCTTTTTCAAAAGAGAGCTGTTTTCCATGGCGGTATAACTAATATTTTATCATACTGTGCTCTCGGAGGGTTTTTTCGTTGGTGTGTTTTCAAACTATTTTCGTTTGTTTTTACAAACATTTCGGCTTCAAAAATATATAAACAAGGCAGTGTCAATATTTTCAGGACTTTGAAATGTGGGACACAACTATCTCGATTCCCGATTTTACAAATTGCCCTTATGCAGCGTTTTTGCGCCATAAATATTCGCTCACGCTCAGTGCAGTTACCCCAAAACATCACTCCATATCTAAAAAGTGAACCCACTAGGCCATGATATGAAGACAAAACCGCATCTCTACTGACTACTTTAGATAGGGCATGCAAGGCATATGCTGATTTATTAAAATTTTGCAAAGTTCATCTGCTTGTTGGTGCCATGCAAGTTTGCAGTCTACTTTAATGCCTAAGAATTTAGTGACTTATATTTGGTCTATAATTTGATTGTTAAATGTCACGCAAATTTTGGTTAGATTACGGGTTCTCTGTGAAAAGTGCATAATTTTCGTTGTTATCAAATTAATTTTAAGCTATTGTTATCAAGCCAATTAATGATGTTAGCTAATGTATTATTAATGTCAGATTCATAAATATCATAATCTTTTGTGTGATTTAATTTTATAATTGCACTACTGTTATTGGCAAATAGTGTCATTGGATTTCCTACATGCATACATACTAACACGCTCCCCTGTGGCACACCACAATTTCGCGTGTCTGACAAATATTTATATTCCATTCTCTTCCTTGGACAAACCCCACATATTTCAGTAATCTGCTTGCGATGTGAAAGATATGACTCCATTAGATAAAAAATGTTACCTCTATAATTTAAAATGAGCCTTTTATGGTTTACATAATCAAAAGCTTTTGGCATGTCAGTTTATAGAGCGCATATAAATTCAAAAATAGCCATGTTGATGATTTTATTTTGTCGAAATCCTTTTTGTTGTGTTATATAAACTACTAGGAGAAACGGTCCCAAAATTGAACCCTGAAGGACCCTCATATGCACAAACAACATTTATAGGTACCGTCTGAATTCATGAAAAAAGGCATGATGATAATAACTTTTGGGCTAAGAATTAAAGTCTGGTGGTCAACACTGTCGAAAGCCTTAAATAGATCCCAAAACACTTATAGAGCTTCTGCGACAACTTCCAAGCTTTAAAGATATACTGCATTAAATATATAAATATGCTGGGGCATCTGCCGTAGAACAGCTCTGCATATACCCAGTTTCTAAAATAGGTTCAGTTTAATTAGTAAAACAATGAGAATAGTCAAAATCAGTATAATAATTATAGCCAAAATTTGTATAATAGTCTTTTAAAAAATATCAACACAAACTTATGAGGTCCAAAATCTGTAATGCAGGTTTTTCTGGTTCAGGAGCCTATGGATGATTTAAAATGTATTTTGTTTAATAACCGAAATAAAGAATTTTATTATTACTATAAGATGAGCAGACGATCTGATAAATGTCGCAGGATTATCATCGGTCACTTTGGAAATAATGGGGACGCGTCTATTCAGCGGTGGACTTCGGACTGATAATATTGATTATTATTATACATTTTATGTTTTCTTTTTGTTCGCTTTAAATTCCGCAGTAATGTGTCCTTTGGCCATAGCTTCCTTGGTGCTTGTTGTCTCAATTAAAAGTTCAATTTTGGTTTTGGCGATGGGCCAAACTTGACTGAAGTCTGTGCTTGGTACTGTCATGTTCTGCAAAAAATATTCCTTCTGAAAAAAAATATTCAAATGATAATTAATAAGAAAACTCTTTCAATCGTTTCAAACTAACGAATTGCCAAATTCAAAATAAAAACAAAAGTTGGTCAAATATCTATCGTCTCAGAATATTAGTGTACTAGAAAATGCTCTTCTCGCAAACTTCTCCGTCATGCAGACCCCTAGCGGATTCCCTGAGCCAGGTGTGTGGCGTACTGATGTTAAGACTAAAGCCGCCCAGTAATGCATTGAACTATGTAGTGAAAGAGCAACGATAGCCCAGTGGCAAGACCCATAGCACATGCAGTCTGTGGGCTGATTATACCCAAAGGGCGTACAGTGCCCTTCGCGTTCAATATAATAATGTATTCAGGTTGATGATGGGATTGCCCCGTTACTGTAGTGCATCAGGGATGTTTGCTGAAGCGCGTGTGGATTGTTTTTCTACGACAATGAGGAAACGAAGCGCATCTCAGGTGCGCCGAGTGCGGGCCAGTTCCAACATCGTCCTGAAATGTATAACAAGCAGACTTGATTGTGTGTATTTAAATAATTGCTGCTTGCGCTCCACTTCCTTGATAAAGTTGTGGCAGTGAATTGTGTTGTTGTTGTTATTATATGTAAACTAACATAGGTATAAGGAATATTGTTACTAACACTATGAGTCACCGTTACTTGATGAATAAATGAAAATTAAATTAAATAGCCTTCAAATTCAAAGGGTGCAAATCCTGTTGGCGCCTGCTATAACATTTATGTGCATATTTATTGCTTGCTCCGTAGCTCGGAAAGCAAGTTGAGCCGTTGGTCCCGGTTGTCTTAAACATCTATGGCAGTCGTTATAAGGAAGACAGTGCTGACATCTTATTTAACCATATAATAATGATTACCTTTAGGCTACGGTGGTCAGACAACAATCGCTCTGTGTGAGAACTGAAATTCATTCAAATCACCCTGGATAGTGCCAGAACACGATGAGTGATAACCAGGACCAAAATCTTTAGGTCCTCCTGAATTATGGAAGCCCTCGATATAAAATACCATAATAATGGTATTTTTGCTGCTTTGCTTTAGTGTACGTTTCCGACCACCAAGAATCGCGGAGCTACGGTCGCTTCAAAATACTGTTTGTAAGAAAACAATGGTACATTACCGGTGTCAAAGGACATGCTATCCCCGTGGCCGCCACCATCCTACCAACGTACGGGTCACGGTTGATCATGTCGCATAATTTGAAGTGCATCTCCACAAAAGATTTCCTGTACTCGTTGTGAAGGTATTCAAGGAAAAACAAATGCACCTGCAATCATTACATAGTGGTCAGAGGCTTTGTAGTCTAGTAATGTAAGGTTATAAAAGTGTATAGAGATCCTACGAAGACCTTAGGTGCCCAAGTCTACCTCACCTGCAAGTGGTGTCTGTCGATCATGAGAGAGGCTCTGGCAAACAGACAACAAATAAGCGACAGAAGACTCGCCACTTATTACGTGGAACCAATCTCAGGAAATCTAGTGGGGCCTTCCCAACAGATTTCCGTTTCGCCTGCATCCACCGGTGACACCGGCCTTGACCAGAGCATCGGTCCGTCTGTTGGGAAAAACTCGGCATACCTTACCCGGAATCTTTGTTCTCGCCCCTGCTAGGAAGAATAATGCGATGCGTGCATTGGATGGTTCTGATCAGTGTGAATTACCGTAACATTATTAGTCCAGGAGTGTTCTTTTATTATCCCCTCTATGTTTATATAGTACGGAGATTTCCTGCCGTATCGCGAAATGTAGAATTTCATGTATTGTATATATTTTGGGTTGAAATAAGTAATTTCCGCTGCCTGTGGTACCATTTGTAAACTCTGTGGATGTTGAAGTTGAAGCTTTACTTTTGGAATACTCTGGGTGTCTTGCACAACGGTCACTAATCCTGATTAGAGCAAAATCTATTTAAAACATCGTTCTGTTTCTTTAAACTTAAAGTAATGATGACCCAAATGCAATGAAATTTCAAATTTAATTAGCTTAAATCAGATTTAGAACTCAACTGTTGTGCAAAGCGGCCTTAGAGTCTTTTTCACAATGTCTGATTTGGTTGTACTATGGCAGTTAAAATTGCATTTGTTTAGGGAGTATTTGTCCATACTAATACGAAATTTGAACTATAAAAAACCAACATGTCCGCCGTGGCCCGAGTAAGGTGGAGATTTATTCTAGTAAAAAATCCATCTTATAGCAATTAATAATGTCGTAAGTGCAAAGCCGTTAGTTTAAACAATGTCGTAAGTAAAAAGTAACGACTTATCACTTATGATATTGTTTAAAGAAACTACTTTTCACTTACGACATTGTTAATTGCTACCATCGAAATATATAAATAAATATGGCACAGTAAAAAACTTCAGATCATGTAATTATTGGGACATTGTGAAACAGGCCCGTAATGGCAGAAGCTGTTTATTATTTTATTAAAGTAGAATCGTCATAAAATAAGAAATAAAGTATAATAATTTTATTTTCTCTGAGATCAACAGGATCATTTATATTCGTCGAAATCACCACCATCTGGGGGCCTACCGCCGAGTTCGATGGCAATCGATTATAAGGCAAAATGGATTTCGAATTGATTCTGACGTACCGCCCAACTCATGGAAATCGAAACAAAATGGCGTTCTCCATTTACCTATTGGTCTGTCACGGACTGCAGGTCATGAATGAGAGGTGGCTGTCGGCAGATTCCCCGGTACGGATTAATGAACGCAAAACAAAGTTTGATCTAGATTTCGGCGGTAGGCCCCCTGAACTACATTATTGGCACTCACAAACCAAGGTTGGTTCCCCACCGCGAACCCAATGCTGATTGACGGAAGCAAAAGGTTTACGCACTGATGCTAGATAATCTTTATATCGCAAAATTGGTCAAACTGAATTTTTTTTCTTTGAATATCAAGGACTCACTCGATTATAATTATATTATTTGCCAGTGACAAGTAATTAAATAATTCAAGTTATTCGCAATAAAGTAGTGAAGGACTTCTTGGCGGGAAAGTGAAGCGTCATGTCTGCAGATTTGTTTTATTTTCTAAAATTTGTTATATTTCGAACTTTAATGTGTAATAACGGTGGATTATTAACCGTTAAGTGTTTGTGAACGTTCATAAGTGTTGATAAATAAAACAAAACAGTGCAACAGCACTTTTCAAATTCTCTCAAGAAGTCCATGTGAGATCTCTGTATAGTCCCACATCTTTACTGAGGACTCAAGGGGTTTAGGGGAGGGCATCTCATTTACCATTTATCACCACTCATACTCATTTACTATGATTTATATTTTATTAACTCTTACTTTACACTGGCTAAATGTGCTAAACGCACGAAGCCAATACTAAAAAAAAGAAGTAAAGACTTTACTAGAGGTTTCTATGGAGTTCTGAAATCAACACGGAAAATCACAATATACTACTTGCGTACGTTGCTGAAGAAGTTATGTCTAAATATACACTATTATTGCACACAAAACTCAAATTACACAAGTTTTGGAAAACAAACATAGCCGCGATGTATCTTTTTCTGCGTGGCGCCAAAACACAAGGTTTTAGTTTCAAATCAAATCAAATATTACAAAAAATACTTTCAACACTCTTTAGACATGCGTTTATCTAAACAGCGTCTAAAAATTTAAACGATGATTAAGGTATGTTTAACTTTCTCTATTACACTGTTTAGCAAACGTTTAGGTAAACCGCTTCTAAGCGAAACGTTCATTCAACGGTATTTCATTAATTCTTTCACACTCCGTGTATAAGCAAATTATGTTCAACTTAACGGAGTTAATTATCATAAAATATGAATACTCCACAGATTAAAAAATGTGTGATTTTAGTAAAATCACCTTTTTATATATTTAGATAGTCATGTTGGAATATGAAATACCGACTTCTAAACAATAGGCGTAATGGAGCATGAATCAGAACGTTACAGTTGTCAGCTGTCATCATCATCCTGGCATAGCTTAGGGCCCAGGGTATGCTCACTGGTTTAACCATATTTTGACTGAATTTCAGTTATTACGTGGAGCGACTGCCGTCTGACCTCCGCAACCCAGAGGGAAACATCATTCTATGGTTAAACCAGCTGTCACGCTGTTGGTAGGCACTGACTTCCTAATAACGACTGCCATTGATGTTCATGACAGCCGAGACCAACGGCTTAACGTGCTTTCCGAGGCACGGAGCAAGCGATAATTACGCACATAACTTCGAAAAGTCATAGGTGCGCCACCAGAGTTTGAACCCGAGACCCTCACAGAATTTAAAGACAAGGGGTCTCGTTACTGGGTTATCGCCGCTGTTACAGTTGTCAGCTGTCATCCTTCAAAATCAATTTTTTTTTTCTCAAACTTTTACATAGTACTTGAAAACGTTAAAATTAAATATAAATATAAAAAACAATCGAAATCTTATTACACTGAAATCGCGAAACTTAGATTCACATAAATGCAACAAAACAAATTAAAAACAAAAAATAATTAAGTGTAAGTGAATCTAAAAAGTATATATATAAAAATTTGTAAATTAATTGAATAAATTCAAAAACAATGAGATCAATTTAATATTATGGAATGTGGCAGTTAGTTAACGTTACAATTCAATTTAAATAGTCCCCACCTCGCTAAAAGTTCTTTTTGTGATCAAATTGTTTTTTAATGCTCAAGACATTTGCGAGCTGTCATCACCAGAAATACTCTTTGAAGCTTACGGCATTAAAATTTAACTATACCAAATTTTTTTATTTACTAGCTATCACATGTAGACCGACGATATTCGAAAATCATTATTATTCCGTGAAGTATTGTTAGAATTAAAGTGGTTGATTAAAATTCTTCATATTTATTAAACTTCGACCATGTTTAATCATCATACATAAGTTGCAATATACGCGAATTTCAGTTAACGCGTTTCTTTGTAACAACTCCCGCGCAACTATAATTTCCCGAAAAACCGAGAAAGGATTCAACACGACACGTGTTTCGCCCTTACACAGGGCATTTACGTTGTCTTCGCAGCCTTGTCGTTCATAAAATCTTTCACACTATAATAAGCCTTCTGGCACAATTTACACTATATGTAGTTTTTTAATTTATTTATAGATAAATTTGCCACTTAAGCAGTCGGTGCAATCCAAAATAATGAGTCCACACCGTGGTACAATCACGGTAACAAGTGCGTCCACTCATGAGCGCGCCTGCGCGTCCGCAGCTATGCGCCCCGCTTAACACGCTCAGCGCCATGATAGTCAAAATCATTAAGTCAAGTTTGGCTCAATAAAGGTGTTATGTAAGTCAAAATTGAAAACTTTGAAACTAGCGCGCCCGTTCACTGCGGCTGATCGTAAAAACATGGGCATAAAAATTGTCAAGGTTTCTCTCTCTCTCTCTCTCTCTCTCTCCTCCCGCCAGTCACTTACTTAACTAACTACTTAATATCAACACAATGTGACAAGTCAACAAAAACTTGTGTTCTGCAGTCACTAGGTTTTAAAAATAAATGTAAAATGGGTAGTAATTCTAATTTGGCATATGGAACTTGGTGCTAAACGTGTTAAAAGAGTAGACACTATAAAAACTATCAAACACATTAGTATGGTTTCTTAACTGTCTATTGCTTGGGCTATATTAATATCTTTAAATATTCTCTGTGTGTGTTCTGTACTTGTTATATGTGATTGATAATTCAAAAGAGCATATACTGTGAGTTTCTTGTCAGTTATTTTTACAGAGCGGTGGCACTGAACTGGCACTTAGATCCACTTACACTTAATTTTAATTTTTATGCATGTTAGGGGAATACGCGCTTCGTGATTTCAGTGTAGTAATATTTAGTTTATTTTTATTTATATATTTCATTTTGACGTTTTCAAGAGCTATGTAATAGTTTATGAAATAAAGAGCTTTTCACTAAGTAAACGGGTCACTCTTAACTAACAGGTTTTTTTTACCGATTCTGACAATAAAACTCTACTTAGGCCTTCACACATCTTCTTTAACATAGGCCTTCCCTATCCAATGTGAACGATTTGGAGCGGCCTACATCCAACTGCATCTCGCCGCCTTATACACACAAACTCATAAATGAAAAAGTATTAAATATTTACATTTGCGTATCCAATAAATAATATCACACCCAATGTATTACTGACCCACATGTTTATACAGTATACAGATTTTTAAACAATTATTTAAAAAAATGGTGGGATAGGTTTTATAAACAATTCATGACAAAGGTGATATCATTACATCGTTTTTATTCAATTATTATCAATAATCTAAAACCATTAAAAATTGATAACTTAAAAAAACTAGTAGAGCTTTTAAAGCGATGCCAAGTCTTGCGAACAGCAGCGATATTATTTCAAATACCCAAGTATACACATACAAGTATAGTATACTAATTTATTAGTTAACGTCACAGAAAAGAAAACTACATTATTATTATGACGGAAGCGCTCGTAGCTCTGCGGTGCTCGGTGGTCGGAAACGATCACCGAAGCACAGCAGAGTTTACAGAGGTCAGTCCGTGGATGGGTGACCGTTTGTGTGGCATTTGATATCGAGCGCTTCCGTGCTTCGGAAGGTATGTTAAGCCGTTGGTCCCGGTTATCACTAAATGTGGTAGTCATTAAGCCATGTTAGAGGCCTGATTGGGCGGCTTGAGAAATTCTAACAGCAGGACGCCATACACCTGCCTCCGCCAATCCGCACTGGGTCAGCGTGGTGGAGTATGACCCAATACCCTCGCACCTTGGTATGTGAGAGGAGGCTCGTGCTCAGTAGTGGGACGTTTATGGGCTGAGATGATGATTATTATGATTGTTAAAATTCGATTAAATCACAATATCATTAGTAATTGATAATGTCAAATAAAAAATGACAATAACAATTAAATTAAAAAATAAATGGAATTTATAAAAAAAAAGAGTCAATAATGACTTCTTGGCGGGAAATTGAAGCGTCATGTCTGCAGTTTTGTTTTATTTTCTAAAATTTGTGATATTTCTGACAATAATGTGTAATACGGGGGATTATTAACCGTTTAGTGTTTATACATGAGTGTTGGTAAATCAAACAAAGCAGTGCAACATCACTTTTCATATTCTCTCAAGGAGTCCATGTGAGAGCTCAGTATAGTCCCACATCTTCACTGAGGACTCAAGGGGCTTAGGGAAGGGTATCTCATTTACTATTTATCATCTTAATCACCACTCATTCTCATTTACTATGAATTATATATTATTAATATATCACTTACTTGACTCTAGCTAAATGTGCTAGACGCACTAAGCTATTATTTACAAGAAAGAAGAAAAGAGTCAATAATTATATAAATTAAAATAATGCAATACATTATTCAGTTTGTCAAAGTCGAAACGGCTGTGGCTTTTATCCAGGGTGGAAATCGAATCCACGACCTCAGGAGTGTATGGATAGCCTAACCTCCACATCGTATCAGTCGCAAATATATTATAGCTAATACTGGTAAGCGGTATTAAAATCTCTTTAAACAGTATTCCGTAAATTCAATTATTATGCTGTATTTGAAGGAATTATTCTAAATTGTGTAATTTCCTCAATTATATGTGTGCGTGCCCATTGAGCGACACAATTAAATTTACAATTGTTTGGGAAGTATTACTAAAGGTTGACGCATTGAATAGCTTAAAATTCAAATGTAAGCTTAATGGACAAGCACACCAATTATGTTAGTGTATGAAATTAGTTTATTTCAATGCTGTGCGTACTATAATCGTATTTTTATATGTTAATATTAATGCATTTATTAGGTACACCAACAGCACTACAATATATATACATACATTATCCACAATAATATAGATGAAAGGTATGTTCTTATACATATCAAAATCATAATCACTAAACCATGTTTGATAAAAAGCAGTCCAATTCAACGCCGAATTCCGTGAAGCAAACATAGCAAGCGAACCCACTCATGAGGGCGTACTGAAATTCCGTTTCACGCCCCGCTTAAAATACCTAGGACTATATGACTATACAGGATGTAAAATGGCCTTGATCAAATCCCAAATCCAATTTACTTTAATTTTTCCTTGTGTTTTATGTTGTTACTAGCTGACACGGCCCGGTGTCCTTCTTCTTTTAAATAATAGCTTCGTGCGGTTTGCACATTTAGCCAGTGTCAAGTAAGAGATATATTAATATCATATAAATTATAGTAAATGAGAATGAGTGGTGATAAAGATGAGTTGAGTCCTCAGTAAAGATGTGGGACTATACTGAGATCTCACATGGACTTCTTAGGAGAATTTGAAAAGTTATGTTGCACTGTTTTATTTCATTTACCAACACTCATGTACGTTCACAAACACTTAACGGTTAATAATCCACCGTTATTAAACATTAATGTTAGAAATATCACAAATTTTAGAAAATAAAACAAAACTGCAGACATGACGCTTCACTTTCCCCGCCCGGTGTCCTTTTTTACGTCAACACCATGTCTTTTTTTAAATGATGGCTTTGTGTGTTTAGCACATTTAGCCAGTGTCAAGTAAGAGACATATAAATCATAGTAAATGACAATGAGTGGTGATAAAAATGATAAATGGTAAATGAAATGCCCTCCCCCTAAACCCCTTAAATCCTTAGTAAAGATGTGGGACTATATTAAGATCTCACATGGACTTCTTTAGGGAATTTGAAAAGTAATTGTTTCATTTGCCAACACTCATGTATGTTTACACACACTTTACGGTTGGATTATCAACCGTAATTACACATTAACGTTCGAATTATCTCAAATTTTAGGAAATAAAACAAAACTACAGTCATCACTCCATATAAAAGTGACATGAGATTGATTATTATGTCTAATTTTTCGCTTAATTTCTATATACTACGATATATATTATATCATTTCTATATACTACTACTAACTACATAAAAAATATTTCCTCCCCAAAAAAAAAATCCAATTACGCAGGCGCAGGCGGCAGGCCTGCCGGGCACCTCTCGGCCCCGTTGTCGTCCTACCCCCTCACCCCTGTACCGCGCAGGCGAAGACTGATTTAAACGGTCATATATAACAGTACAGAAGCGCTCGTAGCTCTGCGGTGCTCGGTGGTCGGAAACGATCACCGAAGTACAGCAGAGTTTACAGAGGTCAGTCCATGGATGGGTGACCGTTTGTGTGGTATTTGATATCGAGCGCTTCCGTGCTTCGGAAGGCACGTTAAGCCGTTGGTCCCGGTTATCACTAAAATGTGGTAGTCGTTAAGCCATGTTAGAGGCCTAATGGGCGGCTTGATAAATTCTAACAGCAGGACGCCATACACCTGCCTCCGCCAATCCGCACTGGGTCAGCGTGGTGGAGTATGACCCAATACCCTCACACCTTGATATGTGAGAGGAGGCTCGTGCTCAGTAGTGGGACGTTAATGGGCTGATATGATGATGATGATGATGACTATAGATGCAGTTGTTCAATAGTATTGCGCGCACACACATTTCTGCTTATTATTTTTATTTATATAGATTGTATGTATAGGTATTGTATATATTACAAACCGTGTTTACTGTTTGCGTACCTAAATAAATAAATAGCGTAATCTACTGCAACCATTATAGTTATTATCAGCGTTTACTTTGTTAAATTGTCCGTATTTGGTCATAGTATTCTCCCTTCCTCTTCGCAACGCTTTTGTTAAAGCCATAGAAACATACAAAATAAATAATATCAAAAATAGGAACACATACGTGGGGGTACATCAGGTTGGATGTTCTATCTCTGGACTTTGTTGACACTCGTTTTTGGGCACCATGTATAACATAACTTTCGAACGACTGAACCAAATTGGATAATTCTTTGATTTATTGTATTCGTTATTGTCAGCACAAGATTTGTGTAGTAGTTAAAATTAATAAACTTTAGCGGTAAATTAGATTTAAGAAAACTTTACGATCATGTAACTTTTTTTTTTTTAATGTGACACGCCATAATGACTACCGGACCCGGAATCATAGGAAATAGGAAACACATGAGCCGGCAGCGAATTCCAGAGCTTAGTGGTCTTGCTCAGAAACGACCTCCCAAATTTCTTGGTTCGAGTGCTGATATTCTGCACAGTATGAGGATGGTTTCGAAGACCAGCACGTGTTGTTCGGGAGAGGAAAGGAGAGGGCAGGATGAGATCGAAAAGCTCCTCAGAACACTCGCCGTAGTAGTTCTTCTTATTCTTCGTACTTCTTTTTATTCATACATACATACATAATATCACGTAGGCAGAGGCATTTTATACGCACACATTTCGCTAATTATTGTAGGTCCCACGTTATAGGTGGCGAGCCTATTGCTGCTTATCAGGAACTTTTATATTTTCCAGAGCCTCGTATGTTGTTCGGCAGGTGCACCACTTGCAGGTGAGGTTGGCTTGGGCTCCTCAGATCTTGGTAGGATCCCTATATACTGACAATACGAGTAGAAACATTTCATCGCAACAATGGCGTTTGCTAGCTGTCAATCGTTTAACATAGGTGTAGGCTTCTTGGCGGGAAAGTGAAGCGTCATGTCTGCGGTATTGTTTTATTTTCTAAAATTTGTGATATTTCTAACATTAATGTGTAATAACGGTGGATTATTAACCGTTAAGTGTTTGTGAACATACATGAGTGTTGGTAAATCAAACAAAACAGTGCAACATCACTTTTCAAATTTTCTCTCAAGGAGTCCATGTGAGATCTCAGTATAGTCCCACATCTTTACTGGGGACTCAAGGGGCTTTGGGGAGGGTATTTCATTTACCATTTATCATCTCTCATTCTCATTTACTATGAATTATATATTATTAATATATCACTTACTTGACACTGGCTAAATGTGCTAGCCGCACGAAGCCATTATTTAAATGGAAGAAGAAGAAGAACGAAGGTGTCAGTCGTTTGACATAGCTGTCAGCGCAATCAACAAAATGTATTTTAATAATACAGGACAACGGTCTGTCAGCTAGGCAATATCACTACATAGTAAAAAACAAAGTCGCTTTTCCTGTCTGTCTTTAAGTATGCTTAGATTTTCAAAACTACGCTACGGATTTGGATGCGGTTTGTTTTAATAGATAGAGTGATTCACGAGGAGGATTTATATGTAGTTACGTGGATTAGCGGGCTAAAATAAAAAAAAAAACATATAGCTACCGAACCGAAGGGAGGCCGCGGCAATAAAACACTCACACTCAAACAGTCACACTGTAAGCCTTTTATTATTCATCCTTTGTTGCGACTTCTTGCTTTTTCGGGAGTATTTATGAACCTGAGTATAATATAGGCTCTGCCAATGACCTCCTTGGTGCTGCTGAGCTCAAACTGTGCCTTCCCCTTCTCGAAAGGCCACACGTTAGTAAAATTCTGAGTGAGTATTGACATGTTCAACAGGTGATACTCCTTCTGTAAATGTACATATTGGTTTATATCGTCAAATCATCCGCATAGTTGTCGAAGGCAAATTGGAGAAATGCAGCATTTTACAAAACGACAAGGCAAATTATGAATATATGGGAAACGTTTTGTTTATATAGTGTTTTTGTTTATATAGCGTTTTTGCTTTTATAGCGTTTTTGTTTATATAGCTTTTTTGTTTATATAGCGTTTTTGTTTATATAGCGTTTTTGTTTATATAGCGTTTTTGTTTATATAGCGATTTTGTTTATATAGCGTTTTTGTTTATATTATGTTGTATAATTGAGCAAGGTAACCTAGCAAACGATTTGCTTTAAGAGCTTTTGCTTTTAGTAAACTTAATAAAAAATTCACCATGCTTCACAATTTGCCTTGTAGTTTTGTAAAACGATACATTCTACAATTTGCTTGCGACATAGTCATAGCAAAGTAATGTAAATATAGTTTTTATTTTTATTTTATGAAATTAATCCGGTATGGTTTAGGATCCGGTTGTGACACGCTTAACGATCAGAAACGATCACCATAAGTAAAGTAAAGTAAAAAGTTCTTTATTTCATAAACTATTACATAGCACTTGAAAACGTCAAAACAAAATATAAATAAAAAAAACTAAATATTACTACATTAAAATCACGAAGCTTAAATAAATAAAAATTTAAGTGAGTCTAAGTGCCAGTTCCGAGCCCCCGCTCTGTGAGAAGAACTGACAAGAAACTCACAGGCTATAAACTCTTTTAAATTATTTCTATCAAATATAACAATACAAAACACACACAGTGAATATTTGAAAATACCTACTGAAAGGGACCCCGAAGCCGTAACCAATAAAGTACCACTAAGAGAACCTTCAGATAGCCAAGCAGAGTACACAGAGGTCAGCCCTTGAATGGATCACCGCTTATGTGGCATTTAATCTGGAGCGTTCCTAGCTTCGGAAATTATTTAAATTTGTTGGTCCGGACTATAGGTAGTCGTTAAACCATATATAACTTGGCCTCATTGAGCGGCTCACTAAATCTAACAGCAGGTCGCCACACTCCTGGCTGCGACAATCTGTACTGTTGCTACTGGGTATGACACGAATCCGATAGATCCTGATAGAAAAGGGGTCATCCGTAAATTACGTCACATGAATTCCGTATTTTTTGACCCCCCCCTTCCGTCCTTGTCACAGCTGGTCACACTTGTGAGACTCCCTCCTTCTTAGTGTGATGTCACATATTTTGCAATTGTACAGCAAGAAATAATTACAATTACTTGTCACACTATGTCACACTTCGTCAACCCCCTCCCTCCCCCTTAACGTGTGACGTAATTTATGGATAGTCCCAAAGGCACGTGCACGTGCCAAGCATGGTGTTTTGGTCAAATACCCCCAAATATATAATGGCTACCTATGAGAACCTACTTTCAGCAGTGAATTATATCATCCATCATCTAACTAAAGCTTAGGGGCCAGTATCTACTCACTGGTTTGACAGAATTTCTATTAATATACGAAGCGACTGCCGTCTGACCTCCGCAACCCGGATACATCATTCCATGGTTCAGCTGTCAGGATATTAGAAGGCACTGACTTCCTAACAGCGATTGCCATAGATTTTCATCTGACGACCTATATGGCGTGGTGGCGAGTATACCCGCATTCCACTCCTGAGGTCGTGGGTTCGATTCCCACACAGGACAAATATTTGTGTCTATAAATATGAGTATTTGTTTTGGTCTGGGTGTTTTCCTATGTATATTAAGTATGTATTTACAAAAAAAAAAAGTATTTATGTATGTTTATCCATCATTTAGTATCCATAACACAAGTTCTTAATGATACTTATCTTGGAACTAAATAATTGGTGTAAGTGTCAGAAATATTTATTTATTATTTATTCATGACAGATGACAGCCAACCATTAACGTGCTTTCCGAAGTATCCGGTGCTCTGGCAAGTTTCTTCGGAAAAATTATGATTAAATATTATTCTATTGACTAAAATTATGATGATGAGCCCTAAAAGTGCTGATTAAAGTAAGTTACCGGTGGCGCTGGACACACGACTCCCTTCATAGCCAACATCTTGCCAATGTACGGCTCCGTATTGATAGCGTCGCATAATTTAATGTTGATTTCCACAAATGAACGCCTGTACTCGTTGTGCAGGAATTCATAAAACACCAGATGAACCTGAAAATAAATTGTTACGTTTTACTTAGTTTAGCCAAGATTTATCTGCCGGAAAAATTATGGTCCTACAGTCTGGATTTTCTTCGGGTCATCAATTAACCGTCTTCCGCTGTGGGTGTAGCGGAAAGGCGTGTCAGACTTTTACTGACTAAAAACCATCCATGTTCTTTCCTGAGCCTGCATTGTCTCGTGGCCGAGGTAATCCTTTCGATCAGAACATACTATAAAGCTGGGAAACATAGTCATCATTATCATCTCAGCCCATTTTCGTCCCACTACTGAGCACGAGCTCCTCTCACATACTAAAGTCCAAAGGTATTGGGTCATACTCCACCACGCTTACCCAGTGCGGATTGGCTGAGGCAAGTGTATGGCGTCCTGCTGTCAGAATTTTTCAAGCCGCCCATTTAGGCCTCTAGCATGGCTTAACGACTACCACAATTAGTGATAACCGGAACCAACGGCTTAACGTGACTTCCGAAGCACAGAAGCGCTCGATATGCGATACGCTACGTGTTTATAAGACAACAATTAAACGAACATGAATTATTGAGAAACTTAACGGGTTATTTAATATTTATCCACACGTTCTCATGTGTTATGTGATGTAGCTTTATGTCTAGTTTTTAAGTTATTGCATAGCTTCTATCGCGGGCCTTGAGATTGGAGACCGAATGCAGATATTTCGTAACGAAAAAAAACCTACACCCCCCACTCCGATCGGCACAGCGGTGATACTTTTTAGTATTTCCATCTATCGATAAATAGCAGAACTTTTAATGACTTTTTTAAATATCACGCTTGTCTCTTTGGTTCAGTAACCCGCCTTTAGGTGGCATTGGTTGTATGGCGTTACTGCGCATGCGTATTTTATTTTATGCGTAGGTAATACACATTAATGCCACAAAAGTATATATGATATTATATCTATATAAATGAACACAAATATAAATAATTAAATTGCATAAGTTGATAAAAAATGCTATGCAATGGCTTTACCGCGGCAGTCTCGAGTGCCACACGTCTTTTTATTACATAATTTTCCATATAAGATGACAATACAATTTTAGCGATCTAACAAAACAATTTCAAACGATCTTAAAATGCTAATATGATGACCAAAAATGTGTGTTTTCTCACCGTGACGTTGTTCTCCCATGTTTGTTGCGTAGTGCCCTCCAGGTTGATGTAGTAAGGGGACTGTCTGCCGTACCGGGTGATGTACAATTTAGCGTTAGTCGCGTATTTGCTGTTCACGTACGTTATAAGCGCTCTCTCCGGGATGATGGTGAGGCCCTTGTCAAATTGACAGATACAATTATAAATTTACAATAAAAGTAAATCAAATTCAGGTTATTACGACTTTTAACTAGTCCTTGGTTCTAAAACTGAAGTAAATCCGAAAAACAACTAAACCAAACTAAACCCAAGTTTTAGATAGATAGATATACTCTTTATTGACCAAAATAACTTTAAAACTACAGATTACAATGAGTATTGAAACACAATGAAAAAGCCAATCTAGTTGTTCCTTTATAAGTAAATTCATCAGATTCGTAACTTGTATGAAAAATATAAAAATTTTAGTATGAAGCGAATAATTTACTTTCATTAAATTGTAACTAATATTTTAAACATTAAGTTAAAAGTTAAAATAGGTGACTTTGGTTCCAAAATTATTTTTAAAACTTTCCTAACCTCTCTAATTTTCTTATAAATAAAAAAATAGAACTTAATGACGTATTTTAGCTAAAATCGTTTTTTAAGTAGTAAACGTTAAAAAATCTCAGAAATTCAGATTTTTTTTATATACCGAAAATTAAAAAAGTAACGGAAAATTCATGGGGGTGATTCGAGTACTCTTATCGCTCTGTCTCTCGATTTCCGCTTGACCCTCGGTTCATCATGTCCTACCATTATCCCGGTTGCCCTAGACTTAAGCTTAGGGCCTTAGTCTGCTCACTGGTTTAACCGAATTTTGCTTACTGAAGAGTTATTACGTGGAGCGACTGCCGTCTGACCTCCGCAACCCAGAGGTAAACGTCATTCTATGGTTAAACCAGCTGTCAGTCTGTTAGTAGGCACTGACTTCCTAATAACGACATAGATGTTTATGACAGCCGGGACCAACGGCTTAACGTGCTTTCCGAGGCACGGAGCAAGCGATAATTACGCACATAACTTCGAAAAGTCTTAGGTTCGCCACCAGGTTTTGAACCCGAGACCCTCAGAATTTTAAGGCAAGGGGTCTCTCCAAGGCCGCTCTTTTCTGGGACAACCTGTATATTATTCATCGTCATCAGCCCAAAGAGGCCCACTGCTGAACATAGGCCTCCCCCATTAGCTTCCAATGTGACCGATTGCGGCCTGCCTCCGACGTGATGCTGCAACTCTTATCAGCTCGTCCGTCCATCTTGCAGGCAGACGGCCGACGCATCGGTTTCTATCAAAAGGCCTCCATTCTAGAACTTTGCTGCCCCAACGGTAAATAATACTATTACGTAAAAAAATCAAATTAAACCTACATAGGCACATTAGTGAGCACATGTAATCGGAACATTGAGCATATTTCAATACGTGATATAATTAAATACTTACCCAGACTGAAACGAAAATAAAGAATATTATTTTAATATCAAAATTCATGTCGATTTTTTTGCACACCGTGTTACGATTTATCTGCAGATTTATTAAATAGGTAAATCTTGTTACGTCACTTGCAACCTCTAAGACGACGTTTTAGAATAAAAACATCTGTCTTTAAAATGTAATAAATTTCAACAATAATCAATATGTGTATCTGTCACAGAATTGTTAGTATAAGTGGTTTTCATTTGATTTACGTGTAACTACGATTTGTTGCAAACGATTAAGTTAAACGTTTTTATTTACTGAAAGATAACAATGCTTAACTAGGACCTATTTGAGAATAACAATGGAGTTTAAGCCGAAATTTTCCACAATTAGATATTTAAGTATTCGTTTAACCTAGAGTAATTGGCATTAAAGCATTACGCCCTATTGACTGAACTAAACATACATACACATCGTAGCATTATCCCGGTTGCGTTAAAAAAAAAGCAAAAATCATTTATTCAAGTTTGGCTCAATAGAGCTCTTATGAATGCCATACTAATAAACTAACTTAGACTTAAGCTTAGGGCCCAGGGTCTGCTCACTGGTCTAACCAGATTCGGGCTTCATTTTAGTTAACGCACGAAGCGACTGCCGTCTGACCTCCGAGACCCAGAGGGAAACATCATTCTATCTATAGTTAAGCCAGCTGTCAGGATAAAGAAGGCACTGACTTCCCAAGGACGACTGCTGTCAAGTTATGATTTATTAGGAATTTTCGACCTACCATGAATAAACTACTTCAAAATGTTTTCAGAAAAAAGTATAAGACGTTTCCTGGTTTTTTTGATATAAATGAATTTTCATAAGTTGTTTTTCTATAATAAATAATTTTTAGCTTCGTAACTTTTTTTAAGCGCTCGTAGCTCTGCGGTGCTCGGGGGTCGGAAACGATCACCGAAGTACAGCAGAGCTTACAGAGGACAGTCCTTGGATGGGTGACCGTTTGTGTGGCATTTTATATCGAGCGCTTCCGTGCTTCGGAAGGCACGTTAAGCCGTTGGTCCCGGTTATCACTAAATGTGGTAGTCGTTAAGCCATGTTAGAAGCCTCATAGGCGCCTTGATAAATTCTAACAGCAGAACGCCATACACCTGCCTCCGCCAATCCGCACTGGGTCAGCGTGGTGGAGTATGACCCAATACCCTCACACCTTGATATGTGGCAGGAGACTCGTGCTCAGTAGTGGGACGTTAATGGGCTGAAATGATGAACTTTGGAGGAATATATGAAAATGTTGGTATAAAATTAAGAAGATACTTTCGTTAAAATTAAATTTTGAACTTTACATATAAAATTCCAACAGGTGACTTTATGGCTACAAAGTAAATCGGTGACACTTAAATTAAAAATTAAAGCATAATATCCTTCGGCATAACATACTACTACGCATAACCCTATGAATGCAGAATTCTTGAAAGGCATAATTATAAAAACCATAATCATATAAACCTATATTTTCATTTGCCATACTTTTATAAAGCATACTTTGCAACGCAGCTTACTTCTCTTTTTGGGTTAGGTTGAGGTTTTTTTTTCTTATCATTATAAAGTATTTAATAGTCGTATACAATTTGCCCACCTAACTATTATTATTGTTAATTTTTATAAATAATAATAAGTATAATTCAGTATAATTATGCCCAACAAAACATATGACTTTCATTACCTATGCTTATCTAAATTATGCCTTTTAATGATTATGCGTTTCAAATTCGGCGATATTATGCCTTACATCGTTATGCTTTATAGCGGTATGGCAATTAAGTAGCTATTATGGCAAAAAACGTTATGCGTTTCAATAGGTAACTAGTAAATCTTATTACGTTTACAGATTATCAAGGAAGGAAGGATAGATATGTATTAAAGAACGCCTATCTTTTGTTCGCAGAGCATTCTTGGAGAGTTTAACCGCGAACAGGATGCCTTCATCAAGGGGCAGGACGGGCGCGGCGGCGGGGCCGCGTGCGCCCCATGGATCGGCGCCCCCAACGAGGCCGCCCTCAAGGAGGAGTGCCTGTCTCTGTCTACTGTAAGTTGACTTTACTTGGAATCCTAACTGTATGCAGCTTTAAGAACTATGAAGCATAATTGACGACCGATATGGCGTAAAGGTCATTATACCTGTACTTCACTCCAGAGGTCCTGGGTTCGATTCCCACACAGGACAAATCTTTGTGTGCATAAACATGAATATTTGTTTTGGTCTGGGTGTTTTCCTATGTATATTAAGTATCTATTTACAAGTTTACAAGTTTACAAGTTACTGATATTGACAAGTGTATGCAAATTTTATTTAATTTATTCATTAACAATATGAGATACTTACGCTATATCAGCATTTGACGAATCAGAACTTTTTATTGCCTTGACCAGTTGAAACAAAAATAAGGTTTGGCAAATCGAAACAAAATTTAGATTTGGATAATCAATACTTTTATATTACTTGACGAATTAGAACCAAAATGCGCGGTTGAAACACGCTTGACCAATTGGAACTTTCTTTGTGTTTGACGAGTTGAGTACTACATCAAAAAGAAGGTATTTAAGTATGTTTATCCGTTGCTTAGTATCCAAAACACAAGTTCTTAGTGATACTTATCTTGGAACTAAATAACTGGTGTGATTGATTGTAAGAGAATATTTTATTAAATATGATATTGATCTCCTTAATAGTCCAAGATATGCTAACATTTTTGAATAAGAAATTACATTTTACATTCAGTATTGCACGGAGCGGTCTGCTATGCTGGTTTTAAATATCATCATCATCATCAGCCTATCTTAGTTCACTGCTGGACATAAGCCGGCCAAAGGGGGATCGAGAGAGGTGTGGGGACTCACCACCGGCAGACACGACCGCCAGCAGTAATACCCACTAAAAATCTTCCGACGTCGCCCGCCGCTTGTAGGGAAAGAGGCGGGGGCCAGTACCTGGGTTGTAGCTCTGACACCCGCCCGCGGCCAACGTCCCTCGGACTAAAACCGGGAGGACCTCCTCAGAGAGACGCAGTGAACGCGCCCCTCTTACCTCCTTGTGCGACCATAGCGTGTGTGGCCGACTTGGCGTTGCTTGACGGGCCCTCCTGGCCCGCTCGCTGCGTCCTCCACAGGTCCCTCTTAGTTTCCCCCCCGGTAGTCAGTACTAAGGCCACTCAGAGTCGCCAATCTCTGGGTGTTACCTTTTCCCAAGCGCCCTCTGCGGACTTCCTTTAGGTACACAGCCCCCTCACCACGACAAGGTGGAGACCAGTCGGGGGGGACTGAGCTCAATCCTCGGCTCTTTGTCTTCAACCGCTGCCAGCCGTTATGCTCCACCTAGCTGAAGGGTTTTCTAGGCGCTTAACAATACACGGTTTTCACGTCTACCCCAACGCTTAACAGTCCTACGGTAATATGACCGGCCCACTGCCACTTCAGCTTGCCAATCCTTTAAATATATGAGTACTTTAATTTGAAAGTTCAAAGACCAGCTATTCTATTCTGGCGTGGTGGCGAGTATACCCGCATTCCACTCCTGAGGTCGTGGGTTCGATTCCCACATAGGACAAATATTTGTGTGTATAAATATGAATATTTTATCTGGTCTGGGTGTTTTTCTATGTATATTAAGTATATATTTACAAAAAAAAGGTATTTATGTATGTATATCCGTTATTTAGTACCCATAACACAATGATACCTTATCTTGGAACTAAATAATTGGTGTAAGTGTCAGAAATATTTATATTTTATATATTTATTTATATTTTATATATTTATTAATATTTTATATATTTATAAATATATTTGTCGCATATGAAAAAACAAAAAAAATTGTTTTGTTCGTGTAATGAGTTAGAAGAATTACATCTTGACTTCATCTATGCCAGGTCAGTAACCGTAGACCTACTAATATAGTCCCAGGATGTACCTTTAAAACAATGGCAGTGTCGTCTGCGTATAAAAATACATGTCCATTTGCTAATTTCACGCCACTGAGATAAGGCGGCTTAGAGCGGCTTGCAGAAAAATATTAAATCATATTTAAGCTTAATTTTATTTAAAATGTTATTGCATTTCAGTAATTTGTTTAAAGTTATAATAATAATAATAATAATTTATTTCTGTATGATAACTAGCCTAATTACAATATTTTACGAACATAAATTGGGTTAGTAATGCAATTAATTAAAGTGTTATCTACCTAAACTAAGTAAACTTAATTACTTGTGTCTTAGGTATTCTCAATAAATACGTGTTAGTGCTTATTTGACAAAATTCCTTACAAATAACAATGGAGTGTGCTTACGCAATTCAATTTATTTTAACAACAACAACATTTTACTTATTCTATGTAGCATTATTTATATTACTTAAAGACTATCGTACTACTTAACAACCAATAATAAGTACTCTGTTTCTGTGTAGTTTTTGGTTTTTAACCATTCTCTAATACTATTTTTACATGCAAAAATGTTCATTGGGTAGATTCCCAATGAAAGATTTATTCTGTTATATAAAAAAGGACCAAGAAAGCAAAAGAATCTATGGGAGTGTGCTGTACGGTAAAGTTCTACAGAACATACTAAATCTGCCCGTCTTTTGCTGGTTTGTTTTGGATTGTAAGGAGTAATTAAATGTTGTTTAGTGGCTGTTAGTAAAATGAAGAGTTGTCGTACAGAGAGGACGTCACAATCAGCAAGAAGTTCAGCGGTCGGGAAACGAAAAGGGAGGAAATTACTAACTTTTAATATAGCTCTTTGTGCAATTTCTAAATTAAGAAGGGTCGTTTTATGAGTACCACCCCAAGATGTAATGCAATATACTAGTAAAGATTGACAGAGTGAAAGATAAACTGTTTTCAATAATTGGCTATTTGCTGCGTTTCTTAAGTTTTTAAATACATATATTAGTTTCCGTACTCTAGCTGTAAGTGCCTCTATATGTGCTTTGAAATTTAAATACTTATCAATGATTATGCCTAAGTATTTAATAGTATCAGTAGTACAAATTGAGGAGCAGTTGAGAGGGACAGAATAATGTTTTAAATAGATATAGCTCTAAAGAGGATTAGTCACATTTGTGCAAGACTTTTTGTACTTTAAAATTGAATATGACAAAAGTAAATTTGCCAGATAACCATGATACATACATACATTCACGCCTGTTTCCCCGAAAGAGTACGCAGAGGCATACTATGCTGGTTAGTTGGTCCCACGTAATAGGGGGCGAGCCTATTGCCGCTTACCGGGCACTGTTAGGTATGTTCGCCAGAACCTCGTCCGTTGATCGGCAGGTGCACTTGCAGGTGAGGTTGGCTTGGGCTCCTCAGGTCTTGGTAGGATCCCTATACACCCATGATATGATGTTCACTCCTATTGTCACTGGTTTCCAGGATCGAAGGAACTTCGTGCGCGCCCCGCCGGCTGGCGTGGAGTTTGACTTCGACTACGACAAGATGTACCCAGTGGCCGTCGCCATTATGACCGAGGATCCTAACCTCGAGAAGATGCGCTTTGATCTCGTGCCAAAAGTGTAAGTACTACTATTTTCGTCCCCCACTCCGTCCGTCCAAGTTTTAAGGTTTTTGATCAATACTGTATCACGCCTGCAGCAAATAAAAATATTAAACTCAAAATCTCAAAAATTTTTCTCATAAATTGTTGTTACATAGTACTTGAAAACGTCAAATATAAATATAAAAAAAGCAATCGAAATATTATCACACTGAAATCACGAAGCTTAGATTCACTTATATGCAACAAAACAATTTAAAAACAAAAAATAATGAAGTTTAAGTGAATTTAAGTGCCAGTTCCGAGCCACCGCTCTGTAAGAAGAACTGGCAAGAAACTCACAGGCTATTAAATTTATCCATTGGTTTGGTACTTGACTTACAAGTTAAGCTCGAGTATCATCTGTTTAGTAAGCACAGCTACTATTTAAGTGCATGTTAAACCAGCAGGCTGCCCAAGAATATCTAAGTATACCTATATGATGGACTCAAATAGGAATTTTAACAAATCCACTATTTCCACATTTTGAAGTTTTGCTTGTTTTATGAATTGTCTATTCCCAGTGTTCAACGGGCTCGGCTTAACTAAACGGAACTTGAATGGATGTTGAAGCTGCTTGTTTGATTGTCAAGCTCCAGGTTAGGTGCTGGGATTCTTGGCTTTAAATTAAACTCATTTTCGATAGTTAGATATACTGTATTTCCATTGTTAATGCTTCTGAGAGAAAAGCCGTGCGTGCGCGCCCGTCTGTCGTGAGTGAGTGGGCTGAATATAGGCGGTCGACCACGTATCGCGGGAGCCGACCGGTTCTCGGCGGCACGGCGAAGTGAAGTTAGGAACACTGCTCAATGCCTACTAACCTCAACTATTTTATTTCATGGGAGTACCAACCCCCTTTTGCATCTGATTTGTCTTTTAAAAGAGACAATACGTATTTTTAACTGAAGTGCGGTTGCAAAGATATTAATCATAAAGCGAACTATAAAGACAATCAGTTCTATCTGGTCCAGAAATAAGTTACATTGATAAATCAGCCTAAAACGGGGAATATTGGGGACTTTATCACAGCCGTCTACGTGGATAGTTGGCACGGTACGAGATGGAATAATCATCATCATCATCATCATCTCAGCCCATTAAAGTCCCACTACTGAGCACGAGCATCCTCTCACCTGTTAAGGTGTGAGGGTATGGTATAATTGGCTAGTACATTTTCTTCGGCAATGTGCACCACTCATATTTGTTTTACTGGCTTGTCAAATAGTACTAGGAACTGTTCAGTATGATTATTATTTGAATAAGGATATCATAAAATCAGTCCTTGGATGTGTGACCGTTTGCGTTGCATTTTATAAAATGAATTTCTTTGGAAGGCACGTTAAGTCGTTGGTTCCGGTTATCACTATATGTGGTAGTGTCCAAGCCATGTTCGAGGCCTAAGTGTACTACTTGTATATTACCCAGTACCCTGTCATCTTCGTTCGTGAAAGGAGACCCGTGGTCAGTAGTAGGACGATAATGGCCTGAGATGTTGATCATTGGAAGAAAGAAATACCGGTTTCCAGACTTAATTAAATCCACTAATAGAAAAGTGATTACCACAAATTCAATAATGTTCTCTCTCTCTGTCTCTTTTCAGCATCACGGAAGAGAACTTCTGGCGGAACTACTTCTACCGCCTGTCTCTGATCTGCCAGGCCAACGAGGCTGACGCCGCCGCCGCCGCAGCCAGCCGCCAGCAGAGCGCCGACGACTCGCAGGGTAGGTCACGTCATCACCTCACGACACAATACTAGAGAAACAACTCACTTCATATTGGTTTCCAAGACAACCTCACCTACAAGTGGTGCACCTGCTGACCACCGAACAAGGCTCTAGCAATCATAAATCATTCCCGGTAAGCGGCAATAGACTCGCCACCTATTACGTGGGACCAACAATGAAGGCGTGTAAAGTGTCTATAATTTAATTAAAACGACGGTGCATAATGCAACCCGAAAGCAAATGAGCATTAATATAGACATTAAAAGAAATCTAAGAAATTGCACATTTAGGTAAGTTAAATAATGACCATAGATTTACTTACAACTGCTAGTATTTAAAAGATAAAACTATTTTCAGTTCACATAAATTCGTTGTTATTTTATTTGTGATCCATTCTTGCTAGTTACGACGGTACAACATTTAGCTAGAACTGAACGCTAGATCTATCATAAAGAAATAGACGTACTGATCAACATCCCATTACATTAAAGTATTTTTTCTCCTTTATTATTTGTTTTATGTTTTTATTTTGCCATTTTTCCCCCGATCCCGATTAGATGATAAATCGACGAGTGACGGTTCGAATGTCAATGAGAAATCGTCTCAGGAAACGATCGATGACGCCAAGAAAAAAATTAAATCATTGAAACTGGACAGAGAGAACGACGATGGTAAGAGTTCATGATTTAAAACATTCAATAACATGGGCTTTGCACATTTTTTTTTAAAAAATGGTGTGCTGGTTTCTTAACAAACTTAACTATATAGTTCAGTATATGTTTTGTCTACAAGAAAACGATCCTACAAGATCATCCATAATCTTCTCAAATCTGTGAATACAGTTCAGAATGTGTTTAAAATATATGGATCTTCTTTAGGAACGCCTTCTTGTATAACGGTTGGGGTACCCTGTCCTGTCTTACATAATCCACCTTTATTCGGTGATAGCTTCTATATTCAATAACTTATTACCAATTTAAAAATTATCCACTAACAACAATAGATCGCCAGAGTCTTAATCAATATATAATATTTCTGTATCAACGATACCAAAATTCTTTTACTTTTCATTTATTTTGTCCTTCCTTTTATTTTGTTGACATCTTTTATTTCTCTCATTTACTAACTTCAATCATTATTCAATCGTACGAACTAAAATGTATCAAATCTTCATTTTTAAATATTTTCCAAGGTTTTATTATTATTACCAACTTTGAGAAATATTTAGCCTCTTTACAAATTATTGCATGCTCTTTCAAACTTAAATTTTCGCTTGACTATTTTATTGTAAATATATTTTTTATCTTGTTTAATTTCAATAAAACGAATTTCATGTTTTACCATCTAATCAAATAGTTTAAAAGTTATATCACTATAAGAGCCAGGAGTATTTAAATCAACTTTATATACAATGCCTTCCCAATTTCTCAATGTTGAGTTTTCCGAGGCTTTAAACACAGAGATCATGACAACTATCCTCTTATTCATCATCATCATCATCATCACAGCCCATTAACGTCCCACTACTGAGCACGAGCCTCCTCACACAAATCAAGGTGTGAGGGTATTGGGTCATACTCCACCACGCTGACCCAGTGCGGATTGGCGGAGGCAGGTGTATGGCGTCCTGCTGTTAGAATTTTTCAAGCCGCCCATGAGGCCTCTAACATGGCTTAACGACTACCACATTTAGTGATAACCAGGACCAACGGCTTAACGTGCCTTCCGAAGCACGGAAGCGCTCGATATCAAATGCCACACAAACGGTCACCCATCCAAGGACTGACCTCTGTAAACGCTGCTGTACTTTGGTGATCGTTTCCAACCACCGAACACCGCAGAGCTACGAGCGCTTCCGTTCTTATTCATTCACCCTATATTAATGATATTTCTTTTATATTTATGTGCGTCAAGTGAATAATTTGTCTAACGCATACTGTTTCCCTCTCCTGGAATGCAGCTTAAACAGAAACACGGACAGATCTAAGGGCAACCGCTATCACAAATTCTAATACCATTCATTATAATAACGTACAGATTTATATACTATCCAAATTATTATTGGAATTACTATAGATCAATACAATTATGAATCCACCGACTTTGAGTTATGACTTACTTATTACATGCATATGTGGTAGTATATAGATCTGCAAAATATAAATTACCCTAGGTCAATATGAGGCTTTCAAAGCAAAAAGTATGCTTTAAAAGAGCTTCTTATGCATAAATTTTCATTCTTGATAAGGTAATGCCATCACAACTTTTAATAGTTTTCATAGAAATAGATGAAACGCACATGCATTTCGCTTGTTACTAAATCGGAATAACAAAGAAATGGCACTAAGTAATCTTAATTCGATTGTATTGTAAAACTATTATAATATTATATCATATAAAACAACTAGAATATTTTCGCTATTTCTTATTGATTCTATTCCCGAATTATCTGCTTTTTTTTTAAATATTTCAATTTACTACGTTATATAGATGACATATTGGTGTTATCGAATGCCTTCAGCAATCATTTTGTTGTGGCGTTATTTTATCAAGTGGTATCACTGTTATTCTTTCACACATTTCTATATAATTTAGCGTTGTTTATTAACAAAATTTATTGCTGTTTGCAAGTTTATTTAAATTCCTAAAGTCTATTTTATAATCTATATATCACTATGGTATCATATCTTCATCCTTGTTGTTAACTTGTGTGTGTTATATTAATAAATGAATGTTATGACAATATAGCTTCTTTATCCTAAAATTAGAGGTAATAATATAAATTGTATATATTACAGTCATTAACCTGTTGTCTATAAATAGGTTGGTCTGTATTTCAATAGCTGTTCTCATACAATCCGTTTTGAGGCATAAATGTAACTAAGAATTTAGTATTATAATCACTAACGTCACCTAGGCTATGAAAAATAGTCCATAATATTTCTGTGTATTTGTCTCAAATATATAAATTCTCTTGGTGGAAGGTATTTTAATGTCTACTGAATGTTATATATGTCTAAGTATCGGTTAAGATTACATAGCGATAACGTCACACAGTTCATTACAATTTGGCTCAGTAGTATTAATTATAAGTATTTATTGTTCAGGTTTTGACATTGCTACTTGGTATATATATTGATTCGCTTTGAATTTTAAAATTTGCTTCAAGTGTATGTGGGTTTGATAACTTTTATTTTTTTCTTTTATGCAATTCTCAAAGTTGGTACTTTGTCGATATCCTTGGTTGCTCATCTGCTCTGCAGTCGGGTTGCTTAGTGTAGCAATGTTAAAACTTACCTTCTTGTATTATAAACTATAATACTGTGTTGTCAGGCTCTCAAGCAATTCCTAGCAGAGTTTGTATATTACATAAACTTTGAACTGAATGCGTTCAAATTTACCGACGCGACATATCACTTATGAGTGACAGTCAATTAATATTGCCGTCAACTGCCGTCTTTCGAGATCTTTCTGGAGGGAAAACTTTCAATCTTTTCTCTGACAACACATCACTATTGTCTCTCTTTTTGTTTTAAATATTTTATGATTAGACTTAAAGTCAATATTGTAATCTGATTATTAAAATCCAGTGTTATGAAGTTGTGTAGAATTCTAGTTGGTAATGTTAAACACATTTATATGATATAGGTGTTTGAAATGAAAGTTGATGGTGATAATACTCAGGCCTATTATATCGCTTTTTTTTTTTAAATTAGCTTCAACATAAACGCATCAATAATTGGTTATGTAATGTACCGTTCTCGTAAGGTTCTCGGTGCCATTCGTGTAATGGTAAATATTATTTTGGTGTCCATACTGTTTAATGATATAACCATAGATTCTGTAACAATTGTATCCTTGGCATTGTTTAAGTATTCTATCTATTACGCGGTGTATACATGATAAAACAAAAACAGAATGGTATTCTTAAACATAGTGATCTTTTTGTCGTAATAATTAACCTTAGCAGTTCAAAGATGGAAATTTCTTCCGTATACTTTCCAAAATGAAATATAATTGAAGTTGAAATAACAACTGTAGATTCTGGTTATTTAGTTTCTAAAAAACCACTTTCAATCTACCTTAGGATGGTTTTAGTAGTTTATCACTTTTTATTGTCAATATTTATAAAAGTATAAAATGTTTAGTAAATTATTACAACGTATAGTTAATAAATGGATTGGCATATATAGTTAGTTATTATGAATTGAAATAATTATATTATTCTAAAATAAAAATGGTCTTATTATTTCGTGCATGTCACTGTTTAAATATAATTTTAGGTTTTTTTTAATGGAAGTGATGAAATCAATCTTTCACAGTGATCAATTGTGATTACAGAACAATGGGAGCAAGAATTGGAGGCAGAGTTAAAAGAATATGAGGTAGTGGCAGAGAAGGTGCCAGGAGATAAGCAGTGGGAGAAGGAGTGTGAAGATTTACTGGGGGAAGATGTCGACCTCAAGTAGGGGAGAAGAATAATTTGCAGCGATACTTTATTACAAGTTTAAAGTGGTTTCTGTTAATAAAAGCAATCAAAATTAAGGCATGCAGTTAAATCTTAAGGTCGATATTGGTCAGGGCACTTTCTCTACGAATTTAAGCAGTAGAAACGTTTTCATTATCATTGAGTACTGCGATCTAGAAGGTATGGCTTTAATCTTTAGTAGTTTATTGGCTAGGAACTGCATTTATCCACACCCTAATTAAGTCGTATGTCAGTTTGGCTCAATAATTATCTTATGAATGCCAACTTAAATGAATGTCATTCACTGCGGGCCGGAGCTCAAGTAGAGATAGTTATGAAGAAACTCCCGCCCTGTACAAAATTGCTTTATAAAACTTAATACGATCTTAAGTCAAAGAAAATACGGTTAAAATTTTCATATACCACAGTAAACAATTGATTTTACGTCGAAACTGTCAAATTAAGCTCCTGTACATCAATGTTCAGAAATTCCAAAAGAAATCTATCATTCATAAAATTTTATCATTTGTCTCCATAACAAATGATAAAATTTTATGAATAATAGTAGTAGTATTAACAATAAATATATATTTTTTCTCTGATGAATATATGAAGCAATTATTGTCACAGGAATGTAACAATTACGGCACAATTTCTCGCTTTCAGAGCATATCGGAGCATAAACATTTTTTCAACACTATTTATTGGTTCTGGCTAAGGACTTACATTTTATGAAACATTTTGATTATTCTTTATTGCATCATTATAAATATCTTACATTTTTATCTATGTGTATTATTGTTTAAAATCTCGTTTTTTCAGTTAGTTTGGGGGAATGTCCGTATTAACATCAACGTTTGCGGTCGAACGTAATTAGCACGTAACTACGCGAGTCAACTTTTCTTACAAATTCTTAATACTATGTCCAGATTATTATTATTGTAAATACTAAGTTTTGCTTTAAATATATTTCCCAATTGCTATTGTCTTGTTCTAAATAAAATCCTGTGTTAATCACATGGATAAGATCATTAATATATTTTATCTGATGATTCAAAATGTCATTACAATATTATAATTAAAGACATTTGTAAATAGTGTGTATATTATGAATGATTATTAAGGTGTGGTTGATTTTTTTATATTTAAGTTTATTAATGTTTATTTCACAAATTGGACTAAATAAAAGTATCACATCCGATAATAAACACTGTATGGTTAAATTGACAAAATTTATTTCCGACATTTACCACGCCATCTATCTAAAACCTACGACATTACTACTACTACACCTTTTCCATAACATCATGTCGCATGATTAAAGGAACATCGACCCATTAATAGCTAGGTCAGGTTTGAGTTACGTACTTATACAGTCTTTCTATTTCTTACTGAGATCGAATCAATGTTAATCAAACGTTTAAAGCACAAGCAGAATTACTAATTCATATAACAGTATCAATTGAATGCGCTTACAAGTAGGACAAGTATTCTTTAGAAGATCTTCTTTTGTGATGTCCCCGTCTTTTTTTAAGTTAAGTCACTATTCCATTAAGCATGCGATTTATTCAAAGATCTCCCACCCGATGGACGGTAATCTGATGAAGACGGCGGGAGGCGGCCCAGGATCGTTCAGTGTGGAAATCTCATGGGGAGACGGTTCAGTAGTAGACATCATATGGCTGAAATAGTGATGATGATGATGAACAATGATGTTATATCTACAAGAGGAATGAACTATAATGTCAAAGTAAAAATGGGTGTATAGGGATCCTACCAAGATCTTAGGAGGCCAAGCCATCCTTACCTGCAAGTGGTGCACCTGCCGAACACAAAACTTCCCGATAGGCGGCAATAGGCTCGCCATTTACTTATTGTTACGTGGGACCAACAATATAATTGGCGAAATGTGGGCCCACAATATGCCTCTGCCTACCCCTTCGGGGAAACAGGCGTGGTTATGTATATATGTAAGTATATTCGAATTTGCTACTATAAAGCTCTTAAACGTCAACTTAAAAACTACCTACTGTTGGATTTAACTTATTTGTTGACACTGTGTTCTTTGGAACACGGTCGATGGTGCTTGTCAAGTGGACAGCTATAATGGGGGACTGGGATGCAATGTTTTGGGAAAAGAGGGTTACGAAATGGAGGACTTTTTGGTGGAAAAGTATTTTTCAAGTAGTTTTATTTAGTTTTTACTAAAATTTGTGATGTGACGACCGATATGGCGTTAACCTGCACTTCACTCCATAGGTCGCGGGTTCAATTCCCACACAGGACAAATCTGTGGATGCATGAATATGAATATTTGTTCTGGTCTGGGTGTGTATACATTTACAAACAAAAAAGTGTTTAAGTATGTTTATCCGTTCTTTAGTATCCATAACACAAGTTTTTAATGATACTTAACTTATCTTGGAACTAAATAATTGGTGTGATTGTGATTGAAACAAAACAGTGCAACATAACTTTTCAAATACTCTCAAGAAGTCCACGTGAGATCTTAGTATAGTCCCACATCTTTACTGAGGACTCAAGGCAAGGGGCTTAGAGAAAAGGCATCTCATTTACCATTTATCATCCTTATCACCACTCATTCTCATTTACTATGACGTTAAATAAAATTGATATATCTCTTACTTGACACTGGCTAAATGTGCTAAACGCACGAAGCCATTATTTAAAAGAGCTCCGAAATGTAGGGAGAATTTAATTTAATATAACGCGTAATTCTAGATAATAGGAAATGAGTTCTGCTGAAATTTTTGTTAGTTTCATTCGTACGCTTGCGGCACTTGTAGAACCTGGTAATCAGGCTGGCCGGCAGTATTAAAATTAGTAAATTTAGACTGAATACTTTATTTACGCCAACTTCTGTTGCCCTAATCACGAATAGGTTCCTGAGTAGTTAAAACGCTGGGAACACTGGCCTAAACCGAGGTGCAGCTCTGCCGGCGGCCCTGCTCCTTCCCAGGTTGCACTTCCAGGTCTTCAGCAGGACCCAGGTAGTCCCAGGATCAGGACTAATCTTCCACTCGCCACGAAGTCGGAAGTTGCGAAGTGAGGGACTAAGGTGGAACAGAAAATCCTGGAAGCGCAGACACAGGGCAAGCGTTAGAAGAGCTTGAACCACGTAGCCGGGTCCAAAGGTCGCAGAGTCCCAGCAGACAAAAAGAAATGAAAAAAAAATTGGTTGCCTGTAAAGTCGGTATACGGGCGAAAGTTTTACGTGACAACGACTTTGAGTGGTAAAATAATTTTAAGGCGGGCTAACCATGCCCGAGTGAAAAGGACGCGTGCCTCTCACTCGCTCTCATTGTGAGCGCATAACGTGAGCGGAGCGTAACGCAGTTTCTTGAAGTGTCACCCGGCAAACCAATTTATAAGACGTGGTCACGTCAAAATAGCTGTTTCTAGATCGAGATTTATAAAGAAGAAACACCTTACAATAGAAACACTTAAGCAATGCATGGAAACTTACCCCAGAGGGATTTCCGATCAGGATTTGTTTTTAGAACAAATTAAGTATCAACTAGGTTGGTAAGAAATTACGACTGAGTAAACCTCCGAGAACGTGTGACACAGCCGTCGCGTCCGATGCCTTAAAGTTGGTCTGCCCGCTGGCCTTTTTCGAATGATCTCGAGGGAAGCCGAACGGTCGCGAGCGGCACAACCAGTTTTTATGTTGTTTAGGAATGCGTAGGCGCAATATTTACGAAGACCTTGTGTCTACAATTTATAGTGGGTTCCGTAGTATGCTTATATATTAGGTCGGGGAAAAAGTCTTTTCGCATAACGTAGGTATAAACTTATTATAAAATTTTTTTGACTGTACTATTTGTGTCTGGCTGGTTTTGGTAACATTAAAAAGGTTCCATTATAAAGAAAAGAAAAAAATAAAAAAAAGTTGTTTCCCGCTATTTTTCATTTGTTTTTCTCTCCGTAAAAATGAGTGAATCTAATGAAGAAATTCGATACATTTTAAAATTTTATTATAAAAAAGGCAAAAATGCAACTCAAGCAGTGAAAAAAATTTGTGATGTTTATGGACCTGATGCAGTGTCAGTAAGAGTAGCACAAATTTGGTTCAAACGTTTTCAGTCCGGAAATTTTGATGTTAAAGATGCACCTCGCTCTGGTCGCCCTGTTACGAATAAAATGGACGCCATTTTTGAAAGAGTGGAGCAAGATCGGCATATTAGTAGTTACGATGTAGCTGAAGAACTGGGAATTGACCACAAAACAGTTTTGACCCATTTGAAGAAAGCTGGTTATACAAAAAAGCTCGATATTTGGGTGCCACACGAGCTCACTCAAAGAAACTTAATGAACCGTGTACTCATTTGCGATTCATTATTGAGACGTAATGAAACCGAGCCGTTTTTGAAGAGATTGATAACTGGCGATGAAAAGTGGATCACGTACGACAAGAACGTGCGAAAAAGGTCGTGGTCGAAAGTTGGCCAGGCTTCACAGGCTGTGGCCAAACCTGGCCTAACACGAAATAAGGTGATGCTGTGTGTATGGTGGGATTGGAAGGGCATTGTTTATTATGAGCTTTTACCGCCCGGCAAAACCATCGATTCTGATCTTTACTGCCAGCAACTGATGAGATTAAAGGAAGCAGTCGAGAGAAAACGGCCGGAATTGATCAACAGGAAGGGTGTGGTCTTTCATCACGATAACGCTAGACCACACACATCTTTAGCCACTCAGCAAAAATTAAGAGAGTTCGACTGGGAGGTCCTAGTGCATCCACCATATAGCCCTGACCTTGCGCCTTCAGATTTTCACCTGTTTCGGTCTCTGCAGAATTCTTTAGGTTCTGTAAGGTTGACCTCAAGAGAGGACTGCCAAAACTATTTGTCCCGTTTTTTTGATCAGAAGTCCCAAAGTTTCTACAGTAACGGGATAATGTCTCTGCCCACAAAATGGCAGAAAGTTATTCAACAAAACGGTACATATATATTGTAAATAAATGTAAATAAACTTTGAAAAAAATGTCTTGACTTTTCATACAAAAATACGAAAAGACTTTTTCCCCAACCTATTATGTAGCTTAAATTAATAAATAGTAAATTGTGTTTCTTTTAGTTTTATTAATAGTTTAAGAATAAATATATTTAAAAAAATTGTAGTACTATAATTTCTAACATATTCTTAGACTTAGCAAGGTACAACGTTACACGCTGAACATTAGCCTCCCCAAGATATTGCATTATATTGGGGGTAATTGCTCATAATCACCACGCTGGGCAGGCGGGTTGGTGATCGCAGTTCAAGCAAGTATGCAGAATGACGCTGCTGAGCGTCATCGGGTAGGATTTATCTTCGTCGACTCTTACTCCAAACATAATTAATAAGGATAGGTATGTTCCAAAATTTGATATATTTACCTAGAATAGATCAAGAATTATGTAAGTACGGAAATGTTTAAACACACAAGGCAGTGTCCATTCTGCTATATTTTTTACAATTTCTTTCTAGGTTTAGCCTTAAAATTCATAGTCACAAATCCTTTGGCTATAATTTCTTTTGAGATTGTTACTTCTATTATAATTTCCACTTTAGCCTGAGATATGGGCCAAACCTGGCCAAAATCGTGGGCAGGCACCGTCATATTACGCAGTAAGTATTCCTTCTGAAATAAAAACATATCTATACTATTCTAGTTATAATTCTTTATTGTTTCATTTGGTGTACAATTAGGTCTTAAAAATTACATTAATATTATTATAAAGAGGATGGATTTTTTTGATTAGATTCCGAAACTACGAAACCTTTTTATTTGGCCTCGCCTCTTTCTGTTACGCGAGGTCGGTCGTTACCTGATTCGCTCCCTCGAGCACACCTTTTTCATAAACTTCTGGGCTGTCTTTATCCAGCTGGCCGGCTTTGATCTTTCTCATCCCCACGTCCCTGTAGCTACGTAAAAGCACTCCCTCACGGCATGGTCACCAGGTCGTCTTATCACATGGCCATACCATATAAACCTTGGAAGTTTACAGCTATATTTTTGCAAGTGAAGAACTGAAGTTGACGTAAAAGCGCAATTTAAACCGATGTGGAAAATTCTGTCAGTGATAGAAAGGTAACGATCACTGCTGTACAGCAGAGTTCACAGATATTAATCCATGGATGTGTTGTATTTAATCGAGCGCTTCCGTGCATCGGGAAGCATGTTAAGCTGTTTGTCCCGGTTGTCACTAATGTGGTAGTCGTTAAGCCATGTTATACTTAAGCCTAATTGGACGTCTTGAAAAGTTCTAACAGTAGGCCGTCACACACCTGCCTCTGCCAATCTGCACAAGGTCCCCATAGTGGAGTATGACCCAATACCATCTGAACTTGGTTTGTGCTCTGTTATGGTGATAGTAGGCTGAATTTATCGTTTCATTATCATCATCATCTCAGCCATCTGACGTCCACTGCCTGTGGATCTGGGCACAATGCTCGAAGACCTCGACAGAGCTTCCCAAAGAGTAGGTCTCAAAATAAACATGGACAAGACGAAAATTATGTCTAATGTCCATGCTAAGCCTACACCAATAATTGTTGGAGGCTCGGCTCTCGAAGTTGTCGACGAGTATGTATACCTGGGACTAAAAGTCCAAATGGGTAGGTCCAACTTCGAGAAGGAGGTCAATCGTCGAATCCAGCTCGGTTGGGCAACGTTCGGGAAGCTGCGCTATATCTTCTCGTCAAAAATACCTCTGTGTCTTAAGACGAAAGTTTTTGACCAGTGTGTGTTGCCAGTGATGACGTACGGCACTAAGACTTGGCGCCTGACTATGGGTCTCATTAGAAAGCTCAAAGTCGCTCAGCTTGCAATGGAGAGATGTCCTGTGGCTGTATGAGCCGGAAATCCGTAGGAGGACTGGAGTGACCGACATAGCGAGGCGAGTTTACAGGCTGAAGTGGCAATGGGCGGGGCATATAGCTCGAAGAACCGACGACCGATGGGGCGTCAAGGTTCTGCAATGGCGACCGCGAACCGGCAAACATTTAACCCTCGACAAAGGCTACTTATATCATAATCGTTTGAAACGAAAGATAATTCCTACAAAATATCTAATAAGGTAAAAAGTGGATGTGAAAATTATGGTCACATGAGCGTAGATATGGTGTTTAAAACACGGCTTCAAAACATGATTTAAAAATATTAACTTATGGCACAACTAAAATATATTACTTACTTACCGGTGCAACTGGACATTAGAGTCCTTTGGCGGCCAGCATTTTACCAATATACGGGTCTTTTTTGAGCATATCGCACATCCAGAAATGCATCTCCACAAAGGATATTCTATATTCATTGTGTAAAAACTCGTAGAACAGAAAATGTACCTAAAATTTTTAAATGAAGTAACTAATAAAATCGTTTACGCGATGGACCGATGATCTGGTCAGGGCGGCGGGGAGCCGGTGGATGCAGGCGGCAAAGAATCGATCTACGTGGAAAGCAATTGGGGAGGCCTATGTTCAGCAGTGGACTTCGAATGGCTGAAATGATGATGATGAATGATGAACTAATAACTTCAATATAATTGTGTATTTATTGCGTTTACCACGTAGGGAGCGACAGAGGAACCCTACGAGTAGGAGGTGCCAGTAAGTCATCTGTACCTATATTTGTATGAAACTCGTCGCAATATCGCTGCACTCGGGCCAAAAAATGTGTGCGAAAAGAACTAGGTATATTGCTCGCCCACTCCTACTTATGAGGTCTTTTTGGCAACGTGCAGTGAAACAAAAGGTGTGTATCGATACTTTTTACTAAATTAAAATGTTATCTATTGTTTGATGTTTTATCATTTTATTTATATATTTTTTTATAACGATTTACATTTGACCGTTTCTATATGTCCCTGATTAATGAATAAATAATAAAAATTACCGTTATCCCTTGACCGTGTTCTAGTTGATTTTAAGCGCATACTTTATGCAATATTTTTTAGTCCTATCGAAAGGACGTGCACGTGAAAAGAATTAATTGACCAACTCCCGCTGTGGGTGGAGGGGAGGGGTGGGAATTTTACTGTCTAAGAATCATCCATGTTCCTTCCGTGCTATGTCCCGTGGCCGCTTAAACCCCTTCAAACATTTTTGTAACTTCTCATCAGGTGGGCCGCATGCCTGCGTGCCATCTTATGGTAAGTATGTATACATTAAATTCTATGAAAATTATGGATGGTCTGTAAATTACCGTTACGTTATTAATCCAGCTGTACGTCCTTAATCTTCCTTCCACGTTGAAGTAGTACGGAGACTGCCTGCCATGTCGCGAAATATAAATTATTCCGCATTCTAAAAACTTTTCGTTGATATAAGTTACGCCAGCTCTCTCTGGGGTCACTTGTAGAGTCTGTTGATGTTAAAATTTGGTTAGGGGCTCAGAAACTACCCCCGCTGTTCAGTGACGTCTATAGAGGTCGGCTTTTTCGAACGGTGTCGAACGTATTGTGTAATAAGACAAGATATAAAGGCTTATTGGGATATTTTTTTGTAAAATTCACTGCAGCCACGCATCTGCATTCACCCTCTTCTCTTTCTCTCAATTTGTTGCAGTGGGGTCCATGATAAAGTCGGCTTCATATTTATGATCAGTTTCTCATTTGTATTTGATGTCAAGTATAGAGAAACAAGGGTTCGATAATTATCGCACGTGATTTTTCTATTGGCCAAAGTCAATTGAAGACCATCGTGGGCAGTTTAGTCTCATCGAAACCTGAGATGATGAAAGAGTCGAATGGTTCTATGGACATGTGAACCCACCTCCAACCCATGGCACATACCAACCAGAAGGGTTATTATGGCCGAAATGCATGGTTCTATGGACAGTTATATACCAGTACGCAAGATCCTGCAACTTGTTTAATTAATTCCCTAGAGCCAAGTCACCAGTCATCGAAGACAGCACGGAAGCCAGCATGTACGAGATTAGAATGGCCCTATAACAACTACAACAAGAACATGTTTATTTACGCCGATGACGTCGCGGTCTTGGTTACGACGTCTTTTTCTCAATGGTCGGCCATTCTATAAGACTTATCAATCAATCAGTCAACAGTGGTTGGTGGTACCAAGATACAATAAATACCAAACATAAATTTATTGGGCTCTGTTAGTGATCAAAAACATGACATACAATTTATAAATTATAATAAGAATACAATTGAAAACCCTCGAGACATAGCTAACACATTTAATGACTATTTTATTGACATAACCAATAATGTTTCGACCACTTCATCCGGTAGTGCCACAATAGATAACTGTTGCTCTACGTTGTTTCTTTACCCAACTACTGAAAAAGAAATAACAAAAATTATTGACTCCTTGAAAAATACAAACTCAGTAGGATATGATGAGTTGTCAACTAAACTCCTTAAGCTAACAGGAGGGTACATCGCTCCAGTGCTTTCATATATAATTAATTTATCTTTTTTACAAGGAGTTTTTCCTGACAGATTGAAATGCTCTATAGTAAAACCCATACATAAAAAAGGAGACAAATCAGTGCTTAACAACTACAGACCGGTAACACTGATACCAATCATTGCTAAAGTCGTAGAAAGAGCAGTACATTCTCGACTCGAAGCTTTTATTAATAAATTTAATATATTAAAAGACCAACAATACGGTTTTAGAAAGAACAGAAGCACTACCATGGCAAATTTCAAACTCATCAAATCAGTCATGAGCAGCATTAAGGGGGGATACCTATTGTGGGTATATTTCTAGACATGAGCAAGGCTTTTGATTATGTAGAGCATAAAAAATTACAAATATACAAATATGGAATCAGAGGTATTGCTATTGATTGGTTTACGAGCTATCTAAAAGACTGAAAGCAATGCGTACAGATCCAAAAAACAGTAAAAAATAAAATACACATTAGAGCGAGCTACTATTCACAATATAGAGTCAATGGGTGTGGGGTCCCACAGGGCACTTTATTAGGACCTATACTCTTTAATTTATACGTAAATGACCTACCAGACAAAATAAATCATGAAATTATACAGTATGCAGATGATACAACAATACTAGTGAAGGATAGTACCGACAATAAGACATTGAATGTATCAGATTATGAAAATGAAATAAATATGACTCTCAATAAAGTTATAAAATGGATGACATCCAACAACTTATAACTAAATATAGATAAAACTAAGGTAATGCAATTTCTAGTTTCTGACATAAAATAGACATACAATAGTTTCTGACATACAATAGATACAAATTGAATTTGAATGTATTTTATAACGACCGAATTATAGACAATGTTAAGACAGCAAACTTTTTAGGTATAAATATAGACGAGAACTGCAATTGGAAAAGTCATATTAGTTTAATAAGTGATAAAATTTGTAGATTCTCTTTCGCTCTTAGGCGCCTAAGAGAAATATCATCTGTAGAGACAGCAATACTGGCATATCATGCTCATGTAGCGTCCGTGCTGCAGTACGGTATTATGATTTGGGGGAACTGTACAGATATAGATATAGTCTTTAAACTACAGAAAAGATGCATTAGATCTTTGTTTGGTGCTTATTACTTGGAGTCATGTAAACCTTTATTTATAAAGTGTAGACTTCTCACGGTCCCTGGATTGTACATTAAACAAATTTGTATAGTTATTTGTAAAGGAGAATCCAAGACATTTCGAGAAAAGACAGTCTGCTTCGACTAAATGTCTTCGACCCTGATTTTCTAACGAGTTCTATCTAATCAGGTCTCAAAACTGACATTAGCAAAAAAAAAATGCACGTAATATGGGTATTAAAATATTTAACGCGTTACCTGATGAAATTCGTACGTTAACTGGACCTATATTTAAACGAAGACTACATAATTATTTGATAGAGGGCTGTTTCTATTCAATTAGGGACTACTTCCAGGCTAACTAGGATAGGCCAGGATAATTTTATGTAATAATAATCGGACAGTGACATTTTAATTTATGGAATAATTGTATCTTTAAATTCAATCAAAATATATTTTAACATTTGCACACTTAAATATAAGAAGATTTTGACGATACAACTAACCTGTATAAGACCTTTATGTAAGCACGCAAAATTAAAGCAAATAAATCTATTTCATTTTATTTCATTTCAGATAGGTCCCTCGCATAGTCGGGACATATTGATATGCTTTGTGAGAGACTGGGTAGTGCGTGCTACGAGCTGTATCGCGTGGCTCGGGCGTGCTATTTCGCGACGATGTACTCGCTGCTGCACTATGGTGCCGAGTTGTGGAGATGGGCTGCGGAATGGAAGCGTGCCTTTCGGATGCAAAAACGCGTCACACGTGCGTTCGTCGGGGCAGCACAGGACAATTCGGCTAGGCTATTATTCAAGTCGCTCGGAATCCTAACGTTGCCAAGCATCATGATAATTAAGGTCGAGGTTTATGTCAGACTTAACGAGCACAAGGCGCTTTGATGTGTGTGGGTATAACCCTCGACATGCTAACTTGCTGGGATCATTTTCCAGACGCACGAAGAGGTCTGATAGCGTGCATGAGTAGGTACGCACATCATGGGACATGGGACCGTCTGTATATCATAAATTGCCTCGGGCCCTTTTAGCGCCCTCCCGACAGGTCTCCACCTTCCCCCCAACTGGTCTCCAACTTGGCGCGATGGGGGGCTGAGTACCTCCCGGAGGCCAGGAAAAGATAACATCCTGAGGTTGGCGACTCAGGGTGCCCCTAGTACTAACTACCGGGGGAGAAACGGGACGGGAGAAGAGGGACCTATGGAGGGCGCAGCGGGTGGGCCAGAAGGCCCCTGTCAAGCAGGGACTTAGGCAGCGGGGACAGGGGGCCCCTGCTGTCTAGCCATTGACTCTCCGAAGTCGGCCACACACGGTGTGGTCGCACAAGAAGGTAGGAGGGGCGCGTCCACTGCGCCTCTATGAGGAGGTCCTCCCGTTTGGTCCGAGGGACGTTGGCCGCAGGCAGGTTGTCAGAGCTGCAACCCAGGTACTTGCCCCCGCCTTTTCTCAACAAGTGGCGGGCGTCGTCGGAAGATTTTTAGTGGGTATTACTGCTGGCAGTCGCGTCTGCCGGTGGTGAGTCAACGGCTTGAATTTCTAATGCGAAATCTTTCGGCGCTGCTGCATTTTATAACGACGGCATATTCGGGTTGGTGGTCACAGATTTTTGTTGACAAGTTGACTTAAAAAATTAAACTTATATAAAATTCCACAGAGTGTTGTCTAACCTACACCTAGAGTGTAATTCCCGAACCTCGCCGCCTTGACTTTGCCGTGCGTTGCGGAGGTAGTGGCAGTGAGCTAAAACCACATGAGACGAAAAGCTCCCAAGCGCCGAAGTCGTGAAAGAAACCTAGGCTGCATGCTTGCATTCTGAATGCTTGATTGCATGCTTGCCGGGGGAGAAACGGGACGGGAGAAGAGGGACCTATGGAGGGCGCAGCGGGTGGGCCAGAAGGCCCCTGTCAAGCAGGGACTTAGGCAGCGGGGACAGGGGGCCCCTGCTGTCTAGCCATTGACTCTCCGAAGTCGGCCACACACGGTGTGGTCGCACAAGAAGGTAGGAGGGGCGCGTCCACTGCGCCTCTATGAGGAGGTCCTCCCGTTTGGTCCGAGGGACGTTGGCCGCAGGCAGGTTATCAGAGCTGCAACCCAGGTACTTGCCCCCGCCTTTTCTCAACAAGTGGCGGGCGTCGTCGGAAGATTTTTAGTGGGTATTACTGCTGGCAGTCGCGTCTGCCGGTGGTGAGTCAACGGCTTGAATTTCTAATGCGAAATCTTTCGGCGCTGCTGCATTTTCTAACGACGGCTTATTCGGGTTGGTGGTCACAGATTTTTGTTGACAAGTTGACTTAAAAAATTAAACTTATATAAAATTCCACAGAGTGTTGTCTAACCTACACCTAGAGTGTAATTCCCGAACCTCGCCGCCTTGACTTTGCCGTGCGTTGCGGAGGTAGTGGCAGTGAGCTAAAACCACATGAGACGAAAAGCTCCCAAGCGTCGCAGATAAAAATGCTTGGGATTAAACTGCCGTTTCATACAGGCTATTCTAATATGAATGACTTGAAAAAATAAATATTGTTAAGGTTTGTTATATTGCATTGTATAGCTTCACAGACAAATGAAGATTGTAATTCTAGTACCAAACTAATGGACATATTTAAAAGAGCATAGCCTGTGAGTTTCTTGCCAGTTCTTCTTACAGAGCGGTGGCTCGGAACTGGCACTTAGATTCACTTACACTTAATTATTTTTTGTTTTTAAATTGTTTTTTTGCATGTAAGTGAATCTAAGCTTCGTGATTTAGTGTAATATTATTTCGATTGTATTTTTTTTTTATTTGTAATCATGACGTTTTCAAGTACTATGTATAATAGTTTATGAAATAAATAATTTTTTTACTTTACTTTTACTTGAAGTCGTGAAAGAAACCTAGGCTGCATGCTTGCATTCTGAATGCTTGATTGCATGCTTCATGCTGCATGTTCGATTTCATGCTGCAGCGATGCCTGCATGCTCGCTTGCATGCTGAAAAACAATTGTAGCTGCCTATGTTCAGCAGTGGACTTTTGAGATGATGATGATGTCCACATATAAGTGAAGGAGTTCCCAGAACTGAGGAGTTCAAGAACAATTAAACTTGCGTACCTATATCAAAAATTTACCATGAAGATGTAGTTTGAAGTTTCACACTAATGGTCAATTTTAGGCTGAGATAATAAATTTAGAACCGTGAATCGCGATCAGCTTAAGCGGATTGTCGGAGGCAACCAAAATTGTCAATGTTAGCATACTTTTAAATAAGCTGTCACGATGTTATAACTATTGCAACATTGATAAAGTTAAAAATTATGTGTTTAGATTAGTTTAGTGTTTAGATTTACTCGGTCTTCGCTGACCTTTTTTTTTTGGATGGAAAATCATCAAATGACTGTCTTCCGCTGTTGGTGAAACGAAAGGGTGTAGGGGCAGACATTTACTGACTAAAAACCATTCATGTTCCTTCTTGAGCCTGTAACTGTAACCAAGGCCGCAGTAACCCTTTCGAACAGTCCCGCAACCCTAGCAGGTCGCTGACCTACCCCTAGATATTCTGAATACTTTGTGTACTTAGATCAATAGATCTGACTAGGAAAAAAGTCAGGAAGCGATAAATTTCATTACGATGAGCGCTTAATCAGTTATAAACCTGACTATACATTAGCATTTAAGGAAAGATTGTTTGGTACAAACAATTGGCGTAGAGTGTTAACATTGATTTGTGATAAGCCGTTCCAGAGATTAGTGTGAGTTCAGCGGACTACGGAAAAATCTTGATAGGTTTATGTGACTCCGCTAAATGATTGAAGCGTTATTTACAAAAACGTTACCTAAATTGATATTGAAAGTAAATTTAAAGAATCTTTAAAACATAAGTAATTCAGGTATCTATGGAAGACCAGCGTCGAGGCATCACTTAGATGCTACGGCTCATGCTGAGTATCTTCAGTTTCATATTATTTCTTCTTTTAATCTTGTACATGGTTACGAATAAAGTTTTTCTTTCTTTCTCTCTTTCAAAGTTACAAAGTTTTTTTTTCTTCCAAAGTTTACACACGGGTCGATAAGTCGAGATGTCACACGATATGACAATATTATTCTTAATGAAAACTTAAAACAGATTGACTGGCAGCCATTAAAAGACATGTCATGTCCATGCGAAATATATTCTGAATTAGCTAAAAATTTTACCAAATGCTCTTCACATTAAATTATCTAATAACAAAAATAGAATCCATAATAAATGGATCAATAAAAATGTAATAAACGCAAGCAAATATAGGGATAAAATATACGCAGGTGGATATGTGATCCGACAAATAAAATACATAAGCAAAAATATAAATCGGCACGAAATTATGCAAATAAGCTAATAAACAAAACTAAAAAAAGGAAATTACGTGAGAAATAACAAACCATAAAAACAACCCAAGAGCATTATGGCGCTTACTTAATGAGATTACTGGAAGGGCTAAAGCCCTTGCCGACACAATAATTTTTAATGCGTTAGGAAAAAATAACGATTCCTTTGCAAATATAGCAAATCATTTCGCAAATAATTTTTCTAACAGCGTAAAAAGGGTTGTCCCAAAATGTGACTTAAAGCTACAGCGTATACCGATACATACACTTTTCCTGCTAATGTTAACTGTAGATTTCAGCAAACATCTACCGTCTCAGTTATTAAGAAAATAAGGTCCTTAAACCACCTAAAAGCAAAAGATTTAAAATTGATAGACACTGCTGTAGGAGAAATTATAGCCCAACTTATAAATGCAAGTTTCAAAGAGGGAAAGTATCCTCAACAGTTAAAAGTAGGTATCGTGAGGCCCATATACAAAAAAGGAAGTCATAGTTAATACGACAATTACCGTCAAATTACAATACTTTCGACCATTAATAAAATAATTGAAAAGGTTTTAGCTAAGCAAATTGCATCTTTTTATAAAAAAAACGACATTATAGCTGACAAACAATTCGAATTTCAGGCTAGGAAAAGTACAACGCAACTACTTCAAAGTTTACGAATAGTGTTTACAGTCATCTTGATAATAAAGAGCACATTCTTGTCGTATTAATTGATTACAGTAAGGCGTTCGACACATTTAAACACGAAACCTTAATACAAAAACTAAGTGACTGTGGAATACAAGGACCATTGAACAACTGGTGCATTAATAGATCCTATATGGTAAAGATAGAAAATGATTATAGTTAAATTGTTAATGTTACCGATGGTGCAGCTCAGGGATCTGTACTAGGCCCATTACACTATATCACGTATGTCAATGACGCAGTCAATGTGATCACAAAATGTGAATCATATCAGTTCGCCGATGGTACCTGTTTAGTATCAGCTAATAAAAATATTAGTGTAGCTTTAAAAAACCTACAAGAAGACCTTGTAAATGGTCTCACGATACCAATTTAGTACTTAATCCCAAAAAAACAAAACTCATGTACATAAGCTCTTCCCAAAACCGAACGTCACACAATCTTAATTTATCGCGGAAAGTCATAAGTGAATGAAGAACTCGTAAATGAGCAAAGATATCTTGGCTCAATAATAGACAACCGTCTCAAATGGACTTCTTATATTCGTTATATCTGTGATAAATTACGAGCAATGTTGGCAAAATTTACCCTAGTGAAAAATTAAATCCCATATGCAACACTTCTACAATTGTATAAAGCACTTGGAGAAACAACGGTTTTCTACGGGCTTAGTAGTTACGGCAGAACCTACAAAACTCATCTTGACGACATTTATAGACTACAATTAAGACAATAGTACCGGAAACAATAAAACAACAGTACAGTGACGATTACGACCAGCTATACGTCACTGTAACATTATGCCAATTCACGACCAAGTCAAAAACGCACTGTTGACCGAACATTATTTCAATGAGCTATGAGCTAAAACAAACTATGCATCACAACAAACAGACACGCAATTCACAAATAGTCACTCTAATTACACCAAGGTGTAATAATTCTTATGGGTGACAAACAGTACAATTCCAGATTCCAAAGCTAATAAATGCCTTACCCACGACACTAAAAAAACACTTAATGAAAAACATATAAAAATTAAATCAAGGGAGTACTTCCTATCACTACTAACTTCATAATAGGCCATAACACTTATTACTACAATACATTCTATGTGTGTATGTAAATATATATCCATATGTGTATGTAGTACTGATATAACAATAAATACAAACATTAATAAATTATTTATAAAAAATAAAAATAAAACATTTAATAACATAATATATACCTTTATAAATAAGAGGTAGTAAAATATAAATTATATATACAACTAAACTATTTGTTTAAAATAAATATATGGATATAAAATCCGTATCAGTATATCACCCCGTGTGTGCCGTATTGTGAGTAATATTGTTATGGTTAACGACGTCATCGTAAGGAGCACAATGAGTGGCGAGGTGAGGTGATCGGGTGGGGCGACTGGGGCGCTCGGATGAAGCCGGTTGTTGCGACATTGTGTTCTGGGAGCGAGCGTCAATTAATTTATATACTGTAGGACCTCATAATTCAAATTGTAAATTTATATAATAGTGGCGAGTGGCAGTGTCCAGTAAAACCAATGTTAGTTTTTGTGACACTAAGATTAGGATAATTAATGTTATAATTTTTTTTTAAATTAAAAAAAAAAAATAAGTATTTGGTCACAATAGAAATTTTGTTGGCAATCAATTTGCAAGCTGTAAAAACTGCGAGCGCCAAAATGTAACCCAGTTATGTTAAATTTCAGAGAGCGAGTCCGTTTTTTAGTAACGTCAGTAACTACCCAATGGGGGACCGAGAGACTGGGGCTAACTGCGGAAGACGCAACCGTCCGCTGTTGAAAAGGGGCCGGGGGCCAGTGCCTAGGTGTAAAGCTTCTGACACAAATTTTGCCTAAACAAATAATAAATGAGAAAAATGAGAAATAAGAAGATAAATGAGAAAGAGTTTGCAGAGGTCAGTCCTTGGATGGGTGACCGTTTGTGTGGCATTTGATATCGAGCGCTTCCGCACTTCGGAAGGCACATTAAGCCGTTGGTCCCGGTAATCACTAAATATGATAGTCGTTAAGCCATGTTAGAGGCCTAATTGGCGGCTTGATAAATTCTAACAGCAAGACGCCATACACCTGCCTCCACCAATCCGCACTAGGTCAGCGTGGTGGAGTATGACCCAATACCCTCACACCTTGATATGTGAGAGGAGGCTCGTGCTCAGTAGTGGGACGTATATGGGCTGACATGATGATGATGATGAAATAATAAATTGGATTTCGTTATCTAGTAAATCGATTGATTTTGTAAATAGCCATTCAAAACCACACGACACAGAAAGATAGAAATATAATTATTTACGTGTATGTATCCAACGAACAATATTGCTCTGAGAGTAACGAAGAGCCACATGTTTAGTGTGTAATTCTTGCACGATTGTTACACGAATAGACCAATAACTGCTTTTATAAAATGCATGCAAAGACTACGAACAAAAAGTTTGTAACTACGTTTATATATTATGTGATTATTCTAAAATGACATAGTTTTTATGTAAGTATTCAAAAATATAATCTATCTCTTAATAGGTAACATTTATAAAATAGGTTTTAAAATATGTTTTTTTAATCTGAAATCTGTACTTGTACCTAGTCACTTATTTAGGTTTTCTATCCATTGAAAACGATGCAAAATCTTTTTCTTCAGAAAAAAAAAAACACATTTATTTATTAAATACCTGCCTAAATATAAATTGTAATGCAGCGTTTTTATTTATAACGCACTGTATAACGGAAAATAAATTTCATAAGGCGTGTAAGGATACTACCAGCACCTTAGGAGTACCAGCCGACCTCACTTGCAAGTGGTGCACCTGCCGATCAACAGAAGAGGCTTTGGCACACATAAAAGTTCCCGGTAAGCGGCAACATGTTCACCACCCATTACGTGGGACCACAAATAAATGTGGCGATATGTGTGGGATTAAAATATGCCTCTGCCTACCCCTTCGGGGAAACAGGTGTGATTATATGTCCGTTTGTATATCCTATATTACTCTGTCAAGAAAGTATCGGGATAAAATCAATAATATTCAAATCTTTTTATCGCCTTCAAAGTATGCTTCTTCAGAAACGATACATTTACGCCAAAGAATAATCCAATCATCAAAACATTTTTTAAACGCTGTTCCGGATTTGAGTTCAGTTCTCGCCGGGAGAATTCGAATTTATGTCTTCTACTGATTGAAAACGGGTGCCACGAAGTGATAGTTTTAGTGTAGGAAAAAGAAAGAAGTCAGCTGGAGCTATATCTGGTGAATATGGTGGTTGTTCGTGGTTACGTAGCTACTTAAGCAGCAGTTAGCAGTTTAAGTGCCATAACATACTTTTTGAGAAAAAAACGTACCAGATTAAATATTACAGAGCGAGGAGATTTATGGTTATACTTAACTAAACTCAAGCCAAATAGTAATTGATATTGATATTATTGAAAATTGTTACTAACAAAATATGGAATTTCTGAAATAAAAAATTATTATTATTATTATGTTTGTCTTTTTCCGATCTCGGGCCAATGGTGACCCGGACATTTGGAAGGCATGCGTGAGGCCGAAGTTATGTGACACCAACCGGCGATTATCCCTATGTGCATTATAGAAATACACCTAAGGACAATCCCCGGTTGGTGCAGTACTATTAGGATAAGATGGAATCTACTATGGCCGGGATATTGGGTTGAAAAGCTGAAGGACTGGGTAAATTGAACTATGTATAGAGGAGACTACCGGACACCTGCCGTCTTCATCAGTCTCAAATAATTGTAAATGGCAGGCGGTGACTAGCCAGAGAATTAAACGGGCACTGCAACGGCAGGAGCGCAACATAGATATCCTCGGCTTCAGGGTGTCGACAGGTGTACACCGTTTTCTACTCACTGCCCAAGAGGACAGTGCGCCAACTCACGACTTATGCATCTTTCACTTCCACCCTGCGAGCATGTAGCTCTTGCGACTCCACCCTGGACGGCCAATGAAGGCAAGCCAGGGGCGAGGGTCCTGCTAGCCTCTTGGAGCCCACTCCGACGAACCGGTGACGAAACCGCAGTCCGACCCTCTGGAGCACTTGGATTTACGCCCGTGGTGTCGCCACTCACCAACAGCTCGCCACAAGCGGCCCTGCGGGCTTATTATTATTATTATTAATAATTTGCTGTCAATTCACCAAGGAGGTACATCCCTCCTATTAAAATTGTAACTTTTATTTCAGATTACCATTGTAAAAAAATTAATTTTGATTATATTGCGAATGGTTTTAAAATAATAATCATTATAAGTTTTGATGTTAAATTTTGATTCTACTATTACTGTTATAACAACATAATTTAAAGTGTAATTATTTTTGTGTTTGAATAAATAGCTACAAAGCAAGAAAATATTTATTGTTACATTTTATCACTCCCAAATGGGAGCTTAAAGGTTTCTTGTACTGTGAATTAATCTTAGAATACAAAAGAGTAAAATAGGAATCCAACTATTGGATGAAAACGCCTTTTAGATTGGTCTTGAAACTTAGCTTAAATAAAATGACAATGACAGCATAATCAAATATAATATAACAAATATAAAATGCAATATAAATTGTCTCCTTTTTTTCGAACACTTTCAACTCATAATTAATTGCACAATATATATTTCTATACATACATACATACACATAACTTTTTTCGGGTTTTGGAAGTAAGTTAGTAAATGTCCACTGAATCCAGAAAAATGTTTAAAGTGATCGAAAAAAAGTATGGGAACCTCTGGCCTAAAGCCTTCCTCGATGAATGGGCTATCCAACACGTATTTTTTCTCTTCGAATCAGTTGTTCCTGGGATTAGCGCGTTCAAACAAATAAACTCTTCAGCTTTTTAATATTATATTAGTATAGATAATTACTTTAAATCAAGATGTTAAGAGAAATAAGGAAGAAATTATCATAAACAAAATTAATTATATTAAAATATCTGAGAAACTAAAACTACTTGATACTAAACCTATACTTAAATCTAAAGACCCTAACAAGGCGACCGATTGCCTTATCTCTATGCTAAATACCATAATTGAAAATAATACTTCAACAAAAACTATCTCGAAACGCAAAACGCCACACCAACCGTGGATCACACCGGGATTAATGAGATGTGTACGACATAAGGATAAACTCCACCTTAATCTTAAAAAAAAACCAGCAAATGAAGTAGACAAAATTATTTACAAAAGATATCGTAATTATTTGTATGAAACTATTAATAAAGTTAAAACTCAATATCAAAAATCACAATTAGAGAGTGCATGTTCTTGCAGTGTTAAGAAAACGTGGGAGGTCATAAATAAAATTTCTAATTATAAACCTATAAAACATAAATGTAGTGAACTGTTAACCATCGGTAACAACCCACAATTTTCTGTAAATGAAATTAATAAATATTTTACAAGCATTGGAGAAAATTTAGCTCAAAAAATTAAAAATGATAATCCTACTAATCCTACTGATAATATTTCCAATCCGATTTCTTCCACAAACAGTTCATCATTTGTACTGTTTGAGACTGACGATGCTGAAATAGAATCAATCATTAGAAATCTTAAAACCGACAGCTCACCCGGTTGGGACAATATTTCTAATAAGCTCTTGAAATACAACATGACAATACTCGTACCACTCATAACACATATTTGTAATCTTTCCTTTGCCACTTCTACTTTTCCATCCTTAATGAAAATATCTAGAACAATTCCTATTTATAAGTCAGGTGATACCAGATCTCCTAATAACTACAGACCAATATCTATTTTGAATTCATTCTCAAAAATACTAGAAAAAGTGATCAACAATAGACTTGTAAAATATCTGGAGGAGAGTGGGCTGCTCTCGCCTAACCAGTTTGGTTTCCGAAGAGGGAGATCAACAAACGATGCAGTGTCAACGCTAACCAACTTTTTGGTTACAGAACTAGACGCAGGACGAAAATGTCTAGGTATCTTCCTAGATCTAGCAAAAGCGTTTGACACTGTTTCTATCCCCATTCTTTTTAAAAAACTGGAAAACATGGGTGTACGGGGGGATCAGCTCAATCTCTTCAAGAGCTATCTAACCGATCGGCAACAAACGGTCAAAATTGAAAACATTGTCAGTGACCCTCTGCCAGTCCGATATGGTGTACCACAGGGAAGCGTTTTAGGTCCTACTTTGTTCCTAATATATGTGAACGACATAGTTAACACCTCTCTAACCAATGGTAGGATTATGGCTTTCGCAGATGACACAGCCCTAGTTTACAGTGGTACTGATTGGACACAAGTTTTCAATGATGCCCACTTTGGTTTCACCAACATACAGTATAAACTTAACTCTAACTTACTTACATTAAATACTGACAAAACTAAATTGGTAACCTTTTCTATCTCTAGCAAAACACAACCTAGCGAAACGTTTGTCATAAAAGCTCATAATGTTGACTGTAATAATACTAATAATAGTAATACATGCACATGTCCAACATTAGAAAGAGTTTCATCAGTTAAATATTTAGGCATTGTCATAGATTCTCATCTGAGCTTTGCTCCGTATATTAATATCTTAACACAACGGGTGCGTAAGCTTATCTCTGTTTTTAGAAAGATCAGACATGTAGCTAGCGTCAAACTTCTTAGAATACTGTATCTTGCGTTGGGCCAATCAATTTTGCTATATTGTGTGAATGTTTGGGGAGGGGCACAAAAAACCAAATTACTCCAACTTGAACGTGCGCAACGTGCAGTGCTAAAAGTAATAAACTTTCTCCCATACAGATATTCGACTGAGCGCCTATATTCGGAATATGGAGTGCTCACAGTTCGACAATTATATATATTGGAAGTCCTGCTTAGACAACATGCCTTATATGACCCGAATAATTTTGTACAAGAAAATTGTAGACGTGCATATTCGCAAATGTCAATTACTCACTCTAAAACTAAATTTGCAGAGCGCTTTTTCCCATTTAGTGGTCCTTATCTATATAAAAAAATAAATAAAATGCTGAACTTACTTAATAAAACTAAACATGAATGTAAGTGTATCCTAAAAGAATGGTTACTTTTAAAGAATTACAGTGACACCGAAGAACTCTTAATTAAAGTTACTTAATATTATAATAACTAATTAACATAAAAGTAAATTATATTTATGTATATTTATTTTCGTATTTAAATTTATGTATATTGTAGGTATTCATGTAATTATTTAAGCCTAATATTTATTAAACTTAACACAGCCTTTAGGGTAGAGAGCATAGATACCTATAAGAACAGGTTAGACCTAGTTTAGGTATTTAAGTGTACCAAATGTATTGTAAAAATGTGTTTTGTTCAATAAACTTTTTATTATTATTATTATTATTATTATAATTATGACCAAATTTATCATAAATTTATTACATATAAACAAAACTTGGGTATTACTAGACTACAGGGTTCATGTAACGTACTGAAAAATCTTGTGGGTGTTGTTGAACCTTAGATGCGTTAAACGATTCGATTTTATGGTTTTACGACGTTAATTATTTCACTAATAGTTTTATTTCATTTACACTGACGCTGCGAGTCAGAATCCAAACATAGAATAGCTTCGTGGTGTACCTATGCCGTTTCTAATCCACTTTTTTAGGTTTTGAATCGGATATTAAAGTATAATGATTTTTTACAGGCCATTTCCATTTCCACGGATACCTAATTGCGTCAATTATATTAATGTAGTAATTGTTCATTTTAAATTGTATTATATTGCAGCGGCTGATATTACTTTATTCATCAAGCTATGAGTGCAAGACCTACCCATTACATCCCCAAACGTATTGCATATTACTGAATTTAGAAATAGCGATGGCTCGATATGTCCTGGACTTAGATTCACTTACACTTCATATTTTTTCCTTACTTTGCATGTACATAAGTGAATCTAATTGATTTTAGTGTAGTCATATTTCAATTGTTTTCTATATTGTATACATTCATCATATCACGTCTGTTTCCCCAATGGGGTAGGTAGAGGCAGATTATACGCTCACATTGAGCGTAATTATATCGTTGGGCCCACGTAATTTAAAAAAAATTAAAAACATTGATGTTCGCTAGATCCTAGTTCGTTGTTCAGCAGGTCAGCACTGCTTGCATGCGAGGTTCCTCCTAAATAGGTCTCAACCTTGGTGTGGTGGGGGGGCTGAGTACCTCCCGGAGGCCGGGAAAAAGTAACACCCAGAGGTTGGCGACTCTGGGTGCCCTTAGTACTGACTACCGGGGGGAAACTAAGAGGGACCTATAGAGAGCGCAGCGGTAACGGGCCATCCTGGCCCGCCCGCTCCAGGAGGGTCTTAGGCAGCGGGGGCAGGGGGCCCATGGTGTTTAATCATAGACTCTCCGAGAAGTCGGCCATACACGCTATGGTCGCACAAGGAGGTAGGATGGGCGCGTCGACTGCGCCTCTCTGAATAGGTCCTCCCGGTTTTGGTCCCTCTTTTTCGCCTCTTTTTCAATAAGCGGCGGGTGTCGTCGGAAGATTTTTAGAGGGTATTACTGCTAGCAGTCGTGTCTGCCGGTGGTGAGTCCTACACACCTTTCTGTCCCCCTTTGGCCGGGAGGCAGTGCTTAAATGCATTTTGTTATCGACGTAAAACAAAAAAAAAGGCGTGGTTGGCTTGTCCTCAGATCTTAGTAGAATCCCTATACACCATACAAGTTCTATATTTCATTTTGACGTTTTCAAGTGAGTACTATTTATGTTATTATTTCAGCTAAACCCGTCACTCTTTTCAAACTTTTATTGATGACCATAGTTAATGAATCTACTATTAAAAGAAAAATAATAGACATCACCAGCAAAGCCCGCATGGAAAACTTGTATTTTTTTGAGACAAGCCAGGAGGAAAAAAAACGATTGTGATATGATTTGGCTTGCTCTGCAGTGTACTTTAATAGTAAGCAAGTGATGGATTACAAATATCTTTGTAATAATTCCCGCGCTACTATAATTTCCAGAAAAATCGAGAAACTATTCAACACGGCACGTGTTTTGCCTTTACACAGGGCATCTTCAGGCGAGAGCTCTCGTTTCAGCGTTGGTCGTGAAGACATCGTTGTTCTGAGATTCCTATCTTACCTGAATTTCCATATACATACCTTCTCTCTATTTCCATATACATATAATGCATGCATTTTACAGAATAAAATCGTATGTCAATAATCAATCACATACTTAAATGATAATAACATTTTACTATATGCCACCTGGATTTCAAAGTAGCAGCGGTGATAGATATATTGAGCGCACTAGAATTTTCACGCGCGTTTGATACTATTAACCAGTCTTCTTTTGTCTAAAATGTATTCTGGCTTCGACACAGAAACTATTAAATGGTTCCTAAGAGGTTGGTCACAGCGTGTAGATTCCGACAATGATGCACAACCCACTAACGCTAGGAAAGTAACTGCAGCTGTGAATCGGGGAGTTCCACAAGGTTTCCGATTAGGACCAAACCTTTTCATTATCTACAGATATAAATCTAGTTGTCCTTTATTTGCAGACGATCTTCAACTAAAAATAATAAAGTCATTCAAACCTGACAATAATATAGTTAAAAGGTTAGAAACAATAATATTATGTAGGGACGTATGTAAAAGACAGTGCTCATTCTCACAAATTTATACTTTATTTTTAGCAACTGCTTTAAAAACCGCTGTCAGTTACCCTTTTGCAATAAAAAAATAATAAAAATAAAAATGTTTATTTCGTTAACTGGTACAGTTATACATTATTTTTAGGACGGAGGTATCCTTTTAAGTATGCATTATACTAGTGATAGGATACCCCCCTCTTCCATAGCAGAGGTTACACCGAAAAATGATTTACGTACATATTATTTTAACTAACACAAGAAATTATGTACTAAAGATATGTTTGTGCTTGCGTGTATGTGTACATGTGCGCTGTGTATGCGTGTGTGTGTTTGTTGTGTTTGAGTGTGTGTGTGTGTATGTATGTGTGTGTGTATGACTGCGTGTTTGTGAGTGTGATTTAACACTTCATAACGTGTAAGCGTGGTAACAAGCCCTACGATTTCCATCTTGGGATCGGCAATTTTACCACTTATTACACGTAGGTACACAAAGCGTCATATTTCGAGTAGCGTTATGTTAAAACTCATATGAGGTTGTCGTAGTATCGCGCTAGTGTAAACACATTGTAAATGAAGCACGTATTCATTTAAATATTTTTTTAGACAATAATAACGCAGGCAACTACATCTACTTAAGTTTATATCTAAATATTATACATTATGTTTAATAAGCTATTAGTATGCTAGTGCAGCATTACCAATTTGGGTTAATATAAAGTGTCAATTATGCAGTTGATTGTGATTTTGCAATAGAGCAAAGTAGGCATTTTTGAAAATGCAGTTATAAAGTATGAGAACTTTTTCATTTCTCTGAGATCACTCTCACGTTCACGACACTATGGGTTGGGGGCAGAGCAAACAGGAGGGTACCAGCAGCAACACCGTCGCGGTCGTGCAAACAGTGACCAACAATGTTTACAATCTCATCGAGTGGGTAGGGTGGTTGCTCGCTGCAGCGGTGTTAGCGCTGGCCCTGGCACTATTGTACTTTGTGTGGGGCCGCTGTAAAAATGTTGCTAAAAATTGGGTCCACAGGCAGGCCGGGTCCAGTACGGCAGTGAGGATGCAGACTTTGCCACCACATCAGGTCGCACCCGCACCATATGTTTACGCCGCCGCCGTTTAACCAGGGCGTGATTGTTGTGCGTTTATTATTGTATTGCGTATCTTATTGTTGTGTGTGAGTGATAATTGTTATATATATTATTTTTTTAGGAAGGGGAATAGTGTAGGTATACAGTACACAGCTGCGCATTGCATTTCTTAGATTTAGTAATCGGAAGCGCAACGATTGCATATGTCTGTGTGACGGCACCATTCCTATTCCTAGAAAATACATATGTGTGTCGGCGGCTGCGCCCGCCGTTTTTATATTAATAAAGATAGTCTTATAGTACACGAGTGAATAAACGGTCGTTTCATTAAACACCTTCTGATAGTAGGTAAATTGGGTATAGACTAACATCACCTATACCCAGACATTAAACATCTACATCTACAGCGTCATCGGGTAGGATTTATCTTCGTTGACTCTTACTCCAAACATAATTAATAAGGATATGTTCCAAAATTTGATATATTTACCTAGAATAGATCAAGAATAACGGAAATGTTTAAACACACAAGGCAGTGTCCATTATGCTATATTATTTATTTATTTATTTATTTAGTACACACACAGAAATATACATACAGAAATACTAAAAACTAAGAAACATTGGGTACAGGTCACAGCTTATTCCAGAAAGAAATATCTTCCAGCTGACCCGCGATAGGAAAACTTAAGGTAAAACAGGCTAGCATGTGCATTATAATGTAAACACAGAGAAATATTATACATCACAAAAAGGAAAAAAAATACAAAATATATGTACTAACGAAGACAGATACAAACAAAATAACAATAACTATAGTAACATAAAGTGTAAACAAATTATTATTTACAATTTCTTTCTAGGCTTAGCCTTAAAAATCACTGTCACAAATCCTTTGGCTATAATTTCTTTTGAGATTGTTACTTCTATTATAATTTCCACTTTAGCCTTAGATATGGGCCAAACCTGGCCAAAATCGTGGGCAGGCACCGTCATATTACGCAGTAAGTATACCTTCTGAAAAAAAAACATATCTATACTATTATAGTTACAATTCTTTATTGTTTCATTTGGTGTACAATTAGGTCTCAAAAATAACATTAATTTTTATTTTATTTATTTATTTATTATTTGGGAAACATACAATGTATTATTACTTATCTATGCTTATCTTAGAATACAATACATATATCAATAAAGTTTCCACCATTACATAAATAAATAAATAAATAACACACACAAGTAGCAGACAAATCGTTTTTAAAAAAAAAGAAGATGTTTACTAAATAACCCTCTTAACTATTCACCAATATTAATTACTAACTCGTTAATACAATTTTTCCACTGATAAAGAGAAAGATTGAACATATCAATTGACGTGAACTTTATATTATATTCATTACAAGATCTAAACAAAAACGTATTGCCAGTATACTTCGTTCTCGTAGAGGGTAGACTAAATAAACATTTAAGACGCGAACTTGACCGGGGGCACCTCAGACCAATTCTCTCCAAAAGAAATGGAGTGTCGACTAGACTTTTCATAACCTTGTAAAGAAAAACTTGATCTCTCTCAATACGACGATCCTCTAAAGAAGGAACAATTTCGTTAGGCAGCTTATGTGCTTTGTAATTTAGATGTTTAATAAACTTATAATTTATTCGTTCTATTGAGTTTATGCGCACATCATACTGCGGATTCAAGACCGTTGACGCATACTCCAAAATGGAGTGGACGAAGGAATAAAAAGAGAAGCACCAAAGTAGAGCCATGCTTAAAATCTCTGCCTATTCTAATAATAAAACCAAGCATGTGATATGCTCTGGCCGAGATACTATTGATGTTCGCCTCAAACGTCAGTTTACTATCAACAATCACCCCTAGATCTCTTATCTCAGTTACTCTCTTAATATTAATGTCGCTCAGCTGATAGTTAAATCTAACGACCTTTGATTTACGGGTAAATGTTATTACATTACATTTTTTTGAATTAAGATGAAGACAATTTCTACGACAGTAATCATAAAGGTTGTCAAGATCATTCTGAAGCATGGAACAGTCAAGACGAGTAGAAACAGTATAAAATATCTTCATATCGTCAGCATATATTAGTACATTGGAATGCTTAAGAGTTGAGACTACGTCATTAATAAACAGATTAAACAGCAGAGGACCCAGGTGTGAAGCCTTCGGCACTCCTGAGGTGACCGGAACGAACGTTGAACAATATCTTATTTAACTATTAATATTATTATAAAGAGGATGGATTTGTTTGATTAGATTCCGAAACTACGAAACCTTTTTATTTGGCCTCGCCTCTTTCCGTTACGCGAGGTCGGTCGTTACCTGAGTTGCTCTCTCGAGCACACCTTTTTCATGACCTTCTGGACTGTCGTTATCCAGCTGGCTGGCTTTGGTCTTTCTCATCCCCTCGTCCCTGCAGCTATGTAAAAGCACTCCCTCACGGCATGGTCACCAGGTCGTCTTATCACATGACCATACCATCTAAGCCTCGGAAGTTAATTGGCTATATTTTTGCAAGTGAAGAACTGAAGTTGAAGTGCAAGCGCAATTTAAACCGTTGTGGAAAATTCTGCCAGTGATAGAAAGGTCGATAACGATCACTGCTGTACAGCAGAGTTCACAAATATCAATCCATGGACGTGTGGTGCAACGCCGGGTCGACTCCCCCCCGGCGACGTCACACAGATACTTCCCGAAGCACCCGTGCCCGGAAAATAACTGCGTGAGCCGGAAGGTCATCGACCCCCACCGACGGCCGACCCATCGCTCTAAGATGGGCCCGACCGCCTCGAGGATACGGCGCCTCGAACCTTCGGCACGAAATTCGGCTCTCCTGTGTAGCTGCCGCCGCCATGAGCCCAGAGCCTGCCTCTGAGCGTCTCTACGCCACCGCACCACAGTGTCCGGTGCGGGGCGGAGATCCTGACTCCGGGATTGCGCCCCACGCCAGTACACCGCCGAGAGAACCTCGGCGTCGAGGTCCCATGGCAGGAACCCGGCGAGCGCGCATGCCACCTCATGTGAGATGGTGCGATAAGTGGAGTATGACCCAATACCCTCTTAACTTAGTTTGTGCTCTAATGTGGTGATAGTGGGCTGAGAGGATGATAGGAGGCTGCATTTATAGTTTGACAAAGGCTATATCATAATCGATTGAAACGAAAAATAATTCCTACAAAATCTCTAATAACGTAAAAAGTGCATGTCAAAATTAAGGCCACATGAGCAAGGTAGATATGTTCTTCAAAACACGGCTTCAAAACATGATTTACATTAATTAACTTATAGCACAACTAAAATATATTACTTACCGGTGCAACTGGACATTCGAGTCCTTTGGCGGCCAGCATTTTACCAACATACGGGTCTTTTTTGAGCATATCGCACATCCCGAAATGCATCTCCACAAAGGATCTTCTGTATTCATTGTGTAAAAACTCGTAGAACAGTAAATGTACCTAAAATTTTTAAATGAAATTAATATTATTTATATTTTAAAACGCAAAACAAAAATGTATTGAAGTATTTAACTGCAATATATTTGTGTATTCATTCAGGATTCAGATGATTCTTTGTTATACGGTGGCACCATATCACTCCCCCCCAGACCGGAGTCGACCCTTTAAGCTCAGCTATCTGCTCGTTTATGAGTAGGAGGTGCCAGTAAGTCACCTGTATATTTGTATGAAACTCGTCGCAATATCTTGCTGCACTCGGGCCAAAAAAAGTGTGCGAGCGATATGAACTATACTGCTCGCCCACTTCTACTTATGGGGTCTTTTGGCAAAGTGCAGTGAAACAAAACGCGTATATCGATATTTTTTACAAAATTTAAATGTAATCTATTGTTTTATTTGATTTTAATATATTTTAAGTCTCCATTTTATTTATATTTTTTTATAAGATTTATATTTTCACCGTTTCTATATGTCCCTCATTAACAAATAAATAATAAAAGTGACAGTTACCCCTTGACCGTGTTCTAGTTGTTTTTAAGCGCATACTTTATGCACAATTTTTTAGTCCTATCGAAAGCACGTGCACGTGAAAATAATTAATTGACCAACTCCCGATGTGGGTGGAGCGGTTGGGTGGGACTTTTACTGTCTAAGAACCATCGATGTTCCTTTCGTGCTATGTCCCGGGGCCGGGTAAACCATTTCAAACATTCTTGTAACTTCCCAGCAGGTGGGCCGCATGCCTGTGTGCCATATTATGGTAGGTATAAATGGAACTTATGGATGATGTGTAAATTACCGTTACATTGTTAGTCCAGGTGTACGTCTTTAAACTTCCTTCCAGGTTGAAGTAGTACGGAGACTGCCTGCCGTGTCGCGTAATGTAAAGTTTTCCGTATTCTAAAAACTTTTCGTTGATATCAGATACGCCAGCTCTCTCTGGGATCACTTGCAGAGTCTGTTGATGTTAAAATTTGGTTAGGGGGTCAGAAATGATCACCGCTGTTCAGCGACGTCTATAGAGGTCAGCTTTTCTTATGTTGAATGTATTATGTAATAAGATAAGTTATAAAGACCTTTTTCAGATAGTTTTTTATAAAATTCACTGCAGCCACGCATCTGCCTTCACCCTCTTCGAATCTCTGTGTATTTTGTTGCAGTGGGGTCTATGATAAGGTCATATTTATGATCGGTCTATCATTTGTATTTGGTGCCAAGTAGAGAGAGAGATGCCGTGTGGCGCCGGCCTAGAATAGCGTCACCCCTTCTCATCTCATAGGGAGTCGTAAAAAATGACGAAGAAAAATTCTACCGGATGTTTGGCAGCAGCGTCATCCTGCGCACTGGCTGGAACTGCGATCACCAACCCGCCTGCCCAGCGTGGTGATTATGGGCAAATACATGTAAATGTCACTCACGCATAAACGGCCCCCAGTCCTCGGGGGCCCCGCTATTCCAGATTACGGTAGCGGTCTTGGTAACGGCGGGGCAGGGGGTGCTAAGAATCACCGGCAGAGATCCGGCTACCACCCCAAACGACGACACTGAGGACCGACGAGAAGATTGACGAGCTGGAGGAGGAAATAGAGCGGTTGCACTGGGACATTATCGGGCTATCCGAAGTCCGTAGACAGGGGGAGGATATGGTAATCCTTAAGTCCGGCAACTTGCTCTACTACCGGGAGGGCGATCACCTGTCCCAAGGTGGTGTCGGTTTTATCGTCCGGAAGTCTATCCGTAACAACGTCGTGTCTATTCGGAGTGTGTCGACCAGGGTAGCGTACTTCGCAGGTCTGGAGAACTGCGTAGCAGTTGACGATATAAGCGGCATGCTGGTTGAGACTGTCCACGTTGTCGGGTCCAAACATTATAAGTCTCGACAAACTAAAACCAATAAACTGTCGACTCAAACTCTTAATCTCATGGAAGCGCGACGAGACATGCGATTCCAGTCTTCAGCGGAAGCGTCTTCTTACCGGCTCATCAACAGACAGATTTCGAAATCCTTGCGACTCGATATTCGCAAATTCAATACAAATTGTATTGAAGATGCAATAGAGAGGAACAGGGGTTCAAAAGTGTCCGCACGGGATCTGTCTATTGGTCAGAGTCAGTTGACACAGCTGAAGACCAACGAAGGCAGTCTAGTCACGTCGAGACCTGAGATTTTGAGGGAGATCGAAAGGTTTTATGGACAGTTTTATGACCAGTACGCAAGATCCCGTTACTTGTTTGACTAAAGACCCTAGAGACAAACTAACTCGACACACCACTGAAGACTGTACGAGATTAGGATGGCCCTAAAACAATTAAAAAACAACAAGGCACCGGGGGAAGACGGGATGACAGCAGAGCTTCTAAGAGCGGGTGGTACACCAGTACTTAAGGTACTCCAGAAGCTCTTTAATACCGTCATTCTCGAGGGACGTACGCCACAGGCGTGGTCCAGTGGTGTGGTTGTCCTTTTCTTCAAGAAAGGTGATAAATCCCTTTTGAAGAATTATAGGCCAATCACGCTACTGAGCCACGTCTATAAGTTGTTTTAACGGGTCATCACGAATCGTCTCGGTCAATCGTCGGTTTTGTTTTGTTGGACTCTACTCAGAAGGATTTGACTCTGTCTTCACTCACTATCCGACCTTTGCCATTGTCTAAACCCTTTTCCTTTTGTAGCCTTACTGAAAGCGAGGTGAGGAAGAGCATTTCTTCGATATCTACTAGGGCAGTGGGCAGCGACGAATTAAGCCTGGACATGTTTTTACCCATTTTGGATATTGTCACACCTGTAATTACTCACATTTTAAACTTTTCCTTAGCTAACAATGTTTTTCCCATGGCGTGGAAGTCTGCTGAAGTTATTCCTCTCCCTAAAATCTCTAACCCAGTCTCTTTTTCAGATTTCCGTCCAATTTCGATTCTTCCTATTTTGTCCAAAGTTCTAGAGAATGCAGTCCAAAAGCAACTATTTATATATGTGTCCCGCAATCTATTGCTAAGTCCATACCAGTCTGGCTTCCGCTCTAATCACAGTACGGTGAGTGCATTACTGAACGTCACAGATGATGTCCGTCATGCCATGGACAACACTCAACTCACTCTGATTGTATTACTTGATTTCAGTAATGCGTTTAACTCAGTGGATCTTGAAATCCTATTGGGTACTCTTCGCTCTATCAATCTATCTTCTTCTGTCATCACATGGTTTGACACTTATCTTCGTGGTCGTCGGCAGCGTGTCAGATCTAACGATTCTGTTTCGGATTGGTCTGATCTATCTGCTGGTGTTCCTCAGGGAGGAGTCTTATCCCCATTGCTTTTTTCAATATTTATAAATGAAGTTACGAAAGTCATCGCATCTAATTATCATCTGTACGCTGACGATCTACAGATTTACAAGCATTTCAGTTTGTCTGAGGCCGCCGACGCTGTAGTCGCAGTAAACCAAGATCTCAGAAGGATAGAAGTATGGGCTAAGCAATTTGGTTTACTTGTAAATCCATTGAAGTCGCAGGCCCTTATAGTTAGTAGTCCATATTTGCGAAATGCTATAAACCTTGTTTCTTTGCCTCAGGTATTATTTGGTGGTACACAAATACCTTACACAGAGAAGGCAAAAAACCTGGGCCTCATAATTGACCGTACCCTCTCCTGGGTTCCTCACGTTAACGAACTACAGATTTCACTCCTTGAAGCGGCTTCAATATTTCCTGCCGTACAAGACCAAGGTTCAGTTGGCCCAAGCACTATTACTTCCCATCCTTGATTATGCTGACATTTGCTTCCTGGATTTGACGGAAGACTTGCTGAACAGGCTGGAGCGACTTCAGAATTTGGCCATACGTTTTGTTTTCGGCCTTCGGAAATACGATCACGTCTCTGAATATAGAGGTCGGTTGAATTGGCTTCCTATTCGCCAACGGAGAAAGATGCACATCCTTGTCTTCCTTTATAAAATCCTAACGAATACCAACCCTCCAGAATACCTACGAAACCGTTTCCAACTAGCTCCCTCAATGTCACGATCCCAGCGTTCCTGTCACAGCAATAAACTTGTTTATCCTGTCTCCAATACCAAATTCTTTGCTGATTCCTTTACCGTGCACGCAGCGAAACTCTGGAATAATCTGCCGGCTTCTATCAGAGACAGTTCTTCAGTAGAGACGTTCAGACGTGGAGTCAAAGAACACTACCTGAATCATAAACTGTGATTTTGTATGTATTTATATATATGTATGGGGAAATATATATAAAACTCTTTTTTTTTTCTTATCCTATTGTCTGTTAGTTTTATTATTATACGTTGTTGCTATTTAATAGTATGTATATGTTTTCTTATGAGGTTTGTGTATGTATATATTATTTGCTATACCTAATGCCTACCTATATATATGTAATGTATACTCTTACGAAATTTGTTGTTTTAATTTATTTTGGTTTACTTTTTTTTGCATATGTATTTTACCTATCCTTGTTTTATCTTTCTGACTCCTCATGAGGTTGGCTGGCAGAGATCTCTTATAGAGATAAGTTCGCCTTTGTACATGTCCTTTTTGTTTGTAATGTTTTGTAATTTTTGTTTTTATGTGCAATAAAGAGTTAAATAAATAAATAAGGTTTGACGACTTCCAGCCTCCCGAACAAGCCGGGAACAAGAACAAGCAACAAAAAACAATTCCGAAAAGGCTTTTCAACCATATACCACATACACACGCTGCGGCAGGTTATACAGAAGATCGAAGAGTATAACCAGCCACTTTGCTTAGCGTTTGTGGACTATGAGTAAGCCTTTGATTCGATCGAGAGCTGGGCAGTGTTTCAGTCCCTGCAGCGATGCCGCATTGATCATCGGTGTATAGAAGTGCTGAGAAGTTTATACAGAAACGCCACCATGTCCGTACGAGTACTGGACCATTGCACGAATCCTATCCTCTTGCAGAAAGGCGTGAGACAGGGTGATGTTATTTCACCGAAACTGTTCACTGCTGCTCTGGAGGATGTTTTCAATCTACTGGACTGGGAAAACTACGGCATCAACATCAATGGCGAGTATATGACTCACCTTCGATTTGCCGACGACATAGTGGTCATAGCGGACTCGCTTGTGGATCAGGGCACAATGCTCGGAGACCTCGACAGAGCTTCCCGAAGGGTAGGTCTTAAAATGAACATGGATAAGACGAAAATCATGTCAAATATCCATGTTGTGCCTACCCCAATAATAGTGGGAAGCTCGGCCCTCGAAGTTGTCGACGAGTACGTATACCTGGGACAAAAAGTCCAATTAGGTAAGTCTAACTTCGAGAAAGAGGTCAATCGTCGAATCCAGCTCGGTTGGGCTGCGTTTGGTAAACTACGCAAAATCTTCTCGTCCAAAGTACCTCAGTGTCTCAAGACGAAAGTCTTCGACCAGTGTGTGTTGCCAGCGATGACGTATGTGACTGAGACGTGGTGCCTGACTATGGGCCTTATAAGGAAGCTCAAATTCGCTCAGCGTGCAATGGAGGGAGCTATGCTCGGAGTGTCCCTACTTGATCGAATGAAATGAAATGAGGAAATCCCTAGAAGAACTGGAGTGACCGACATAGCGAAGCGCGTTTGCAAGCTGAAGTGGCAGTGGGCGGGGCACATAGCTCGAAGAATTGACGACCGATGGGGCGTTAAAGTTCTTGAATGGCGTTCTTGATGGACCGATATCTGGTGCGGAGAGCCGGTGGATGCAGGAGGCAAAGAATCGATCTACTTGGAAAGCAATTGGGAAGGCCTATGTTCAGCAGTGGATTTCAGATGGCTGAAATTATGATGATGATAGAGAAACAAGGGTTCGAAAATTATCGCACGTGATTTTTCTATTGGCCAAAGTCTGTTAAAGACCATCGTGAGCAGTCTAGTCTCATCGAAACCTAAGATGATGAAAGAGTCGAACGGTTCTATTTACAGTTAATACCAGTAGATACGCAAGATCCTGCAACTTGTTTAATTAACTCCCTAAAACCAAGTCACCGGTCACTACATCGAAGACATCACGGAAGCCAGCATGTACGAGATTAGAATGGCCCTATAACAACAACAAGAACATATTTATGTACGGCGATGACGTCGCGGTCTTGGGTACGACGTCTACTCACTAGCTACTCGAGCAGAAGTTGAACCTTTCAGCTGATCAACAGGCCACCTGGTTTCAGTTAAATGGACTCGTATTGAACAAGGGTAAGACACACCTCGTCTGTTTCTCATTGGCCGGCCATTTTATAAGACTTATCAATCAATCAGTCAACAGTGGTTGGTGGTACCAAGATACAGGAAGTACCAAACTTGAATTTAATGGGTTTTGCTAAAGATAGGTCCCTCACATGTTCGGGACATATTGATAGGCTTTATGGGAGGCTGGGTAGAGCGTGCTACGCGTTGTATAGCTGGCGAAGGTAGTTCCTTGGAGCGTGGCTTGGTCGTGCTATTTCGCGACGGTGTCCTCGCTGCTGCACTATGGTGCCGAGCTGTAGAGATGGGCTGCGGAATGGAAGCGTGCCTTTCGGATGCAAAAACGCGCCACCCGTGCGGTCGTCGGGTCAGCCCAGGACAATTCGGCTAGGCTATTGTTCAACTCGCTCGGTATCCTAACGTTGCCAAGCATCGTGATATTTCAGGTCGAGGTTTATGTCAGACTTAACGAGTACAAGGCGCGGTGATGTGCGTGGGTATAACCCTCGACATGCTAACTTGCTGGGATAATTTTCCAGACGCACGACGAGGTCTGATAGACTCACGCACATCATGGAACATGGGACCGTCTGAATATCATAAATTGCCTCGGGCCGTTTTGGCGCCCTCCCGACAGGTCTCCACTTTCCCCTGCAACTGGTCTACAACTTGGCGCGATGGGGGGGGCTGACCACCTCCTGGAGGCCGGGAAAAGATAACACCCAGAGGTTGGCGACTCAGGGTGCCCCTAGTACTAACTCCTCCCCTCCGAAGTCGGCCACACACGGTGTGGTCGCACAAAAAGGTAGGAGGGGCGCGTCCACTGCGCCTCTCTGAGGAGGTCCTCCCGGGTTTGGTCCGGGGGACGTTGGCCGCAGGCAGGTTGTCAGACGCTGCAACCCAGGTACTGGCCCCCGCCTTTCAACAAGTGGCGGGCGTCGTCGGAAGATTTTTAGTGGGTATTACTGCTGGCAGTCGCGTCTGCCGGTGGTGAGTCAACGTCTTGAATTTCAAATGCGAAATCATTCGGTGCTGCTGCATTTTAATGACGGCATATTCGGGTTGGTGGACACAGATTTTTGTCGGACAAGTTGACTTAAAAAATTAAACTTATATACAAAGAGAGTCATAGTAACGTCATATCAAAAAGTTTGGAATGCGAAAGAGATCGATAGCCCAGTGGCGGTGCCCATGCTACACCGTCGAGTCTGGGACAACTGGGATAATGCTAGGATATGACGATCAAAAATTTCGAAATGCCCGGTGAATACGAAAACGCAGCAGTGCCAAAAGTTTTGTCAGACTTGTCGCAAAAAGACACTCGCAGAGCTTTACATTTGTATGTGTAAAAAAATTAATTTCGTTGTACTAGGGACTACGACCGGCAGTGACAGAACCTTAACACTACAAATTCAACTCCACAGAGTGTTGTCTAACCTACCCCTAGAGTGTAATTCCCGAACCTCGCCGCCGTGAATTTGCAGTGCGTTGCGGAGGTAGCGATAGTGAGCTAAAACCACATAAGACGAAAAGCTCCAAAGCGCCGAAGACGAGACAGAAACTATAGTTGCATGCTTGCATATTGAATGCTTGATTGCATGGTGCATGTTGCATCGATGTCTGCATGCTCGCTTGCATGCTGAAAAACAATTGTATTTGCCTATGTTCAGCAGTGGATCTCTGAGATGATGATGATGTCCACTTATAAGTGAAGGTTTTCCCAAAACTGAGGAGTTCAAGAACAATTAAACTTACGTACCTATATCAAAAATTTACCATGAAGGTGAAGTTTAAAGTTTCACACTAATGGTCAATTTAGATTCAGAAAATAAATTTAGAACCGTGAATCGCGATCAGCTTAAGCGGATTGCCGGAGGTAACCAAAATTGTCAATAGATGTTAGCGTACTTTTACAATTACCTCCGCCCTTTTGCCCGAAGGGCGGAGGAAATTGACATTACAGTGGCTAATCAAAAAGCGGTAAGGTATATTACAGGATGGCATGTGTCGGATGAGGTTACGTTATCGGACCACAACTATATCTGCTTCAAGTATAGGGCTTCAAGTGTAGGAGGAATCCCAGAAACACCGACTGGTCAGGTTTCAGAGGAGACTTCGGGGCCGAGCTAGGCAAAGTTCAGGGCAAATTAAATTCAACAATAGACATTGAGTTTGAGGCTGACCGAATAACTAATGCCTTGCTTTCTTCATGGGACGACTGTCCGGAAAGCAAGGTCACTGCATCAAAACTACCTTGGTGGACGGAAGAGGTAGCAGAGATGAAAAGAGAAACGAGAAAGGCTTTCAATCGAGCAAAAGCTACCATGAACTTTGAGGAATACACCATCTCTCTAAAGCAATATAGCAAAATGGCACGCAAAGCCAAGCGTCAGGCATGGCGGGCACACTGCAAAAAGATAAGCTCACTTCCTGAGGGAATGAGATTATGTAAGGCTATGGCAACAACCAAGGCGATCCCACTCACGACTGTTAAGAAGTCGAATGGGGAGCGCACGGAGTCCATACATGAGACCCTTTACACACTATTAAGGACCAACTTTCCGGGGTCAATAGCCTTAGGGGCGAATGATGATCCACTAAGCCTGGAAGACCAGATAAAACATACTTGCAGGGCAGACTGGACCATTGCAAAGAGAATTATAGATGACAATAGACTGAGATGGGCAACTGGTAGCTTCCAACCCTTTAAATCTCCTGGCCCTGATGGAATTTCTTTAAAAGGGAGCCGCAGAATTGAACACTCACCTCTGTAGGCTTTATAAGGCATGCATATCGTTTGGATATATTCCGAAAGCCTGGAGAAAGGTTGAGGTCATATACATACCGAAGCCAGGCAAACCGGACTATGAAGAGCCACGTGCGTTCAGGCCCATTAGTCTTCAATCGTTTCTTCTTAAGACCCTGGAGAAACTAATTGACCGTTACATTAGCGATGGTCCGCTCAGGAAACTTCCCCTACACAAGTTTCAATGTGCGCATCAATCCGGAAAATCAACGGAAACAGCACTACACCTAGTTGTTAAGAGGGCAGAGACCGCTATCGAAAATAAGGAAGTGTGCCTGGGAGCCTTTGTTGGTATAGAAGGCGCCTTCGACAGAACAACCTTTGAATCGATAAGAGCAGCAGCTAGGGACCACGGTATCCCTGATACGATCTGTAAATGGATAGACTGCATGCTTAAGGGTAGAATCATTACCTCAGGTAAGTTTGGTGAGACACTAATGGTGAAGACCACGAAAGGGTGTCCGCAGGGGGGAGTTTTTTCACCCCCCCTGTGGAGTCTTGTAGTATATTCTATTCTAACGACTAAACCAAGGACCATATCAGACAATAGGCTATGCTGACGACCTTGTCATTATGGTCAGTGGGAAGTTTCCCAATATCGTATCACAACTGATGCAAAGAGCCCTGGGACATGGTGCGACGACAACCACCTCTCTATAAGCCTGGGAAGACGACCGTGATTACATTCACTAAAATGAGAAACCTGTCTGCGTTAAAAACGCTGACTCCCTGTGGTACATAGCTGCCTTGGACTACAGAAGTTAAATATCTAGGTGTAATCCTAGATAAGGAACTAACTTGGAAGTCACACGTAGAACAGACCCTTAAAAAGGCTCTTAGGAGCTTTGGATTGTGTCGTTTTACTTACGGAAAAACTTGGGGGCTTTGGGACCGAGTGATTTACATACTCAGTGACAGTCAAGCTGCACTCAAGGCTATCGCCGCAGTGCGAGTAGACTCAAGACTGGTGCTAGAAGCTGCTCAAACCCTTAACAGACTGGGTCGGACAAACAGGGTAACTCTCATGTGGATACCAGGCCACGCCGGATTTTTGGGGAATGAGCACGCTGACAGGCTTGCCAGACAGGGCTCGAAATCGATATTTACGGGACCGGAGCCATGCATTGCACTCTCTATGAGTACAATAGCCACGACGCTAAAAAAGCATATAGTGGAGAAACAACTATCGGAATGGCAGCTGCTACCGGCGCTTAAGCATTCAAAGGCCTTCATCGGGCAGACAGAGAGCAGCTGGTGTAAGGCCCTCTGCGAAGGTAGCAGGAAACAAGCCAGACTGATAATTTGGGCTCTAACAGGGCATTATGCCACAAACAAAATGCTCCACAGGATGCGACTAGTTCAATCACCGCTATGTCGTAGATGTGGTGACGAGGAGGAGTCTATGGAACACCTGGTGTGTACCTGTGACTCGTTGGCTGTTTGCCGAATTAGTCCCCTGGGGGTGGCCTACCCACAACCAAGAGACTATGGGCTCCAATCTGCAAAGAATGTCATAAGGATGATGGTAACAGTATTTGGAGATTTGGAGTGAAAGGCAAGGGGATGCACAAAAGATCCAACATAAGGGTCAAAGTGCGCCACGGTTAGTCTGTGACCCCCGCGATAAGATAAGATAAGATAGCATACTTTTAAATAAGCTGTCATGATATTATAAGTATAGTGTTTAGATATTTTGAACACTCGGTCTTTGCTGACCTACCCCTAGGATATTTTGAATACTTTGTGTGCTTAGATCAATATATCAGAAAAAAGTCAGGAAGCGAACAATTTCGTTACGATGGGCGCTGAATCAGCTATAACGCTGACTGTATATTAGCATTTAAGAAAAGATTGTTTGGTACAAACAATTGGCGTAGAGCAGCGTTTCTTAACCTCGGGTCGCGGGCGGTTTTGGGATGGGTCGCGGGTAGGGTTCAACCCTATTTAAATTTTTTTTTTAAAAAAAATTAATTTAGAAGTAAAAAAAATCTCCCGGCTCCCGGAAGGAATTTTAAACAATCGAAATTCTCCCGGAACTTTAAATTTACGCGCGCTGGCTTATCGATTTATGGACAAAAGAAAGAAACCGTTTTAATGATGAACCTGTCAAGGCAGAAATCCAAACATTATTTAATTTTAAAATGGCCTGCAAAGAATTTTATAAATTTGCTACTTCAAGACCAGATTTTGACGTTAAAATGAAAAAAGTTGCAGACAGACCACGCATTGTGGACCTAATCCTAATGTTAAAAAATCTTGTTTATAAGTGAGCATGCGGTTCGCCATGACTGGTGGGTGAATCGATTGAAAAACTTGCTAAAACAAAACGGCAAATTATATAGGTACATCAATTTTAGCAACATCTCGAATATTGAATTGGTATAATTTTAATGAATTGTCTACAACTTTTTAGAATGAATAATAATTTACAACTGAAAAGAAGAAGAATTTATTTTTTGTGAAAAGCTCTCTGAAACTTCAACTGGGGTAGACTTCAACTTTTGTTAAGTTGACAAGTTTTGAGAATTACCTCTGGCAAGTCAAAATTTCTAATCGTCAATAAGCAGCATTTGCCACATTATACTTGTTTTTAGAAGTTTTCAATGACAACCATATTTTTGTAGAAACATTACCAATCTTTTTAGAACGTTTGAGAAATCTTGAAAATGAAATGACAAGATATATTCCACAAAATGTTGATATCGAAAAATACAGTTGAGTAGGAAATCCATTTGAGGTAGATGTAATTGGTTTTGAGAATGATACGGCTGGGTTTCAAGTAGAATTCCTTGAATTGCAGGGTGATGGCGTTTTAAAGAAAGGATTTGCAAAAACAAGTCTCACGAAATTTTGGGCAGAATTATCTGGGAAACCTATTCTGAGCAATCAAGCTGAAAAGGCTCTGCTACTATTTCCAATCAAAGCGAAGCAGTATTTTCGTGCCTTGCTGTTTTAAAAAAAGGCGTGATTTGGTTGAGGCAGAAATAGACTGGATCCTCAAGGATGCAGTCTATTTCTATACTTGCATGCTGACATGACATGCGGTGTGCACTTTCCATAAACATAAATCCACGTATAAATCTGATTTGCTCTAAAGTACAACATCAGGGTAGTCACTAATTAAAATTAGTGATAACACTCGGGTTATATATTTTTTAATGTTTTGTTAATTTGTTGTTGAAAATTTATATAAAAAACGTTTTTCTACTAGAAATGCCCATGTACGCTTGTTTAATTAAGATATAAATAAAGAAAAAATTATTAGTAATATTTTTTAAAATATTTATATTGATATAAATTTTAGCAAACAAGGGGCTTTTTGTTAATGGATTTATTAAAAAAAATTTGGGTCGCGGTCTTCATAAATATTTATGTTTTGGGTCGCCAGCCAAAAAGGTTAAGAACCGCTGGCGTAGAGTGTTAACATTGATTTGTGATAAGCCGTTCCAGAGATTAGTGTGATTTCAGCGGACTACGGAAAAATCTTGATAGGTTTATGTGACTCCGCTAAACGATTGAAGCGTTATTTACAAAAACGTTACCTAAATTGATATTGAAAGTAAATTTGAAGAATCGTTAAAACATTAGTAATTCAGGTATCTACGGAAGACCAGCGTCGTGGCATCAGTTTGATGCTACGGCACATGCTGAGTAGATACCTTTACATAATCGTTTATAGATATAAGTATCTTCAGTTTCATATTTCTTCTTTCAATTTTGTACATGGTTACGAATAAAAGTTTTTCTTTTTTTCTCTCTTTCAAAGTAATTGGTCACAATAGACATTTGTTGGCAATCAATTTGCAAGCTGAATGTAAACACTGTGAGCGCCAAAATGTAATCAGTTATGTTAAATTTCAGAGAGAGAGTCCGTTTTTTAGTAACGTCAGTAACTACCCAATGGGGGACCGAGAGACTGGGGCTAACTGCGGAAGACGCAACCGTCCGCTGTTGAAAAGGGGGCCAGTGCCTTGGTTTAAAGACAGACACAAATTTTGGCTTAAACAAATAATAAATAGGATTTCGTTATCTAGTAAATCCAAAAAAAATTGAAATGTTTGATATTTTGATTTTGTAAACAGCCATTCAAAACCACACGACACAGAAAGATAGAAATATATTTACTTGTATGTATCCAACGAGCAATATTACTCTGAGAGTAACGAAGAGCCACATGTTTAATGTGTACTGATTCTTGCACGATTGTTACACGAATAGACAAATAACTGCTTTTATAAAATGCATGCATGAACAATAAGTTTGTAACTACGTTTATATATTATGTGATTATTCTAAAATGACATAGTTTTTATGTAAGTATAAAAAAAATGCAATCTAGCTCTTAATAGCTAACATTTATAAAATAGGTTTAAAAATATGTTTTTTTAAATCTTAATTCTCTTCACTTGTATTCACATATTTAGGTTTTCTATCCATTAAAAGCGATGCTAAATCTTGCGATAAATTCTTCAGAAAAAAAACCACGTTTATTAATTAATTACCTACCTAAATATAAATTATAGTATTAAAAATATGAAGTATATTCTAATAATTTTAAAGTTTGTTAAAATAATACAACCAGATAATATGTTGATATTGTAGGTAATGGAATATTAATTGAAGTGTTCATATTGTAGATAGTGGAATATTAATTGTAATGCAGCGTTTTTATCTGTACTGCACTGTATAATGGATAATAAATTTTATAAGGTGAATAAGGATATTACCAGCACCTTAGGAGTCCCAGCCAACCTCACTTGCAAGTGGTGCACCTGCCGACCAACAGACGAGGCTCTGGCACACATAAAAGTTCCCGGTAAGCGGCAATAGGGTCACCACCTATTAAGTGGGACCAACAAAAATATGTTGCGATATGTGTGTATGTTTGTTTCTCTGTCAAGAAAGTACCGGGAAAAAATCAATAATACACAAATTTTTTTGTTATTCATCCCAATTTATTTTATCACCTTCAGAAAAATTATATAAATGGAGATCAGAAATAAAATAAAACATATACATTAGAAACATATCATCATCATCATCTTAGCCCATTAACGTCCTACTACTGAGCACGAGTCTCCTCTCACATACCAAGGTGCGAGGCGAAGCACGGAGGCGCTTGATATCAAATGCCACACAAACGGTCACCCATCCAAGGACTGATCTCTGTTAACTTTGCTTTACTTCGGTGATCGTTTCCGACCACCGAGCACCGCGGAGCTACGAGAGCTTCCTACGACAGGCGGCGTGCATATTTGAACCTGTTTACGCGGGAATGCAGTGAATTGGTAAACCGAATAATTCGGCCGAATATTCGATTCTCTTTATTCGATTCGATGATCTTTAATAAATATATTAATAACAATACACCAAATATAATAATTTTTAATTTATTCTTTTAAACTATATATATTATTATCATTTCGTAATTATTACAGTAACACTAACCAACGATACCAATCCCTAAAACTGTGGAAGGAGTGAGAGAGACGGCCAGCAAACCCCGCCTCCCCGTCGTCGCCCGCCGGCCAGCGCAGCGTCTTGCGTTGCGTTAGCGTTGCCTTGAGCATCATCCGACAATTTTGTTCACAGTTAAATAATCTTAATCAACAACATGATCGAAGTCAACACACAGTACACTTATTTTTGTGCGTGTGGTTTGAGGGCCCGTTTCTTGAAACTCTTTGAAAATATGCTTAGGATTTAGTGCTCACTTCAAAAGAATTGTGCAAGTTGGAATCAGATTTTGTGAAAGTCAGACAAGCGAGTTATGAAGTAAAAAGTTGGGCCCTCAGTTCTCACATAGAGGATTGAGGGCCCACCTGTACAGGACAAACTATGGACGCTAGAGGCAAAATCAAGCCTAAAAGCCAAACAAAAATTGTGCAAACAAGATATTATCGCAAAACTTAGTCCTACTTCGTAAAAATGACTTGCGCGTGTTGTTAGGAAAACTTCCTTAAAACTCTTTGAACGAATATTATACAAAGAAAGACAGAGTTTTGCGGAATTTTTTTGTTTTCACAATTTTTGTTAAGCGTTACCTTAAATTGTGCCGTAAATACTTTTTCTCTAGTGTCGTAGTTTTTTCGGTACAGGTGGGCCCTTACATGTAAACAATACGTCCAGGCCAACTTCTGCTCTCCCTCGCTGCCCCCGCTGAAATATCCAGATGGATCGTTGGCTTACCAGCCGCTAGAGAAGGCTAACTTGTTGGCTGACCTCTTCACGGCTAACTCGCGCGTCGACGATTGTGGTGCCGCCCCACCTAATTTAGAGCATTGTGGGACCACCATGTCTGATATTCGTATCAGGCAGTGTGATGTACGTGCCGTGCTGCGGTCGCTCGACGTGCGGAAGGCTAGCGGACCGGATGGTACTCCGGCTATTGTGCTGCTCAAATGCGCGGCTGAGTTGTCTCCTTTTTTTTTTGTTTTACGTCTATAACCAAATGCTTTTACGCACTGCCTTCCGGCCAAAGGGAGACCGAAAGAGGGTGTGGGACTCACCACCGGCAGACGCAACTGCCATCAGTAATACCCACTGAAAATCTTCTGATGACGCTCGCCGCTTGTTGAGAAATAGCCCCTGGCTGGTTGCTGGGGGCTAAGTTGTCTCCTGTGTTGACACAATTGTTCAGAGAGTCTTACGATACTGGTGTTGTGCCGGTGCCTTGGAAGGAGGCGAACATACAACCCATCCCCAAATTGTTACTCACGCGTAGGGTGAAGCGATGGACAAGCGTGGCGAATCTTTGGCCGTAAGCTTTCGATAGATTATGGCATCGTTCCCTTATTTACAAGTTGCCGGCCTTCGGTATGCCACCCCGTTTGTGCGCCTGGGTGGCTGGCTTTCTGGAAGATCGGAGGATTCGTTTCTAGTGTGAGGGCAGTTCCTCCGAGTTCTACAAAGTCAATGCCGTAGTGCCGCAGGGATCGGAACTCTAGCCTACCCTATTTCTTCTGCATATTAATAACATGTTGTCCTTGGGCAATATTCATTGTTCTGCGGTTGAATTTACGGTACATGAGCGGTACTTGGGACATCTTGCGGCAAAGCAAGCCGATATACTGGTGCATAGGCAAGACCTGGTTGCCAAAGTGAACCGGACACTCGATCGTGTCACTCAGTGGGTATCTGATAACCTGGTCCAGTTTAATGCTACCAAAACCAAAGTTTGTGCATTCTCGTCGAAGGTTACTCTCTTCCTTACTCCTCCCTCTCTTCAGAACGCTTCGTTGCCCATTTCGGCGGATCTCAGCATTCTCGGCATGGTCATCGGCCAGGACCTAATTCCGAAATGCTACATCGAGGGTGTTATTTTAACTGCCTCCCGTAAGTTGGGTATAAGTTGGGTATACTCAATAAGGTGAGGCGGTTATTCACTCCCGAGCAGCGCTGTTTGTTGTACAAGACTCAAGTGCGATCGAGTGTAGAGTATTGTTCCCATCTTTGGGACAGTTCTGCTAAGTACTTCCTCGACGCACTTGACAGACTGCAACGGCGAGCGGTTCGCATTATAGGGGATGCTGAGGTAACAGCCTCACTCGAGGATCTACAGCTGCGTAGAGACATTGCATCTCTCAGTGTCTTCTACCGGAACTACTATGGCGAGTGTTCTGAGGAGCTTTTCGATCTCATCCCGCCCTCTCCTTTCCTCTCCTGAACAACACGTGCTGGTCTTAGAAACCATCCTCATACTGTGCAGACTATCAGCACTCGAACCAAGAAATTTGGGAAGTCGTTTCTAAGCAAGAACACTAAGCTCTGGAATTCGCTGCCGGCTCATGTGTTTCCTATTTCCTATCATCCCGGGTCTTTTAAGCGGGGCGTGAAACGGCATTTTAGCAAGCCGTCATGAGTGGATGCGCTTTGTACCGTGCTTATTTCAAGGTATGAAGCGCTTTCATTTTTTTTTGACAGCACCGACTGCTTACTATGAGGCAGGATGTAGTCATTATGACGTGTCACTGTATTGTTAATACTTGGGTATTACTAGACTACAGGGTTCATGTAACGTACTGAAAAATCTTGTGGGTGTTGTGGAACCTTAGGTGCGTTAAACGATTTGATTTTATGGTAATCCAAATATAGAATAGCTTCGTGATGTACCTACGCCGTTTTTAATCGACGTTTTTAGGTTTTAAATCGGATATTAAAGTATTATGATTTATTTTAGGAAATTTCCATTTCCACGGATGCCTAATTGCTTCAATTATATTCATGTAGTCATTGTTCATTTCAAAATGTATTATATTGCAGCGGCTGATATTGCTTTATTTATCAAGCTATGAATTCAAGACCTACCCATTAAATCCTCAAACGCATTGCATATTACTGAATTTAGAAAGAGCGATGGCAAGTCCAGCACATACCATGCTGGACTTAGATTCACTAACATTTAATTTTTTTTCCTTACTTTGCATGTACATAAGTAAATCTAATTGATTTAAGTGTAGTCTTATTTCAATTGTTTTCTATATTGTATACATACATAATATCACGTCTGTTTCCCCAATGGGGTAGGTGGAGGCATATTAATCGCTCACATTGAGCGTAATTATATTGTTTGTCCTACGTAATAGGTGGCCCAATTGCCGCTTACCAAAAACATTGATGTTCGCCAGAGTCTCGTTCGTTGTTCAGCTGGTGCACCACTTGCAGGCGAGGTTGGCTTCCCCTCCAATAGGTCTCCACTTTGGCGTGGTGGGAGGGCTGAGTACCTCCCGGAGGCCGGGAAAAAGTAACACCCAGAGGTTGGCGACTCTGGGTGCCCTTAGTACTGACTACCGGGGGGAAACTAAGAGGGACCTATAGAGAGCGCAGCGGGCGGGCCAGGATGGCCCGTTAAGCAGCTCCAGGAGGGTCTTAGGCAGCGGGGGCAAGGGGCCCATGGTGTTTAATCATAGACTCTCCGAGAAGTCGGCCATACACGCTATGGTCGCACAAGGAGGTAGGATGGGCGCGTCGACTGCGCCTCTCTGAATAGGTCCTCCCGGTTTTGGTCCCTCTTTTTCGCCTCTTTTTCAATAAGCGGCGGGTGTCGTCGGAAGATTTTTAGTGGGTATTACTGCTAGCAGTCGTGTCTGCCGGTGGTGAGTCCTACACACCTTTCTGTCCCCCTTTGGCCGGGAGGCAGTGCTTAAATGCATTTTGTTATCGACGTAAAACAAAAAAAAAAGGCGTGGTTGGCTTGTCCTCAGATCTTAGTAGAATCCCTATACACCATACAAGTTCTATATTTCATTTTGACGTTTTCAAGTGAGTACTATTTATGTTATTATTTCAGCTAAACCCGTCACTCTTTTCAAACTTTTATTGATGACCATAGTTAATGAATCTACCATTAAAAGAAAAATAATAGACATCACCAGCAAAGCCCGCATGGAAAACTTGTATTTTTTTGAGACAAGCCAGGAGGAAAAAAAACGATTGTGATATGATTTGGCTTGCTCTGCAGTGTACTTTAATAGTAAGCAAGTGATGGATTACAAATATCTTTGTAATAATTCCCGCGCTACTATAATTTCCAGAAAAATCGAGAAACTATTCAACACGGCACGTGTTTTGCCTTTACACAGGGCATCTTCAGGCGAGAGCTCTCGTTTCAGCGTTGGTCGTGAAGACATCGTTGTTCTGAGATTCCTATCTTACCTGAATTTCCATATACATACCTTCTCTCTATTTCCATATACATATAATGCATGCATTTTACAGAATAAAATCGTATGTCAATAATCAATCACATACTTAAATGATAATAACATTTTACTATATGCCACCTGGATTTCAAAGTAGCAGCGGTGATAGATATATTGAGCGCACTAGAATTTTCACGCGCGTTTGATACTATTAACCAGTCTTCTTTTGTCTAAAATGTATTCTGGCTTCGACACAGAAACTATTAAATGGTTCCTAAGAGGTTGGTCACAGCGTGTAGATTCCGACAATGATGCACAACCCACTAACGCTAGGAAAGTAACTGCAGCTGTGAATCGGGGAGTTCCACAAGGTTTCCGATTAGGACCAAACCTTTTCATTATCTACATATATAAATCTAGTTGTCCTTTATTTGCAGACGATCTTCAACTAAAAATAATAAAGTCATTCAAACCTGACAATAATATAGTTAAAAGGTTAGAAACAATAATATTATATAGGGACGTATGTAAAAGACAGTGCTCATTCTCACAAATTTATACTTTATTTTTAGCAACTGCTTTAAAAACCGCTGTCAGTTACCCTTTTGCAATAAAAAAATAATAAAAATAAAAATGTTTATTTCGTTAACTGGTACAGTTATACATTATTTTTAGGACGGAGGTATCCTTTTAAGTATGCATTATACTAGTGATAGGATACCCCCCTCTTCCATAGCAGAGGTTACACCGAAAAATGATTTACGTACATATTATTTTAACTAACACAAGAAATTATGTACTAAAGATATGTTTGTGCTTGCGTGTATGTGTACATGTGCGCTGTGTATGCGTGTGTGTGTTTGTTGTGTTTGAGTGTGTGTGTGTGTATGTATGTGTGTGTGTATGACTGCGTGTTTGTGAGTGTGATTTAACACTTCATAACGTGTAAGCGTGGTAACAAGCCCTACGATTTCCATCTTGGGATCGGCAATTTTACCACTTATTACACGTAGGTACACAAAGCTTCATATTTCGAGTAGCGTTATGTTAAAACTCATATGAGGTTGTCGTAGTATCGCGCTAGTGTAAACACATTGTAAATGAAGCACGTATTCATTTAAATATTTTTTTAGACAATAATAACGCAGGCAACTACATCTACTTATATTTATATCTAAATATTATACATTATGTTTAATAAGCTATTAGTATGCTAGTGCAGCATTACCAAATTGGGTTAATATAAAGTGTCAATTATGCAGTTGATTGTGATTTTGCAATAGAGCAAAGTAGGCATTTTTGAAAATGCAGTTATAAAGTATGAGAACTTTTTCATTTCTCTGAGATCACTCTCACGTTCACGACACTATGGGTTGGGGGCAGAGCAAACAGGAGGGTACCAGCAGCAACACCGTCGCGGTCGTGCAAACAGTGACCAACAATGTTTACAATCGCATCGAGTGGATAGGGTGGTTGCTCGCTGCGGTGGTGTTAGCGCTGGCCCTGGCACTATTGTACTTTGTGTGGGGCCGCTGTAAAAATGTCGCTAAAAATTGGGTCCACAGGCAGGCCGGGTCCAGTACGGCAGTGAGGATGCAGACTTTGCCACCACATCAGGTCGCACCCGCATCATCAGTTTACGCCGCCGCCGTCTAACCAGGGCGTGATTGTTGTGCGTTTATTATTGTATTGCGTATCTTATTGTTGTGTGTGAGTGATAATTGTTGTATAATATATTATTTTTTTAGGAAGGGGAATAGTGTAGGTATACAGTACACAGCTGCGCATTGCATTTCTTAGATTTAGTAATCGGAAGCGCAACGATTGCATATGTCTGTGTGACGGCACCATTCCTATTCCTAGAAAATACATATGTGTGCCGCCGTTTTTATATTAATAAAGATAGTCTTATAGTACACGAGTGAATAAACGGTCGTTTCATTAAACACCTTCTGATAGTAGGTAAATTGGGTATAGACTAACATCACCTATACCCAGACATTAAACACCTACATCTACAGCGTCATCGGGTAGGATTTATCTTCGTCGACTCTTACTCCAAACATAATTAATAAGGATATGTTCCAAAATTTGATATATTTACCTAGAATAGATCAAGAATTAAGTAAGTACGGAAATGTTTAAACACACAAGGCAGTGTCCATTATGCTATATTATTTATTTTTATTTATTTAGTACACACACAGAAATATACATACAGAAATACTAAAAACTAAGAAACATTGGGTACAGGGCACAGCTTATTCCAGAAAGAAATATCTTCCAGCTGACCCGCGATAGGAAAACTTAAGGTAAAACAGGCTAGCATGTGCATTATAATGTAAACACAGAGAAATATTATACATCACAAAAAGGAAAAAAAATACAAAATATATATACTAACGAAGACAGATACAAACAAAATAACAATAACTATAGTAACATAAAGTGTAAACAAATTATTATTTACAATTTCTTTCTAGGTTTAGCCTTAAAACTCATAGTCACAAATCCTTTGGCTATAATTTCTTTTGAGATTGTTACTTCTATTATAATTTCCACTTTAGCCTTAGATATGGGCCAAACCTGGCCAAAATCGTGGGCAGGCACCGTCATATTACGCAGTAAGTATACCTTCTGAAATAAAAACATATCTATACTATTATAGTTACAATTCTTTATTGTTTCATTTGGTGTACAATTAGGTCTTAAAAATAACATTAATTTTTATTTTATTTATTTATTTATTATTTGGGAAACATACAATGTATTATTACTTATCTATGCTTATCTTAGAATACAATACATATATAAATAAAGTTTCCACCATTACATAAATAAATAAATAAATAACACACACAAGTAGCAGACAAATCGTTTTTTTAAAAAAAAGAAGATGTTTACTAAATAACCCCCTTAACTATTCACCAATATTAATTACTAACTCGTGAATACAATTTTTCCACTGATAAAGAGAAAGATTGAACATATCAATTGACGTGAACTTTATATTATATTCATTACAAGATCTAAACAAAAACGTATTGCCAGTATACTTCGTTCTCGTAGAGGGTAGACTAAATAAACATTTAAGACGCGAACTTGACCGGGGGCACCTCAGACCAATTCTCTCCAAAAGAAATGGAGTGTCGACTAGACTTTTCATAAACTTGTAAAGAAAAACTTGATCTCTCTCAATACGACGATCCTCTAAAGAAGGAACACTAGGAACAATTTCGTTAGGCAGCTTATGTGCTTTGTAATTTAGATGTTTAATAAACTTATAATTTATTCGTTCTATTGAGTTTATGCGCACAGCATACTGCGGATTCAAGACCGTTGACGCATACTCCAAAATGGAGCGGACGAAGGAATAAAAAGAGAAGCGCATGAAAAAGTAGAGCCATGCTTAAAATCTCTGCCTATTCTAATAATAAAACCAAGCATGTGATATGCTCTGGCCGAGATACTATTGATATGCGCCTCAAATGTCAGTTTACTATCAACAATCACCCCTAGATCTCTTATCTCAGTTACTCTCTTAATATTAATGTCGCTCAGCTGATGGTTAAATCTAACGACCTTTGATTTACAGGTAAATGTTATTACATTACATTTTTTTGAATTAAGATGAGAACAATTCCTACGACAGTAATCATAAAGGTTGTTAAGATCATTCTGAAGCATGGAACAGTCAAGACGAGTAGAAACAGTTTTAAATATCTTCATATCGTCAGCATACATTAGTACATTGGAATGAATGAATGAATGAATGAATGAATGAATATTTTATTTCTCTCTTCACAAAGGATTACAAAAAATAAACAGTAGTTACAGACAGTGAAGACACATTATCCTTTGTGAGAGACTGGAGTCCATACTAGGAAAATCCTGTGTGAAGGATCACCAGGCCCTCACCTCGGACTACTCTTATACTAAAAAATAAAAATTACTATAAATTAATGTATATATTTACAAAGTTTCCGGTAAAACCAGAGAAAAACAGAAATAAGTAAAAAATTTAACAAAATTTCAGGAAAAAGAAATATACCTATGTAACCACAATAGTCATGTGAGTGTGTTTGTGTGGGTTATGTGGTGTGTGTGTTTGTGTGTGTGTGTTATGGTGTGTGTGTGTTATGGTGTGTGTGTGTGTGTGAGTGTGCATATGCGTAAGACGTGTGCATTAACGGAGAATCGCTAGCAATTGTTCAGTCTCATTATAATCTAGCTTTTGTAACCACTTCCATAAAGTCTTTTTACAGGTTTTTCTGGGCTGCTTGTAGAATGACAGAATTTTGTTTAGCTTATTGTAAAGATAACAAGCCAGGAAGGTGAATTAGTGCTGTAAGAATCTTGTATTAGAGCGCGCTGTAGGACAGACTGCGTGCTTGCGTCGTTTATCGGCTAGGAGTGCAGGATCGTACTGAAGTTGAGAGTGTAGTCTTAGGACTGTGTTCTGGACGTAGAGTTGACGGACAGTTAGCATTCCAGTATGCTCGTAAACTAAGTTGGTAGGATGTAGAAAAGGCAGGAAATGACTTACTTTTAGAACACATCTTTGAGCCCTTTCTAACTTCAATAACAACGTTTTAGCGGCACCCCCCCAAACCGTTATACAGTAAGCAAGAATTGACTGACATAGTGCTAAGTATACTGTATTTATAACCTTTTTATCAGCCATCCGTCGCAGATTTTTAAAAACAAAAATAAGCTTTCTGGTTCTAGCCACTAGAAGATCGAAGTGTGTGTTAAAATTTAGTGATTTGTCTAGACTTACACCTAGGTATTTTATACGGTCAGTTTTTTGTAGTGGCATACATGAGCAGGAACTAGTACAATTAGAACACAAACCAGTGTGGGCTATTATTTTTAGGTCTTGTATCGGAAATCTAGGATTTTTTATAGAGAATGCAATATATTTGGTCTTGACAACGTTTACAGCCAGTCTATTTTTAACTAACCAAGTCCCAACTAGGTTGAGACCAGCTTGTGCGTGGTTATAAACTTGTTCCCAGGTTTCGGCTTGAAACAAGAGCGCAGTGTCATCTGCAAAGGTAACAACTTTTCCGTTTGGCATTTCGAGCTCACAGAGTTCATCTATATAGGTCAAGAATAAGGTGGGACCAAGAATACTGCCTTGTGGTACACCGTGAATGATAGGAATGTCTTGACTAACGTATTCGTCTATTTTGACACGCTGTGTGAATGTGAATTTACATGAACACATACATATAAAAAAAAACGACTTGACTATTATCTCACAGAATATTAGAAGCATTTATTGCAATTTTGATGACTTTGTTGTTATGTTATCCACTCTTCAATTTGAAAGCGATATATTGGTTTTGACGGAAGGTAGATTAAATACTGATAAGCCTATTCCGCAACTTCATAATTATCACTCATTTGTTAGTTCGCATCAAATCAACCAAAACGACGGTGTTGCCGTATACGTTAAAAAATCATTAAGGTCAAACGTTCGAGAAATAAAACTATCTCAGGCGACTTGTCTTCAACTAGAAATATTTAATTATGTTATTTTATGCATCTACCGCTCACCGTCTAATTATAATCACGATAGCTTTTTAGACTCCCTTAGCCTTTATATTGACTCTGTAGCCTCAAACAAAAACTTAATAATCGCAGGTGATATAAATATTAATATTCGACCAAAGGAAATAGAAACATCGTACGATCAAAAAAATAGAATGAATTATCTTAATATGTTATCAACACACGGAATATTGCCTGGCCATATATTACCTACGCGAGAACAGAATTGTTTAGATCACTTTATGTTAAGGATCAATAACAAGAAAACCCAAGCTTCTATTGCAATTCTACACACTACAATTACCGATCATTATACAACTGTTATATCACTGTCTAAAATTAAAAATAAAAACTTAACGACTAAAACTTCTAATAAAATCAACTTTGAACAAGCCCTAAAGTACTGGAGGTAAAGGAGAAAAGCACTTTTCAAAATTGTTATTTCGTGACGACCCTAACCTTCTAGCTGACTTAATTATTAAAAATTTGGCTGACGCCATTGACCATAGCACTACAGTCATAAATGTACCAAAATAATAAACGCATAATTAAGCCTTGGATTACCCCAGGCATTCTTAGGTGTATAAGGAACCGTAACAAATTACAGAAAACAGCCCGGAGTGATCCAGATAACATATTCTTAAAAATATCCTATTGTAGGTACAGGAATTATTGTAACAAACTTATAAAAAAACTGAAGTTAAAATATGAAAGAGATTTACTTGTAAACTCTATCTCAGATACAAAACTACTTTGGAAAAACGTAAAATCTATCACTTATACAAACAAACAAAAATCCACAAACAATGAACTATTAAATATAAAGCCATCTATCCACGAATCTGTAAATTTTGTAAATAATTATTTTGTAAAAATTGGCAGAGAATTAGCAGAGAATTTTCAAGCAAACTCTAATCAGACCATTTCTAATGTAATAACTTCGCCTGCAACCCTTTTTTTTTTTTTTTTTTTTTTTTTTTAAACGTCAGAAAAATGCATTTACGCATACCGAACCGGTCGGGGGTCCGGACAGCGGTTATGTGGGGCTCCTGCAGGAACTTTTCAGCCTACCCACTAAAAAACTGACGACGCCCGTCACTAGTTGGCAAAAAGGCAGGACCATGGTCTCTCATCAGCCCATGGCCTCGCCAGTGGCAACGACCGCTCCTGTGTTGGAAAGGTAGCGGACCTCCTCAGAGGGGTGCAGTAATTACACCCACTCCTACCTCTCAGGCGTAACACTACTGAAGTGCATTTAATTTCTTTAATCCCAAATTAGGTGGCAGGTGCCCCCACACCCACCCCCTGAGACTCTCTCGACGGGACATGCTGGACGGCAGGTCCACGAGCCCTCCTGCCCCGAAAACGACGGATCCGGAGAGACTGCGGATCTCTCTCTCTTTCTCGCTCTGCGGCCTCCTTTAGTGACATGATTTCTTCGCAAAAGGAGGCCATTGCCTCCCAAGCCCCTTCGCTGTCAATCATCTTTTTCATAACGGTTGGCAGCGAAAGATCCTCACTGCTCAGAGCCGTTACCAGGGCTGTTCGTTGTCCCACCCACGCAGGGCAGACCACCATTGTATGATGTGCGGTGTCTTCCTCACAGTTACAATGGTGGCACCCTTGGGTCAATTCCGCTCCAGCTATGTTGCACAGATACCTCCCGAAGCACCCGTGCCCCGAGAGTACCTGTGTCAGCCGAAACGACATCGACCCCCACCTCCGGCAGACCCATTTTCCTATTATGGGCCCAATTCCCTCAAGAATCCGGCGTCGTGACCTTGCAATGTCCGAGCTTGGTCCCGGTTCAAGCCGCCGCCGCCACTCGCCCAGAGCCTCAGTCTGGGCTGCTATGCGCCATCGCACCACAGTATCTGGTGAGGGACGGAGACCTTGGCTCCGTACTTGCGACATTCGCCAGTAGACCGCAGACTGAATTCCGGCCTCCATATCCCATGGAAGAGATCCCGCTAGTGCACATGCCACCTCGTGGGAGATGGTTCGGTACCCCCTTATGGTTCGGATCGCCATGACCCTCTGCGTTTGATGCAAGAGGGCCTTTACCCGATTAGATAAGGAGTTTGCCCAAATTGGGGCTCCGTACAGGGCCATTGACCGAACCACTCCCAAGTAAAGACGACGACAGCTTTCGTCAACTCCTCCTATATTAGGCAGAAGACGACTAAGTGCGCCCGCTGTATTCATTAGCTTGGGCACCTTGCTCCGGAAATGTTCTTCAAAGCTCCATTTGCTGTCAAGGACTAGCCCAAGATATTTCAAGGTGCCCCCTACAAGGACCGGAGTCCCTCCCACTACAATGCTAGTACCGGGAGGTGGCTTTCGCCGAGGACCATGAAAGCAAATGGCCTCAGACTTGTGCAGAGCCACCTCCAGGCCCAGTCGCCGGATCCTGGCCACAATCACAGCAACAGCGGCAGTAGCCAACACCTTGGCAGTTCGGAGATCAGAATCCTGAGCAACCACAAGGGTGTCGTCAGCGTAGCAAATCACTTCTGCGCCACGCAGGGTCGTGCCGCGCAGAGCATAATTATATCCTATATTCCATAGCAAGGGACCTAGCACTGACCCTTGTGGAACTCCACATGCCATACGTCGACGACCATCTCTTCCATCGCTGGTGGGGTAAACTACTGTTCTTTCTGAAAGATAACTCCCCACAAGATCTCTTAGATATGAGGGCACACAGTGATAACGGAGCGCTTCCTTGATGGTGGGCCAAGGCAGGGTGTTAAAAGCATTTGTTATATCAAGCGAAACAGCTATCAGCACCCCACCCTGAGACACAGCCTCGACAGCCAGTTCTCGCAAGTGGCCAATCGCGTCTATAGTCGATCGCCCGCTGCGGAAGCCGTACTGAGCCTCTGACAAGTTTGGCCCGATAACCTTTAAGTGCTGAACGAGGCGGTTGGCGATCACTCGCTCTAGCATTTTGCCCACCTCATCAAGCAGGACTATCGGTCGATACCCTGACGGTTCATTAGCCGGACGTCCATCCTTGCGGATTAAGACCAGCCGACCCTCTCTCCACCGCTGCGGAAAAATGCGCTCCCTTATGCACCGGTTGAAGAACGTCCTTACGAGGGGCTCCAATGGCTTATGCTCTCCACTGAGAGTCAGTACCCAAGCCTGACCAGGAATGCCGTCGGGGCCGGGGGCGGTTTTTTTACCCTTTAAGCGCAACACTACAGCACTCAATTCCGCCTCCGACACTTCTGGTACTGCCTCATCTTCATCTGTCGGCGAAGGTCCACCTGTCACCATAATGGGAGGGACAAAGTCAGTTCTCCCATTAGGAAACAATACGCCTACTACGTGTTCTAGAACCGAGGTCTCTAAGGTGCTGGTGAGTGGGGGGGCCCAAGCACGGAGCTTCTGCCGAACTAGGCGATAAGGCCGGCCCCATGGATCCCTCTCTAGAGTGTCCAGCAATTCTTCCCACGCCGCTGCCTTGGAACGCCTGATAGCTAGTCGTAATGCTACCGCCACCTGTCTGTAGGCGTCGTACAACCGTTCCACCTCAGCCTGGTCGCGATTGCGACGTCGTCGACACCGCTGAAAACAGCGACGTTTAGCTACACATATAAGTCGAAGCTGTGCAATTTCCTCCGACCACCAGTAAACTTGGCGGCTTGACGTAGGGGCTCGGACACGAGGCATAGCAGCATCACATATTTGTGACATTGCCACGCATAGACGAGCCGCATCTTCGTTTACGTCTACCGGTGGGAGGGCAGGCAACCACGCCTGAACTAACGCCGCCTCCACCAAAAGCTTCTTATCAAGGCGTCTAACCGCCCACCGTGGGCCATCGAGCCGCGGCTGATTGTGGCTTGCAGAGGAGGATGATTGCTGAGCAGAAACGCTAAACCTAATGTAACGGTGGTCAGAAAGAGTTTCTTCATTCTCCAATACCTCCCACCCCTGGACACGATGGGCGACGGGAGGCGAGGCAAATGAGACGTCTATTACAGACCCCCCATTATGACGTACGCAGGTTTCCACTGTGCCTCTATTAAGTACATAAAGCCCACGCTCCACCAACCATTCCATCAATACTCTTCCCCTTCGGTCTGTCGTAGACGAACCCCAAGCCAAAGACTTGGCATTAAAATCTCCTAGAACGATGACCGAGTGGGGGGAGCACTGTGAAATTACAGCACCCAGACGACTCAGAAAGGCTTCAAAATCAGAGAGGGGACGGTTTGGTGAAAAATACACTCCGATCACACATAACCCTCCTACTTTAGCCGCCACAAATCCTCCTCCCCTTGAAACTTCAGCCAAAGGGGTAACACCTACCGCGCTGCGTTGCACAATCGCTACCAATCCATCCGTATCCCCAATCCAATCAGATCGAGACAAGACGCGATATGGTTCAGAAATTACAGCAACGTGCACCTGTCGCTCTGCTATGGCCTGGAGGAAGAGATCCTGGGCCGCAGCACAGTGGTTGAGGTTCGCTTGAAGAAATAGAAGATCCACTACCATTATTGGACTTCCATTTCTACAGCCACCTCAGCCGCCGAGGGCGGTTTAGCTGGCTGCGGCTTTGGTGTCTTCGCCTTGCCTGCAGCCTTCCGCTCTGACCTTTTCGGGGACTTGGCACAAGCTTTGCCCCCTGTGAGGTGATCTGCCATCTTTCCGGCTGCCTCACAAGTGTGGCAATGGGGTTTGGCAGAGCATTCTCTGGCCATGTGGCCAAGTTCACCGCAGCGCAAACAGTTATTACTGCGGTCGACCTCTGATTGACATCGGGCCCCAACATGACCTGGGGCAAGGCACCTATAACAACGTGTGGGACGAGGGTCGAGAATATGAACTCCCGCCGACACCCAGCCCACCAGTAATCTTCCGGTGCTTATCTTCTTTGCAGCTGCCACGGGGCACTTTACAACAGCGGAACCCGGACCAAAAGCGTTTAACCGCCGAATGTTGCCGGACTTAACGCTCTCCGGCGAACACCCGCCTGCTTTCGCTACTGCAATAGTCAATTCCTCAGTGGTAACAGAATCATCCAGTCCAGTTATTCGAAGGTCAGCCAACATGGTTGGCCGTGAGATTTTGACCTCATCATCACTGAAAAGCCCCCGGAGCTTGGCTGCAAGCTGGTCGGCCATCTCATCTTTAGCATCTCCATGCACCTCGAGAATACGAGCCCCAGTCGCAGCCGTGCGGAAACGAATGGATGGGATGCCAATTTCCGCCAAATCTACTTTCGACTTGGCCTCCGCAATCAACGCGTTGTAGTTGCGGCCTCGTTCTTCTGCCCCCTGCTGTAGCTTTATTACGATGGCAGCTGTTTTTGGAGGTTGAAGCTTTTTCGGTCTCTTCTTTTTTCGCCTGGGTGCCTTGCTTGGGGCAGCTGACGCTGACGTAGGCCTTAAGGGCGCCGAATCTCTAGGAGTTGTAACTCTGCTTTCAGGGACAGCTCGCAGTCGACCGTTTCCATGTTTTACCACCTGCAGCCAAGGTTCACTAAGAACGGCTTGCCTTGTGTTGTCTGCCGATGCTGTGTTGGGCTTAGGTTGACTGATGTTTTTTTTATTTCCTCTTTTACTAATTTGTTGACCGCAGCTGGATATATTCCCGGCGGAATCAACGGCCAGCTGAGCAGCTGAAGCGGGTTTCGCAGCCCTATAAGACTTCGTCTCTAATGCTTTAGCCGTGGAGGCCGAAGCCTTACGACCACTTTCTTTTCCTTTTTTAAGAGCAGGTGCAGCCGGAGTTTCTTCTACTGGCTCTTTATCCACCGTTCTACTTGTTGATAATGGCGGACGATGACTTTTTGCGGGAAGCAAGCGCCCATCTACCTCTAGCCCCTCCAAATGGGCCCTAACCAATGAGGTCATCTGTGAACGAAGCTCCCGCTCTAGTCCCTCCATTAACGCAGGCAGCGCCTCAGTTACTTGGCTTAAAGTCCCTGAGGTAGATGAAAGATTTTTTACGGCCCTCACCTCCTCACGGATCGACGCTATATCTTTTTCCAGATTTCTTTGTTGGGCCTTCAGGCGCGTGTTTTCCGCTTGCAGTCGAGCCACTTCCTCTGTGGAAGTTCGTGAGGACAGTTCCTGCAGGTACTGCCTCAGGACAGAGGCCGCTGTATTAAGGGCACAATTGAATGTGCTTTTTAGATTCGTGGAATGTTTAGCTACATCCTCGAGCAGAGTAAAACTTTGCTCCACACGTTCAGTTAAAACGTAGGTCGGAGCGTCGATTTCCGAATCCCAGTTTCCGGCAGCTTCCATAAAAGAACAGCTCAGATCTGACAGCTTTTTTATAGTCGCCCTCTCCGCCTCCATATCTTTTTCCGCCTTCTCTGTGACAGTTTTGGCTTTCCCACGACCAGCATATTTCCCAGTTGTAGGTGGCCTACCGCGACCGCGTTTTGCCGACATAGCCGGCGGCGTATCGCAATCGCTCGCTGAACCATCTTCTGCCTTACTTTTTTGTTCCAGTCTTATGGAACGACGCTTGCGTACACCGCTTTCCGATATAGCAGAAATAATGCTCATTGCAGAGTCTGATTGCGACTCCTCCTCTGCACACGTGACCATCTCGTTTAACATAGAAGAACACCGAGTGCTCTCCTTAGCTTCGCTTTTAGGCGTAGGATCCGGTTCAGGCACACCTTCGGGCGCCCGCATTGATGCTTCTTCTCTAAGTGACTTCCCCGAATCGCTAATCACCGTCGACGACGAAGGTCCAACCAACAACGACAGCGAATTACTCGCTCTTCTTCTTTCTTCTATTTTCCTTTCCTCTCCCTCTCTCTCTTCTACCACATTATATTTATTATTATTTGGGTTATTCATATTCATACAAGTCCCACGAGAATGGGGGAAAAACGGTCCATCCGGGCAGAGACCCCTGTACCCGGGTAACCCTAAGTACTCCTGGGGGGTCGGGAGGTACCCCAGGGATGGCGCTAGCTGGTGGACCGTAACTCCGCCCACCACCCGAAGGCTCTCCGTGGCCACGTTCCCAGCCACGGAAAACTTGAGGGTTTATTAGTGTGGTTTTCCTTCCACTTAGGGCCGGCCAATAAAGGCAAGCCCCCCCGGCCCCATGCGAAAGGCACACGGGGAAACGAGTTGCCCAACAGGGAGCTGTAGCTCACACCGTGACTACAACACTGCAGTCACCAGACCCGCCGCGCTTTTGCCGTAAAGAAAGAAACGGCCGCAGGTACTACCCGCCATTCATCGACTACCAAAAGTCCGCTGGCCTTTATTAATGAGGCCCCACTAATTAATGATACATCCCGTGCCTGCCTCTGAAAGCAGAGAAGTGCTGGGAGCGGCATTTCAATACACGAGCACCGAAGCCCAAGCGGGAGCCCATAGGTCTCAACCGATCAACTATGAAGGTAGTTCGCAGAAGCAGAGGAACAGCCGCAACTGTGGCTGTTCCCCTCCCCCTCCCAGGGTGCACCACGAGGAGGTCTACCAACACGCACCCCTCGCCTGCAACCCTGAACTCTTTTGTCCTCCTAGACACTGACGCTAAGGAAGTTTTAAATGTCATAATGAATTTAAAATCAACTAGTGCCCCAGGATGGGATAATATCACTACTAAACTCCTAAAGTTTGTTAGCACTGAAATCGTCCTTGTCATTACCCACCTTATTAATCTATGTTTTAAACAAGGCAATTTTCCAACGTCTTTAAAAAAATCTCTAATAACCCCTGTGCACAAGGGCGGGAAAAGAGACGATGTCAACAACTACAGACCTATCTCTGTATTGCCTGCCCTGTCTAAAATCCTTGAGAAAGTAACCAATAACAGGCTCATAAAATTCTTTAATAAATATAACATAATCTCACCTAATCAATTTGGTTTTAGACAGGGTATATCTACAGAAGATGCTGTTTCTGCCTTAAGCTCTTTAATAACTTCTAAGTTGGATCAAGGAACTAAATGCTTAACTGTTTTTATTGATTTAAAAAAAGCTTTTGACACCGTTTCTGTTCCAACCCTTGTCACCAAGCTAGAAAATTTAGGAATAAGAGGAATCCCACTAGTATTCCTAAAAAATTACCTTTCTGGTAGATCACAAAGGGTTAAAATAGATTCTTACACTAGTGATGAAGCAGAAGTGCTGTTTGGTGTGCCACAGGGAAGTGTCTTGGGCCCAACGCTGTTCTTGGCTTATATAAACGACCTCTGCAAACTAAAATTGGACAATGGAGATATTTTTTCTTATGCTGACGATACAGCCGTTGTCTTCTATGGAGATAATTGGACTGATGTCAAACGCAACACTGAACGTGGCTTGGCTAAAATTGCTCATTGGCTTAGTGGCAACCTCCTTACGTTAAATTCAACAAAAACTAATTATCTCTGCTTTGGCATCACTAAAAGATCACAACCTACTGACGATATTATTATCAAAGTACACTCATGTGACATGATATCAAATAAAAGCTGTTCATGTCCTACGATCAAAAGAGTAACATATACTAAGTACTTAGGAGTTATCATTGACCAACGATTATCATGGTTTCCCCATCTTGAATACATGAATGGAAGAGTTAGAAAACTGATATGGATATTTAAGACACTGAGACATGTAGCTCCAACTAATCTAATCAAAAAAGACGGTTCACGGAGAAACATTATAAATTAAATTTATGTCGCTCTCGCTCAATCTGTACTGACGTACTGCATCCCGGTGTGGGGAGGCGCAGCTAAATCCAAGTTTATAGATCTAGAACGAGTGCAGCGGGCCTTGATCAAAATTATGTATTTTAAAAAAAGGAGACATTCTACTGAGGATCTTTATAAAACTTGTGACTTGTTATCGGTCAGGAAACTATATATTACATCTACTGTTCTGAAAAAACATAAAAATCTGCCTTATAATAAAGATTCAATTTTAAAAAGACGTAAATGTAACGTTGCTATAATACCAGTAACAAAAACAACATTTGCAAACAGACAATATAACAAACTTTCTGCAATATTATACAATAGGATTAATAAAAAATTACATATGCATGACAAACATATACATGAATGCAAAAAAACACTAATAAGTTGGATTAAACCTGTAACTTATGACGATACTGAACTGTTATTAAAAATATGACATAGAAACACACACTTACATGCACACACACGCACCACACCTACACACACACCACATCGACACACACACCACACCCACATACAAAACCACACCCACATACACACCACACTCACATACACACCACCCTCACAAAGGCATACACGATTAAACACAACTAAATAAAAGTTAGATTCATATTAACTAGATTATTAAGTATTTTATCAATTATTGTATTGAAGTTATGGAAGTGCGGAGTCTCCTAACACAGACTTTCTCTAGTCTAAATGGAGGCTCCAATCACGATTTAAAAAAAATATGTACTTGTTGAGGAAATAAACTTTTTGTATTTTTTTTGTATTTGTACGCTGATAGCGATTAGCTAGGTAATCAGAAAACGATTTTAGTTGGGTTTCTCTGATTCTCTCTGGAATGCTTAAGAGTTGAGACTACGTCATTAATAAACAGATTAAACAGCAGAGGACCCAGGTGTGAACCCTGCGGCACTCCTGAGGTGACCGGAACGAACGTTGAACAATAACTTATTTAACTATTAATATTATTATAAAGAGGATGGATTTATTTGATTAGATTCCGAAACTACGAAACCTTTTTATTTGGCCTCGCCTCTTTCCGTTACGCGAGGTCGGTCGTTACCTGAGTTGCTCTCTCGAGCACACCTTTTTCATGACCTTCTGGACTGTCGTTATCCAGCTGGCTGGCTTTGGTCTTTCTCATCCCCTCGTCCCTGCAGCTATGTAAAAGCACTCCCTCACGGCATGGTCACCAGGTCGTCTTATCACATGACCATACCATCTAAGCCTCGGAAGTTAATTGGCAATTGGCAAAATATTGGCAAAATATTTTTGCAAGTGAAGAACTGAAGTTGAAGTGCAAGCGCAATTTAAACCGTTGTGGAAAATTCTGCCAGTGATAGAAAAGTCGGTAACGATCACTGCTGTGCAGCAGAGTTCACAAATATCAATCCATGGACGTGTGGTATTTGATCGAGCGCTTCCGTGTATTGGGAAGCACGTTAAGCCGTTGGTCCCGGTTGTCACTAAATGTGATAGTCGTTAAGCCATGTTATAAGCCTAATTGGATGGCTTGAAAAGTTTTAACAGTAGGCCGTCACACACCTCATTAGGGAGGCACTTCGGTATCACCGGATGCCGACCTACCTTCGTCGTATAGTCGGGGCATATCTGACAGATAGGGCCGTTATCTACCCCGGTCGCAGCGGAAAGTGGAACCGGCGAGAAATGTCGTGCGGTGTTTCACAGGGTTCGGTCCTGTGGAACATCGGATACGACTGGGTGCTGCGCGCCGACCTCCCTAGTGGCGTCAGCTTAGTGTGTTATGCTGACGATACGTTTATCCTGACACAGGGGGGGTCGCACCAGGTGGCGGCTGAATTAATGACACGCGGGGGACATAAGTCCGAGGCCATGCCTTTTCATGGCCTTCGGAACGCGCCACCGTCGGGCTCCCGCCTGACGGTAGGAGGGGTTCACATCGGCGTCGAGTCGACGATGAAGTACCTGGGGCTTGTCCTCGACAGCCGGTGGAACTTTGTTGGAAAGGACTGGTGCTGCCCTCAAGCGGCTCTTGCCCAACCTGAGGGGTCCAAACGCTTCCTGCCGGAAGCTCTACGCGGGAATCGTGAGGTCTATGGCCTTTTACGGGGCCCCGGTGTGGGCGTGTTCTTTGCGGCGACGAGCCGCTCACTACTTGAACGGGCCCCAAAAGATGGTAGCCATTAGGCTGATCTGGGGCTACCGCACGATCTCTGGCGAGGCTGCAAGCCTCCTTGCCGGATTGCCGCCATGGGATCTGGAGGCGATAGTTCTCACGCGCCTCTATGAGTGGCGCGTAGAGGTACTAAGTCGGAGGGAAACTCTGCTGCCACGGCAGCTCGATGCGCAGCGGATGGAGTTCCGACGCGATCTCATGGCGTCATGGAGGAAACGACTGTCGCAACCCCGTGCAGGGCTCGCCACGATAGGGGCGGTAAGTCCCATCTTTGAGGAGTGGCTGGAGAGGCGCCACGGCGCCCTCACTTTTCGCCTGACGCAGGTTCTAACCGGGCAAGGCTGTTTCGATAGGTTCCTGCATAGAATCAGGCGGGAGGAAACGTCCGGGTGTCACCATTGTGAGGATCGGCCGGAGGACATAGTGGAGCACACCACCGCGGTCTGCCCCGCTTGGGCGGCGCATCGACGTGTCCTCGTAGCGGCTATCGGCGGCGGCGACCTCTCGCGTTCGGCCCTGGTGGAGACCATGGTCCGGCGAGAGGGAATGGGATGCTGTCGCCTCCTTTTAGCGAAGCAGTCATGCTAGCAAAGGAGGCGGCGGAATGAGAGAGGCAGAGTGCCTCTCGTCACGGGTCCAGCCGCCGCGGGGGACGCCCGATACGTCGGGAGCCACGAGACGACTCCCGGCCACCGTAGGCGCTAGCTTGTGGGCGGTGGGTAATGGGTAACACGCCGCCCGTCCGCCTACTATAGGCAACAGGCCGCGTCGACGGCGCGTTCGTGTTCCACGCGCGCCTCAAAGAGATGTCAGCACACTGAGGAGCCCCTGGGGAGGGGGCCAAGTCTGCCGGGGTTGCGGGACTGTTCGAAAGGGTTACCGCGGCCTTGGTGTTACAGGCTCAAGAAGGAACATGGATGGTTTTTAGTCAGTAAAAGTCTAAAACACCCTTCCGCTTCACCCACAGCGGAAGACGGTCATTAATTGATTTTTCATCCGAAAAAAAAAAAGGCCGTCACACACCAACCTCCGCCAATCCGCACTAGGCCCCCATAGTGGAGAATTTTTTATTTTTTTTGCTGCTTACGCACTGTCTCCCGGCCAAAAGGGGGAGACTGGGAGGGGGTGTGGGGCTCACTGCAGCAGACGCGACCACCGCAGTCCTACCCACTAAAAAACTTCAGACCACGCCCACCGCTGATGAAAAGGGGCGAGGCACCAGTGCCTGGGTTTGTAGCTTCTGGTACCCCGCCCGCAGCCAACGTCCCCCGGATCAGAACCGGGGAGACCTCCTCAGGGAGGCGCAATGTGCAGCGCCCCCCCCTACCTCTATGTGCGGCCATGGCGTAACTGGCCGACTTCGGGGGGGGGGGGTCTATGGCTAGACGGAAGGGGCCCCCTGCCCCCGCCGCCTAAGACCCCCCGGGCGCTGCCTGACGGGCCCTCCTGACCCGCCCGCTGCGCCAACGGCGTAGCCGGAGAGAGAGCGGATCCCGCTCCCTCTCCCGCTCCGCGGCCTCCTTCTGCGACATGACCACTTCGCAGAAGGAGGCCATCGCCTCTCACGCCGTCTCGCTGTCGACCATCCTTTGCGTGATGGTCGGCAGCGAGAGAGCCACTCCACCCAGGGCCGCGGCTAACGTCGCCCGCGGCCCCGCCCACGCAGGGCACGCTACCAAAGTGTGCTGCGCGGTGTCTTCCGCAGTCACAGTGGTGGCAACGCCGGGTCGACTCCCCCCCGGCGACGCCACACAGATACTTCCCGAAGCACCCGTGCCCGGAAAGTAAATGCGTGAGCCGGAAGGTCATCGACCCCCACCGACGGCCGACCCATCGCTCTAAGATGGGCCCAACCGCCTCGAGGATACGGCGCCACGAACCTTCGGCACGAAATTCGGCACGAAATTCGGCGCTCCTGTGTAGCTGCCGCCGCCATGAGCCCAGAGCCTGCCTCTGAGTGTCTCTACGCCACCGCACCACAGTGTCCGGTGCGGGGCGGAGACCCTGGCTCCGGGATTGCGCGCCACGCCAGTACACCGCCGAGAGAACCTCGGCGTCGAGGTCCCATGGCAGGGACCCGGCGAGCGCGCATGCCACCTCATGTGAGATGGTGCGATTAGTGGAGTATGACCCAATACCCTCTTAACTTAGTTTGTGCTCTAATGTGGTGATAGTGGGCTGAGAGGATGATAGGAGGCTGCATTTATAGTTTGACAAAGGCTATATCATAATCGATTGAAACGAAAAAGAATTCCTACTCTATCTCTAATAACGTAAAAAGTGGATGTTTGACATTAAGGTCACATGAGCGTAGATATGTTCTTCAAAACACGGCTTCAAAACATGTGTAGCGACTAAGTCATCAGACAAATAGGCAAGTAAGGCGCCACACTTAAACGCTCCTCAAGATCACGCCACTTGGTCGCGACATCGCACGCCGGATCGAACGCGCCAATAGCAGCGCGCGGTACCTCCCACAGCACGCCACCGGCGCGTGCGCCTTTGTTCAAATACGGCACGTGTAACGAACGCGCCAATAGCAGCGCGCGGTACCTCCCACGGCACGCCACCGGCGCGTGCGCCTTTGTTCAAAAATGAATATTTAATTTTATATTTTCCCCACCTTTGTCTATTGTCTAAAAGAACATATAAAAACAGAAGAGTTTGGATTATATTTTTATTACGCTTAAGTATTTGGGTAACAATTTAATATACGCTGTATGTATGTACCATCCCGCGTTTTTACTCTGCATACTCCTACTGCAACCCGACCTCCTGAAATAAGGTAGTGTCTTATTGACACTTCACTGGTGACCCCGACGTGATCAATAGCAACATGGAGTCAGGGGAATCGCAATCCGGTACCAGCAAGGGCACGTACCACGAAGCATGCCGTATAGGGGTGAAGTCTCCAGTATTCAACCCGGACGACCCCGTACTATGGTTCGCGCAGCTTGAGGGACAGTTCATACTAGCAAACATCACTGTCGACAGTACGAAGTTCTACCACGTATTAGCGCAACTAGAACCACAACATACAGCGGAAGTGAGAGACCTCATCATTAACCCGCCAAGCAGTGGTAAATATGAGAAGCTGAAGGCTGAGCTGGTCAAGAGGCTGTCAGCGTCACAAGAGCGCAAAATCAAGCAGCTTTTACAACACGCAGAGCTCGGAGACAGTAAACCGTCGCAGTTTCTGCGCCACTTACAAAATCTAGCTGGGCGAGTGTACCAGAGGACTTCGTGCGTACCATCTGGGCAAGTAGATTACCCATTAATCTACAAACGATAGTCGCATCACAGCCAAATATGACGTCGAGCGACATAGCGGACTTAGCAGACAGAATCAACGACATCGTGCCAGCGACCAGTCAAGTAGCCAGTACAAGCACTGGAATGCCAGTAACTGCCGCTACAACTTCAGGCAACGCCATCGATGTGCTTACCCAAGCTGTGGCGGAATTAACACACAGGTTGGACGTGATGAGTACAGAACTCCGCGTTCATCGGCGCTCACGCTCTAAGGACAACAGACAACTGACACCCGGTCGTTATCGTCCCCGATCTCGTTCCCGACCTAAGGATCACCCGTACTGTTGGTACCACTTTCGATTTGGCGAGCGAGCTACCAAATGCACGTCACCGTGTGCTTACCAGAAGACGGGAAACTCCAGGGGCAACTAGTAGTGGCGGAGAGCGGTTGCCCAGCTACAACGAACCGCCTGTTTATTACGGACCGCAAGACCAAAGTTCAATACCTTATTGACACGGGTTCAGACCTGTGTGTCTTTCCACGGTCCGCTGTAAAGGAACCTCGAGTCAAGACAAGGTACGAATTGTTCGCAGCCAATGGCACAACAATATCCACGTATGGCGATCTTCCTTTGACTTTAGATCTTGGCCTTCGTCGAGCATTCACGTGGCGATTCACCGTTGCAGAGGTCTCAAAACCCATCATCGGCGTCGATTTCCTAGGTCACTACAACCTGCTTATCGACGTCCGAAACCAACGTCTGGTAGATGGCATCACTTCGCTTACAGTAGCTACCCCACAGCATCAGTCAGCTCAACATATTTCTTCGGTTCGCACGACTTGTACAGCCAAGGATGATGCTCCCTTTCATCACTTGCTCCGACAGTTTCCGGAGATCACGCGTCCCTCCGGGAAGCCTAACACACCGAAGCATAGTACCGTACACCAAATCAAAACTACGCCTGGCCCACCGGTTTTCAGCAGACCAAGACGTCTAGATCCTCAGAGATTGTCCATCGCAAAGAAGGAATTCGAAGCCATGTTACAGAACGGAACTGCCCGCAGGTCAGAAAGCCCTTGGTCATCACCACTGCATCTCGCGCGCAAGAAGAATGAAGGTTGGCGACCTTGCGGTGATTACCGAGCTTTGAACTCACGCACTATCCCCGATCGCTACCCAATCAGGCACATTCAGGACTTCGCGCAACAGCTAGCAGGTAGTACCGTTTTTAGTACTATAGACCTGGTGAAAGCATACCAACAATTACCAGTACTGGCAGAAGACATTCCGAAGACCGCGATCACGACGCCCTTCGGTTTATTTGAATTCCCGTTTATGACGTTCGGTCTTCGGAATGCTGCTCAGACGTTTCAAAGATTCATCGATGAGGTGCTGCGAGGGTTGGACTTCTGCTACTCCTACATCGATGACGTATTAATAGCGAGTAATAATAATAATCAACATGAAGAACACCTAACCCTCCTGTTCAAACGTCTGAGTGAATATGGCGTCCTAATAAATACAGCCAAGTGCCATCTAGGAAAATCGGAGGTACAATTTTTGGGTTATAAGGTGTCAGCAGCAGGCGTACAACCTTTAGAAGCAAAAGTTGAGGCCATACGAGACTTCCCCGAACCAAGGACCATCAAGGAACTAAGAAGATTCCTCGGTATGATAAATTTTTACCGGCGATTTATACCGAGAGCTGCCAGCATTCAAGCACCTCTCAACACCTTGTTAACTGGTCCCAAAACAAAAGGGGCACAGGTCATCGAGTGGACACCACAGTTAAAAGAAGCATTTAACCAATGTAAGCAGAGTCTTTCTCAGGCCACTCTTCTGTTTCACCCAGACGCGGAAGCAGAGCTGGCCATACAGACAGATGCTTCGGATTCAGCCATCGGCGCTGTCTTACAACAAAAGAAGGCAAACAGCTGGCAGCCATTAGCATTCTTTTCGAGAAAATTATCCCCGGCCCAAACGAAGTACAGCCCTTATGACCGTGAGCTGCTGGCAATTTATGAGGCTATTAAATACTTCCGGCATATGGTCGAAGCACAATCCTTCGTAATCATGACGGACCACAAGCCGCTAACCTTCGCGTTTGCTACTAATAGAGACAACTGCTCGCCGCGCCAGTTCAGATATTTGGACTTTATCAGTCAATTTTCAACTGATATCCGATATGTCCCCGGCACCGATAACGTTGTTGCAGACGCCCTATCTCGCATCAATGAACTCTCTTTGCCCTTAGAGTACCAGTCTCTAGCACGGGCCCAAGAAACAGACGAGGAACTACTAAGTCTGATGCAGAACGGTTCTTCCCTGAAGCTGGAGAAAGTAAGACTGCCTCAATCAAACATAGAGGTATACTGTGATGTCTCAACACCCCAGATCAGACCTTACATCACTCCCGCATACCGCAGACAGGTATTTAACAGCTTGCATAATTTAAGCCACCCGGGAGTAAAAGCAACGGTGCACCTGATCACCGATAGATTCGTCTGGCCAGGCATTAGGCGGGACTGCCGACATTGGGCTAAGGAGTGTCAGCAGTGTCAAAGAAGTAAGGTGTCTCGACATACGACAGCACCATTGTCAGCATTTCAAACACCATCAGCGCGATTCCAACACATTCATCTAGATTTGATAGGCCCGTTACCCATTTCTTCTGGCTTCAGGTACTGCCTCACCGTCATCGACCGCTTCACACGATGGCCTGAGGCATACCCACTCCAGGACATCACTGCCGAGACCTGTGCAGCGGCCGTCGCAGCTGGCTGGATTGCGCGCTTCGGCTGCCCCGAGCGAATTACAACAGACCGGGGCAGGCAATTCGTCTCGCAGACTTTCAAACAACTCGCAGCCTTAATAGGGGCTACCCATCACTCAACAACTTCGTACCATCCCGCAGCCAACGGCCTGGTAGAAAGACTACATCGCCAGCTTAAGGCTGCCATCTCCTGCCATACCACTTCCAGCTGGACCGAGTCGCTGCCCTGGGTACTATTGGGAATCCGCAGTGCATGGAAGGAAGATTTGGGAGCTTCAGCAGCAGAACTAGTTTATGGTGAGCCACTTCGGTTGCCTGGACAGTTCCTCAACTCACCTCCGGAGGAGGCAATGGACCCGAGCAACTATGTCAACAGGCTGCGCAGCCACATCAGCAGGCTGACTCCACAGCCTACATCGTGGCACACCAGAGCCGACCGGCAGTTCTACGTCCCCAAACAATTAAAAACAGCAACTCATGTCTTCCTACGCCAGGGACCACCCAAAAAGCCGCTCCAGCAACCTTACCTGGGCCCCTTCAAGGTCACTCACAGGGACAAGAAGACCTTTGATCTTGACGTCAACGGAAAACAACAGAGAGTTACCATCGACCGCCTAAAACCAGCCTTCATGGCAAGGGAGCCTCCAGAAACAAGACAGCAGCAGCAGCAGCTGCTGCAGCAGCACCCAATGCAGGCCGGAGAAAACCAAGCACCAGTCAGAAAGACAAGAAGCGGGCGCACTGTTAGATTCCCAGATTACCTTCGCCCGTAGTCACGGTCTCCCGGGGGGAGTGGTGTAGCGACTAAGTCATCAGACAAATAGGCAAGTAAGGCGCCACACTTAAACGCTCCTCAAGATCACGCCACTTGGTCGCGACATCGCACGCCGGATCGAACGCGCCAATAGCAGCGCGCGGTACCTCCCACAGCACGCCACCGGCGCGTGCGCCTTTGTTCAAATACGGCACGTGTAACGAACGCGCCAATAGCAGCGCGCGGTACCTCCCACGGCACGCCACCGGCGCGTGCGCCTTTGTTCAAAAATGAATATTTAATTTTATATTTTCCCCACCTTTGTCTATTGTCTAAAAGAACATATAAAAACAGAAGAGTTTGGATCATATTTTTATTACGCTTAAGTATTTGGGTAACAATTTAATATACGCTGTATGTATGTACCATCCCGCGTTTTTACTCTGCATACTCCTACTGCAACCCGACCTCCTGAAATAAGGTAGTGTCTTATTGACACTTCACATGATTTACAATAATTAACTTATGGCACAACTAAAATATATTACTTACCGGTGCAACTGGACATTCGAGTCCTTTGGCGGCCAGCATTTTACCAACATACGGGTCTTTTTTGAGCATATCGCACAACCCGAAATGCATCTCCACAAAGGATCTTCTGTATTCATTGTGTAAAAACTCGTAAAACAGTAAATGTATCTAAAATTTTTAAATGAAATTAATATTATTTATATTTTAAAACGCAAAACAAAAATGTATTGAAGTATTTAACTGCAATATATTTGTGTATTGCGTTTACCAAGTAGGGAGCGGCAGAGGAACCCCACCAGGTAGCATCTTTCATCGGGCGAGTGGAAGCGCCTACGATAGTGACGAGTTCGCGCCATTCAGGATTCAGGTGATTTTTCGCTTCTTCGTTATACGGTGGCACCCTATCACTCCCCCCCAGACCGGAGTCGACCCTTTAAGCTCAGCTATCTGCTCGTTTATGAGTAGGAGGTGCCAGTAAGTCACCTGTATATTTGTATGAAATATCTTGCTGCACTCGGGCCAAAAAAAGTGTGCGAGCGAAATGAACTATACTGCTCGCCCACTTCTACTTATGGGGTCTTTTGGCAAAGTGCAGTGAAACAAAACGCGAAACAAACAAACACACAACAAAATTTAATTAAAAAAATATAAATACAAAATTTAAATGTAACTAATCTATTGTTTTATTTGATTTTAATATATTTTAAGTCTCCATTTTATTTATATTTTTTTATAAGATTTATATTTTCACCGTTTCTATATGTCCCTCATTAACAAATAAATAATAAAAATGACAGTTACCCCTTGACCGTGTTCTAGTTGTTTTTAAGCGCATACTTTATGCACAATTTTTTAGTCCTATCGAAAGCACGTGCACGTGAAAATAATTAATTGACCAACTCCCGATGTGGGTGGAGCGGTTGGGTGGGACTTTTACTGTCTAAGCATCGATGTTCCTTTCGTGCTATGTCCCGGGGCCGGGTAAACCATTTCAAACATTCTTGTAACTTTCCAGCAGGTGGGCCGCATGCCTGTGTGCCATATTATGGTAGGTATAAATGAAAATTATGGATGATGTGTAAATTACCGTTACATTGTTAGTCCAGGTGTACGTCTTTAAACTTCCTTCCAGGTTGATGTAGTACGGAGACTGCCTGCCGTGTCGCGTAATGTAAAGTTTTCCGTATTCTAAAAACTTTTCGTTGATATCAGATAAGCCAGCTCTCTCTGGGATCACTTGTAGAGTCTGTTGATGTTAAAATTTGGTTAGGGGGTCAGAAACGATCACCGCTGTTCAGCGACGTCTATAGAGGTCAGCTTTTCTTATGTTGAATGTATTATGTAATAAGATAAGTTATAAAGACCTTTTTGAGATAGTTTTTTATAAAATTCACTGCAGCCACGCATCTGCCTTCACCCTCTTCGAATCTCTGTGTATTTTGTTGCAGTGGGGTCTATGATAAGGTCATATTTATGATCGGTCTATCATTTGTATTTGGTGCCAAGTAGAGAGAGAGATGCCGTGTGGCGCCGGCCTAGAATAGCGTCACCCCTTCTCATCTCATAGGGAGTCGTAAAAAACGACGAAGAAAAATGATACCGGATGTTTGGCAGCAGCGTCATCCTGCGCACTGGCTGGAACTGCGATCACCAACCCGCCTGCCCAGCGTGGTGATTATGGGCAAATACCCCCACATGTAAATGTCACTCACGCATAAACGGCCCTTAGTCCCCGGGGGCCCCGCTATTCCAGATTACGGTAGCGGTCTTGGTAACGGCGGGGCAGGGGGTGTTAAGAATCACCGGCAGAGATCCGGCTACCACCCCAAACGACGACACTGAGGACTGACGAGAAGATTGACGAGCTGGAGGAGGAAATAGAGCGGTTGCACTGGGACATTATCGGGCTATCCGAAGTCCGTAGACAGGGGGAGGATATGGTAATCCTTAAATCCGGCAACTTGCTCTACTACCGGGAGGGCGATCACCTGTCCCAAGGTGGTGTCGGTTTTATCGTCCGGAAGTCTATCCGTAACAACGTCGTGTCTATTCGGAGTGTGTCGACCAGGGTAGCGTACTTCGCAGGTCTGGAGAACTGCGTAACAGTTGACGATATAAGCGGCGTGCTGGTTGAGACTGTCCACGTTGTCGGGTCCAAACATTATAAGTCTCGACAAACTAAAACCAATAAACTGTCGACTCAAACTCTTAATCTCATGGAAGCGCGACGAGCCATGCGATTCCAGTCTTCAGCGGAAGCGTCTTCTTACCGGCTCATCAATAGACAGATCTCGAAATCCTTGCGACTCGATATTCGCAAATTCAATACAAATTGTATTGAAGATGCAATAGAGAGGAACAGGGGTTCAAAAGTGTTCGCACGGTATCTCTCTATTGGTCAGAGTCAGTTGACACAGCTGAAGACCAACGAAGGCAGTCTAGTCACGTCGAGACCTGAGATTTTGAGGGAGATCGAAAGGTTTTATGGACAGTTGTATACCAGTACGCAAGATCCCGTTACTTGTTTGACTAAAGACCCTAGAGACAAACTAACTCGACACACCACTGAAGACTGTACGAGATTAGGATGGCCCTAAAACAATTAAAAAACAACAAGGCACCGGGGGAAGACGGGATGACAGCAGAGCTTCTAAGAGCGGGTGGTACACCAGTACTTAAGGTACTCCAGAAGCTCTTTAATACCGTCATTCTCGAGGGACGTACGCCACAGGCGTGGTCCAGTGGTGTGGTTGTCCTTTTCTTCAAGAAAGGTGATAAATCTCTTTTGAAGAATTATAGGCCAATCACGCTACTGAGCCACGTCTATAAGTTGTTTTAACGGATCATCACGAACCGTCTCGGTCAAAGGTTTGACGACTTCCAGCCTCCCGAACAAGCCGGTTTCCGAAAAGGCTTTTCAACCATATACCACATACACACGCTGCGGCAGGTTATACAGAAGATCGAAGAGTATAACCAGCCACTTTGCTTAGCGTTTGTGGACTATGAGAAAGCCTTTGATTCGATCGAGAGCTGGGCAGTGTTTCAGTCCCTGCAGCGATGCCGCATTGATCATCGGTGTATCGAAGTGCTGAGAAGTTTATACAGAAACGCCACCATGTCCGTACGAGTACTGGACCATTGCACGAATCCTATCCTCTTGCAGAAAGGCGTGAGACAGGGTGATGTTATTTCACCGAAACTGTTCACTGCTGCTCTGGAGGATGTTTTCAAGCTACTGGACTGGGAAAACTACGGCATCAACATCAATGGCGAGTATATGACTCACCTTCGATTTGCCGACGACATAGTGGTCATAGCGGACTCGCTTGTGGATCAGGGCACAATGCTCGGAGACCTCGACAGAGCTTCCCGAAGGGTAGGTCTCAAAATGAACATGGATAAGTCGAAAATCATGTCAAATATCCATGTTGTGCCTACCCCAATAATAGTGGGAAGCTCGGCCCTCGAAGTTGTCGACGAGTACGTATACCTGGGACAAAAAGTCCAATTAGGTAAGTCTAACTTCGAGAAAGAGGTCAATCGTCGAATCCAGCTCGGTTGGGCTGCGTTCGGGAAACTACGCAAAATCTTCTCGTCCAAAGTACCTCAGTGTCTCAAGACGAAAGTCTTCGACCAGTGTGTGTTGCCAGCGATGACGTATGTGACTGAGACGTGGTGCCTGACTATGGGCCTTATAAGGAAGCTCAAATTCGCTCAGCGTGCAATGGAGAGAGCTATGCTCGGAGTGTTCCTACTTGATCGAATGAAATGAAATGAGGAAATCCCTAGGAGAACTGGAGTGACCGACATAGCGAAACGCGTTTGCAAGCTGAAGTGGCAGTGGGCGGGGCACATAGCTCGAAGAACCGACGACCGATGGGGCGTTAAAGTTCTTGAATGGCGACCACGAATCAGCAAACTTAGTAGAGGGCGGCCCCCAACGCGATGGACCGACGATCTGGTGCGGGGAGCCGGTGGATGCAGGAGGCAAAGAATCGATCTACTTGGAAAGCAATTGGGAAGGCCTATGTTCAGCAGTGGATTTCAGATGGCTGAAATAATGATGATGATAGAGAAACAAGGGTTCGAAAATTATCGCACGTGATTTTTCTATTGGCCAAAGTCAGTTAAAGACCATCGTGAGCAGTCTAGTCTCATCGAAACCTAAGATGATGAAAGAGTCGAACGGTTCTATGGACAGTTAATACCAGTAGATACGCAAGATCCTGCAACTTGTTTAATTAACTCCCTAGAGCCAAGACACCGGTCACTACATCGAAGACATCACGGAAGCCAGCATGTACGAGATTAGAATGGCCCTATAACAACAACAAGAACATATTTATGTACGCCGATGACGTCGCGGTCTTAGGTACGACGTCTACTCACTAGCTACTGCAGAAGTTGAGCCTTTCAGCTGATCAACAGGCCACCAGGTTTCAGTTAAATGGACTCGTATTGAACAAGGGTAATACGCACCTCGTCTGTTTCTCATTGGCCGGCCATTTTATAAGACTTATCAATCAATCAGTCAACAGTGGTTGGTGGTACCAAGATACAGGAAGTACCAAACTTGAATTTATTGGGTTTTGCTAAAGATAGGTCCCTCACATGTTCGGGACATATTGATAGGCTTAATGGGAGGCTGGGTAGAGCGTGCTACGCGTTGTATAGCTGGCGAAGGTAGTTCCTTGGAGCGTGGCTTGGTCGTGCTATTTCGCGACGGTGTCCTCGCTGCTGCACTATGGTGCCGAGCTGTAGAGATGGGCTGCGGAATGGAAGCGTGCCTTTCGGAGGTTTATGTCAGACTTAACGAGCACAAGGCGCGGTGATGTGCGTGGGTATAACCCTCGACATGCTAACTTGCTGGGATAATTTTCCAGACGCACGACGAGGTCTGATAGACTCACGCACATCATGGAACATGGGACCGTCTGTATATCATAAATTGTCTCGGGTCCTTTTGGCGCCCTCCCGACAGGTCTCCACTTTCCCCCCCAACTGGTCTCCAACTTGGCGCGATGGGGGGGGGCTGAGCACCTCCCGGAGGCCGGGAAAAGATAACACCCAGAGGTTGGCGACTCAGGGTGCCCCTAGTACTAACTCCTCCCCTCTGAAGTCGGCCACACACGGTGTGGTCGCACAAGAAGGTAGGAGGGGCGCGTCCACTGCGCCTCTCTGTGGAGGTCCTCCCGGGTTTGGTCCGGGGGACGTTGGCCGCAGGCAGGGTGTCAGACGCTGCAACCCAGGTACTGCCCCCCGCCTTTCAACAAGTGGCGGGCGTCATTGGAAGATTTTTAGTGGGTGGTATTATTACTGCTGGTAGTCGCGTCTGCCGGTGGTGAGTCAACGTCTTGAATTTCTAATGCGAAATCTTTCGGCGCTGCTGCGTTTTCTAACGACGGCATTATCGGGTTGGTAGACACAGATTTTTGTCGGACAAGTTGACTTAAAAAATTAAACTTATTTACAAAGAGAGTCATAGTAACGTCATATCAAAAAGTTTGGAATGCGAAAAAGATCTATAGCCCAGTGGCGGTGCCCATGCTACACCGTCGAGGGCGGAGGAAATTGACATTACAGTGGCTAATCAAAAAGCGGTAAGGTATATTACAGGATGGCATGTGTCGGATGAGGTAACGTTATCGGACCACAACTATATCTGCTTCAAGTATAGGGCTCAGGTCAGTAGGAGCACTTTACGTAGGAGGAATCCCAGAAACACCGACTGGTCAGGTTTCAGAGGAGACTTCGGGGCCGAGCTAGGCAAAGTTCAGGGCAAATTAAATTCAACAATAGACATTGAGTTTGAGGCTGACCGAATAACTAATGCCTTGCTTTCTTCATGGGAGGACAACTGTCCGGAAAGCAAGGTCACTGCATCAAAACTACCTTGATGGACGGAAGAGGTAGCAGAGATGAAAAGAGAAACGAGAAAGGCTTTCAATCGAGCAAAAGCTACCATGAACTTTGAGGAATACACCATCTCTCTAAAGCAATATAGCAAAATGGTACGCAAAGCCAAGCGTCAGGCATGGCGGGCACACTGCAAAAAGATAAGCTCACTTCCTGAGGGAATGAGATTATGTAAGGCTATGGCAACAACCAAGGCGATCCCACTCACGACTGTTAAGAAGTCGAATGGGGAGCGCACGGAGTCCATACATGAGACCCTTGACACACTATTAAGGACCAACTTTCCGGGGTCAATAGCCCGAGGGGCGAATGATGATCCACTAAGCCTGGAAGACCAGATAAAACATACTTGCAGGGCAGACTGGACCATTGCAAAGAGAATTATAGATGACAATAGACTGAGATGGGCAACTGGTAGCTTCCAACCCTTTAAATCTCCTGGCCCTGATGGAATCTACCCTGCAATTTCTTTAAAAGGGAGCCGCAGAATTGAACACTCACCTCTGTAGGCTTTAAAAGGCATGCATATCGTTTGGATATATTCCGAAAGCCTGGAGAAAGGTTGAGGTCATATACATACCGAAGTCAGGCAAACCGGACTATGAAGAGCCACGTGCGTTCAGGCCCATTAGTCTTCAATCGTTTCTTCTTAAGACCCTGGAGAAACTAATTGACCGTTACATTAGAGATAGTCCGCTCAGGAAACTTCCCCTACACAAGTTTCAATGTGCGCATCAATCCGGGAAATCAACGGAAACAGCACTACACCTAGTTGTTAAGAGGGCAGAGGCCGCGATCGAAAATAAGGAAGTGTGCCGACAGAACAACCTTTGAATCGATAAGAGCAGCAGCTAGGGACCACGGTATCCCTGATACGATCTGTAAATAGATAGACTGCATGCTTAAGGGTAGAATCATTACCTCAGGTAAGTTTGGTGAGACACTAATGGTGAAGACCACGAAAGGGTGTCCGCAGGGGGGAGTTTTTTCACCCCCCTCTGTGGAGTCTTGTAGTGTATTATATTCTAACGACTAAACCAAGGACCATATCAGACAATAAGCTATGCTGACGACCTTGTCATTATGGTCAATGGGAAGTTTCCCAATATCGTATCACAACTGATGCAAAGAGCCCTGGGACATGGTGCGACGACAACCACCTCTCTATAAGCCTGGGAAGACGACCGTGATTACATTCACTAAAATGAGAAACCTGTCTGCGTTAAAAACGCTGACTCCCTGTGGTACATAGCTGCCTTGGACTACAGAAGTTAAATATCTAGGTGTAATCCTAGATAGCCGTGTGGCGCCGGCCTAGAATAGCGTCACCCCTTCTCATCTCATGGGGAGTCGTAAAAATCGACGAAGAGAAATGCTACCGGATGATGGGCAGCAGCGTCATCCTGTGTACTGGCTGGAACTGCGATCACCAACCCGTCTGCCCAGCGTGGTGATTATGGGCAAATACCCCCAAATGGAAAATGGCACACACGCGTATACGGCCCCCAGTCCCCGGCGGCCCCGCTATTCCAGATTACGGTAGCGGTCTTGGTAACGGCGGGGCAGGGGGTGCTAAGAATCACCGGCAGAGATCCGGCTACCACCCAAAACGACGACTTCTGCACCTGGCAACTTATAACACGCGCACACTGAGGACCGACGAGAAGATTGACGAGCTGGAGGAGGAAATAGAGCGGTTGCACTGGGACATTATCGGGTTATCCGAAGTCCGTAGACAGGGAGAGGATACGGTAATCCTTAAGTCCGGCAACTTGCTCTACCACCGGGAGGGCGATCGCCTGTCCCAAGGTGGTGTCGGTTTTATCGTCCGGAAGTCTATCCGTAACAACGTCGTGTCTATTCGGAGTGTGTCGACCAGGGTAGCGTACCTAATACTCAGAATCACCAAACGGTATTCGTTGAAGGTAATTCAGGTTTACGCACCGACCTCGGCACACCCTGACGAGGACGTGGAGATATTGTATGATGACATTTCTGCCGCCATTCATACTTCACCGACTCACTACACGGTTGTTATGGGAGACTTTAACGCAAGGCTAGGCCAACGAAGCGGTGACGAGCAGAAAGTGGGGCAATTTGGAATAGGGCGAAGGAACCATAGGGGACAGCGGTTGGCTGACTTCATGGAGAAGGAGGGCCTCTTTATGATGAACTCCTTCTTCAAGAAGCCACCACACAGGAAATGGACCTGGCTGAGCCCCGATGGTTTCACGAGGAATGAGATAGACTTCATCATGACCACTAAGCGACAAATATTCAATGATGTCTCTGTGATCGCCAGGGTGAAAACCGGTAGCGATCACCGAATGGTAAGGGGCACATTGAATATTAATATAAAGCTTGAAAGGTCCCGTCTGATGAGGTCTACGCTCCGACCCTCAGCTGCCCATATTCAAAACCCCGAGAACTTTCAGCTCGAGCTTCAAAATCGCTTCGCAGGTCTGGAGAACTGCGTAACCGTTGACGATATAAGCGGCGGGCTGGTTGAGACTGTCCACGTTGTCGGGTCCAAACATTATAAGACCCGACAAACTAAAACCAATAAACTGTCGACTCAAACTCTTAATCTCATGGAAGCGCGACGAGACATGCGATTGCAGTCTTCAGCGGAAGCGTCTTCTTACCGGCTCATCAATAGACAGATCTCGAAATCCTTGCGACTCGATATTCGCAAATTCAATACAAATTGTATTGAAGATGCAATAGAGAGGAACAGGGGTTCAAAAGTGTTCGCACGGGATCTGTCTATTGGTCAGAGTCAGTTGACACAGCTGAAGACCAACGAAGGCAGTCTAGTCACGTCGAGACCTGAGATTATGAGGGAGATCGAAAGGTTTTATGGACAGTTGTATACCAGTACGCAAGATCCCGCTACTTGTTTGGCTAAAGACCCTAGAGCCAAACTAACTCGACATACCACCGAAGACATCCCGGACGTCAGCCTGTACGAGATTAGGATGGCCCTGAAACAACTAAAAAACAACAAGGCACCGGGGGAAGACGGGATGACAGCAGAGCTTCTGAGAGCGGGTGGTACACCAGTACTTAAGGTACTCCAGAAGCTCTTTAATACCGTCATTCTCGAGGGACGTACGCCACAGGCGTGGTCCAGTGGTGTGGTTGTCCTTTTCTTCAAAAAAGGTGACAAATCCCTTTTGAAGAATTATAGGCCAATCACGCTACTGAGCCACGTCTATAAGTTGTTTTCACGGGTCATCACGAACCGTCTCGGTCAAAGGTTTGACGACTTCCAGCCTCCCGAACAAGCCGGTTTCCGAAAAGGCTTTTCAACCATAGACCACATTCACACGCTGCGGCAGGTTATACAGAAGACCGAGGAGTATAACCAGCCACTTTGCTTAGCGTTTGTGGACTATGAGAAAGCCTTTGATTCGATCGAGAGCTGGGCAGTGTTTCAGTCCCTGCAGCGATGCCGCATTGATCATCGGTATATCGAAGTTCTGAGGAGTTTATACAGAAACGCCACCATGTCCGTACGAGTACTGGACCAGTGCACGAATCCTATCCTCTTGCAGAAAGGCGTGAGACAGGGTGATGTCATTTCACCGAAACTGTTCACTGCTGCTCTGGAGGATGTTTTCAAGCTACTGGACTGGGAAAACTACGGCATCAACATTAATGGCGAGTATATGACTCACCTTCGATTTGCCGACGACATAGTGGTCATAGCGGAGTCGCTTGTGGATCTGGGCACAATGCTCGGAGACCTCGACAGAGCTTCCCGAAGGGTAGGTCTTAAAATGAACATGGATAAGACCAAAATCATGTCAAATATCCATGTTGTGCCTACCCCAGTAATAGTGGGAAGCTCGGCCCTCGAAGTTGTCGACGAGTACGTATACCTGGGACAAAAAGTCCAATTAGGTAAGTCCAACTTCGAGAAAGAGGTCAATCGTCGAATCCAGCTCGGTTGGGCTGCGTTCGGGAAACTACGCAAAATCTTCTCGTCCAAAGTACCTCAGTGTCTCAAGACGAAAGTCTTCGACCAGTGTGTGTTGCCAGCGATGACGTATGGGACTGAGACGTGGTACCTGACTATGGGCCTCATAAGGAAGCTCAAAGTCGCTCAGCGTGCAATGGAGAGAGCTATGCTCGGAGTGTCCCTACGTGATAGAATCAGAAATGAGGAAATCCGTAGGAGAACCAGAGTGACCGACATAGCGAAGCGCGTTTGCAGGCTGAAGTGGCAATGGGCGGGGCACATAGCTCGAAGAACCGACGACCGATGGGGCGTTAAGGTTCTTGAATGGCGACCACGAATCAGCAAACGTAGTAGAGGGCGGCCCCCAACGCGATGGACCGACGATCTGGTCAGGGCGGCGGGGAGCCGGTGGATGCAGGCGGCAAAGAATCGATCTACGTGGAAAGCAATTGGGGAGGCCTATGTTCAGCAGTGGACTTCGAATGGCTGAAATGATGATGATGATGATGATGAATCCTAGATAAAGAACTAACTTGGAAGTCACACGTAGAACAGACCCTTAAAAAGGCTCTTAGGAGCTTTGGATTGTGTCGTTTTACTTACGGAAAAACTTGGGGGCTAAAACCAAGAATCCTAAGGTGGATTTACACAGTACTGGTGCGGCCTATAGTGACCTATGGGTGCATTGTATGGTGGCCTCGAGTGAGGCTATCTACTTGTAACAATGAGCTCAGTAAGCTTCAAAGTGCCACCCTTTGGCCATTACTGGAGCATTCAGATCTACTCCAACGGCAGCGATGGAGATCCTATTGGACTTGGACCGCCGCTGCATAGTGTTATAGAGGCGGAGGCCTGGAAGGCAATCCACAGGTTGAAAGTGGCTGGTCTGTGGGATCCGTCTAGTAACCAGGGTAAACATACAAGATGTGAGGCTAATCCCAGCCTCAAAAGGCTCATGAGTATGGAGACTGATAAACAATGCCCTGTATTCATGTTCAAAAATAAATTCAAAATAAAGGTCCCCACTAGGGATGAATGGGAGCAAGGGCCACCTACTCCTGATATAAACAGCCTAGTCTGGTACACTGATGGTTCCAAAATGGAATCTGGTACGGGCGCGGGTGTTTATTCCATTAACCATGAAATTAGCCAGAGCTTAATCGAATATGCTCCGGTTTTTCAGGCTGAAACATATGCAATAATCATATGTGCTATGAAGATCCTCGACCTGAATATCAGGGACCGAGTGATTTACATACTCAGTGACAGTCAAGCTGCACTCAAGGCTATCGCCGCAGTGCGAGTAGACTCAAGGCTGGTGCTAGAAGCTGCTCAAACCTTTAACAGACTGGGTCGGACAAACAGAGTAACTCTCATGTGAATACCAGGCCACGCCGGATTTTTGGGGAATGAGCACGCTGACAGGCTTGCCAGACAGGGCTCGAAATCGATATTTACGGGACCGGAGCCATGCATTGCACTTTCTATGAGTACAATAGCCACGACGCTAAAAAAGCATATAGTGGAGAAACAACTATCGGAATGGCAGCTGCTACCGGCGCTTAAGCATTCAAAGGCCTTCATCGGGCAGACAGAGAGCAGCTGGTGTAAGGCCCTCTGCGAAGGTAGCAGGAAACAATCCAGACTGATAATTTGGGCTCTAACAGGGCATTATGCCACAAACAAAATGCTCCACAGGATGCGACTAGTGCGATCACCGCTATGTCGTAGATGTGGTGACGAAGAGGAGTCTATGGAACACCTGGTGTGTACCTGTGACTCGTTGGCTGTTTGCCGAATGAGTCTCCTGGGGGTGGCCTACCCATAACCAAGAGACTATGGACTCCCATCTGCAAAGACTGTCATAAGGATGATGGTAACAGTATTTGGAGATTTGGAGTGAAGATCCAACATAAGGGTCAAAGTGCGCCACGGTTAGTCTGTGACCCCCGCGATAAGATAAGATAAGATAGCATACTTTTAAATAAGCTGTCATGATATTATATGTATAGTGTTTAGATATTTAGAACAGTCGGTCTTTGCTGACCTACCCCTAGATATTTTGAATACTTTGTGTGCTTAGATCAATAGATCAGAAAAAAGTCAGGAAGCGAACAATTTCGTTACGATGGGCGCTTAATCAGCTATAACGCTGACTGTATATTAGCATTTAAGAAAAGATTGTTTGATACAAACAATTGGCGTAGAGCAGCGTTTCTTAACCTCGGGTCGTGACCCAATTTTGGGTCGCGGGCGGTTTTGGGATGGGTCGCGGGTAGGGTTCAACCCTATTTAATTTTTTTTTTAATAAAAATTAATTTAGAAGTAAAAAAATCTCCCGTCTCCCGGAAGGAATTTTAAACAATCGAAATTCTCCCGGAACTTTAAATTTACGCGCGCTGGCTTATCGATTTATGGACAAAAGAAAGAAACCGTTTTAATGATGAACCTGTCAAGGCAGAAATCCAAACATTATTTAATTTTAAAATGGCCTGCAAAGAATTTTATAAATTTGCTACTTCAAGACCAGATTTTGACGTTAAAATGAAAAAAGTTGCAGACAGACCACGCATTGTGGACCTAATCCTAATGTTAAAAAATCTTGTTTATAAGTGAGCATGCGGTTCGCCATGACTGGTGGGTGAATCGATTGAAAAACTTGCTAAAACAAAACGGCAAATTATATAGGTACATCAATTTTAGCAACATCTCGAATATTGAATTGGTATAATTTTAATGAATTGTCTACAACTTTTTAGAATAAATAATAATTTACAACTGAAAAGAAGAAGAATTTATTTTTTGTGAAAAGCTCTCTGAAACTTCAACTGGGGTAGACTTCAACTTTTGTTAAGTTGACAAGTTTTGAGAATTACCTCTGGCAAGTCAAAATTTCTAATCGTCAATAAGCAGCATTTGCCACATTATACTTGTTTTTAGAAGTTTTCAATGACAACCATATTTTTGTAGAAACATTACCAATCTTTTTAGAACGTTTGAGAAATCTTGAAAATGAAATGACAAGATATATTCCACAAAATGTTGATATCGAAAAATACAGTTGAGTAGGAAATCCATTTGAGGTAGATGTAATTGGTTTTGAGAATGATACGGCTGGGTTTCAAGTAGAATTCCTTGAATTGCAGGGTGATGGCGTTTTAAAGAAAGGATTTGCAAAAACAAGTCTCACGAAATTTTGGGCAGAATTATCTGGGAAACCTATTCTGAGCAATCAAGCTGAAAAGGCTCTGCTACTATTTCCAATCAAAGCGAAGCAGTATTTTCGTGCCTTGCTGTTTTAAAAAAAGGCGTGATTTGGTTGAGGCAGAAATAGACTGGATCCTCAAGGATGCAGTCTATTTCTATACTTGCATGCTGACATGACATGCGGTGTGCACTTTCCATAAACATAAATCCACGTATAAATCTGATTTGCTCTAAAGTACAACATCAGGGTAGTCACTAATTAAAATTAGTGATAACACTCGGGTTATATATTTTTTAATGTTTTGTTAATTTGTTGTTGAAAATTTATATAAAAAACGTTTTTCTACTAGAAATGCCCATGTACGCTTGTTTAATTAAGATATAAATAAAGAAAAAATTATTAGTAATATTTTTTTAAATATTTATATTGATATAAATTTTAGCAAACAAGGGGCTTTTTGTTAATGGATTTATTAAAAAAAATTTGGGTCGCGGTCTTCATAAATATTTATGTTTTGGGTCGCCAGCCAAAAAGGTTAAGAACCGCTGGCGTAGAGTGTTAACATTGATTTGTGATAAGCCGTTCCAGAGATTAGTGTGATTTCAGCGGACTACGGAAAAATCTTGATAGGTTTATGTGACTCCGCTAAACGATTGAAGCGTTATTTACAAAAACGTTACCTAAATTGATATTGAAAGTAAATTTGAAGAATCGTTAAAACATACGTAATTCAGGTATCTACGGAAGACCAGCGTCGAGGCATCACTTTGATGCTACGGCACATGCTGAGTAGATACCTTTACATAATCGTTTATAGATATAAGTATCTTCAGTTTCATATTTCTTCTTTCAATTTTGTACATGGTTACGAATAAAAGTTTTTCTTTTTTTCTCTCTTTCAAAGTAATTGGTCACAATAGACATTTGTTGGCAATCAATTTGCAAGCTGAATGTAAACACTGTGAGCGCCAAAATGTAATCAGTTATGTTAAATTTCAGAGAGAGAGTCCGTTTTTTAGTAACGTCAGTAACTACCCAATGGGGGACCGAGAGACTGGGGCTAACTGCGGAAGACGCAACCGTCCGCTGTTGAAAAGGGGGCCAGTGCCTTGGTTTAAAGACAGACACAAATTTTGGCTTAAACAAATAATAAATAGGATTTCGTTATCTAGTAAATCCAAAAAAAATTGAAATGTTTGATATTTTGATTTTGTAAACAGCCATTCAAAACCACACGACACAGAAAGATAGAAATATATTTACTTGTATGTATCCAACGAGCAATATTACTCTGAGAGTAACGAAGAGCCACATGTTTAATGTGTACTGATTCTTGCACGATTGTTACACGAATAGACAAATAACTGCTTTTATAAAATGCATGCATGAACAATAAGTTTGTAACTACGTTTATATATTATGTGATTATTCTAAAATGACATAGTTTTTATGTAAGTATAAAAAAAATGCAATCTAGCTCTTAATAGCTAACATTTATAAAATAGGTTTAAAAATATGTTTTTTTAAATCTTAATTCTCTTCACTTGTATTCACATATTTAGGTTTTCTATCCATTAAAAGCGATGCTAAATCTTGCGATAAATTCTTCAGAAAAAAAACCACGTTTATTAATTAATTACCTACCTAAATATAAATTATAGTATTAAAAATATGAAGTATATTCTAATAATTTTAAAGTTTGTTAAAATAATACAACCAGATAATATGTTGATATTGTAGGTAATGGAATATTAATTGAAGTGTTCATATTGTAGATAGTGGAATATTAATTGTAATGCAGCGTTTTTATCTGTACTGCACTGTATAATGGATAATAAATTTTATAAGGTGAATAAGGATATTACCAGCACCTTAGGAGTCCCAGCCAACCTCACTTGCAAGTGGTGCACCTGCCGACCAACAGACGAGGCTCTGGCACACATAAAAGTTCCCGGTAAGCGGCAATAGGGTCACCACCTATTAAGTGGGACCAACAAAAATATGTTGCGATATGTGTGTATGTTTGTTTCTCTGTCAAGAAAGTACCGGGAAAAAATCAATAATACACAAATTTTTTTGTTATTCATCCCAATTTATTTTATCACCTTCAGAAAAATTATATAAATGGAGATCAGAAATAAAATAAAACATATACATTAGAAACATATCATCATCATCATCTTAGCCCATTAACGTCCTACTACTGAGCACGAGTCTCCTCTCACATACCAAGGTGCGAGGCGAAGCACGGAGGCGCTTGATATCAAATGCCACACAAACGGTCACCCATCCAAGGACTGATCTCTGTTAACTTTGCTTTACTTCGGTGATCGTTTCCGACCACCGAGCACCGCGGAGCTACGAGAGCTTCCTACGACAGGCGGCGTGCATATTTGAACCTGTTTACGCGGGAATGCAGTGAATTGGTAAACCGAATAATTCGGCCGAATATTCGATTCTCTTTATTCGATTCGATGATCTTTAATAAATATATTAATAACAATACACCAAATATAATAATTTTTAATTTATTCTTTTAAACTATATATATTATTATCATTTCGTAATTATTACAGTAACACTAACCAACGATACCAATCCCTAAAACTGTGGAAGGAGTGAGAGAGACGGCCAGCAAACCCCGCCTCCCCGTCGTCGCCCGCCGGCCAGCGCAGCGTCTTGCGTTGCGTTAGCGTTGCCTTGAGCATCATCCGACAATTTTGTTCACAGTTAAATAATCTTAATCAACAACATGATCGAAGTCAACACACAGTACACTTATTTTTGTGCGTGTGGTTTGAGGGCCCGTTTCTTGAAACTCTTTGAAAATATGCTTAGGATTTAGTGCTCACTTCAAAAGAATTGTGCAAGTTGGAATCAGATTTTGTGAAAGTCAGACAAGCGAGTTATGAAGTAAAAAGTTGGGCCCTCAGTTCTCACATAGAGGATTGAGGGCCCACCTGTACAGGACAAACTATGGACGCTAGAGGCAAAATCAAGCCTAAAAGCCAAACACAAATTGTGCAAACAAGATATTATCGCAAAACTTAGTCCTACTTCGTAAAAATGACTTGCGCGTGTTGTTAGGAAAACTTCCTTAAAACTCTTTGAACGAATATTATACAAAGAAAGACAGAGTTTTGCGGAATTTTTTTGTTTTCACAATTTTTGTTAAGCGTTACCTTAAATTGTGCCGTAAATACTTTTTCTCTAGTGTCGTAGTTTTTTCGGTACAGGTGGGCCCTTACATGTAAACAATACGTCCAGGCCAACTTCTGCTCTCCCTCGCTGCCCCCGCTGAAATATCCAGATGGATCGTTGGCTTACCAGCCGCTAGAGAAGGCTAACTTGTTGGCTGACCTCTTCACGGCTAACTCGCGCGTCGACGATTGTGGTGCCGCCCCACCTAATTTAGAGCATTGTGGGACCACCATGTCTGATATTCGTATCAGGCAGTGTGATGTACGTGCCGTGCTGCGGTCGCTCGACGTGCGGAAGGCTAGCGGATCGGATGGTACTCCGGCTATTGTGCTGCTCAAATGCGCGGCTGAGTTGTCTCCTTTTTTTTTTGTTTTACGTCTATAACCAAATGCTTTTACGCACTGCCTTCCGGCCAAAGGGAGACCGAAAGAGGGTGTGGGACTCACCACCGGCAGACGCAACTGCCATCAGTAATACCCACTGAAAATCTTCTGATGACGCTCGCCGCTTGTTGAGAAATAGCCCCTGGCTGGTTGCTGGGGGCTAAGTTGTCTCCTGTGTTGACACAATTGTTCAGAGAGTCTTACGATACTGGTGTTGTGCCGGTGCCTTGGAAGGAGGCGAACATACAACCCATCCCCAAATTGTTACTCACGCGTAGGGTGAAGCGATGGACAAGCGTGGCGAATCTTTGGCCGTAAGCTTTCGATAGATTATGGCATCGTTCCCTTATTTACAAGTTGCCGGCCTTCGGTATGCCACCCCGTTTGTGCGCCTGGGTGGCTGGCTTTCTGGAAGATCGGAGGATTCGTTTCTAGTGTGAGGGCAGTTCCTCCGAGTTCTACAAAGTCAATGCCGTAGTGCCGCAGGGATCGGAACTCTAGCCTACCCTATTTCTTCTGCATATTAATAACATGTTGTCCTTGGGCAATATTCATTGTTCTGCGGTTGAATTTACGGTACATGAGCGGTACTTGGGACATCTTGCGGCAAAGCAAGCCGATATACTGGTGCATAGGCAAGACCTGGTTGCCAAAGTGAACCGGACACTCGATCGTGTCACTCAGTGGGTATCTGATAACCTGGTCCAGTTTAATGCTACCAAAACCAAAGTTTGTGCATTCTCGTCGAAGGTTACTCTCTTCCTTACTCCTCCCTCTCTTCAGAACGCTTCGTTGCCCATTTCGGCGGATCTCAGCATTCTCGGCATGGTCATCGGCCAGGACCTAATTCCGAAATGCTACATCGAGGGTGTTATTTTAACTGCCTCCCGTAAGTTGGGTATAAGTTGGGTATACTCAATAAGGTGAGGCGGTTATTCACTCCCGAGCAGCGCTGTTTGTTGTACAAGACTCAAGTGCGATCGAGTGTAGAGTATTGTTCCCATCTTTGGGACAGTTCTGCTAAGTACTTCCTCGACGCACTTGACAGACTGCAACGGCGAGCGGTTCGCATTATAGGGGATGCTGAGGTAACAGCCTCACTCGAGGATCTACAGCTGCGTAGAGACATTGCATCTCTCAGTGTCTTCTACCGGAACTACTATGGCGAGTGTTCTGAGGAGCTTTTCGATCTCATCCCGCCCTCTCCTTTCCTCTCCTGAACAACACGTGCTGGTCTTAGAAACCATCCTCATACTGTGCAGACTATCAGCACTCGAACCAAGAAATTTGGGAAGTCGTTTCTAAGCAAGAACACTAAGCTCTGGAATTCGCTGCCGGCTCATGTGTTTCCTATTTCCTATCATCCCGGGTCTTTTAAGCGGGGCGTGAAACGGCATTTTAGCAAGCCGTCATGAGTGGATGCGCTTTGTACCGTGCTTATTTCAAGGTATGAAGCGCTTTCATTTTTTTTTGACAGCACCGACTGCTTACTATGAGGCAGGATGTAGTCATTATGACGTGTCACTGTATTGTTAATACTTGGGTATTACTAGACTACAGGGTTCATGTAACGTACTGAAAAATCTTGTGGGTGTTGTGGAACCTTAGGTGCGTTAAACGATTTGATTTTATGGTAATCCAAATATAGAATAGCTTCGTGATGTACCTACGCCGTTTTTAATCGACGTTTTTAGGTTTTAAATCGGATATTAAAGTATTATGATTTATTTTAGGAAATTTCCATTTCCACGGATGCCTAATTGCTTCAATTATATTCATGTAGTCATTGTTCATTTCAAAATGTATTATATTGCAGCGGCTGATATTGCTTTATTTATCAAGCTATGAATTCAAGACCTACCCATTAAATCCTCAAACGCATTGCATATTACTGAATTTAGAAAGAGCGATGGCAAGTCCAGCACATACCATGCTGGACTTAGATTCACTAACATTTAATTTTTTTTCCTTACTTTGCATGTACATAAGTAAATCTAATTGATTTAAGTGTAGTCTTATTTCAATTGTTTTCTATATTGTATACATACATAATATCACGTCTGTTTCCCCAATGGGGTAGGTGGAGGCATATTAATCGCTCACATTGAGCGTAATTATATTGTTTGTCCTACGTAATAGGTGGCCCAATTGCCGCTTACCAAAAACATTGATGTTCGCCAGAGTCTCGTTCGTTGTTCAGCTGGTGCACCACTTGCAGGCGAGGTTGGCTTCCCCTCCAATAGGTCTCCACTTTGGCGTGGTGGGAGGGCTGAGTACCTCCCGGAGGCCGGGAAAAAGTAACACCCAGAGGTTGGCGACTCTGGGTGCCCTTAGTACTGACTACCGGGGGGAAACTAAGAGGGACCTATAGAGAGCGCAGCGGGCGGGTCAGGATGGCCCGTTAAGCAGCTCCAGGAGGGTCTTAGGCAGCGGGGGCAAGGGGCCCATGGTGTTTAATCATAGACTCTCCGAGAAGTCGGCCATACACGCTATGGTCGCACAAGGAGGTAGGATGGGCGCGTCGACTGCGCCTCTCTGAATAGGTCCTCCCGGTTTTGGTCCCTCTTTTTCGCCTCTTTTTCAATAAGCGGCGGGTGTCGTCGGAAGATTTTTAGTGGGTATTACTGCTAGCAGTCGTGTCTGCCGGTGGTGAGTCCTACACACCTTTCTGTCCCCCTTTGGCCGGGAGGCAGTGCTTAAATGCATTTTGTTATCGACGTAAAACAAAAAAAAAAGGCGTGGTTGGCTTGTCCTCAGATCTTAGTAGAATCCCTATACACCATACAAGTTCTATATTTCATTTTGACGTTTTCAAGTGAGTACTATTTATGTTATTATTTCAGCTAAACCCGTCACTCTTTTCAAACTTTTATTGATGACCATAGTTAATGAATCTACCATTAAAAGAAAAATAATAGACATCACCAGCAAAGCCCGCATGGAAAACTTGTATTTTTTTGAGACAAGCCAGGAGGAAAAAAAACGATTGTGATATGATTTGGCTTGCTCTGCAGTGTACTTTAATAGTAAGCAAGTGATGGATTACAAATATCTTTGTAATAATTCCCGCGCTACTATAATTTCCAGAAAAATCGAGAAACTATTCAACACGGCACGTGTTTTGCCTTTACACAGGGCATCTTCAGGCGAGAGCTCTCGTTTCAGCGTTGGTCGTGAAGACATCGTTGTTCTGAGATTCCTATCTTACCTGAATTTCCATATACATACCTTCTCTCTATTTCCATATACATATAATGCATGCATTTTACAGAATAAAATCGTATGTCAATAATCAATCACATACTTAAATGATAATAACATTTTACTATATGCCACCTGGATTTCAAAGTTGCAGCGGTGATAGATATATTGAGCGCACTAGAATTTTCACGCGCGTTTGATACTATTAACCAGTCTTCTTTTGTCTAAAATGTATTCTGGCTTCGACACAGAAACTATTAAATGGTTCCTAAGAGGTTGGTCACAGCGTGTAGATTCCGACAATGATGCACAACCCACTAACGCTAGGAAAGTAACTGCAGCTGTGAATCGGGGAGTTCCACAAGGTTTCCAAATAGGACCAAACCTTTTCATTATCTACATATATAAATCTAGTTGTCCTTTATTTGCAGACGATCTTCAACTAAAAATAATAAAGTCATTCAAACCTGACAATAATATAGTTAAAAGGTTAGAAACAATAATATTATATAGGGACGTATGTAAAAGACAGTGCTCATTCTCACAAATTTATACTTTATTTTTAGCAACTGCTTTAAAAACCGCTGTCAGTTACCCTTTTGCAATAAAAAAATAATAAAAATAAAAATGTTTATTTCGTTAACTGGTACAGTTATACATTATTTTTAGGACGGAGGTATCCTTTTAAGTATGCATTATACTAGTGATAGGATACCCCCCTCTTCCATAGCAGAGGTTACACCGAAAAATGATTTACGTACATATTATTTTAACTAACACAAGAAATTATGTACTAAAGATATGTTTGTGCTTGCGTGTATGTGTACATGTGCGCTGTGTATGCGTGTGTGTGTTTGTTGTGTTTGAGTGTGTGTGTGTGTATGTATGTGTGTGTGTATGACTGCGTGTTTGTGAGTGTGATTTAACACTTCATAACGTGTAAGCGTGGTAACAAGCCCTACGATTTCCATCTTGGGATCGGCAATTTTACCACTTATTACACGTAGGTACACAAAGCTTCATATTTCGAGTAGCGTTATGTTAAAACTCATATGAGGTTGTCGTAGTATCGCGCTAGTGTAAACACATTGTAAATGAAGCACGTATTCATTTAAATATTTTTTTAGACAATAATAACGCAGGCAACTACATCTACTTATATTTATATCTAAATATTATACATTATGTTTAATAAGCTATTAGTATGCTAGTGCAGCATTACCAAATTGGGTTAATATAAAGTGTCAATTATGCAGTTGATTGTGATTTTGCAATAGAGCAAAGTAGGCATTTTTGAAAATGCAGTTATAAAGTATGAGAACTTTTTCATTTCTCTGAGATCACTCTCACGTTCACGACACTATAAGTTGGGGGCAGAGCAAACAGGAGGGTACCAGCAGCAACACCGTCGCGGTCGTGCAAACAGTGACCAACAATGTTTACAATCGCATCGAGTGGATAGGGTGGTTGCTCGCTGCGGTGGTGTTAGCGCTGGCCCTGGCACTATTGTACTTTGTGTGGGGCCGCTGTAAAAATGTCGCTAAAAATTGGGTCCACAGGCAGGCCGGGTCCAGTACGGCAGTGAGGATGCAGACTTTGCCACCACATCAGGTCGCACCCGCATCATCAGTTTACGCCGCCGCCGTCTAACCAGGGCGTGATTGTTGTGCGTTTATTATTGTATTGCGTATCTTATTGTTGTGTGTGAGTGATAATTGTTGTATAATATATTATTTTTTTAGGAAGGGGAATAGTGTAGGTATACAGTACAAAGCTGCGCATTGCATTTCTTAGATTTAGTAATCGGAAGCGCAACGATTGCATATGTCTGTGTGACGGCACCATTCCTATTCCTAGAAAATACATATGTGTGTCGGCGGCTGCGCCCGCCGTTTTTATATTAATAAAGATAGTCTTATAGTACACGAGTGAATAAACGGTCGTTTCATTAAACACCTTCTGATAGTAGGTAAATTGGGTATAGACTAACATCACCTATACCCAGACATTAAACACCTACATCTACAGCGTCATCGGGTAGGATTTATCTTCGTCGACTCTTACTCCAAACATAATTAATAAGGATATGTTCCAAAATTTGATATATTTACCTAGAATAGATCAAGAATTAAGTAAGTACGGAAATGTTTAAACACACAAGGCAGTGTCCATTATGCTATATTATTTATTTTTATTTATTTAGTACACACACAGAAATATACATACAGAAATACTAAAAACTAAGAAACATTGGGTATAGGGCACAGCTTATTCCAGAAAGAAATATCTTCCAGCTGACCCGCGATAGGAAAACTTAAGGTAAAACAGGCTAGCATGTGCATTATAATGTAAACACAGAGAAATATTATACATCACAAAAAGGAAAAAAAATACAAAATATATATACTAACGAAGACAGATACAAACAAAATAACAATAACTATAGTAACATAAAGTGTAAACAAATTATTATTTACAATTTCTTTCTAGGTTTAGCCTTAAAACTCATAGTCACAAATCCTTTGGCTATAATTTCTTTTGAGATTGTTACTTCTATTATAATTTCCACTTTAGCCTTAGATATGGGCCAAACCTGGCCAAAATCGTGGGCAGGCACCGTCATATTACGCAGTAAGTATACCTTCTGAAATAAAAACATATCTATACTATTATAGTTACAATTCTTTATTGTTTCATTTGGTGTACAATTAGGTCTTAAAAATAACATTAATTTTTATTTTATTTATTTATTATTTGGGAAACATACAATGTATTATTACTTATCTATGCTTATCTTAGAATACAATACATATATAAATAAAGTTTCCACCATTACATAAATAAATAAATAAATAACACACACAAGTAGCAGACAAATCGTTTTTTTAAAAAAAAGAAGATGTTTACTAAATAACCCCCTTAACTATTCACCAATATTAATTACTAACTCGTGAATACAATTTTTCCACTGATAAAGAGAAAGATTGAACATATCAATTGACGTGAACTTTATATTATATTCATTACAAGATCTAAACAAAAACGTATTGCCAGTATACTTCGTTCTCGTAGAGGGTAGACTAAATAAACATTTAAGACGCGAACTTGACCGGGGGCACCTCAGACCAATTCTCTCCAAAAGAAATGGAGTGTCGACTAGACTTTTCATAAACTTGTAAAGAAAAACTTGATCTCTCTCAATACGACGATCCTCTAAAGAAGGAACACTAGGAACAATTTCGTTAGGCAGCTTATGTGCTTTGTAATTTAGATGTTTAATAAACTTATAATTTATTCGTTCTATTGAGTTTATGCGCACAGCATACTGCGGATTCAAGACCGTTGACGCATACTCCAAAATGGAGCGGACGAAGGAATAAAAAGAGAAGCGCATGAAAAAGTAGAGCCATGCTTAAAATCTCTGCCTATTCTAATAATAAAACCAAGCATGTGATATGCTCTGGCCGAGATACTATTGATATGCGCCTCAAATGTCAGTTTACTATCAACAATCACCCCTAGATCTCTTATCTCAGTTACTCTCTTAATATTAATGTCGCTCAGCTGATGGTTAAATCTAACGACCTTTGATTTACAGGTAAATGTTATTACATTACATTTTTTTGAATTAAGATGAGAACAATTCCTACGACAGTAATCATAAAGGTTGTTAAGATCATTCTGAAGCATGGAACAGTCAAGACGAGTAGAAACAGTTTTAAATATCTTCATATCGTCAGCATACATTAGTACATTGGAATGAATGAATGAATGAATGAATGAATGAATATTTTATTTCTCTCTTCACAAAGGATTACAAAAAATAAACAGTAGTTACAGACAGTGAAGACACATTATCCTTTGTGAGAGACTGGAGTCCATACTAGGAAAATCCTGTGTGAAGGATCACCAGGCCCTCACCTCGGACTACTCTTATACTAAAAAATAAAAATTACTATAAATTAATGTATATATTTACAAAGTTTCCGGTAAAACCAGAGAAAAACAGAAATAAGTAAAAAATTTAACAAAATTTCAGGAAAAAGAAATATACCTATGTAACCACAATAGTCATGTGAGTGTGTTTGTGTGGGTTATGTGGTGTGTGTGTTTGTGTGTGTGTGTTATGGTGTGTGTGTGTTATGGTGTGTGTGTGTGTGTGAGTGTGCATATGCGTAAGACGTGTGCATTAACGGAGAATCGCTAGCAATTGTTCAGTCTCATTATAATCTAGCTTTTGTAACCACTTCCATAAAGTCTTTTTACAGGTTTTTCTGGGCTGCTTGTAGAATGACAGAATTTTGTTTAGCTTATTGTAAAGATAACAAGCCAGGAAGGTGAATTAGTGCTGTAAGAATCTTGTATTAGAGCGCGCTGTAGGACAGACTGCGTGCTTGCGTCGTTTATCGGCTAGGAGTGCAGGATCGTACTGAAGTTGAGAGTGTAGTCTTAGGACTGTGTTCTGGACGTAGAGTTGACGGACAGTTAGCATTCCAGTATGCTCGTAAACTAAGTTGGTAGGATGTAGAAAAGGCAGGAAATGACTTACTTTTAGAACACATCTTTGAGCCCTTTCTAACTTCAATAACAACGTTTTAGCGGCACCCCCCCAAACCGTTATACAGTAAGCAAGAATTGACTGACATAGTGCTAAGTATACTGTATTTATAACCTTTTTATCAGCCATCCGTCGCAGATTTTTAAAAACAAAAATAAGCTTTCTGGTTCTAGCCACTAACACACACTTCGATCTTCGAAGTGTGTGTTAAAATTTAGTGATTTGTCTAGACTTACACCTAGGTATTTTATACTGTCAGTTTTTTGTAGTGGCATACATGAGCAGGAACTAGTACAATTAGAACACAAACCAGTGTGGGCTATTATTTTTAGGTCTTGTATCGGAAATCTAGGATTTTTTATAGAGAATGCAATATATTTGGTCTTGACAACGTTTACAGCCAGTCTATTTTTAACTAACCAAGTCCCAACTAGGTTGAGACCAGCTTGTGCGTGGTTATAAACTTGTTCCCAGGTTTCGGCTTGAAACAAGAGCGCAGTGTCATCTGCAAAGGTAACAACTTTTCCGTTTGGCATTTCGAGCTCACAGAGTTCATCTATATAGGTCAAGAATAAGGTGGGACCAAGAATACTGCCTTGTGGTACACCGTGAATGATAGGAATGTCTTGACTAACGTATTCGTCTATTTTGACACGCTGTGTGAATGTGAATTTACATGAACACATACATATAAAAAAAAACGACTTGACTATTATCTCACAGAATATTAGAAGCATTTATTGCAATTTTGATGACTTTGTTGTTATGTTATCCACTCTTCAATTTGAAAGCGATATATTGGTTTTGACGGAAGGTAGATTAAATACTGATAAGCCTATTCCGCAACTTCATAATTATCACTCATTTGTTAGTTCGCATCAAATCAACCAAAACGACGGTGTTGCCGTATACGTTAAAAAATCATTAAGGTCAAACGTTCGAGAAATAAAACTATCTCAGGCGACTTGTCTTCAACTAGAAATATTTAATTATGTTATTTTATGCATCTACCGCTCACCGTCTAATTATAATCACGATAGCTTTTTAGACTCCCTTAGCCTTTATATTGACTCTGTAGCCTCAAACAAAAACTTAATAATCGCAGGTGATATAAATATTAATATTCGACCAAAGGAAATAGAAACATCGTACGATCAAAAAAATAGAATGAATTATCTTAATATGTTATCAACACACGGAATATTGCCTGGCCATATATTACCTACGCGAGAACAGAATTGTTTAGATCACTTTATGTTAAGGATCAATAACAAGAAAACCCAAGCTTCTATTGCAATTCTACACACTACAATTACCGATCATTATACAACTGTTATATCACTGTCTAAAATTAAAAATAAAAACTTAACGACTAAAACTTCTAATAAAATCAACTTTGAACAAGCCCTAAAGTACTGGAGGTAAAGGAGAAAAGCACTTTTCAAAATTGTTATTTCGTGACGACCCTAACCTTCTAGCTGACTTAATTATTAAAAATTTGGCTGACGCCATTGACCATAGCACTACAGTCATAAATGTACCAAATAATAAACGCATAATTAAGCCTTGGATTACCCCAGGCATTCTTAGGTGTATAAGGAACCGTAACAAATTACAGAAAACAGCCCGGAGTGATCCAGATAACATATTCTTAAAAATATCCTATTGTAGGTACAGGAATTATTGTAACAAACTTATAAAAAAACTGAAGTTAAAATATGAAAGAGATTTACTTGTAAACTCTATCTCAGATACAAAACTACTTTGGAAAAACGTAAAATCTATCACTTATACAAACAAACAAAAATCCACAAACAATGAACTATCTATACTAATATTATAAAGAGGAAAGATTTGTTTGTTTGTTTGTTTGTTTGTTTGTAATGAATAGGCTCCGAAACTACTGGACCGATTTCAAAAATTCTTTCACCTTTTTAAAGCTACATTATCCCCGAGTAACATAGGCTATATTATATTTTTTTTTAAATTTGGGATCCTTACTAAAAATCCACCCAAGGTGTAAAAAAATGACCTGAAAAATTCCTTACATAGCGTGCGCAGCGAAAACTATTGATGATAGAACAAAATCATGTACCACGACTTTGCAGAACTCATCATTATCTACAAAAAGTGTCGCGACAGCATATGTCTAAATATTATAGTTACGTCACAGTAAGCGGTTTTTTATTCTAAAAATTTAATTTATATGCCGCCGCTTGAAAAGGCTCTATATTTGTACCTTGGTATTAATCCTTATAAAAAAAAATTACTTTATATTCAAGACGGCTTCCATACCTTTTTTTAACTTTTTGAATTATTAAATTCGGACATTTCATTCCGAAGATATCACGAGTTTAAAAATGCAAGTATTAGAAAAAAGTCGCGTGGTTGCCGCTCACCGCGCTCAGCTAGCCAGCATGCGATGTAGGCCATGTAAGCGTCACTGGGGTACGGGGGGGGTCAATGTAATCTATACTAATATTATAAAGAGGAAAGATTTGTATATTTGTATGTAACGAATAAACTCAAAAATTACTGATATTATATACCGACATTAATAACTCTTTTTTCATTAGAAAGCTACATTATCACTGAGTAACATAGGCTATATTTTAATTTTAAAAAAAAATAGGGTTCCGTAAAATATTTGGGTTTTTCGGACACAAAGTGTAAAAAATCAACCAGAACAGTTGCGTACGCTGCCTAAACTATAAAATATAGAACCACAAAATGTATGAATGAATTAAAGATCTTATACCACCTACTAAAAAGTCCGCGACACACTATACCTATATAATATGTCGAGTGAGGCACAACAACCCTTTTTTATTTAAAAATCTTGATTTTTTTTGTACTATATTTATACGCATTTATTTTACTTACTTATATTATTAATCCCTATCAAAATTATTTCATCACCAAGTGCAGTTTGTGTAGATAATATTTGGTCTTGGAATGATCAAAATTAGACGTTTGGTTTTGAAGTTATGGCGAACTTAAATTATTCCGATTTCTGCTGCACGGCGCCCTATCACGGGTCGGGGCTCCCGACCATCAGTTTATTTGACACCTAAAAATAATTTTATGTCAAATGTTGTTTATGGGGAAGATTTACAATAATCGCTTTAGTTATCTATCCCAAAACAACAGGTTGCTCTCCGGGACTGCCGGTAAGAGTAAAAACTAAGTTTTAATTAGATTTAAATATTTTCATCATTAACAACATCAACATCCACATAAAGACAATCTATGCAGCCTGCGGATAATGACTGCGTCGTCGATGTTAGTGTCCGTGTCTGTGAATTGATCTAGAAATCATTTTGCTGACCGTGTCTTTTCTGGGTAGGCATTTTACAGCGGTAGCCGACATCCACGCGGGCGGAGCCGCGGGCGACTGCTAGTTAAATATAAAGCCATCTATCCACGAATCTGTAAATTTTGTAAATAATTATTTTGTAAAAATTGGCAGAGAATTAGCAGAGAATTTTCAAGCAAACTCTAATCAGACCATTTCTAATGTAATAACTTCGCCTGCAACCCTGAACTCTTTTGTCCTCCTAGACACTGACGCTAAGGAAGTTTTAAATGTCATAATGAATTTAAAATCAACTAGTGCCCCAGGATGGGATAATATCACTACTAAACTCCTAAAGTTTGTTAGCACTGAAATCGTCCTTGTCATTACCCACCTTATTAATCTATGTTTTAAACAAGGCAATTTTCCAACGTCTTTAAAAAAATCTCTAATAACCCCTGTGCACAAGGGCGGGAAAAGAGACGATGTCAACAACTACAGACCTATCTCTGTATTGCCTGCCCTGTCTAAAATCCTTGAGAAAGTAACCAATAACAGGCTCATAAAATTCTTTAATAAATATAACATAATCTCACCTAATCAATTTGGTTGTAGACAGGGTATATCTACAGAAGATGCTGTTTCTGCCTTAAGCTCTTTAATAACTTCTAAGTTGGATCAAGGAACTAAATGCTTAACTGTTTTTATTGATTTAAAAAAAGCTTTTGACACCGTTTCTGTTCCAACCCTTGTCACCAAGCTAGAAAATTTAGGAATAAGAGGAATCCCACTAGTATTCCTAAAAAATTACCTTTCTGGTAGATCACAAAGGGTTAAAATAGATTCTTACACTAGTGATGAAGCAGAAGTGCTGTTTGGTGTGCCACAGGGAAGTGTCTTGGGCCCAACGCTGTTCTTGGCTTATATAAACGACCTCTGCAAACTAAAATTGGACAATGGAGATATTTTTTCTTATGCTGACGATACAGCCGTTGTCTTCTATGGAGATAATTGGACTGATGTCAAACGCAACACTGAACGTGGCTTGGCTAAAATTGCTCATTGGCTTAGTGGCAACCTCCTTACGTTAAATTCAACAAAAACTAATTATCTCTGCTTTGGCATCACTAAAAGATCACAACCTACTGACGATATTATTATCAAAGTACACTCATGTGACATGATATCAAATAAAAGCTGTTCATGTCCTACGATCAAAAGAGTAACATATACTAAGTACTTAGGAGTTATCATTGACCAACGATTATCATGGTTTCCCCATCTTGAATACATGAATGGAAGAGTTAGAAAACTGATATGGATATTTAAGACACTGAGACATGTAGCTCCAACTAATCTAATCAAAAAAGACGGTTCACGGAGAAACATTATAAATGAAATTTATGTCGCTCTCGCTCAATCTGTACTGACGTACTGCATCCCGGTGTGGGGAGGCGCAGCTAAATCCAAGTTTATAGATCTAGAACGAGTGCAGCGGGCCTTGATCAAAATTATGTATTTTAAAAAAAGGAGACATTCTACTGAGGATCTTTATAAAACTTGTGACTTGTTATCGGTCAGGAAACTATATATTACATCTACTGTTCTGAAAAAACATAAAAATCTGCCTTATAATAAAGATTCAATTTTAAAAAGACGTAAATGTAACGTTGCTATAATACCAGTAACAAAAACAACATTTGCAAACAGACAATATAACAAACTTTCTGCAATATTATACAATAGGATTAATAAAAAATTACATATGCATGACAAACATATACATGAATGCAAAAAAACACTAATAAGTTGGATTAAACCTGTAACTTATGACGATACTGAACTGTTATTAAAAATATGACATAGAAACACACACTTACATGCACACACACGCACCACACCTACACACACACCACATCGACACACACACCACACCCACATACAAAACCACACCCACATACACACCACACTCACATACACACCACCCTCACAAAGGCATACACGATTAAACACAACTAAATAAAAGTTAGATTCATATTAACTAGATTATTAAGTATTTTATCAATTATTGTATTGAAGTTATGGAAGTGCGGAGTCTCCTAACACAGACTTTCTCTAGTCTAAATGGAGGCTCCAATCACGATTTAAAAAAAATATGTACTTGTTGAGGAAATAAACTTTTTGTATTTTTTTTGTATTTGTACGCTGATAGCGATTAGCTAGGTAATCAGAAAACGATTTTAGTTGGGTTTCTCTGATTCTCTCTGGAATGCTTAAGAGTTGAGACTACGTCATTAATAAACAGATTAAACAGCAGAGGACCCAGGTGTGAACCCTGCGGCACTCCTGAGGTGACCGGAACGAACGTTGAACAATAACTTATTTAACTATTAATATTATTATAAAGAGGATGGATTTATTTGATTAGATTCCGAAACTACGAAACCTTTTTATTTGGCCTCGCCTCTTTCCGTTACGCGAGGTCGGTCGTTACCTGAGTTGCTCTCTCGAGCACACCTTTTTCATGACCTTCTGGACTGTCGTTATCCAGCTGGCTGGCTTTGGTCTTTCTCATCCCCTCGTCCCTGCAGCTATGTAAAAGCACTCCCTCACGGCATGGTCACCAGGTCGTCTTATCACATGACCATACCATCTAAGCCTCGGAAGTTAATTGGCAATTGGCAAAATATTGGCAAAATATTTTTGCAAGTGAAGAACTGAAGTTGAAGTGCAAGCGCAATTTAAACCGTTGTGGAAAATTCTGCCAGTGATAGAAAAGTCGGTAACGATCACTGCTGTGCAGCAGAGTTCACAAATATCAATCCATGGACGTGTGGTATTTGATCGAGCGCTTCCGTGTATTGGGAAGCACGTTAAGCCGTTGGTCCCGGTTGTCACTAAATGTGATAGTCGTTAAGCCATGTTATAAGCCTAATTGGATGGCTTGAAAAGTTTTAACAGTAGGCCGTCACACACCTCATTAGGGAGGCACTTCGGTATCACCGGATGCCGACCTACCTTCGTCGTATAGTCGGGGCATATCTGACGGATAGGGCCGTTATCTACCCCGGTCGCAGCGGAAAGTGGAACCGGCGAGAAATGTCGTGCGGTGTTTCACAGGGTTCGGTCCTGTGGAACATCGGATACGACTGGGTGCTGCGCGCCGACCTCCCTAGTGGCGTCAGCTTAGTGTGTTATGCTGACGATACGTTTATCCTGACACAGGGGGGGTCGCACCAGGTGGCGGCTGAATTAATGACACGCGGGGGACATAAGTCCGAGGCCATGCCTTTTCATGGCCTTCGGAACGCGCCACCGTCGGGCTCCCGCCTGACGGTAGGAGGGGTTCACATCGGCGTCGAGTCGACGATGAAGTACCTGGGGCTTGTCCTCGACAGCCGGTGGAACTTTGTTGGAAAGGACTGGTGCTGCCCTCAAGCGGCTCTTGCCCAACCTGAGGGGTCCAAAGGCGGCGGCGACCTCTCGCGTTCGGCCCTGGTGGAGACCATGGTCCGGCGAGAGGGAATGGGATGCTGTCGCCTCCTTTTAGCGAAGCAGTCATGCTAGCAAAGGAGGCGGCGGAATGAGAGAGGCAGAGTGCCTCTCGTCACGGATCCAGCCGCCGCGGGGGACGCCCGATACGTCGGGAGCCACGAGACGACTCCCGGCCACCGTAGGCGCTAGCTTGTGGGCGGTGGGTAATGGGTAACACGCCGCCCGTCCGCCTACTATAGGCAACAGGCCGCGTCGACGGCGCGTTCGTGTTCCACGCGCGCCTCAAAGAGATGTCAGCACACTGAGGAGCCCCTGGGGAGGGGGCCAAGTCTGCCGGGGTTGCGGGACTGTTCGAAAGGGTTACCGCGGCCTTGGTGTTACAGGCTCAAGAAGGAACATGGATGGTTTTTAGTCAGTAAAAGTCTAAAACACCCTTCCGCTTCACCCACAGCGGAAGACGGTCATTAATTGATTTTTCATCCGAAAAAAAAAAAGGCCGTCACACACCAACCTCCGCCAATCCGCACTAGGCCCCCATAGTGGAGAATTTTTTATTTTTTTTGCTGCTTACGCACTGTCTCCCGGCCAAAAGGGGGAGACTGGGAGGGGGTGTGGGGCTCACTGCAGCAGACGCGACCACCGCAGTCCTACCCACTAAAAAACTTCAGACCACGCCCACCGCTGATGAAAAGGGGCGAGGCACCAGTGCCTGGGTTTGTAGCTTCTGGTACCCCGCCCGCAGCCAACGTCCCCCGGATCAGAACCGGGGAGACCTCCTCAGGGAGGCGCAATGTGCAGCGCCCCCCCCTACCTCTATGTGCGGCCATGGCGTAACTGGCCGACTTCGGGGGGGGGGGGGTCTATGGCTAGACGGAAGGGGCCCCCTGCCCCCGCCGCCTAAGACCCCCCGGGCGCTGCCTGACGGGCCCTCCTGACCCGCCCGCTGCGCCAACGGCGTAGCCGGAGAGAGAGCGGATCCCGCTCCCTCTCCCGCTCCGCGGCCTCCTTCTGCGACATGACCACTTCGCAGAAGGAGGCCATCGCCTCTCACGCCGTCTCGCTGTCGACCATCCTTTGCGTGATGGTCGGCAGCGAGAGAGCCACTCCACCCAGGGCCGCGGCTAACGTCGCCCGCGGCCCCGCCCACGCAGGGCACGCTACCAAAGTGTGCTGCGCGGTGTCTTCCGCAGTCACAGTGGTGGCAACGCCGGGTCGACTCCCCCCCGGCGACGCCACACAGATACTTCCCGAAGCACCCGTGCCCGGAAAGTAAATGCGTGAGCCGGAAGGTCATCGACCCCCACCGACGGCCGACCCATCGCTCTAAGATGGGCCCAACCGCCTCGAGGATACGGCGCCACGAATCTTCGGCACGAAATTCGGCACGAAATTCGGCGCTCCTGTGTAGCTGCCGCCGCCATGAGCCCAGAGCCTGCCTCTGAGTGTCTCTACGCCACCGCACCACAGTGTCCGGTGCGGGGCGGAGACCCTGGCTCCGGGATTGCGCGCCACGCCAGTACACCGCCGAGAGAACCTCGGCGTCGAGGTCCCATGGCAGGGACCCGGCGAGCGCGCATGCCACCTCATGTGAGATGGTGCGATTAGTGGAGTATGACCCAATACCCTCTTAACTTAGTTTGTGCTCTAATGTGGTGATAGTGGGCTGAGAGGATGATAGGAGGCTGCATTTATAGTTTGACAAAGGCTATATCATAATCGATTGAAACGAAAAAGAATTCCTACTCTATCTCTAATAACGTAAAAAGTGGATGTTTGACATTAAGGTCACATGAGCGTAGATATGTTCTTCAAAACACGGCTTCAAAACATGTGTAGCGACTAAGTCATCAGACAAATAGGCAAGTAAGGCGCCACACTTAAACGCTCCTCAAGATCACGCCACTTGGTCGCGACATCGCACGCCGGATCGAACGCGCCAATAGCAGCGCGCGGTACCTCCCACAGCACGCCACCGGCGCGTGCGCCTTTGTTCAAATACGGCACGTGTAACGAACGCGCCAATAGTAGCGCGCGGTACCTCCCACGGCACGCCACCGGCGCGTGCGCCTTTGTTCAAAAATGAATATTTAATTTTATATTTTCCCCACCTTTGTCTATTGTCTAAAAGAACATATAAAAACAGAAGAGTTTGGATTATATTTTTATTACGCTTAAGTATTTGGGTAACAATTTAATATACGCTGTATGTATGTACCATCCCGCGTTTTTACTCTGCATACTCCTACTGCAACCCGACCTCCTGAAATAAGGTAGTGTCTTATTGACACTTCACTGGTGACCCCGACGTGATCAATAGCAACATGGAGTCAGGGGAATCGCAATCCGGTACCAGCAAGGGCACGTACCACGAAGCATGCCGTATAGGGGTGAAGTCTCCAGTATTCAACCCGGACGACCCCGTACTATGGTTCGCGCAGCTTGAGGGACAGTTCATACTAGCAAACATCACTGTCGACAGTACGAAGTTCTACCACGTATTAGCGCAACTAGAACCACAACATACAGCGGAAGTGAGAGACCTCATCATTAACCCGCCAAGCAGTGGTAAATATGAGAAGCTGAAGGCTGAGCTGGTCAAGAGGCTGTCAGCGTCACAAGAGCGCAAAATCAAGCAGCTTTTACAACACGCAGAGCTCGGAGACAGTAAACCGTCGCAGTTTCTGCGCCACTTACAAAATCTAGCTGGGGCGAGTGTACCAGAGGACTTCGTGCGTACCATCTGGGCAAGTAGATTACCCATTAATCTACAAACGATAGTCGCATCACAGCCAAATATGACGTCGAGCGACATAGCGGACTTAGCAGACAGAATCAACGACATCGTGCCAGCGACCAGTCAAGTAGCCAGTACAAGCACTGGAATGCCAGTAACTGCCGCTACAACTTCAGGCAACGCCATCGATGTGCTTACCCAAGCTGTGGCGGAATTAACACACAGGTTGGACGTGATGAGTACAGAACTCCGCGTTCATCGGCGCTCACGCTCTAAGGACAACAGACAACTGACACCCGGTCGTTATCGTCCCCGATCTCGTTCCCGACCTAAGGATCACCCGTACTGTTGGTACCACTTTCAATTTGGCGAGCGAGCTACCAAATGCACGTCACCGTGTGCTTACCAGAAGACGGGAAACTCCAGGGGCAACTAGTAGTGGCGGAGAGCGGTTGCCCAGCTACAACGAACCGCCTGTTTATTACGGACCGCAAGACCAAAGTTCAATACCTTATTGACACGGGTTCAGACCTGTGTGTCTTTCCACGGTCCGCTGTAAAGGAACCTCGAGTCAAGACAAGGTACGAATTGTTCGCAGCCAATGGCACAACAATATCCACGTATGGCGATCTTCCTTTGACTTTAGATCTTGGCCTTCGTCGAGCATTCACGTGGCGATTCACCGTTGCAGAGGTCTCAAAACCCATCATCGGCGTCGATTTCCTAGGTCACTACAACCTGCTTATCGACGTCCGAAACCAACGTCTGGTAGATGGCATCACTTCGCTTACAGTAGCTACCCCACAGCATCAGTCAGCTCAACATATTTCTTCGGTTCGCACGACTTGTACAGCCAAGGATGATGCTCCCTTTCATCACTTGCTCCGACAGTTTCCGGAGATCACGCGTCCCTCCGGGAAGCCTAACACACCGAAGCATAGTACCGTACACCAAATCAAAACTACGCCTGGCCCACCGGTTTTCAGCAGACCAAGACGTCTAGATCCTCAGAGATTGTCCATCGCAAAGAAGGAATTCGAAGCCATGTTACAGAACGGAACTGCCCGCAGGTCAGAAAGCCCTTGGTCATCACCACTGCATCTCGCGCGCAAGAAGAATGAAGGTTGGCGACCTTGCGGTGATTACCGAGCTTTGAACTCACGCACTATCCCCGATCGCTACCCAATCAGGCACATTCAGGACTTCGCGCAACAGCTAGCAGGTAGTACCGTTTTTAGTACTATAGACCTGGTGAAAGCATACCAACAATTACCAGTACTGGCAGAAGACATTCCGAAGACCGCGATCACGACGCCCTTCGGTTTATTTGAATTCCCGTTTATGACGTTCGGTCTTCGGAATGCTGCTCAGACGTTTCAAAGATTCATCGATGAGGTGCTGCGAGGGTTGGACTTCTGCTACTCCTACATCGATGACGTATTAATAGCGAGTAATAATAATAATCAACATGAAGAACACCTAACCCTCCTGTTCAAACGTCTGAGTGAATATGGCGTCCTAATAAATACAGCCAAGTGCCATCTAGGAAAATCGGAGGTACAATTTTTGGGTTATAAGGTGTCAGCAGCAGGCGTACAACCTTTAGAAGCAAAAGTTGAGGCCATACGAGACTTCCCCGAACCAAGGACCATCAAGGAACTAAGAAGATTCCTCGGTATGATAAATTTTTACCGGCGATTTATACCGAGAGCTGCCAGCATTCAAGCACCTCTCAACACCTTGTTAACTGGTCCCAAAACAAAAGGGGCACAGGTCATCGAGTGGACACCACAGTTAAAAGAAGCATTTAACCAATGTAAGCAGAGTCTTTCTCAGGCCACTCTTCTGTTTCACCCAGACGCGGAAGCAGAGCTGGCCATACAGACAGATGCTTCGGATTCAGCCATCGGCGCTGTCTTACAACAAAAGAAGGCAAACAGCTGGCAGCCATTAGCATTCTTTTCGAGAAAATTATCCCCGGCCCAAACGAAGTACAGCCCTTATGACCGTGAGCTGCTGGCAATTTATGAGGCTATTAAATACTTCCGGCATATGGTCGAAGCACAATCCTTCGTAATCATGACGGACCACAAGCCGCTAACCTTCGCGTTTGCTACTAATAGAGACAACTGCTCGCCGCGCCAGTTCAGATATTTGGACTTTATCAGTCAATTTTCAACTGATATCCGATATGTCCCCGGCACCGATAACGTTGTTGCAGACGCCCTATCTCGCATCAATGAACTCTCTTTGCCCTTAGAGTACCAGTCTCTAGCACGGGCCCAAGAAACAGACGAGGAACTACTAAGTCTGATGCAGAACGGTTCTTCCCTGAAGCTGGAGAAAGTAAGACTGCCTCAATCAAACATAGAGGTATACTGTGATGTCTCAACACCCCAGATCAGACCTTACATCACTCCCGCATACCGCAGACAGGTATTTAACAGCTTGCATAATTTAAGCCACCCGGGAGTAAAAGCAACGGTGCACCTGATCACCGATAGATTCGTCTGGCCAGGCATTAGGCGGGACTGCCGACATTGGGCTAAGGAGTGTCAGCAGTGTCAAAGAAGTAAGGTGTCTCGACATACGACAGCACCATTGTCAGCATTTCAAACACCATCAGCGCGATTCCAACACATTCATCTAGATTTGATAGGCCCGTTACCCATTTCTTCTGGCTTCAGGTACTGCCTCACCGTCATCGACCGCTTCACACGATGGCCTGAGGCATACCCACTCCAGGACATCACTGCCGAGACCTGTGCAGCGGCCGTCGCAGCTGGCTGGATTGCGCGCTTCGGCTGCCCCGAGCGAATTACAACAGACCGGGGCAGGCAATTCGTCTCGCAGACTTTCAAACAACTCGCAGCCTTAATAGGGGCTACCCATCACTCAACAACTTCGTACCATCCCGCAGCCAACGGCCTGGTAGAAAGACTACATCGCCAGCTTAAGGCTGCCATCTCCTGCCATACCACTTCCAGCTGGACCGAGTCGCTGCCCTGGGTACTATTGGGAATCCGCAGTGCATGGAAGGAAGATTTGGGAGCTTCAGCAGCAGAACTAGTTTATGGTGAGCCACTTCGGTTGCCTGGACAGTTCCTCAACTCACCTCCGGAGGAGGCAATGGACCCGAGCAACTATGTCAACAGGCTGCGCAGCCACATCAGCAGGCTGACTCCACAGCCTACATCGTGGCACACCAGAGCCGACCGGCAGTTCTACGTCCCCAAACAATTAAAAACAGCAACTCATGTCTTCCTACGCCAGGGACCACCCAAAAAGCCGCTCCAGCAACCTTACCTGGGCCCCTTCAAGGTCACTCACAGGGACAAGAAGACCTTTGATCTTGACGTCAACGGAAAACAACAGAGAGTTACCATCGACCGCCTAAAACCAGCCTTCATGGCAAGGGAGCCTCCAGAAACAAGACAGCAGCAGCAGCAGCTGCTGCAGCAGCACCCAATGCAGGCCGGAGAAAACCAAGCACCAGTCAGAAAGACAAGAAGCGGGCGCACTGTTAGATTCCCAGATTACCTTCGCCCGTAGTCACGGTCTCCCGGGGGGAGTGGTGTAGCGACTAAGTCATCAGACAAATAGGCAAGTAAGGCGCCACACTTAAACGCTCCTCAAGATCACGCCACTTGGTCGCGACATCGCACGCCGGATCGAACGCGCCAATAGCAGCGCGCGGTACCTCCCACAGCACGCCACCGGCGCGTGCGCCTTTGTTCAAATACGGCACGTGTAACGAACGCGCCAATAGTAGCGCGCGGTACCTCCCACGGCACGCCACCGGCGCGTGCGCCTTTGTTCAAAAATGAATATTTAATTTTATATTTTCCCCACCTTTGTCTATTGTCTAAAAGAACATATAAAAACAGAAGAGTTTGGATTATATTTTTATTACGCTTAAGTATTTGGGTAACAATTTAATATACGCTGTATGTATGTACCATCCCGCGTTTTTACTCTGCATACTCCTACTGCAACCCGACCTCCTGAAATAAGGTAGTGTCTTATTGACACTTCACATGATTTACAATAATTAACTTATGGCACAACTAAAATATATTACTTACCGGTGCAACTGGACATTCGAGTCCTTTGGCGGCCAGCATTTTACCAACATACGGGTCTTTTTTGAGCATATCGCACAACCCGAAATGCATCTCCACAAAGGATCTTCTGTATTCATTGTGTAAAAACTCGTAAAACAGTAAATGTATCTAAAATTTTTAAATGAAATTAATATTATTTATATTTTAAAACGCAAAACAAAAATGTATTGAAGTATTTAACTGCAATATATTTGTGTATTGCGTTTACCAAGTAGGGAGCGGCAGAGGAACCCCACCAGGTAGCATCTTTCATCGGGCGAGTGGAAGCGCCTACGATAGTGACGAGTTCGCGCCATTCAGGATTCAGGTGATTTTTCGCTTCTTCGTTATACGGTGGCACCCTATCACTCCCCCCCAGACCGGAGTCGACCCTTTAAGCTCAGCTATCTGCTCGTTTATGAGTAGGAGGTGCCAGTAAGTCACCTGTATATTTGTATGAAATATCTTGCTGCACTCGGGCCAAAAAAAGTGTGCGAGCGAAATGAACTATACTGCTCGCCCACTTCTACTTATTCTTTTGGCAAAGTGCAGTGAAACAAAACGCGAAACAAACAAACACACAACAAAATTTAATTAAAAAAATATAAATACAAAATTTAAATGTAACTAATCTATTGTTTTATTTGATTTTAATATATTTTAAGTCTCCATTTTATTTATATTTTTTTATAAGATTTATATTTTCACCGTTTCTATATGTCCCTCATTAACAAATAAATAATAAAAATGACAGTTACCCCTTGACCGTGTTCTAGTTGTTTTTAAGCGCATACTTTATGCACAATTTTTTAGTCCTATCGAAAGCACGTGCACGTGAAAATAATTAATTGACCAACTCCCGATGTGGGTGGAGCGGTTGGGTGGGACTTTTACTGTCTAAGCATCGATGTTCCTTTCGTGCTATGTCCCGGGGCCGGGTAAACCATTTCAAACATTCTTGTAACTTTCCAGCAGGTGGGCCGCATGCCTGTGTGCCATATTATGGTAGGTATAAATGAAAATTATGGATGATGTGTAAATTACCGTTACATTGTTAGTCCAGGTGTACGTCTTTAAACTTCCTTCCAGGTTGATGTAGTACGGAGACTGCCTGCCGTGTCGCGTAATGTAAAGTTTTCCGTATTCTAAAAACTTTTCGTTGATATCAGATAAGCCAGCTCTCTCTGGGATCACTTGTAGAGTCTGTTGATGTTAAAATTTGGTTAGGGGGTCAGAAACGATCACCGCTGTTCAGCGACGTCTATAGAGGTCAGCTTTTCTTATGTTGAATGTATTATGTAATAAGATAAGTTATAAAGACCTTTTTGAGATAGTTTTTTATAAAATTCACTGCAGCCACGCATCTGCCTTCACCCTCTTCGAATCTCTGTGTATTTTGTTGCAGTGGGGTCTATGATAAGGTCATATTTATGATCGGTCTATCATTTGTATTTGGTGCCAAGTAGAGAGAGAGATGCCGTGTGGCGCCGGCCTAGAATAGCGTCACCCCTTCTCATCTCATAGGGAGTCGTAAAAAATGACGAAGAAAAATGATACCGGATGTTTGGCAGCAGCGTCATCCTGCGCACTGGCTGGAACTGCGATCACCAACCCGCCTGCCCAGCGTGGTGATTATGGGCAAATACCCCCACATGTAAATGTCACTCACGCATAAACGGCCCTTAGTCCCCGGGGGCCCCGCTATTCCAGATTACGGTAGCGGTCTTGGTAACGGCGGGGCAGGGGGTGCTAAGAATCACCGGCAGAGATCCGGCTACCACCCCAAACGACGACACTGAGGACTGACGAGAAGATTGACGAGCTGGAGGAGGAAATAGAGCGGTTGCACTGGGACATTATCGGGCTATCCGAAGTCCGTAGACAGGGGGAGGATATGGTAATCCTTAAATCCGGCAACTTGCTCTACTACCGGGAGGGCGATCACCTGTCCCAAGGTGGTGTCGGTTTTATCGTCCGGAAGTCTATCCGTAACAACGTCGTGTCTATTCGGAGTGTGTCGACCAGGGTAGCGTACTTCGCAGGTCTGGAGAACTGCGTAACAGTTGACGATATAAGCGGCGTGCTGGTTGAGACTGTCCACGTTGTCGGGTCCAAACATTATAAGTCTCGACAAACTAAAACCAATAAACTGTCGACTCAAACTCTTAATCTCATGGAAGCGCGACGAGCCATGCGATTCCAGTCTTCAGCGGAAGCGTCTTCTTACCGGCTCATCAATAGACAGATCTCGAAATCCTTGCGACTCGATATTCGCAAATTCAATACAAATTGTATTGAAGATGCAATAGAGAGGAACAGGGGTTCAAAAGTGTTCGCACGGTATCTCTCTATTGGTCAGAGTCAGTTGACACAGCTGAAGACCAACGAAGGCAGTCTAGTCACGTCGAGACCTGAGATTTTGAGGGAGATCGAAAGGTTTTATGGACAGTTGTATACCAGTACGCAAGATCCCGTTACTTGTTTGACTAAAGACCCTAGAGACAAACTAACTCGACACACCACTGAAGACTGTACGAGATTAGGATGGCCCTAAAACAATTAAAAAACAACAAGGCACCGGGGGAAGACGGGATGACAGCAGAGCTTCTAAGAGCGGGTGGTACACCAGTACTTAAGGTACTCCAGAAGCTCTTTAATACCGTCATTCTCGAGGGACGTACGCCACAGGCGTGGTCCAGTGGTGTGGTTGTCCTTTTCTTCAAGAAAGGTGATAAATCTCTTTTGAAGAATTATAGGCCAATCACGCTACTGAGCCACGTCTATAAGTTGTTTTAACGGGTCATCACGAACCGTCTCGGTCAAAGGTTTGACGACTTCCAGCCTCCCGAACAAGCCGGTTTCCGAAAAGGCTTTTCAACCATATACCACATACACACGCTGCGGCAGGTTATACAGAAGATCGAAGAGTATAACCAGCCACTTTGCTTAGCGTTTGTGGACTATGAGAAAGCCTTTGATTCGATCGAGAGCTGGGCAGTGTTTCAGTCCCTGCAGCGATGCCGCATTGATCATCGGTGTATCGAAGTGCTGAGAAGTTTATACAGAAACGCCACCATGTCCGTACGAGTACTGGACCATTGCACGAATCCTATCCTCTTGCAGAAAGGCGTGAGACAGGGTGATGTCATTTCACCGAAACTGTTCACTGCTGCTCTGGAGGATGTTTTCAAGCTACTGGACTGGGAAAACTACGGCATCAACATCAATGGCGAGTATATGACTCACCTTCGATTTGCCGACGACATAGTGGTCATAGCGGACTCGCTTGTGGATCAGGGCACAATGCTCGGAGACCTCGACAGAGCTTCCCGAAGGGTAGGTCTTAAAATGAACATGGATAAGTCGAAAATCATGTCAAATATCCATGTTGTGCCTACCCCAATAATAGTGGGAAGCTCGGCCCTCGAAGTTGTCGACGAGTACGTATACCTGGGACAAAAAGTCCAATTAGGTAAGTCTAACTTCGAGAAAGAGGTCAATCGTCGAATCCAGCTCGGTTGGGCTGCGTTCGGGAAACTACGCAAAATCTTCTCGTCCAAAGTACCTCAGTGTCTCAAGACGAAAGTCTTCGACCAGTGTGTGTTGCCAGCGATGACGTATGTGACTGAGACGTGGTGCCTGACTATGGGCCTTATAAGGAAGCTCAAATTCGCTCAGCGTGCAATGGAGAGAGCTATGCTCGGAGTGTTCCTACTTGATCGAATGAAATGAAATGAGGAAATCCCTAGGAGAACTGGAGTGACCGACATAGCGAAACGCGTTTGCAAGCTGAAGTGGCAGTGGGCGGGGCACATAGCTCGAAGAACCGACGACCGATGGGGCGTTAAAGTTCTTGAATGGCGACCACGAATCAGCAAACTTAGTAGAGGGCGGCCCCCAACGCGATGGACCGACGATCTGGTGCGGGGAGCCGGTGGATGCAGGAGGCAAAGAATCGATCTACTTGGAAAGCAATTGGGAAGGCCTATGTTCAGCAGTGGATTTCAGATGGCTGAAATAATGATGATGATAGAGAAACAAGGGTTCGAAAATTATCGCACGTGATTTTTCTATTGGCCAAAGTCAGTTAAAGACCATCGTGAGCAGTCTAGTCTCATCGAAACCTAAGATGATGAAAGAGTCGAACGGTTCTATGGACAGTTAATACCAGTAGATACGCAAGATCCTGCAACTTGTTTAATTAACTCCCTAGAGCCAAGACACCGGTCACTACATCGAAGACATCACGGAAGCCAGCATGTACGAGATTAGAATGGCCCTATAACAACAACAAGAACATATTTATGTACGCCGATGACGTCGCGGTCTTGGGTACGACGTCTACTCACTAGCTACTCGAGCAGAAGTTGAACCTTTCAGCTGATCAACAGGCCACCTGGTTTCAGTTAAATGGACTCGTATTGAACAAGGGTAAGACGTGTTTCTCATTGGCCGGCCATTTTATAAGACTTATCAATCAATCAGTCAACAGTGGTTGGTGGTACCAAGATACAGGAAGTACCAAACTTGAATTTATTGGGTTTTGCTAAAGATAGGTCCCTCACATGTTCGGGACATATTGATAGGCTTTATGGGAGGCTGGGTAGAGCGTGCTATGCGTTGTATAGCTGGCGAAGGTAGTTCCTTGGAGCGTGGCTTGGTCGTGCTATTTCGCGACGGTGTCCTCGCTGCTGCGCTATGGTGCCGAGCTGTAGAGATGGGCTGCGGAATGGAAGCGTGCCTTTCGGAGGTTTATGTCAGACTTAACGAGCACAAGGCGCGGTGATGTGCGTGGGTATAACCCTCGACATGCTAACTTGCTGGGATAATTTTCCAGACGCACGACGAGGTCTGTTAGACTCACGCACATCATGGAACATGGGACCGTCTGTATATCATAAATTGTCTCGGGTCCTTTTGGCGCCCTCCCGACAGGTCTCCACTTTCCCCCCCAACTGGTCTCCAACTTGGCGCGATGGGGGGGCTGAGCACCTCCCGGAGGCCGGGAAAAGATAACACCCAGAGGTTGGCGACTCAGGGTGCCCCTAGTACTAACTCCTCCCCTCTGAAGTCGGCCACACACGGTGTGGTCGCACAAGAAGGTAGGAGGGGCGCATCCACGGCGCCTCTCTGTGGAGGTCCTCCCGGGGTTGGTCCGGGGGACGTTGGCCGCAGGCAGGGTGTCAGACGCTGCAACCCAGGTACTGCCCCCCGCCTTTCAACAAGTGGCGGGCGTCGTCGGAAGATTTTTAGTGGGCATTACTGCTGGTAGTCGCGTCTGCCGGTGGTGAGTCAACGTCTTGAATTACTAATGCGAAATCTTTCGGCGCTGCTGCGTTTTCTAACGACGGCATTATCGGGTTGGTAGACACAGATTTTTGTCGGACAAGTTGACTTAAAAAATTAAACTTATTTACAAAGAGAGTCATAGTAACGTCATATCAAAAAGTTTGGAATGCGAAAGAGATCTATAGCCCAGTGGCGGTGCCCATGCTACACCGTCGAGGGCGGAGGAAATTGACATTACAGTGGCTAATCAAAAAGCGGTAAGGTATATTACAGGATGGCATGTGTCGGATGAGGTAACGTTATCGGACCACAACTATATCTGCTTCAAGTATAGGGCTCAGGTCAGTAGGAGCACTTTACGTAGGAGGAATCCCAGAAACACCGACTGGTCAGGTTTCAGAGGAGACTTCGGGGCCGAGCTAGGCAAAGTTCAGGGCAAATTAAATTCAACAATAGACATTGAGTTTGAGGCTGACCGAATAACTAATGCCTTGCTTTCTTCATGGGAGGACAACTGTCCGGAAAGCAAGGTCACTGCATCAAAACTACCTTGGTGGACGGAAGAGGTAGCAGAGATGAAAAGAGAAACGAGAAAGGCTTTCAATCGAGCAAAAGCTACCATGAACTTTGAGGAATACACCATCTCTCTAAAGCAATATAGCAAAATGGTACGCAAAGCCAAGCGTCAGGCATGGCGGGCACACTGCAAAAAGATAAGCTCACTTCCTGAGGGAATGAGATTATGTAAGGCTATGGCAACAACCAAGGCGATCCCACTCACGACTGTTAAGAAGTCGAATGGGGAGCGCACGGAGTCCATACATGAGACCCTTGACACACTATTAAGGACCAACTTTCCGGGGTCAATAGCCCTAGGGGCGAATGATGATCCACTAAGCCTGGAAGACCAGATAAAACATACTTGCAGGGCAGACTGGACCATTGCAAAGAGAATTATAGATGACAATAGACTGAGATGGGCAACTGGTAGCTTCCAACCCTTTAAATCTCCTGGCCCTGATGGAATCTACCCTGCAATTTCTTTAAAAGGGAGCCGCAGAATTGAACACTCACCTCTGTAGGCTTTATAAGGCATGCATATCGTTTGGATATATTCCGAAAGCCTGGAGAAAGGTTGAGGTCATATACATACCGAAGCCAGGCAAACCGGACTATGAAGAGCCACGTGCGTTCAGGCCCATTAGTCTTCAATCGTTTCTTCTTAAGACCCTGGAGAAACTAATTGACCGTTACATTAGAGATGGTCCGCTCAGGAAACTTCCCCTACACAAGTTTCAATGTGCGCATCAATCCGGGAAATCAACGGAAACAGCACTACACCTAGTTGTTAAGAGGGCAGAGGCCGCGATCGAAAATAAGGAAGTGTGCCTGGGAGCCTTTGTTGGTATAGAAGGCGCCTTCGACAGAACAACCTTTGAATCGATAAGAGCAGCAGCTAGGGACCACGGTATCCCTGATACGATCTGTAAATAGATAGACTGCATGCTTAAGGGTAGAATCATTACCTCAGGTAAGTTTGGTGAGACACTAATGGTGAAGACCACGAAAGGGTGTCCGCAGGGGGGTGTTTTTTCACCCCCCCTGTGGAGTCTTGTAGTGTATTCTATTCTAACGACTAAACCAAGGACCATATCAGACAATAAGCTATGCTGACGACTCTGTCATTATGGTCAATGGGAAGTTTCCCAATATCGTATCACAACTGATGCAAAGAGCCCTGGGACATGGTGCGACGACAACCACCTCTCTATAAGCCTGGGAAGACGACCGTGATTACATTCACTAAAATGAGAAACCTGTCTGCGTTAAAAACGCTGACTCCCTGTGGTACATAGCTGCCTTGGACTACAGAAGTTAAATATCTAGGTGTAATCCTAGATAAGGAACTAACTTGGAAGTCACACGTAGAACAGACCCTTAAAAAGGCTCTTAGGAGCTTTGGATTGTGTCGTTTTACTTACGGAAAAACTTGGGGGCTAAAACCAAGAATCCTAAGGTGGATTTACACAGTACTGGTGCGGCCTATAGTGACCTATGGGTGCATTGTATGGTGGCCTCGAGTGAGGCTATCTACTTGTAGAAATGAGCTCAGTAAGCTTCAAAGTGCCACCCTTTGGCCATTACTGGAGCATTCAGATCTACACCAACGGCAGCGATGGAGATCCTATTGGACTTGGACCGCCGCTGCATAGTGTTATAGAGGCGGAGGCCTGGAAGGCAATCCACAGGTTGAAAGTGGCTGGTCTGTGGGATCCGTCTAGTAACCAGGGTAAACATACAAGATGTGAGGCTAATCCCAGCCTCAAAAGGCTCATGAGTATGGAGACTGATAAACAATGCCCTGTATTCATGTTCAAAAATAAATTCAAAATAAAGGTCCCCACTAGGGATGAATGGGAGCAAGGGCCACCTACTCCTGATATAAACAGCCTAGTCTGGTACACTGATGGTTCCAAAATGGAATCTGGTACGGGCGCGGGTGTTTATTCCATTAACCATGAAATTAGCCAGAGCTTAATCGAATATGCTCCGGTTTTTCAGGCTGAAACATATGCAATAATCATATGTGCTATGAAGATCCTCGACCTGAATATCAGGGACCGAGTGATTTACATACTCAGTGACAGTCAAGCTGCACTCAAGGCTATCGCCGCAGTGCGAGTAGACTCAAGGCTGGTGCTAGAAGCTGCTCAAACCCTTAACAGACTGGGTCGGATAAACAGGGTAACTCTCATGTGGATACCAGGCCACGCCGGATTTTTGGGGAATGAGCACGCTGACAGGCTTGCCAGACAGGGCTCGAAATCGATATTTACGGGACCGGAGCCATGCATTGCACTCTCTATGAGTACAATAGCCACGACGCTAAAAAAGCATATAGTGGAGAAACAACTATCGGAATGGCAGCTGCTACCGGCGCTTAAGCATTCAAAGGCCTTCATCGGGCAGACAGAGAGCAGCTGGTGTAAGGCCTCTGCGAAGGTAGCAGGAAACAAGCCAGACTGATAATTTGGGCTCTAATAGGGCATTATGCCACAACCAAAATGCTCCACAGGATGCGACTAGTGCAATCACCGCTATGTCGTAGATGTGGTGACGAAGAGGAGTCTATGGAACACCTGGTGTGTACCTGTGACTCGTTGGCTGTTTGCAGAATGAGTCTCCTGGGGGTGGCCTACCCACAACCAAGAGACTATGGGCTCCAATCTGCAAAGACTGTCATAAAGATGATGGTAACAGTATTTGGAGATTTGGAGTGAAAGGCAAGGGGATGCACAAAAGATCCAACATAAGGGTCAAAGTGCGCCACGGTTAGTCTGTGGCCCCGCGATAAGATAAGATAAGATAGCATACTTTTAAATAAGCTGTCATGATAATATAAGTTTTATATTATAGTTGTTTAGATATTTAGAACAGTCGGTCTTTGCTGACCTACCCCTAGATATTTTGAATCCTTTGTGTGCTAAGATCAATATATCAGAAAAAAGTCAGGAAGCGAACAATTTCGTTACAATGGGCGCTTAATCAGTTATAACGCTGACTGTATATTAGCATTTAAGAAAAGATTGATTGGTACAAACAATTGGTTTAGAGCAGTTTTTTTTAACCTAGGGTCTATTTGCTACTTCAAGACCAGAGTTTGACGTTGAAATGAAAAAAGTTGCAGACAGACCACGCATTGTGGACGCGGGACATTAGAACGATCTTTTATTTCAATAAATCCTAATGTTAAAAAATCTTGTTTAGGCCCATAGTACACGGCGTATTTTAAACGCGCCGACGACGCGCAGATGACGCGCGTATACGCGCTTCAAACGCAATCCGAACGCAACCTAGAAACCTAAGCACACGGGGCGATCGTGAAACGCGCCTCTACAGCGCTTATACGCGCAGATACAGCGCGTATACGCGCAGTAGACGCGCGTAGTTTTTGCGTTTTGATCAGAGACTCCTCTTCTTATACACGCGCAGCACACAATAAACTATTATTGCAACTGAGGCGCGGATGCCTGTGCAGTGGTGGCGTGAGTGCCCCACCCCCTGCCCTATCTCTGCTTCTTTGTACGCGCGTTTGTATCGCTTCAAACGCGAGTATACGAGCTTCATGCGCGCGTATACGCGCTTCATGCGCGCGCTTGTTTCATCAATGTAAACGCAACAAGCAGCGTCCACGGCGCCGAAGACGCGTGTTCCTGAAACGCGCGTCGTCGGCGCGTTTAAAATACGCCGTGTACTATGGGCCTTATAAGTGAGCATGCGTTTCGCCATGACTGGTGGGTGAATCGATTGAAAAACTTGCTAAAACAAAACGGCAAATTATATACATCAATTTTAGCAACATCTCGAATATTGAATTGGTATAATTTTTATGAATTGTCTACAACTTTTTAGAATGAATAATAATTTACAACTGAAAAGAAGAAGAATTTATTTTTTGTGAAAAGCTCTCTGAAACTTCAACTGGGGTAGACTTCAACTTTTGTTAAGTTGACAAGTTTTGAGAATTACCTCTGGCAAGTCAAAATTTCTAATCGTCAATTAGCAGCATTTGCCACATTGTACTTGTTTCTAAAAGTTTTCAATGACAACCATATTTTTGTAGAAACATTACCAATCTTTTTAGAACGTTTGAGAAATCTTGAAAATGAAATGACAAGATATATTCCACAAAATGTTGATATCGAAAAATACAGTTGAGTAGGAAATCCATTTGAGGTAGATGTAATTGGTTTTGAGAATGATACGGCTGGGTTTCAAGTAGAATTCCTTGAATTGCAGGGTGATGGCGTTTTAAAGAAAGGATTTGCAAAAACAAGTCTCACGAAATTTTGGGCAGAATTATCTGGGAAACCTATTCTGAGCAATCAAGCTGAAAAGGCTCTGCTACCATTTCCAATCAAAGCGAAGCAGTATTTTCGTGCCTTGCTGTTTTAAAAAAAGGCGTGATTTGGTTGAGGCAGAAATAGACTGGATCCTCAAGGATGCAGTCTATTTCTATACTTGCATGCTGACATGACATGCGGTGTGCACTTTCCATAAACATAAATCCACGTATAAATCTGATTTGCTCAAAAGTACAACATCAGGGTAGTCACTAATTAAAATTAGTGATAACACTCGGGTTATATATTTTTTAATGTTTTGTTAATTTGTTGTTGAAAATTTATATAAAAAACGTTTTTCTACTAGAAATGCCCATGTAAGCTTGTTTAATTAAGATATAAATAAAGAAAAAAATATTAGTAATATTTTTTAAAATATTTATATTGATATAAATTTTAGCAAACAAGGGGCTTTTTGTTAATCCATTTATAAAAAAATTTTGGGTCGCGGTCTTCAAAAATATTTATATTTTGGGTCGCCAGCCAAAAAGATTATAACCGCTGGCGTAGAGTGTTAACATTGATTTGTGATAAGCCGTTCCAGAGATTAGTGTGATTTCAGCGGACTACGGAAAAATCTTGATAGGTTTATGTGACTCCGCTAAACGATTGAAGCGTTATTTACAAAAACGTTACCTAAATTGATATTGAAAGTAAATTTGAAGAATCGTTAAAACATACGTAATTCAGGTATCTACGGAAGACCAGCGTCGAGGCATCACTTTGATGCTACGGCACATGCTGAGTAGATACCTTTACATAATCGTTTATAGATATAAGTATCTTCAGTTTCATATTTCTTCTTTCAATTTTGTACATGGTTACGAATAAAAGTTTTTCTTTTTTTCTCTCTTTCAAAGTAATTGGTCACAATAGACATTTGTTGGCAATCAATTTGCAAGCTGAATGTAAACACTGTGAGCGCCAAAATGTAATCAGTTATGTTAAATTTCGCCATGACTGGTGGATGAATCGATTGAAAAACTTGCTAAAACAAAACGGCAAATTATATACATCAATTTTAGCAACATCTCGAATATTGAATTGGTATATTTTTTATGAATTGTCTACAACTTTTTAGAATGAATAATAATTTACAACTGAAAAGAAAAAATATTTATTTTTTGTGAAAAGCTCTCTGAAACTTCAACTGGGGTAGGTAGACTTCAACTTTTGTTAAGTTGACAAGTTTTGAGAATTACCTCTGGCAAGTCAAAATTTCTAATCGTCAATTAGCAGCATTTGCCACATTATACTTGTTTCTAAAAGTTTTCAATGACAACCATATTTTTGTAGAAACATTACCAATCTTTTTAGAACGTTTGAGAAATCTTGAAAATGAAATGACAAGATATATTCCACAAAATGTTGATATCTAAAAATACAGTTGAGTAGGGAATCCATTTGAGGTAGATGTAATTGGTTTTGAGAATGATACGGCTGGGTTTCAAGTAGAATTCCTTGAATTGCAGGGTGATGGCGTTTTAAAGAAAGGATTTGCAAAAACAAGTCTCACGAAATTTTGGGCAGAATTATCTGGGAAACCTATTCTGAGCAATCAAGCTGAAAAGGCTCTGCTACTATTTCCAATCAAAGCGAAGCAGTATTTTCGTGCCTTGCTGTTTTAAAAAAAGGCGTGATTTGGTTGAGGCAGAAATAGACTGGATCCTCAAGGATGCAGTCTATTTCTATACTTGCATGCTGACATGACATGCGGTGTGCACTTTCCATAAACATAAATCCACGTATAAATCTGATTTGCTCTAAAGTACAACATCAGGGTAGTCACTAATTAAAATTAGTGATAACACTCGGGTTATATATTTTTTAATGTTTTGTTAATTTGTTGTTGAAAATTTATATAAAAAACGTTTTTCTACTAGAAATGCCCATGTACGCTTGTTTAATTAAGATATAAATAAAGAAAAAATTATTAGTAATATTTTTTTAAATATTTATATTGATATAAATTTTAGCAAACAAGGGGCTTTTTGTTAATGGATTTATTAAAAAAAATTTGGGTCGCGGTCTTCATAAATATTTATGTTTTGGGTCGCCAGCCAAAAAGGTTAAGAACCGCTGGCGTAGAGTGTTAACATTGATTTGTGATAAGCCGTTCCAGAGATTAGTGTGATTTCAGCGGACTACGGCAAAATCTTGATAGGTTTATGTGACTCCGCTAAACGATTGAAGCGTTATTTACAAAAACGTTACCTAAATTGATATTGAAAGTAAATTTGAAGAATCGTTAAAACATTAGTAATTCAGGTATCTACGGAAGACCAGCGTCGTGGCATCAGTTTGATGCTACGGCACATGCTGAGTAGATACCTTTACATAATCGTTTATAGATATAAGTATCTTCAGTTTCATATTTCTTCTTTCAATTTTGTACATGGTTACGAATAAAAGTTTTTCTTTTTTTCTCTCTTTCAAAGTAATTGGTCACAATAGACATTTGTTGGCAATCAATTTGCAAGCTGAATGTAAACACTGTGAGCGCCAAAATGTAATCAGTTATGTTAAATTTCAGAGAGAGAGTCCGTTTTTTAGTAACGTCAGTAACTACCCAATGGGGGACCGAGAGACTGGGGCTAACTGCGGAAGACGCAACCGTCCGCTGTTGAAAAGGGGGCCAGTGCCTTGGTTTAAAGACAGACACAAATTTTGGCTTAAACAAATAATAAATAGGATTTCGTTATCTAGTAAATCCAAAAAAAATTGAAATGTTTGATATTTTGATTTTGTAAACAGCCATTCAAAACCACACGACACAGAAAGATAGAAATATATTTACTTGTATGTATCCAACGAGCAATATTACTCTGAGAGTAACGAAGAGCCACATGTTTAATGTGTACTGATTCTTGCACGATTGTTACACGAATAGACAAATAACTGCTTTTATAAAATGCATGCATGAACAATAAGTTTGTAACTACGTTTATATATTATGTGATTATTCTAAAATGACATAGTTTTTATGTAAGTATAAAAAAAATGCAATCTAGCTCTTAATAGCTAACATTTATAAAATAGGTTTAAAAATATGTTTTTTTAAATCTTAATTCTCTTCACTTGTATTCACATATTTAGGTTTTCTATCCATTAAAAGCGATGCTAAATCTTGCGATAAATTCTTCAGAAAAAAAACCACGTTTATTAATTAATTACCTACCTAAATATAAATTATAGTATTAAAAATATGAAGTATATTCTAATAATTTTAAAGTTTGTTAAAATAATACAACCAGATAATATGTTGATATTGTAGGTAATGGAATATTAATTGAAGTGTTCATATTGTAGATAGTGGAATATTAATTGTAATGCAGCGTTTTTATCTGTACTGCACTGTATAATGGATAATAAATTTTATAAGGTGAATAAGGATATTACCAGCACCTTAGGAGTCCCAGCCAACCTCACTTGCAAGTGGTGCACCTGCCGACCAACAGACGAGGCTCTGGCACACATAAAAGTTCCCGGTAAGCGGCAATAGGGTCACCACCTATTAAGTGGGACCAACAAAAATATGTTGCGATATGTGTGTATGTTTGTTTCTCTGTCAAGAAAGTACCGGGAAAAAATCAATAATACACAAATTTTTTTGTTATTCATCCCAATTTATTTTATCACCTTCAGAAAAATTATATAAATGGAGATCAGAAATAAAATAAAACATATACATTAGAAACATATCATCATCATCATCTTAGCCCATTAACGTCCTACTACTGAGCACGAGTCTCCTCTCACATACCAAGGTGCGAGGCGAAGCACGGAGGCGCTTGATATCAAATGCCACACAAACGGTCACCCATCCAAGGACTGATCTCTGTTAACTTTGCTTTACTTCGGTGATCGTTTCCGACCACCGAGCACCGCGGAGCTACGAGAGCTTCCTACGACAGGCGGCGTGCATATTTGAACCTGTTTACGCGGGAATGCAGTGAATTGGTAAACCGAATAATTCGGCCGAATATTCGATTCTCTTTATTCGATTCGATGATCTTTAATAAATATATTAATAACAATACACCAAATATAATAATTTTTAATTTATTCTTTTAAACTATATATATTATTATCATTTCGTAATTATTACAGTAACACTAACCAACGATACCAATCCCTAAAACTGTGGAAGGAGTGAGAGAGACGGCCAGCAAACCCCGCCTCCCCGTCGTCGCCCGCCGGCCAGCGCAGCGTCTTGCGTTGCGTTAGCGTTGCCTTGAGCATCATCCGACAATTTTGTTCACAGTTAAATAATCTTAATCAACAACATGATCGAAGTCAACACACAGTACACTTATTTTTGTGCGTGTGGTTTGAGGGCCCGTTTCTTGAAACTCTTTGAAAATATGCTTAGGATTTAGTGCTCACTTCAAAAGAATTGTGCAAGTTGGAATCAGATTTTGTGAAAGTCAGACAAGCGAGTTATGAAGTAAAAAGTTGGGCCCTCAGTTCTCACATAGAGGATTGAGGGCCCACCTGTACAGGACAAACTATGGACGCTAGAGGCAAAATCAAGCCTAAAAGCCAAACAAAAATTGTGCAAACAAGATATTATCGCAAAACTTAGTCCTACTTCGTAAAAATGACTTGCGCGTGTTGTTAGGAAAACTTCCTTAAAACTCTTTGAACGAATATTATACAAAGAAAGACAGAGTTTTGCGGATTTTTTTTGTTTTCACAATTTTTGTTAAGCGTTACCTTAAATTGTGCCGTAAATACTTTTTCTCTAGTGTCGTAGTTTTTTCGGTACAGGTGGGCCCTTACATGTAAACAATACGTCCAGGCCAACTTCTGCTCTCCCTCGCTGCCCCCGCTGAAATATCCAGATGGATCGTTGGCTTACCAGCCGCTAGAGAAGGCTAACTTGTTGGCTGACCTCTTCACGGCTAACTCGCGCGTCGACGATTGTGGTGCCGCCCCACCTAATTTAGAGCATTGTGGGACCACCATGTCTGATATTCGTATCAGGCAGTGTGATGTACGTGCCGTGCTGCGGTCGCTCGACGTGCGGAAGGCTAGCGGACCGGATGGTACTCCGGCTATTGTGCTGCTCAAATGCGCGGCTGAGTTGTCTCCTTTTTTTTTTGTTTTACGTCTATAACCAAATGCTTTTACGCACTGCCTTCCGGCCAAAGGGAGACCGAAAGAGGGTGTGGGACTCACCACCGGCAGACGCAACTGCCATCAGTAATACCCACTGAAAATCTTCTGATGACGCTCGCCGCTTGTTGAGAAATAGCCCCTGGCTGGTTGCTGGGGGCTAAGTTGTCTCCTGTGTTGACACAATTGTTCAGAGAGTCTTACGATACTGGTGTTGTGCCGGTGCCTTGGAAGGAGGCGAACATACAACCCATCCCCAAATTGTTACTCACGCGTAGGGTGAAGCGATGGACAAGCGTGGCGAATCTTTGGCCGTAAGCTTTCGATAGATTATGGCATCGTTCCCTTATTTACAAGTTGCCGGCCTTCGGTATGCCACCCCGTTTGTGCGCCTGGGTGGCTGGCTTTCTGGAAGATCGGAGGATTCGTTTCTAGTGTGAGGGCAGTTCCTCCGAGTTCTACAAAGTCAATGCCGTAGTGCCGCAGGGATCGGAACTCTAGCCTACCCTATTTCTTCTGCATATTAATAACATGTTGTCCTTGGGCAATATTCATTGTTCTGCGGTTGAATTTACGGTACATGAGCGGTACTTGGGACATCTTGCGGCAAAGCAAGCCGATATACTGGTGCATAGGCAAGACCTGGTTGCCAAAGTGAACCGGACACTCGATCGTGTCACTCAGTGGGTATCTGATAACCTGGTCCAGTTTAATGCTACCAAAACCAAAGTTTGTGCATTCTCGTCGAAGGTTACTCTCTTCCTTACTCCTCCCTCTCTTCAGAACGCTTCGTTGCCCATTTCGGCGGATCTCAGCATTCTCGGCATGGTCATCGGCCAGGACCTAATTCCGAAATGCTACATCGAGGGTGTTATTTTAACTGCCTCCCGTAAGTTGGGTATAAGTTGGGTATACTCAATAAGGTGAGGCGGTTATTCACTCCCGAGCAGCGCTGTTTGTTGTACAAGACTCAAGTGCGATCGAGTGTAGAGTATTGTTCCCATCTTTGGGACAGTTCTGCTAAGTACTTCCTCGACGCACTTGACAGACTGCAACGGCGAGCGGTTCGCATTATAGGGGATGCTGAGGTAACAGCCTCACTCGAGGATCTACAGCTGCGTAGAGACATTGCATCTCTCAGTGTCTTCTACCGGAACTACTATGGCGAGTGTTCTGAGGAGCTTTTCGATCTCATCCCGCCCTCTCCTTTCCTCTCCTGAACAACACGTGCTGGTCTTAGAAACCATCCTCATACTGTGCAGACTATCAGCACTCGAACCAAGAAATTTGGGAAGTCGTTTCTAAGCAAGAACACTAAGCTCTGGAATTCGCTGCCGGCTCATGTGTTTCCTATTTCCTATCATCCCGGGTCTTTTAAGCGGGGCGTGAAACGGCATTTTAGCAAGCCGTCATGAGTGGATGCGCTTTGTACCGTGCTTATTTCAAGGTATGAAGCGCTTTCATTTTTTTTTGACAGCACCGACTGCTTACTATGAGGCAGGATGTAGTCATTATGAAGTGTCACTGTATTGTTAATACTTGGGTATTACTAGACTACAGGGCTCATGTAACGTACTGAAAAATCTTGTGGGTATTGTGGAACCTTAGATGCGTTAAACGATTTGATTTTATGATAATCCAAATATAGAATAGCTTCGTGATGTACCTACGCCGTTTTCAATCGACGTTTTTAGGTTTTGAATCGGATATTAAAGTATTATTATTTATTTCAGGCCATTTCCATTTCAACGGATGTCTAATTGCGTCAATTATATCAATGTAGTAATTGTTCATTTCAAAATGTATTATATTGCAGCGGCTGATATTGCTTTATTTATAAAGCTATGAGTTCAAGACCTACCCATTAAATCCTCAAACGCATTGCATATTACTGAATTTAGAAAGAGCGATGGCAAGTCCAGCACATACCATGCTGGACTTAGATTCACTAACAATTTTTTTTCCCTTACTTTGCATGTACATAAGTAAATCTAATTGATTTAAGTGTAGTCTTATTTCAATTGTTTTCTATATTGTATACATACATAATATCACGTCTGTGTCCCCAATGGGGTAGGTAGAGGCATATTAATCGCTCACATTGAGCGTAATTATATTGTTTGTCCTACGTAATAGGTGGCCCAATTGCCGCTTACCAAAAACATTGATGTTCGCCAGAGTCTCGTTCGTTGTTCAGCTGGTGCACCACTTGCAGGCGAGGTTGGCTTCCCCTCCAATAGGTCTCCACTTTGGCGTGGTGGGAGGGCTGAGTACCTCCCGGAGGCCGGGAAAAAGTAACACCCAGAGGTTGGCGACTCTGGGTGCCCTTAGTACTGACTACCGGGGGGAAACTAAGAGGGACCTATAGAGAGCGCAGCGGGCGGGCCAGGATGGCCCGTTAAGCAGCTCCAGGAGGGTCTTAGGCAGCGGGGGCAAGGGGCCCATGGTGTTTAATCATAGACTCTCCGAGAAGTCGGCCATACACGCTATGGTCGCACAAGGAGGTAGGATGGGCGCGTCGACTGCGCCTCTCTGAATAGGTCCTCCCGGTTTTGGTCCCTCTTTTTCGCCTCTTTTTCAATAAGCGGCGGGTGTCGTCGGAAGATTTTTAGTGGGTATTACTGCTAGCAGTCGTGTCTGCCGGTGGTGAGTCCTACACACCTTTCTGTCCCCCTTTGGCCGGGAGGCAGTGCTTAAATGCATTTTGTTATCGACGTAAAACAAAAAAAAAAGGCGTGGTTGGCTTGTCCTCAGATCTTAGTAGAATCCCTATACACCATACAAGTTCTATATTTCATTTTGACGTTTTCAAGTGAGTACTATTTATGTTATTATTTCAGCTAAACCCGTCACTCTTTTCAAACTTTTATTGATGACCATAGTTAATGAATCTACCATTAAAAGAAAAATAATAGACATCACCAGCAAAGCCCGCATGGAAAACTTGTATTTTTTTGAGACAAGCCAGGAGGAAAAAAAACGATTGTGATATGATTTGGCTTGCTCTGCAGTGTACTTTAATAGTAAGCAAGTGATGGATTACAAATATCTTTGTAATAATTCCCGCGCTACTATAATTTCCAGAAAAATCGAGAAACTATTCAACACGGCACGTGTTTTGCCTTTACACAGGGCATCTTCAGGCGAGAGCTCTCGTTTCAGCGTTGGTCGTGAAGACATCGTTGTTCTGAGATTCCTATCTTACCTGAATTTCCATATACATACCTTCTCTCTATTTCCATATACATATAATGCATGCATTTTACAGAATAAAATCGTATGTCAATAATCAATCACATACTTAAATGATAATAACATTTTACTATATGCCACCTGGATTTCAAAGTTGCAGCGGTGATAGATATATTGAGCGCACTAGAATTTTCACGCGCGTTTGATACTATTAACCAGTCTTCTTTTGTCTAAAATGTATTCTGGCTTCGACACAGAAACTATTAAATGGTTCCTAAGAGGTTGGTCACAGCGTGTAGATTCCGACAATGATGCACAACCCACTAACGCTAGGAAAGTAACTGCAGCTGTGAATCGGGGAGTTCCACAAGGTTTCCGATTAGGACCAAACCTTTTCATTATCTACATATATAAATCTAGTTGTCCTTTATTTGCAGACGATCTTCAACTAAAAATAATAAAGTCATTCAAACCTGACAATAATATAGTTAAAAGGTTAGAAAGAATAATATTATATAGGGACGTATGTAAAAGACAGTGCTCATTCTCACAAATTTATACTTTATTTTTAGCAACTGCTTTAAAAACCGCTGTCAGTTACCCTTTTGCAATAAAAAAATAATAAAAATAAAAATGTTTATTTCGTTAACTGGTACAGTTATACATTATTTTTAGGACGGAGGTATCCTTTTAAGTATGCATTATACTAGTGATAGGATACCCTCCTCTTCCATAGCAGAGGTTACACCGAAAAATGATTTACGTACATATTATTTTAACTAACACAAGAAATTATGTACTAAAGATATGTTTGTGCTTGCGTGTATGTGTACATGTGCGCTGTGTATGCGTGTGTGTGTTTGTTGTGTTTGAGTGTGTGTGTGTGTATGTATGTGTGTGTATGACTGCGTGTTTGTGAGTGTGATTTAACACTTCATAACGTGTAAGCGTGGTAACAAGCCCTACGATTTCCATCTTGGGATCGGCAATTTTACCACTTATTACACGTAGGTACACAAAGCTTCATATTTCGAGTAGCGTTATGTTAAAACTCATATGAGGTTGTCGTAGTAGCGCGCTAGTGTAAACACAATTTAAATGAAGCAATACGTGCTTTAAATATTTTTTTAAACAATAATAACGCAGGCAGGCATACATCTACCTATGTTTATATCTAAATATTATACATTATGTTTAATAAGCTATTAGTATGCTAGTGTAGCATTACCAAATTGGGTTAGTATAAAGTGTCAATTATGCAGTTGATTGTGATTTCGCAATACAGCAAAGTAGGCAATTTTGAAAATGCAGTAATAAAGTATTGTCTTAGAGAACTTTTTCATTTCTCTGAGATCACTCTCACGTTCACGACACTATGGGTTGGGGGCAGAGCAGGAGGATACCAGCAGCAACACCGTCGCGGTCGTGCAAACAGTGACCAACAATGTTTACAATCGCATCGAGTGGATAGGGTGGTTGCTCGCTGCGGTGGTGTTAGCGCTGGCCGCTGTAAAAATGTTGCTAAAAATTGGGTCCACAGGCAGGCCGGGTCCAGTACGGCAGTGAGGATGCAGACTTTGCCACCACATCAGGTCGCACCCGCACCATCTGTTTACGCCGCCGCCGTTTAACCAGGGCGTGATTGTTGTTCGTTTATTATTGTATTGCGTATGTTATTGTTGTGTGTGTAATAATTGTTATGTATATTATTTTTTTAGGAAGGGAAATAGTGTAGGTATACAGTACACAGCTGCGCATTGCATTTCTTAGATTTAGTAATCGGAAGCGCAACGATTGCATATGTCTGTGTGACGGCACCATTCCTATTCCTAAAAAATACATATGTGTGTCGGCGGCTGCGCCCGCCGTTTTTATATTAATAAAGATAGTCTTATAGTACACGAGTGAATAAACGGTCGTTTCATTAAACACCTTCTGATAGTAGGTAAATTGGGTATAGACTAACATCACCTATACCCAGACATTAAACACCTACATCTACAGCGTCATCGGGTAGGATTTATCTTCGTCGACTCTTACTCCAAACATAATTAATAAGGATATGTTCCAAAATTTGATATATTTACCTAGAATAGATCAAGAATAACGGAAATATTTAAACACACAAGGCAGTGTCCATTATGCTATATTATTTATTTATTTATTTAGTACACACACAGAAATATACATACAGAAATACTAAAAACTAAGAAACATTGGGTACATGGCACAGCATATTCCAGAAAGAAATATCTTCCAGCTGACCCGCGATAGGAAAACTTAAGGTAAAACGGGCTAGCATGTGCATTATAATGTTAACACAGAGAAATATTATACATCACAAAAAGGAAAAAAAATACAAAATATATATACTAACGAAGACAGATACAAACAAAATAACAATAACTATAGTAACATAAAGTGTAAACAAATTATTATTTACAATTTCTTCCTAGGCTTAGCCTTAAAAATCACTGTCACAAATCCTTTGGCTATAATTTCTTTTGAGATTGTTACTTCTATTATAATTTCCACTTTAGCCTTAGATATGGGCCAAACCTGGCCAAAATCGTGGGCAGGCACCGTCATATTACGCAGTAAGTATACCTTCTGAAATAAAAACATATCTATACTATTATAGTTACAATTCTTTATTGTTTCATTTGGTGTACAATTAGGTCTTAAAAATAACATTAGTTTTTATTTTATTTATTTATTTATTATTTGGGAAACATACAATGTATTATTACTTATCTATGCTTATCTTAGAATACAATACATATATCAATAAAGTTTCCACCATTACATAAATTAATAAATAAATAACACACACAAGTAGCAGACAAATCGTTTTTTAAAAAAAAAGAAGATGTTTACTATATAACCCCCTTAACTATTCACCAATATTAATTACTAACTCGTGAATACAATATTTCCACTGATAAAGAGAAAGATTGAACATATCAATTGACGTGAACTTTATATTATATTCATTACAAGATCTAAACAAAAACGTATTGCCAGTATACTTCGTTCTCGTAGAGGGTAGACTAAATAAACATTTAAGACGCGAACTTGACCGGGGGCACCTCAGACCAATTCTCTCCAAAAGAAATGGAGTGTCGACTAGACTTTTCATAACCTTGTAAAGAAAAACTTGATCTCTCTCAATACGACGATCCTCTAAAGAAGGAACAATTTCGTTAGGCAGCTTATGTGCTTTGTAATTTAGATGTTTAATAAACTTATAATTTATTCGTTCTATTGAGTTTATGCGCACAGCATACTGCGGATTCAAGACCGTTGACGCGCATAAAAAGTAGAGCCATGCTTAAAATCTCTGCCTATTCTAATAATAAAACCAAGCATGTGATATGCTCTGGCCGAGATACTATTGATATGCGCCTCAAACGTCAGTTTACTATCAACAATCACCCCTAGATCTCTTATCTCAGTTACTCTCTTAATATTAATGTCGCTCAGCTGATGGTTAAATCTAACGACCTTTGATTTACGGGTAAATGTTATTACATTACATTTTTTTGAATTAAGATGAGAACAATTGCTACGACAGTAATCATAAAGGTTGTCAAGATCATTCTGAAGCATGGAACAGTCAAGACGAGTAGAAACAGTTTTAAATATCTTCATATCGTCAGCATACATTAGTACATTGGAATGAATGAATGAATGAATGAATATTTTATTTCTCTCTTCACAAAGGATTACAAAAAATAAACAGTAGTTACAGACAGTGAAGACACATTATCCTTTGTGAGAGACTGGAGTCCATACTAGGAAAATCCTGTGTGAAGGATCACCAGGCCCTCACCTAGGACTACTCTTATACTAAAAAATAAAAATTACTATAAATCAATGTATATATTTACAAAGTTTCCGGTAAAACCAGAGAAAAACAGAAATAAGTAAAAAATTTAACAAAAATTCAGGAAAAAGAAACATACCTATGTAACCACAATAGTCATGTGAGTGTGTTTGTGTGGGTTATGTGGTGTGTGTGTTTGTGTGTGTGTGTTATGGTGTGTGTGTGTGTGTGAGTGTGCATATGTGTAAGACGTGTGCATTAACGGAGAATCGCTAGCAATTGTTCAGTCTCATTATAATCTAGCTTTTGTAACCACTTGCATAAAGTCTTTTTACAGGTTTTTCTGGGCTGCTTGTAGATTGACAGAATTTTGTTCAGCTTATTGTAAAGATAACAAGCCAGGAAGGTGAATTGGTGCTGTAAGAATCTTGTATTAGAGCGCGCTGTAGGACAGACTGCGTGCTTGCGTCGTTTATCGGCTAGGAGTGCAGGATCGTACTGAAGTTGAGAGTGTAGTCTGAGGACTGTGTTCTGGACGTAGAGTTGACGGACAGTTAGCATTCCAGTATGCTCGTAAACTAAGTTGGTAGGATGTAGAAAAGGCAGGAAATGACTTACTTTTAGAACACATCTTTGAGCCCTTTCTAACTTCAATAACAACGTTTTAGCGGCACCCCCCCAAACCGTTATACAGTAAGCAAGAATTGACTGACATAGTGCTAAGTATACTGTATTTATAACCTTTTTATCAGCCACCCGTCGCAGATTTTTAAAAACAAAAATAAGCTTTCTGGTTCTAGCCACTAGAAGATCGAAGTGTGTGTTAAAATTTAGTGATTTGTCTAGACTTACACCTAGGTATTTTATACTGTCAGTTTTATGTAGTGGCATACATGAGCAGGAACTAGTACAATTAGAACACAAACCAGTGTGGGCTATTATTTTTAGGTCTTGTATCGGAAATCTAGGATTTTTTATAGAGAATGCAATATATTTGGTCTTGACAACGTTTACAGCCAGTCTATTTTTAACTAACCAAGTCCCAACTAGGTTGAGACCAGCTTGTGCGTGGTTATAAACTTGTTCCCAGGTTTCGGCTTGAAACAAGAGCGCAGTGTCATCTGCAAAGGTAACAACTTTTCCGTTTGGCATTTCGAGCTCACAGAGTTCATCTATATAGGTCAAGAATAAGGTGGGACCAAGAATACTGCCTTGTGGTACACCGTGAATGATAGGAATGTCTTGTTTAACGTATTCGTCTATTTTGACACGCTGTGTGAATGTGAATTTACATGAACACATACATATAAAAAAAAACGACTTGACTATTATCTCACAGAATATTAGAAGCATTTATTGCAATTTTGATGACTTTGTTGTTATGTTATCCACTCTTCAATTTGAAAGCGATATATTGGTTTTGACGGAAGGTAGATTAAATACTGATAAGCCTATTCCGCAACTTCATAATTATCACTCATTTGTTAGTTCGCATCAAATCAACCAAAACGACGGTGTTGCCGTATACGTTAAAAAATCATTAAGGTCAAACGTTCGAGAAATAAAACTATCTCAGGCGACTTGTCTTCAACTAGAAATATTTAATTATGTTATTTTATGCATCTACCGCTCACCGTCTAATTATAATCACGATAGCTTTTTAGACTCCCTTAGCCTTTATATTGACTCTGTAGCCTCAAACAAAAACTTAATAATCGCAGGTGATATAAATATTAATATTCGACCAAAGGAAATAGAAACATCGTACGATCAAAAAAATAGAATGAATTATCTTAATATGTTATCAACACACGGAATATTGCCTGGCCATATATTACCTACGCGAGAACAGAATTGTTTAGATCACTTTATGTTAAGGATCAATAACAAGAAAACCCAAGCTTCTATTGCAATTCTACACACTACAATTACCGATCATTATACAACTGTTATATCACTGTCTAAAATTAAAAATAAAAACTTAACGACTAAAACTTCTAATAAAATCAACTTTGAACAAGCCCTAAAGTACTGGAGGTAAAGGAGAAAAGCACTTTTCAAAATTGTTATTTCGTGACGACCCTAACCTTCTAGCTGACTTAATTATTAAAAATTTGGCTGACGCCATTGACCATAGCACTACAGTCATAAATGTACCAAATAATAAACGCATAATTAAGCCTTGGATTACCCCAGGCATTCTTAGGTGTATAAGGAACCGTAACAAATTACAGAAAACAGCCCGGAGTGATCCAGATAACATATTCTTAAAAATATCCTATTGTAGGTACAGGAATTATTGTAACAAACTTATAAAAAAACTGAAGTTAAAATATGAAAGAGATTTACTTGTAAACTCTATCTCAGATACAAAACTACTTTGGAAAAACGTAAAATCTATCACTTATATAAACAAACAAAAATCCACAAACAATGAACTATTAAATATAAAGCCATCTATCCACGAATCTGTAAATTTTGTAAATAATTATTTTGTAAAAATTGGCAGAGAATTAGCAGAGAATTTTCAAGCAAACTCTAATCAGACCATTTCTAATGTAATAACTTCGCCTGCAACCCTGAACTCTTTTGTCCTCCTAGACACTGACGCTAAGGAAGTTTTAAATGTCATAATGAATTTAAAATCAACTAGTGCCCCAGGATGGGATAATATCACTACTAAACTCCTAAAGTTTGTTAGCACTGAAATCGTCCTTGTCATTACCCACCTTATTAATCTATGTTTTAAACAAGGCAATTTTCCAACGTCTTTAAAAAAATCTCTAATAACCCCTGTGCACAAGGGCGGGAAAAGAGACGATGTCAACAACTACAGACCTATCTCTGTATTGCCTGCCCTGTCTAAAATCCTTGAGAAAGTAACCAATAACAGGCTCATAAAATTCTTTAATAAATATAACATAATCTCACCTAATCAATTTGGTTTTAGACAGGGTATATCTACAGAAGATGCTGTTTCTGCCTTAAGCTCTTTAATAACTTCTAAGTTGGATCAAGGAACTAAATGCTTAACTGTTTTTATTGATTTAAAAAAAGCTTTTGACACCGTTTCTGTTCCAACCCTTGTCACCAAGCTAGAAAATTTAGGAATAAGAGGAATCCCACTAGTATTCCTAAAAAATTACCTTTCTGGTAGATCACAAAGGGTTAAAATAGATTCTTACACTAGTGATGAAGCAGAAGTGCTGTTTGGTGTGCCACAGGGAAGTGTCTTGGGCCCAACGCTGTTCTTGGCTTATATAAACGACCTCTGCAAACTAAAATTGGACAATGGAGATATTTTTTCTTATGCTGACGATACAGCCGTTGTCTTCTATGGAGATAATTGGACTGATGTCAAACGCAACACTGAACGTGGCTTGGCTAAAATTGCTCATTGGCTTAGTGGCAACCTCCTTACGTTAAATTCAACAAAAACTAATTATCTCTGCTTTGGCATCACTAAAAGATCACAACCTACTGACGATATTATTATCAAAGTACACTCATGTGACATGATATCAAATAAAAGCTGTTCATGTCCTACGATCAAAAGAGTAACATATACTAAGTACTTAGGAGTTATCATTGACCAACGATTATCATGGTTTCCCCATCTTGAATACATGAATGGAAGAGTTAGAAAACTGATATGGATATTTAAGACACTGAGACATGTAGCTCCAACTAATCTAATCAAAAAAGACGGTTCACGGAGAAACATTATAAATGAAATTTATGTCGCTCTCGCTCAATCTGTACTGACGTACTGCATCCCGGTGTGGGGAGGCGCAGCTAAATCCAAGTTTATAGATCTAGAACGAGTGCAGCGGGCCTTGATCAAAATTATGTATTTTAAAAAAAGGAGACATTCTACTGAGGATCTTTATAAAACTTGTGACTTGTTATCGGTCAGGAAACTATATATTACATCTACTGTTCTGAAAAAACATAAAAATCTGCCTTATAATAAAGATTCAATTTTAAAAAGACGTAAATGTAACGTTGCTATAATACCAGTAACAAAAACAACATTTGCAAACAGACAATATAACAAACTTTCTGCAATATTATACAATAGGATTAATAAAAAATTACATATGCATGACAAACATATACATGAATGCAAAAAAACACTAATAAGTTGGATTAAACCTGTAACTTATGACGATACTGAACTGTTATTAAAAATATGACATAGAAACACACACTTACATGCACACACACGCACCACACCTACACACACACCACATCGACACACACACCACACCCACATACAAAACCACACCCACATACACACCACACTCACATACACACCACCCTCACAAAGGCATACACGATTAAACACAACTAAATAAAAGTTAGATTCATATTAACTAGATTATTAAGTATTTTATCAATTATTGTATTGAAGTTATGGAAGTGCGGAGTCTCCTAACACAGACTTTCTCTAGTCTAAATGGAGGCTCCAATCACGATTTAAAAAAAATATGTACTTGTTGAGGAAATAAACTTTTTGTATTTTTTTTGTATTTGTACGCTGATAGCGATTAGCTAGGTAATCAGAAAACGATTTTAGTTGGGTTTCTCTGATTCTCTCTGGAATGCTTAAGAGTTGAGACTACGTCATTAATAAACAGATTAAACAGCAGAGGACCCAGGTGTGAACCCTGCGGCACTCCTGAGGTGACCGGAACGAACGTTGAACAATAACTTATTTAACTATTAATATTATTATAAAGAGGATGGATTTATTTGATTAGATTCCGAAACTACGAAACCTTTTTATTTGCCCTCGCCTCTTTCCGTTACGCGAGGTCGGTCGTTACCTGAGTTGCTCTCTCGAGCACACCTTTTTCATGACCTTCTGGACTGTCGTTATCCAGCTGGCTGGCTTTGGTCTTTCTCATCCCCTCGTCCCTGCAGCTATGTAAAAGCACTCCCTCACGGCATGGTCACCAGGTCGTCTTATCACATGACCATACCATCTAAGCCTCGGAAGTTAATTGGCAATTGGCAAAATATTGGCAAAATATTTTTGCAAGTGAAGAACTGAAGTTGAAGTGCAAGCGCAATTTAAACCGTTGTGGAAAATTCTGCCAGTGATAGAAAAGTCGGTAACGATCACTGCTGTGCAGCAGAGTTCACAAATATCAATCCATGGACGTGTGGTATTTGATCGAGCGCTTCCGTGTATTGGGAAGCACGTTAAGCCGTTGGTCCCGGTTGTCACTAAATGTGATAGTCGTTAAGCCATGTTATAAGCCTAATTGGATGGCTTGAAAAGTTTTAACAGTAGGCCGTCACACACCTCATTAGGGAGGCACTTCGGTATCACCGGATGCCGACCTACCTTCGTCGTATAGTCGGGGCATATCTGACGGATAGGGCCGTTATCTACCCCGGTCGCAGCGGAAAGTGGAACCGGCGAGAAATGTCGTGCGGTGTTTCACAGGGTTCGGTCCTGTGGAACATCGGATACGACTGGGTGCTGCGCGCCGACCTCCCTAGTGGCGTCAGCTTAGTGTGTTATGCTGACGATACGTTTATCCTGACACAGGGGGGGTCGCACCAGGTGGCGGCTGAATTAATGACACGCGGGGGACATAAGTCCGAGGCCATGCCTTTTCATGGCCTTCGGAACGCGCCACCGTCGGGCTCCCGCCTGACGGTAGGAGGGGTTCACATCGGCGTCGAGTCGACGATGAAGTACCTGGGGCTTGTCCTCGACAGCCGGTGGAACTTTGTTGGAAAGGACTGGTGCTGCCCTCAAGCGGCTCTTGCCCAACCTGAGGGGTCCAAACGCTTCCTGCCGGAAGCTCTACGCGGGAATCGTGAGGTCTATGGCCTTTTACGGGGCCCCGGTGTGGGCGTGTTCTTTGCGGCGACGAGCCGCTCACTACTTGAACGGGCCCCAAAAGATGGTAGCCATTAGGCTGATCTGGGGCTACCGCACGATCTCTGGCGAGGCTGCAAGCCTCCTTGCCGGATTGCCGCCATGGGATCTGGAGGCGATAGTTCTCGCGCGCCTCTATGAGTGGCGCGTAGAGGTACTAAGTCGGAGGGAAACTCTGCTGCCACGGCAGCTCGATGCGCAGCGGATGGAGTTCCGACGCGATCTCATGGCGTCATGGAGGAAACGACTGTCGCAACCCCGTGCAGGGCTCGCCACGATAGGGGCGGTAAGTCCCATCTTTGAGGAGTGGCTGGAGAGGCGCCACGGCGCCCTCACTTTTCGCCTGACGCAGGTTCTAACCGGGCAAGGCTGTTTCGATAGGTTCCTGCATAGAATCAGGCGGGAGGAAACGTCCGGGTGTCACCATTGTGAGGATCGGCCGGAGGACATAGTGGAGCACACCACCGCGGTCTGCCCCGCTTGGGCGGCGCATCCACGTGTCCTCGTAGCGGCTATCGGCGGCGGCGACCTCTCGCGTTCGGCCCTGGTGGAGACCATGGTCCGGCGAGAGGGAATGGGATGCTGTCGCCTCCTTTTAGCGAAGCAGTCATGCTAGCAAAGGAGGCGGCGGAATGAGAGAGGCAGAGTGCCTCTCGTCACGGATCCAGCCGCCGCGGGGGACGCCCGATACGTCGGGAGCCACGAGACGACTCCCGGCCACCGTAGGCGCTAGCTTGTGGGCGGTGGGTAATGGGTAACACGCCGCCCGTCCGCCTACTATAGGCAACAGGCCGCGTCGACGGCGCGTTCGTGTTCCACGCGCGCCTCAAAGAGATGTCAGCACACTGAGGAGCCCCTGGGGAGGGGGCCAAGTCTGCCGGGGTTGCGGGACTGTTCGAAAGGGTTACCGCGGCCTTGGTGTTACAGGCTCAAGAAGGAACATGGATGGTTTTTAGTCAGTAAAAGTCTAAAACACCCTTCCGCTTCACCCACAGCGGAAGACGGTCATTAATTGATTTTTCATCCGAAAAAAAAAAAGGCCGTCACACACCAACCTCCGCCAATCCGCACTAGGCCCCCATAGTGGAGAATTTTTTATTTTTTTTGCTGCTTACGCACTGTCTCCCGGCCAAAAGGGGGAGACTGGGAGGGGGTGTGGGGCTCACTGCAGCAGACGCGACCACCGCAGTCCTACCCACTAAAAAACTTCAGACCACGCCCACCGCTGATGAAAAGGGGCGAGGCACCAGTGCCTGGGTTTGTAGCTTCTGGTACCCCGCCCGCAGCCAACGTCCCCCGGATCAGAACCGGGGAGACCTCCTCAGGGAGGCGCAATGTGCAGCGCCCCCCCCTACCTCTATGTGCGGCCATGGCGTAACTGGCCGACTTCGGGGGGGGGGGGTCTATGGCTAGACGGAAGGGGCCCCCTGCCCCCGCCGCCTAAGACCCCCCGGGCGCTGCCTGACGGGCCCTCCTGACCCGCCCGCTGCGCCAACGGCGTAGCCGGAGAGAGAGCGGATCCCGCTCCCTCTCCCGCTCCGCGGCCTCCTTCTGCGACATGACCACTTCGCAGAAGGAGGCCATCGCCTCTCACGCCGTCTCGCTGTCGACCATCCTTTGCGTGATGGTCGGCAGCGAGAGAGCCACTCCACCCAGGGCCGCGGCTAACGTCGCCCGCGGCCCCGCCCACGCAGGGCACGCTACCAAAGTGTGCTGCGCGGTGTCTTCCGCAGTCACAGTGGTGGCAACGCCGGGTCGACTCCCCCCCGGCGACGCCACACAGATACTTCCCGAAGCACCCGTGCCCGGAAAGTAAATGCGTGAGCCGGAAGGTCATCGACCCCCACCGACGGCCGACCCATCGCTCTAAGATGGGCCCAACCGCCTCGAGGATACGGCGCCACGAACCTTCGGCACGAAATTCGGCACGAAATTCGGCGCTCCTGTGTAGCTGCCGCCGCCATGAGCCCAGAGCCTGCCTCTGAGTGTCTCTACGCCACCGCACCACAGTGTCCGGTGCGGGGCGGAGACCCTGGCTCCGGGATTGCGCGCCACGCCAGTACACCGCCAAAAGAACCTCGGCGTCGAGGTCCCATGGCAGGGACCCGGCGAGCGCGCATGCCACCTCATGTGAGATGGTGCGATTAGTGGAGTATGACCCAATACCCTCTTAACTTAGTTTGTGCTCTAATGTGGTGATAGTGGGCTGAGAGGATGATAGGAGGCTGCATTTATAGTTTGACAAAGGCTATATCATAATCGATTGAAACGAAAAAGAATTCCTACTCTATCTCTAATAACGTAAAAAGTGGATGTTTGACATTAAGGTCACATGAGCGTAGATATGTTCTTCAAAACACGGCTTCAAAACATGTGTAGCGACTAAGTCATCAGACAAATAGGCAAGTAAGGCGCCACACTTAAACGCTCCTCAAGATCACGCCACTTGGTCGCGACATCGCACGCCGGATCGAACGCGCCAATAGCAGCGCGCGGTACCTCCCACAGCACGCCACCGGCGCGTGCGCCTTTGTTCAAATACGGCACGTGTAACGAACGCGCCAATAGCAGCGCGCGGTACCTCCCACGGCACGCCACCGGCGCGTGCGCCTTTGTTCAAAAATGAATATTTAATTTTATATTTTCCCCACCTTTGTCTATTGTCTAAAAGAACATATAAAAACAGAAGAGTTTGGATTATATTTTTATTACGCTTAAGTATTTGGGTAACAATTTAATATACGCTGTATGTATGTACCATCCCGCGTTTTTACTCTGCATACTCCTACTGCAACCCGACCTCCTGAAATAAGGTAGTGTCTTATTGACACTTCACTGGTGACCCCGACGTGATCAATAGCAACATGGAGTCAGGGGAATCGCAATCCGGTACCAGCAAGGGCACGTACCACGAAGCATGCCGTATAGGGGTGAAGTCTCCAGTATTCAACCCGGACGACCCCGTACTATGGTTCGCGCAGCTTGAGGGACAGTTCATACTAGCAAACATCACTGTCGACAGTACGAAGTTCTACCACGTATTAGCGCAACTAGAACCACAACATACAGCGGAAGTGAGAGACCTCATCATTAACCCGCCAAGCAGTGGTAAATATGAGAAGCTGAAGGCTGAGCTGGTCAAGAGGCTGTCAGCGTCACAAGAGCGCAAAATCAAGCAGCTTTTACAACACGCAGAGCTCGGAGACAGTAAACCGTCGCAGTTTCTGCGCCACTTACAAAATCTAGCTGGGGCGAGTGTACCAGAGGACTTCGTGCGTACCATCTGGGCAAGTAGATTACCCATTAATCTACAAACGATAGTCGCATCACAGCCAAATATGACGTCGAGCGACATAGCGGACTTAGCAGACAGAATCAACGACATCGTGCCAGCGACCAGTCAAGTAGCCAGTACAAGCACTGGAATGCCAGTAACTGCCGCTACAACTTCAGGCAACGCCATCGATGTGCTTACCCAAGCTGTGGCGGAATTAACACACAGGTTGGACGTGATGAGTACAGAACTCCGCGTTCATCGGCGCTCACGCTCTAAGGACAACAGACAACTGACACCCGGTCGTTATCGTCCCCGATCTCGTTCCCGACCTAAGGATCACCCGTACTGTTGGTACCACTTTCGATTTGGCGAGCGAGCTACCAAATGCACGTCACCGTGTGCTTACCAGAAGACGGGAAACTCCAGGGGCAACTAGTAGTGGCGGAGAGCGGTTGCCCAGCTACAACGAACCGCCTGTTTATTACGGACCGCAAGACCAAAGTTCAATACCTTATTGACACGGGTTCAGACCTGTGTGTCTTTCCACGGTCCGCTGTAAAGGAACCTCGAGTCAAGACAAGGTACGAATTGTTCGCAGCCAATGGCACAACAATATCCACGTATGGCGATCTTCCTTTGACTTTAGATCTTGGCCTTCGTCGAGCATTCACGTGGCGATTCACCGTTGCAGAGGTCTCAAAACCCATCATCGGCGTCGATTTCCTAGGTCACTACAACCTGCTTATCGACGTCCGAAACCAACGTCTGGTAGATGGCATCACTTCGCTTACAGTAGCTACCCCACAGCATCAGTCAGCTCAACATATTTCTTCGGTTCGCACGACTTGTACAGCCAAGGATGATGCTCCCTTTCATCACTTGCTCCGACAGTTTCCGGAGATCACGCGTCCCTCCGGGAAGCCTAACACACCGAAGCATAGTACCGTACACCAAATCAAAACTACGCCTGGCCCACCGGTTTTCAGCAGACCAAGACGTCTAGATCCTCAGAGATTGTCCATCGCAAAGAAGGAATTCGAAGCCATGTTACAGAACGGAACTGCCCGCAGGTCAGAAAGCCCTTGGTCATCACCACTGCATCTCGCGCGCAAGAAGAATGAAGGTTGGCGACCTTGCGGTGATTACCGAGCTTTGAACTCACGCACTATCCCCGATCGCTACCCAATCAGGCACATTCAGGACTTCGCGCAACAGCTAGCAGGTAGTACCGTTTTTAGTACTATAGACCTGGTGAAAGCATACCAACAATTACCAGTACTGGCAGAAGACATTCCGAAGACCGCGATCACGACGCCCTTCGGTTTATTTGAATTCCCGTTTATGACGTTCGGTCTTCGGAATGCTGCTCAGACGTTTCAAAGATTCATCGATGAGGTGCTGCGAGGGTTGGACTTCTGCTACTCCTACATCGATGACGTATTAATAGCGAGTAATAATAATAATCAACATAAAGAACACCTAACCCTCCTGTTCAAACGTCTGAGTGAATATGGCGTCCTAATAAATACAGCCAAGTGCCATCTAGGAAAATCGGAGGTACAATTTTTGGGTTATAAGGTGTCAGCAGCAGGCGTACAACCTTTAGAAGCAAAAGTTGAGGCCATACGAGACTTCCCCGAACCAAGGACCATCAAGGAACTAAGAAGATTCCTCGGTATGATAAATTTTTACCGGCGATTTATACCGAGAGCTGCCAGCATTCAAGCACCTCTCAACACCTTGTTAACTGGTCCCAAAACAAAAGGGGCACAGGTCATCGAGTGGACACCACAGTTAAAAGAAGCATTTAACCAATGTAAGCAGAGTCTTTCTCAGGCCACTCTTCTGTTTCACCCAGACGCGGAAGCAGAGCTGGCCATACAGACAGATGCTTCGGATTCAGCCATCGGCGCTGTCTTACAACAAAAGAAGGCAAACAGCTGGCAGCCATTAGCATTCTTTTCGAGAAAATTATCCCCGGCCCAAACGAAGTACAGCCCTTATGACCGTGAGCTGCTGGCAATTTATGAGGCTATTAAATACTTCCGGCATATGGTCGAAGCACAATCCTTCGTAATCATGACGGACCACAAGCCGCTAACCTTCGCGTTTGCTACTAATAGAGACAACTGCTCGCCGCGCCAGTTCAGATATTTGGACTTTATCAGTCAATTTTCAACTGATATCCGATATGTCCCCGGCACCGATAACGTTGTTGCAGACGCCCTATCTCGCATCAATGAACTCTCTTTGCCCTTAGAGTACCAGTCTCTAGCACGGGCCCAAGAAACAGACGAGGAACTACTAAGTCTGATGCAGAACGGTTCTTCCCTGAAGCTGGAGAAAGTAAGACTGCCTCAATCAAACATAGAGGTATACTGTGATGTCTCAACACCCCAGATCAGACCTTACATCACTCCCGCATACCGCAGACAGGTATTTAACAGCTTGCATAATTTAAGCCACCCGGGAGTAAAAGCAACGGTGCACCTGATCACCGATAGATTCGTCTGGCCAGGCATTAGGCGGGACTGCCGACATTGGGCTAAGGAGTGTCAGCAGTGTCAAAGAAGTAAGGTGTCTCGACATACGACAGCACCATTGTCAGCATTTCAAACACCATCAGCGCGATTCCAACACATTCATCTAGATTTGATAGGCCCGTTACCCATTTCTTCTGGCTTCAGGTACTGCCTCACCGTCATCGACCGCTTCACACGATGGCCTGAGGCATACCCACTCCAGGACATCACTGCCGAGACCTGTGCAGCGGCCGTCGCAGCTGGCTGGATTGCGCGCTTCGGCTGCCCCGAGCGAATTACAACAGACCGGGGCAGGCAATTCGTCTCGCAGACTTTCAAACAACTCGCAGCCTTAATAGGGGCTACCCATCACTCAACAACTTCGTACCATCCCGCAGCCAACGGCCTGGTAGAAAGACTACATCGCCAGCTTAAGGCTGCCATCTCCTGCCATACCACTTCCAGCTGGACCGAGTCGCTGCCCTGGGTACTATTGGGAATCCGCAGTGCATGGAAGGAAGATTTGGGAGCTTCAGCAGCAGAACTAGTTTATGGTGAGCCACTTCGGTTGCCTGGACAGTTCCTCAACTCACCTCCGGAGGAGGCAATGGACCCGAGCAACTATGTCAACAGGCTGCGCAGCCACATCAGCAGGCTGACTCCACAGCCTACATCGTGGCACACCAGAGCCGACCGGCAGTTCTACGTCCCCAAACAATTAAAAACAGCAACTCATGTCTTCCTACGCCAGGGACCACCCAAAAAGCCGCTCCAGCAACCTTACCTGGGCCCCTTCAAGGTCACTCACAGGGACAAGAAGACCTTTGATCTTGACGTCAACGGAAAACAACAGAGAGTTACCATCGACCGCCTAAAACCAGCCTTCATGGCAAGGGAGCCTCCAGAAACAAGACAGCAGCAGCAGCAGCTGCTGCAGCAGCACCCAATGCAGGCCGGAGAAAACCAAGCACCAGTCAGAAAGACAAGAAGCGGGCGCACTGTTAGATTCCCAGATTACCTTCGCCCGTAGTCACGGTCTCCCGGGGGGAGTGGTGTAGCGACTAAGTCATCAGACAAATAGGCAAGTAAGGCGCCACACTTAAACGCTCCTCAAGATCACGCCACTTGGTCGCGACATCGCACGCCGGATCGAACGCGCCAATAGCAGCGCGCGGTACCTCCCACAGCACGCCACCGGCGCGTGCGCCTTTGTTCAAATACGGCACGTGTAACGAACGCGCCAATAGCAGCGCGCGGTACCTCCCACGGCACGCCACCGGCGCGTGCGCCTTTGTTCAAAAATGAATATTTAATTTTATATTTTCCCCACCTTTGTCTATTGTCTAAAAGAACATATAAAAACAGAAGAGTTTGGATTATATTTTTATTACGCTTAAGTATTTGGGTAACAATTTAATATACGCTGTATGTATGTACCATCCCGCGTTTTTACTCTGCATACTCCTACTGCAACCCGACCTCCTGAAATAAGGTAGTGTCTTATTGACACTTCACATGATTTACAATAATTAACTTATGGCACAACTAAAATATATTACTTACCGGTGCAACTGGACATTCGAGTCCTTTGGCGGCCAGCATTTTACCAACATACGGGTCTTTTTTGAGCATATCGCACAACCCGAAATGCATCTCCACAAAGGATCTTCTGTATTCATTGTGTAAAAACTCGTAAAACAGTAAATGTATCTAAAATTTTTAAATGAAATTAATATTATTTATATTTTAAAACGCAAAACAAAAATGTATTGAAGTATTTAACTGCAATATATTTGTGTATTGCGTTTACCAAGTAGGGAGCGGCAGAGGAACCCCACCAGGTAGCATCTTTCATCGGGCGAGTGGAAGCGCCTACGATAGTGACGAGTTCGCGCCATTCAGGATTCAGGTGATTTTTCGCTTCTTCGTTATACGGTGGCACCCTATCACTCCCCCCCAGACCGGAGTCGACCCTTTAAGCTCAGCTATCTGCTCGTTTATGAGTAGGAGGTGCCAGTAAGTCACCTGTATATTTGTATGAAATATCTTGCTGCACTCGGGCCAAAAAAAGTGTGCGAGCGAAATGAACTATACTGCTCGCCCACTTCTACTTATGGGGTCTTTTGGCAAAGTGCAGTGAAACAAAACGCGAAACAAACAAACACACAACAAAATTTAATTAAAAAAATATAAATACAAAATTTAAATGTAACTAATCTATTGTTTTATTTGATTTTAATATATTTTAAGTCTCCATTTTATTTATATTTTTTTATAAGATTTATATTTTCACCGTTTCTATATGTCCCTCATTAACAAATAAATAATAAAAATGACAGTTACCCCTTGACCGTGTTCTAGTTGTTTTTAAGCGCATACTTTATGCACAATTTTTTAGTCCTATCGAAAGCACGTGCACGTGAAAATAATTAATTGACCAACTCCCGATGTGGGTGGAGCGGTTGGGTGGGACTTTTACTGTCTAAGCATCGATGTTCCTTTCGTGCTATGTCCCGGGGCCGGGTAAACCATTTCAAACATTCTTGTAACTTTCCAGCAGGTGGGCCGCATGCCTGTGTGCCATATTATGGTAGGTATAAATGAAAATTATGGATGATGTGTAAATTACCGTTACATTGTTAGTCCAGGTGTACGTCTTTAAACTTCCTTCCAGGTTGATGTAGTACGGAGACTGCCTGCCGTGTCGCGTAATGTAAAGTTTTCCGTATTCTAAAAACTTTTCGTTGATATCAGATAAGCCAGCTCTCTCTGGGATCACTTGTAGAGTCTGTTGATGTTAAAATTTGGTTAGGGGGTCAGAAACGATCACCGCTGTTCAGCGACGTCTATAGAGGTCAGCTTTTCTTATGTTGAATGTATTATGTAATAAGATAAGTTATAAAGACCTTTTTGAGATAGTTTTTTATAAAATTCACTGCAGCCACGCATCTGCCTTCACCCTCTTCGAATCTCTGTGTATTTTGTTGCAGTGGGGTCTATGATAAGGTCATATTTATGATCGGTCTATCATTTGTATTTGGTGCCAAGTAGAGAGAGAGATGCCGTGTGGCGCCGGCCTAGAATAGCGTCACCCCTTCTCATCTCATAGGGAGTCGTAAAAATCGACGAAGAGAAATGTTACCGAATGTTTGGCAGCAGCGTCATCCTGCGCACTGGCTGAAACTGCGATCACCAACCCGCCTGCCCAGAAAGTGATTATGGGCAAATACCCCCACATGTAAATGTCACTAACGCATAAACGTCCAATTAGGTAAGTCCAACTTCGAGAAAGAGGTCAATCGTCGAATCCAGCTCGGTTGGGCTGCGTTCGGGAAACTACGCAAAATCTTCTCGTCCAAAGTACCTCAGTGTCTCAAGACGAAAGTCTTCGACCAGTGTGTGTTGCCAGCGATGACGTATGGGACTGAGACGTGGTGCCTGACTATGGGCCTCATAAGGAAGCTCAAAGTCGCTCAGCGTGCAATGGAGAGAGCTATGCTCGGAGTGTCCCTACTTGATCGAATGAAATGAAATGAGGAAATCCGTAGGAGAACTGGAGTGACCGACATAGCGAAGCGCGTTTGCAAGCTGAAGTGGCAGTGAGCGGGGCACATAGCTCGAAGAACCGACGACCGATGGGGCGTTAAAGTTCTTGAATGGCGACCACGAATCAGCAAACTTAGTAGAGGGCGGCCCCCAACGCGATGGACCGACGATCTGGTGCGGGGAGCCGGTGGATGCAGGAGGCAAAGAATCGATCTACTTGGAAAGCAATTGGGAAGGCCTATGTTCAGCAGTGGATTTCAGATGGCTGAAATGATGATGATGATAGAGAAACAAGGGTTCGAAAATTATCGCACGTGATTTTTCTACTGGCCAAAGTCAGTTACAGACCATCGTGAGCAGTCTAGTCTCATCGAAACCTAAGATGATGAAACAGTCGAACGGTTCTATGGACAGTTAATACCAGTAGATACGCAAGATCCTGCAACTTGTTTAATTAACTTCCTAGAGCCAAGTCACCGGTCACTACATCGAAGACATCACGGAAGCCAGCATGTACGAGATTAGAATGGCCCTATAACAACAACAAGAACATATTTATGTACGCCGATAACGTCGCGGTCTTAGGTACGACGTCTACTCACTAGCTACTGCAGAAGTTGAGCCTTTCAGCTGATCAACAGGCCACCAGGTTTCAGTTAAATGGACTCGTATTGAACAAGGGTAAGACGCACCTCGTCTGTTTCTCATTGGCCGGCCATTTTATAAGACTTATCAATCAATCAGTCAACAGTGGTTGGTGGTACCAAGATACAGGAAGTACCAAACTTGAATTTATTGGGTTTTGCTAAAGATAGGTCCCTCACATGTTCGGGACATATTGATAGGCTTAATGGGAGGCTGGGTAGAGCGTGCTACGCGTTGTATAGCTGGCGAAGGTAGTTCCTTGGAGCGTGGCTTGGTCGTGCTATTTCGCGACGGTGTCCTCGCTGCTGCACTATGGTGCCGAGCTGTAGAGATGGGCTGCGGAATGGAAGCGTGCCTTTCGGAGGTTTATGTCAGACTTAAAGAGCACAAGGCGCGGTGATGTGCGTGGGTATAACCCTCGACATGCTAACTTGCTGGGATAATTTTCCAGACGCACGACGAGGTCTGATAGACTCACGCACATCATGGAACATGGGACCGTCTGTATATCATAAATTGTCTCGGGTCCTTTTGGCGCCCTCCCGACAGGTCTCCACTTTCCCCCCCAACTGGTCTCCAACTTGGCGCGATGGGGGGGGGCTGAGCACCTCCCGGAGGCCGGGAAAAGATAACACCCAGAGGTTGGCGACTCAGGGTGCCCCTAGTACTAACTCCTCCCCTCTGAAGTCGGCCACACACGGTGTGGTCGCACAAGAAGGTAGGAGGGGCGCGTCCACTGCGCCTCTCTGTGGAGGTCCTCCCGGGTTTGGTCCGGGGGACGTTGGCCGCAGGCAGGGTGTCAGACGCTGCAACCCAGGTACTGCCCCCCGCCTTTCAACAAGTGGCGGGCGTCATTGGAAGATTTTTAGTGGGTGGTATTATTACTGCTGGTAGTCGCGTCTGCCGGTGGTGAGTCAACGTCTTGAATTTCTAATGCGAAATCTTTCGGCGCTGCTGCGTTTTCTAACGACGGCATTATCGGGTTGGTAGACACAGATTTTTGTCGGACAAGTTGACTTAAAAAATTAAACTTATTTACAAAGAGAGTCATAGTAACGTCATATCAAAAAGTTTGGAATGCGAAAAAGATCTATAGCCCAGTGGCGGTGCCCATGCTACACCGTCGAGGGCGGAGGAAATTGACATTACAGTGGCTAATCAAAAAGCGGTAAGGTATATTACAGGATGGCATGTGTCGGATGAGGTAACGTTATCGGACCACAACTATATCTGCTTCAAGTATAGGGCTCAGGTCAGTAGGAGCACTTTACGTAGGAGGAATCCCAGAAACACCGACTGGTCAGGTTTCAGAGGAGACTTCGGGGCCGAGCTAGGCAAAGTTCAGGGCAAATTAAATTCAACAATAGACATTGAGTTTGAGGCTGACCGAATAACTAATGCCTTGCTTTCTTCATGGGAGGACAACTGTCCGGAAAGCAAGGTCACTGCATCAAAACTACCTTGGTGGACGGAAGAGGTAGCAGAGATGAAAAGAGAAACGAGAAAGGCTTTCAATCGAGCAAAAGCTACCATGAACTTTGAGGAATACACCATCTCTCTAAAGCAATATAGCAAAATGGTACGCAAAGCCAAGCGTCAGGCATGGCGGGCACACTGCAAAAAGATAAGCTCACTTCCTGAGGGAATGAGATTATGTAAGGCTATGGCAACAACCAAGGCGATCCCACTCACGACTGTTAAGAAGTCGAATGGGGAGCGCACGGAGTCTATACATGAGACCCTTGACACACTATTAAGGACCAACTTTCCGGGGTCAATAGCCCGAGGGGCGAATGATGATCCACTAAGCCTGGAAGACCAGATAAAACATACTTGCAGGGCAGACTGGACCATTGCAAAGAGAATTATAGATGACAATAGACTGAGATGGGCAACTGGTAGCTTCCAACCCTTTAAATCTCCTGGCCCTGATGGAATCTACCCTGCAATTTCTTTAAAAGGGAGCCGCAGAATTGAACACTCACCTCTGTAGGCTTTAAAAGGCATGCATATCGTTTGGATATATTCCGAAAGCCTGGAGAAAGGTTGAGGTCATATACATACCGAAGTCAGGCAAACCGGACTATGAAGAGCCACGTGCGTTCAGGCCCATTAGTCTTCAATAGTTTCTTCTTAAGACCCTGGAGAAACTAATTGACCGTTACATTAGAGATAGTCCGCTCAGGAAACTTCCCCTACACAAGTTTCAATGTGCGCATCAATCCGGGAAATCAACGGAAACAGCACTACACCTAGTTGTTAAGAGGGCAGAGGCCGCGATCGAAAATAAGGAAGTGTGCCGACAGAACAACCTTTGAATCGATAAGAGCAGCAGCTAGGGACCACGGTATCCCTGATACGATCTGTAAATAGATAGACTGCATGCTTAAGGGTAGAATCATTACCTCAGGTAAGTTTGGTGAGACACTAATGGTGAAGACCACGAAAGGGTGTCCGCAGGGGGGAGTTTTTTCACCCCCCTCTGTGGAGTCTTGTAGTGTATTATATTCTAACGACTAAACCAAGGACCATATCAGACAATAAGCTATGCTGACGACCTTGTCATTATGGTCAATGGGAAGTTTCCCAATATCGTATCACAACTGATGCAAAGAGCCCTGGGACATGGTGCGACGACAACCACCTCTCTATAAGCCTGGGAAGACGACCGTGATTACATTCACTAAAATGAGAAACCTGTCTGCGTTAAAAACGCTGACTCCCTGTGGTACATAGCTGCCTTGGACTACAGAAGTTAAATATCTAGGTGTAATCCTAGATAAGGAACTAACTTGGAAGTCACACGTAGAACAGACCCTTAAAAAGGCTCTTAGGAGCTTTGGATTGTGTCGTTTTACTTACGGAAAAACTTGGGGGCTAAAACCAAGAATCCTAAGGTGGATTTACACAGTACTGGTGCGGCCTATAGTGACCTATGGGTGCATTGTATGGTGGCCTCGAGTGAGGCTATCTACTTGTAACAATGAGCTCAGTAAGCTTCAAAGTGCCACCCTTTGGCCATTACTGGAGCATTCAGATCTACTCCAACGGCAGCGATGGAGATCCTATTGGACTTGGACCGCCGCTGCATAGTGTTATAGAGGCGGAGGCCTGGAAGGCAATCCACAGGTTGAAAGTGGCTGGTCTGTGGGATCCGTCTAGTAACCAGGGTAAACATACAAGATGTGAGGCTAATCCCAGCCTCAAAAGGCTCATGAGTATGGAGACTGATAAACAATGCCCTGTATTCATGTTCAAAAATAAATTCAAAATAAAGGTCCCCACTAGGGATGAATGGGAGCAAGGGCCACCTACTCCTGATATAAACAGCCTAGTCTGGTACACTGATGGTTCCAAAATGGAATCAGGTACGGGCGCGGGTGTTTATTCCATTAACCATGAAATTAGCCAGAGCTTAATCGAATATGCTCCGGTTTTTCAGGCTGAAACATATGCAATAATCATATGTGCTATGAAGATCCTCGACCTGAATATCAGGGACCGAGTGATTTACATACTCAGTGACAGTCAAGCTGCACTCAAGGCTATCGCCGCAGTGCGAGTAGACTCAAGGCTGGTGCTAGAAGCTGCTCAAACCCTTAACAGACTGGGTCGGACAAACAGAGTAACTCTCATGTGAATACCAGGCCACGCCGGATTTTTGGGGAATGAGCACGCTGACAGGCTTGCCAGACAGGGCTCGAAATCGATATTTACGGGACCGGAGCCATGCATTGCACTTTCTATGAGTACAATAGCCACGACGCTAAAAAAGCATATAGTGGAGAAACAACTATCGGAATGGCAGCTGCTACCGGCGCTTAAGCATTCAAAGGCCTTCATCGGGTAGACAGAGAGCAGCTGGTGTAAGGCCCTCTGCGAAGGTAGCAGGAAACAATCCAGACTGATAATTTGGGCTCTAACAGGGCATTATGCCACAAACAAAATGCTCCACAGGATGCGACTAGTGCGATCACCGCTATGTCGTAGATGTGGTGACGAAGAGGAGTCTATGGAACACCTGGTGTGTACCTGTGACTCGTTGGCTGTTTGCCGAATGAGTCTCCTGGGGGTGGCCTACCCATAACCAAGAGACTATGGGCTCCCATCTGCAAAGACTGTCATAAGGATGATGGTAACAGTATTTGGAGATTTGGAGTGAAGATCCAACATAAGGGTCAAAGTGCGCCACGGTTAGTCTGTGACCCCCGCGATAAGATAAGATAAGATAGCATACTTTTAAATAAGCTGTCATGATATTATATGTATAGTGTTTAGATATTTAGAACAGTCGGTCTTTGCTGACCTACCCCTAGATATTTTGAATACTTTGTGTGCTTAGATCAATAGATCAGAAAAAAGTCAGGAAGCGAACAATTTCGTTACGATGGGCGCTTAATCAGCTATAACGCTGACTGTATATTAGCATTTAAGAAAAGATTGTTTGATACAAACAATTGGCGTAGAGCAGCGTTTCTTAACCTCGGGTCGTGACCCAATTTTGGGTCGCGGGCGGTTTTGGGATGGGTCGCGGGTAGGGTTCAACCCTATTTAATTTTTTTTTTTAATAAAAATTAATTTAGAAGTAAAAAAATCTCCCGTCTCCCGGAAGGAATTTTAAACAATCGAAATTCTCCCGGAACTTTAAATTTACGCGCGCTGGCTTATCGATTTATGGACAAAAGAAAGAAACCGTTTTAATGATGAACCTGTCAAGGCAGAAATCCAAACATTATTTAATTTTAAAATGGCCTGCAAAGAATTTTATAAATTTGCTACTTCAAGACCAGATTTTGACGTTAAAATGAAAAAAGTTGCAGACAGACCACGCATTGTGGACCTAATCCTAATGTTAAAAAATCTTGTTTATAAGTGAGCATGCGGTTCGCCATGACTGGTGGGTGAATCGATTGAAAAACTTGCTAAAACAAAACGGCAAATTATATAGGTACATCAATTTTAGCAACATCTCGAATATTGAATTGGTATAATTTTAATGAATTGTCTACAACTTTTTAGAATGAATAATAATTTACAACTGAAAAGAAGAAGAATTTATTTTTTGTGAAAAGCTCTCTGAAACTTCAACTGGGGTAGACTTCAACTTTTGTTAAGTTGACAAGTTTTGAGAATTACCTCTGGCAAGTCAAAATTTCTAATCGTCAATAAGCAGCATTTGCCACATTATACTTGTTTTTAGAAGTTTTCAATGACAACCATATTTTTGTAGAAACATTACCAATCTTTTTAGAACGTTTGAGAAATCTTGAAAATGAAATGACAAGATATATTCCACAAAATGTTGATATCGAAAAATACAGTTGAGTAGGAAATCCATTTGAGGTAGATGTAATTGGTTTTGAGAATGATACGGCTGGGTTTCAAGTAGAATTCCTTGAATTGCAGGGTGATAGCGTTTTAAAGAAAGGATTTGCAAAAACAAGTCTCACGAAATTTTAAGCAGAATTATCTGGGAAACCTATTCTGAGCAATCAAGCTGAAAAGGCTCTGCTACTATTTCCAATCAAAGCGAAGCAGTATTTTCGTGCCTTGCTGTTTTAAAAAAAGGCGTGATTTGGTTGAGGCAGAAATAGACTGGATCCTCAAGGATGCAGTCTATTTCTATACTTGCATGCTGACATGACATGCGGTGTGCACTTTCCATAAACATAAATCCACGTATAAATCTGATTTGCTCTAAAGTACAACATCAGGGTAGTCACTAATTAAAATTAGTGATAACACTCGGGTTATATATTTTTTAATGTTTTGTTAATTTGTTGTTGAAAATTTATATAAAAAACGTTTTTCTACTAGAAATGCCCATGTACGCTTGTTTAATTAAGATATAAATAAAGAAAAAATTATTAGTAATATTTTTTTAAATATTTATATTGATATAAATTTTAGCAAACAAGGGGCTTTTTGTTAATGGATTTATTAAAAAAAATTTGGGTCGCGGTCTTCATAAATATTTATGTTTTGGGTCGCCAGCCAAAAAGGTTAAGAACCGCTGGCGTAGAGTGTTAACATTGATTTGTGATAAGCCGTTCCAGAGATTAGTGTGATTTCAGCGGACTACGGAAAAATCTTGATAGGTTTATGTGACTCCGCTAAACGATTGAAGCGTTATTTACAAAAACGTTACCTAAATTGATATTGAAAGTAAATTTGAAGAATCGTTAAAACATTAGTAATTCAGGTATCTACGGAAGACCAGCGTCGTGGCATCAGTTTGATGCTACGGCACATGCTGAGTAGATACCTTTACATAATCGTTTATAGATATAAGTATCTTCAGTTTCATATTTCTTCTTTCAATTTTGTACATGGTTACGAATAAAAGTTTTTCTTTTTTTCTCTCTTTCAAAGTAATTGGTCACAATAGACATTTGTTGGCAATCAATTTGCAAGCTGAATGTAAACACTGTGAGCGCCAAAATGTAATCAGTTATGTTAAATTTCAGAGAGAGAGTCCGTTTTTTAGTAACGTCAGTAACTACCCAATGGGGGACCGAGAGACTGGGGCTAACTGCGGAAGACGCAACCGTCCGCTGTTGAAAAGGGGGCCAGTGCCTTGGTTTAAAGACAGACACAAATTTTGGCTTAAACAAATAATAAATAGGATTTCGTTATCTAGTAAATCCAAAAAAAATTGAAATGTTTGATATTTTGATTTTGTAAACAGCCATTCAAAACCACACGACACAGAAAGATAGAAATATATTTACTTGTATGTATCCAACGAGCAATATTACTCTGAGAGTAACGAAGAGCCACATGTTTAATGTGTACTGATTCTTGCACGATTGTTACACGAATAGACAAATAACTGCTTTTATAAAATGCATGCATGAACAATAAGTTTGTAACTACGTTTATATATTATGTGATTATTCTAAAATGACATAGTTTTTATGTAAGTATAAAAAAAATGCAATCTAGCTCTTAATAGCTAACATTTATAAAATAGGTTTAAAAATATGTTTTTTTAAATCTTAATTCTCTTCACTTGTATTCACATATTTAGGTTTTCTATCCATTAAAAGCGATGCTAAATCTTGCGATAAATTCTTCAGAAAAAAAACCACGTTTATTAATTAATTACCTATCTAAATATAAATTATAGTATTAAAAATATGAAGTATATTCTAATAATTTTAAAGTTTGTTAAAATAATACAACCAGATAATATGTTGATATTGTAGGTAATGGAATATTAATTGAAGTGTTCATATTGTAGATAGTGGAATATTAATTGTAATGCAGCGTTTTTATCTGTACTGCACTGTATAATGGATAATAAATTTTATAAGGTGAATAAGGATATTACCAGCACCTTAGGAGTCCCAGCCAACCTCACTTGCAAGTGGTGCACCTGCCGACCAACAGACGAGGCTCTGGCACACATAAAAGTTCCCGGTAAGCGGCAATAGGGTCACCACCTATTAAGTGGGACCAACAAAAATATGTTGCGATATGTGTGTATGTTTGTTTCTCTGTCAAGAAAGTACCGGGAAAAAATCAATAATACACAAATTTTTTTGTTATTCATCCCAATTTATTTTATCACCTTCAGAAAAATTATATAAATGGAGATCAGAAATAAAATAAAACATATACATTAGAAACATATCATCATCATCATCTTAGCCCATTAACGTCCTACTACTGAGCACGAGTCTCCTCTCACATACCAAGGTGCGAGGCGAAGCACGGAGGCGCTTGATATCAAATGCCACACAAACGGTCACCCATCCAAGGACTGATCTCTGTTAACTTTGCTTTACTTCGGTGATCGTTTCCGACCACCGAGCACCGCGGAGCTACGAGAGCTTCCTACGACAGGCGGCGTGCATATTTGAACCTGTTTACGCGGGAATGCAGTGAATTGGTAAACCGAATAATTCGGCCGAATATTCGATTCTCTTTATTCGATTCGATGATCTTTAATAAATATATTAATAACAATACACCAAATATAATAATTTTTAATTTATTCTTTTAAACTATATATATTATTATCATTTCGTAATTATTACAGTAACACTAACCAACGATACCAATCCCTAAAACTGTGGAAGGAGTGAGAGAGACGGCCAGCAAACCCCGCCTCCCCGTCGTCGCCCGCCGGCCAGCGCAGCGTCTTGCGTTGCGTTAGCGTTGCCTTGAGCATCATCCGACAATTTTGTTCACAGTTAAATAATCTTAATCAACAACATGATCGAAGTCAACACACAGTACACTTATTTTTGTGCGTGTGGTTTGAGGGCCCGTTTCTTGAAACTCTTTGAAAATATGCTTAGGATTTAGTGCTCACTTCAAAAGAATTGTGCAAGTTGGAATCAGATTTTGTGAAAGTCAGACAAGCGAGTTATGAAGTAAAAAGTTGGGCCCTCAGTTCTCACATAGAGGATTGAGGGCCCACCTGTACAGGACAAACTATGGACGCTAGAGGCAAAATCAAGCCTAAAAGCCAAACAAAAATTGTGCAAACAAGATATTATCGCAAAACTTAGTCCTACTTCGTAAAAATGACTTGCGCGTGTTGTTAGGAAAACTTCCTTAAAACTCTTTGAACGAATATTATACAAAGAAAGACAGAGTTTTGCGGAATTTTTTTGTTTTCACAATTTTTGTTAAGCGTTACCTTAAATTGTGCCGTAAATACTTTTTCTCTAGTGTCGTAGTTTTTTCGGTACAGGTGGGCCCTTACATGTAAACAATACGTCCAGGCCAACTTCTGCTCTCCCTCGCTGCCCCCGCTGAAATATCCAGATGGATCGTTGGCTTACCAGCCGCTAGAGAAGGCTAACTTGTTGGCTGACCTCTTCACGGCTAACTCGCGCGTCGACGATTGTGGTGCCGCCCCACCTAATTTAGAGCATTGTGGGACCACCATGTCTGATATTCGTATCAGGCAGTGTGATGTACGTGCCGTGCTGCGGTCGCTCGACGTGCGGAAGGCTAGCGGACCGGATGGTACTCCGGCTATTGTGCTGCTCAAATGCGCGGCTGAGTTGTCTCCTTTTTTTTTTGTTTTACGTCTATAACCAAATGCTTTTACGCACTGCCTTCCGGCCAAAGGGAGACCGAAAGAGGGTGTGGGACTCACCACCGGCAGACGCAACTGCCATCAGTAATACCCACTGAAAATCTTCTGATGACGCTCGCCGCTTGTTGAGAAATAGCCCCTGGCTGGTTGCTGGGGGCTAAGTTGTCTCCTGTGTTGACACAATTGTTCAGAGAGTCTTACGATACTGGTGTTGTGCCGGTGCCTTGGAAGGAGGCGAACATATTAGGTCGGGGAAAAAGTCTTTTCGCTTAACGTAGGTATAAACTTATTATAAAATTTTTTTGACTGTACTATTTGTGTCTGGCTGGTTTTGGTAACATTAAAAAGGTTCCATTATAAAGAAAAGAAAAAAATAAAAAAAAGTTGTTTCCCGCTATTTTTCATTTGTTTTTCTCTCCGTTAAAATGAGTAAATCTAATGAAGAAATTCGATACATTTTAAAATTTTATTATAAAAAAGGCAAAAATGCAACTCAAACAGTGAAAAAAATTTGTGATGTTTATGGACCTGATGCAGTGTCAGTAAGAGAAGCACAAATTTGGTTCAAACGTTTTCAGTCCGGAAATTTTGATGTTAAAGATGCACCTCGCTCTGGTCGCCCTGTTACGAATAAAATGGACGCCATTTTTGAAAGAGTGGAGCAAGATCGGCATATTAGTAGTTACGATGTAGCTGAAGAACTGGGAATTGACCACAAAACAGTTTTGACCCATTTGAAGAAAGCTGGTTATACAAAAAAGCTCGATATTTGGGTGCCACACGAGCTCACTCAAAGAAACTTAATGAACCGTGTACTCATTTGCGATTCATTATTGAGACGTAATGAAACCGAGCCGTTTTTGAAGAGATTGATAACTGGCGATGAAAAGTGGATCACGTACGACAAGAACGTGCGAAAAAGGTCGTGGTCGAAAGTTGGCCAGGCTTCACAGACTGTGGCCAAACCTGGCCTAACACGAAATAAGGTGATGCTGTGTGTATGGTGGGATTGGAAGGGCATTGTTTATTATGAGCTTTTACCGCCCGGCAAAACCATCGATTCTGATCTTTACTGCCAGCAACTGATGAGATTAAAGGAAGCAGTCGAGAGAAAACGGCCGGAATTGATCAACAGGAAGGGTGTGGTCTTTCATCAAGATAACGCTAGACCACACACATCTTTAGCCACTCAGCAAAAATTAAGAGAGTTCGACTGGGAGGTCCTAGTGCATCCACCATATAGCCCTGACCTTGCGCCTTCAGATTTTCACCTGTTTCGGTCTCTGCAGAATTCTTTAGGTTCTGTAAGGTTGACCTCAAGAGAGGACTGCCAAAACTATTTGTCCCGTTTTTTTGATCAGAAGTCCCAAAGTTTCTACAGTAACGGGATAATGTCTCTGCCCACAAAATGGCAGAAAGTTATTCAACAAAACGGTACATATATATTGTAAATAAATGTAAATAAACTTTGAAAAAAATGTCTTGACTTTTCATACAAAAATACGAAAAGACTTTTTCCCCAACCTATTACAACCCATCCCCAAATTGTTACTCACGCGTAGGGTGAAGCGATGGACAAGCGTGGCGAATCTTTGGCCGTAAGCTTTCGATAGATTATGGCATCGTTCCCTTATTTACAAGTTGCCGGCCTTCGGTATGCCACCCCGTTTGTGCGCCTGGGTGGCTGGCTTTCTGGAAGATCGGAGGATTCGTTTCTAGTGTGAGGGCAGTTCCTCCGAGTTCTACAAAGTCAATGCCGTAGTGCCGCAGGGATCGGAACTCTAGCCTACCCTATTTCTTCTGCATATTAATAACATGTTGTCCTTGGGCAATATTCATTGTTCTGCGGTTGAATTTACGGTACATGAGCGGTACTTGGGACATCTTGCGGCAAAGCAAGCCGATATACTGGTGCATAGGCAAGACCTGGTTGCCAAAGTGAACCGGACACTCGATCGTGTCACTCAGTGGGTATCTGATAACCTGGTCCAGTTTAATGCTACCAAAACCAAAGTTTGTGCATTCTCGTCGAAGGTTACTCTCTTCCTTACTCCTCCCTCTCTTCAGAACGCTTCGTTGCCCATTTCGGCGGATCTCAGCATTCTCGGCATGGTCATCGGCCAGGACCTAATTCCGAAATGCTACATCGAGGGTGTTATTTTAACTGCCTCCCGTAAGTTGGGTATAAGTTGGGTATACTCAATAAGGTGAGGCGGTTATTCACTCCCGAGCAGCGCTGTTTGTTGTACAAGACTCAAGTGCGATCGAGTGTAGAGTATTGTTCCCATCTTTGGGACAGTTCTGCTAAGTACTTCCTCGACGCACTTGACAGACTGCAACGGCGAGCGGTTCGCATTATAGGGGATGCTGAGGTAACAGCCTCACTCGAGGATCTACAGCTGCGTAGAGACATTGCATCTCTCAGTGTCTTCTACCGGAACTACTATGGCGAGTGTTCTGAGGAGCTTTTCGATCTCATCCCGCCCTCTCCTTTCCTCTCCTGAACAACACGTGCTGGTCTTAGAAACCATCCTCATACTGTGCAGACTATCAGCACTCGAACCAAGAAATTTGGGAAGTCGTTTCTAAGCAAGAACACTAAGCTCTGGAATTCGCTGCCGGCTCATGTGTTTCCTATTTCCTATCATCCCGGGTCTTTTAAGCGGGGCGTGAAACGGCATTTTAGCAAGCCGTCATGAGTGGATGCGCTTTGTACCGTGCTTATTTCAAGGTATGAAGCGCTTTCATTTTTTTTTGACAGCACCGACTGCTTACTATGAGGCAGGATGTAGTCATTATGACGTGTCACTGTATTGTTAATACTTGGGTATTACTAGACTACAGGGTTCATGTAACGTACTGAAAAATCTTGTGGGTGTTGTGGAACCTTAGGTGCGTTAAACGATTTGATTTTATGGTAATCCAAATATAGAATAGCTTCGTGATGTACCTACGCCGTTTTTAATCGACGTTTTTAGGTTTTAAATCGGATATTAAAGTATTATGATTTATTTTAGGAAATTTCCATTTCCACGGATGCCTAATTGCTTCAATTATATTCATGTAGTCATTGTTCATTTCAAAATGTATTATATTGCAGCGGCTGATATTGCTTTATTTATCAAGCTATGAATTCAAGACCTACCCATTAAATCCTCAAACGCATTGCATATTACTGAATTTAGAAAGAGCGATGGCAAGTCCAGCACATACCATGCTGGACTTAGATTCACTAACATTTAATTTTTTTTCCTTACTTTGCATGTACATAAGTAAATCTAATTGATTTAAGTGTAGTCTTATTTCAATTGTTTTCTATATTGTATACATACATAATATCACGTCTGTTTCCCCAATGGGGTAGGTGGAGGCATATTAATCGCTCACATTGAGCGTAATTATATTGTTTGTCCTACGTAATAGGTGGCCCAATTGCCGCTTACCAAAAACATTGATGTTCGCCAGAGTCTCGTTCGTTGTTCAGCTGGTGCACCACTTGCAGGCGAGGTTGGCTTCCCCTCCAATAGGTCTCCACTTTGGCGTGGTGGGAGGGCTGAGTACCTCCCGGAGGCCGGGAAAAAGTAACACCCAGAGGTTGGCGACTCTGGGTGCCCTTAGTACTGACTACCGGGGGGAAACTAAGAGGGACCTATAGAGAGCGCAGCGGGCGGGCCAGGATGGCCCGTTAAGCAGCTCCAGGAGGGTCTTAGGCAGCGGGGGCAAGGGGCCCATGGTGTTTAATCATAGACTCTCCGAGAAGTCGGCCATACACGCTATGGTCGCACAAGGAGGTAGGATGGGCGCGTCGACTGCGCCTCTCTGAATAGGTCCTCCCGGTTTTGGTCCCTCTTTTTCGCCTCTTTTTCAATAAGCGGCGGGTGTCGTCGGAAGATTTTTAGAGGGTATTACTGCTAGCAGTCGTGTCTGCCGGTGGTGAGTCCTACACACCTTTCTGTCCCCCTTTGGCCGGGAGGCAGTGCTTAAATGCATTTTGTTATCGACGTAAAACAAAAAAAAAAGGCGTGGTTGGCTTGTCCTCAGATCTTAGTAGAATCCCTATACACCATACAAGTTCTATATTTCATTTTGACGTTTTCAAGTGAGTACTATTTATGTTATTATTTCAGCTAAACCCGTCACTCTTTTCAAACTTTTATTGATGACCATAGTTAATGAATCTACCATTAAAAGAAAAATAATAGACATCACCAGCAAAGCCCGCATGGAAAACTTGTATTTTTTTGAGACAAGCCAGGAGGAAAAAAAACGATTGTGATATGATTTGGCTTGCTCTGCAGTGTACTTTAATAGTAAGCAAGTGATGGATTACAAATATCTTTGTAATAATTCCCGCGCTACTATAATTTCCAGAAAAATCGAGAAACTATTCAACACGGCACGTGTTTTGCCTTTACACAGGGCATCTTCAGGCGAGAGCTCTCGTTTCAGCGTTGGTCGTGAAGACATCGTTGTTCTGAGATTCCTATCTTACCTGAATTTCCATATACATACCTTCTCTCTATTTCCATATACATATAATGCATGCATTTTACAGAATAAAATCGTATGTCAATAATCAATCACATACTTAAATGATAATAACATTTTACTATATGCCACCTGGATTTCAAAGTAGCAGCGGTGATAGATATATTGAGCGCACTAGAATTTTCACGCGCGTTTGATACTATTAACCAGTCTTCTTTTGTCTAAAATGTATTCTGGCTTCGACACAGAAACTATTAAATGGTTCCTAAGAGGTTGGTCACAGCGTGTAGATTCCGACAATGATGCACAACCCACTAACGCTGGGAAAGTAACTGCAGCTGTGAATCGGGGAGTTCCACAAGGTTTCCGATTAGGACCAAACCTTTTCATTATCTCCATATATAAATCTAGTTGTCCTTTATTTGCAGACGATCTTCAACTAAAAATAATAAAGTCATTCAAACCTGACAATAATATAGTTAAAAGGTTAGAAACAATAATATTATATAGGGACGTATGTAAAAGACAGTGCTCATTCTCACAAATTTATACTTTATTTTTAGCAACTGCTTTAAAAACCGCTGTCAGTTACCCTTTTGCAATAAAAAAATAATAAAAATAAAAATGTTTATTTCGTTAACTGGTACAGTTATACATTATTTTTAGGACGGAGGTATCCTTTTAAGTATGCATTATACTAGTGATAGGATACCCCCCTCTTCCATAGCAGAGGTTACACCGAAAAATGATTTACGTACATATTATTTTAACTAACACAAGAAATTATGTACTAAAGATATGTTTGTGCTTGCGTGTATGTGTACATGTGCGCTGTGTATGCGTGTGTGTGTTTGTTGTGTTTGAGTGTGTGTGTGTGTATGTATGTGTGTGTATGACTGCGTGTTTGTGAGTGTGATTTAACACTTCATAACGTGTAAGCGTGGTAACAAGCCCTACGATTTCCATCTTGGGATCGGCAATTTTACCACTTATTACACGTAGGTACACAAAGCTTCATATTTCGAGTAGCGTTATGTTAAAACTCATATGAGGTTGTCGTAGTAGCGCGCTAGTGTAAACACAATTTAAATGAAGCAATACGTGCTTTAAATATTTTTTTAAACAATAATAACGCAGGCAGGCATACATCTACCTATGTTTATATCTAAATATTATACATTATGTTTAATAAGCTATTAGTATGCTAGTGTAGCATTACCAAATTGGGTTAGTATAAAGTGTCAATTATGCAGTTGATTGTGATTTCGCAATACAGCAAAGTAGGCAATTTTGAAAATGCAGTAATAAAGTATTGTCTTAGAGAACTTTTTCATTTCTCTGAGATCACTCTCACGTTCACGACACTATGGGTTGGGGGCAGAGCAGGAGGATACCAGCAGCAACACCGTCGCGGTCGTGCAAACAGTGACCAACAATGTTTACAATCGCATCGAGTGGATAGGGTGGTTGCTCGCTGCGGTGGTGTTAGCGCTGGCCGCTGTAAAAATGTTGCTAAAAATTGGGTCCACAGGCAGGCCGGGTCCAGTACGGCAGTGAGGATGCAGACTTTGCCACCACATCAGGTCGCACCCGCACCATCTGTTTACGCCGCCGCCGTTTAACCAGGGCGTGATTGTTGTTCGTTTATTATTGTATTGCGTATGTTATTGTTGTGTGTGTAATAATTGTTATGTATATTATTTTTTTAGGAAGGGAAATAGTGTAGGTATACAGTACACAGCTGCGCATTGCATTTCTTAGATTTAGTAATCGGAAGCGCAACGATTGCATATGTCTGTGTGACGGCACCATTCCTATTCCTAAAAAATACATATGTGTGTCGGCGGCTGCGCCCGCCGTTTTTATATTAATAAAGATAGTCTTATAGTACACGAGTGAATAAACGGTCGTTTCATTAAACACCTTCTGATAGTAGGTAAATTGGGTATAGACTAACATCACCTATACCCAGACATTAAACACCTACATCTACAGCGTCATCGGGTAGGATTTATCTTCGTCGACTCTTACTCCAAACATAATTAATAAGGATATGTTCCAAAATTTGATATATTTACCTAGAATAGATCAAGAATTAAGTAAGTACGGAAATGTTTAAACACACAAGGCAGTGTCCATTATGCTATATTATTTATTTTTATTTATTTAGTACACACACAGAAATATACATACAGAAATACTAAAAACTAAGAAACATTGGGTACAGGGCACAGCTTATTCCAGAAAGAAATATCTTCCAGCTGACCCGCGATAGGAAAACTTAAGGTAAAACGGGCTAGCATGTGCATTATAATGTTAACACAGAGAAATATTATACATCACAAAAAGGAAAAAAAATACAAAATATATATACTAACGAAGACAGATACAAACAAAATAACAATAACTATAGTAACATAAAGTGTAAACAAATTAATATTTACAATTTCTTTCTAGGCTTAGCCTTAAAAATCACTGTCACAAATCCTTTGGCTATAATTTCTTTTGAGATTGTTACTTCTATTATAATTTCCACTTTAGCCTTAGATATGGGCCAAACCTGGCCAAAATCGTGGGCAGGCACCGTCATATTACGCAGTAAGTATACCTTCTGAAATAAAAACATATCTATACTATTATAGTTACAATTCTTTATTGTTTCATTTGGTGTACAATTAGGTCTTAAAAATAACATTAGTTTTTATTTTATTTATTTATTTATTATTTGGGAAACATACAATGTATTATTACTTATCTATGCTTATCTTAGAATACAATACATATATCAATAAAGTTTCCACCATTACATAAATTAATAAATAAATAACACACACAAGTAGCAGACAAATCGTTTTTTAAAAAAAAAGAAGATGTTTACTATATAACCCCCTTAACTATTCACCAATATTAATTACTAACTCGTGAATACAATATTTCCACTGATAAAGAGAAAGATTGAACATATCAATTGACGTGAACTTTATATTATATTCATTACAAGATCTAAACAAAAACGTATTGCCAGTATACTTCGTTCTCGTAGAGGGTAGACTAAATAAACATTTAAGACGCGAACTTGACCGGGGGCACCTCAGACCAATTCTCTCCAAAAGAAATGGAGTGTCGACTAGACTTTTCATAACCTTGTAAAGAAAAACTTGATCTCTCTCAATACGACGATCCTCTAAAGAAGGAACACTAGGAACAATTTCGTTAGGCAGCTTATGTGCTTTGTAATTTAGATGTTTAATAAACTTATAATTTATTCGTTCTATTGAGTTTATGCGCACAGCATACTGCGGATTCAAGACCGTTGACGCGCATAAAAAGTAGAGCCATGCTTAAAATCTCTGCCTATTCTAATAATAAAACCAAGCATGTGATATGCTCTGGCCGAGATACTATTGATATGCGCCTCAAACGTCAGTTTACTATCAACAATCACCCCTAGATCTCTTATCTCAGTTACTCTCTTAATATTAATGTCGCTCAGCTGATGGTTAAATCTAACGACCTTTGATTTACGGGTAAATGTTATTACATTACATTTTTTTGAATTAAGATGAGAACAATTGCTACGACAGTAATCATAAAGGTTGTCAAGATCATTCTGAAGCATGGAACAGTCAAGACGAGTAGAAACAGTTTTAAATATCTTCATATCGTCAGCATACATTAGTACATTGGAATGAATGAATGAATGAATGAATATTTTATTTCTCTCTTCACAAAGGATTACAAAAAATAAACAGTAGTTACAGACAGTGAAGACACATTATCCTTTGTGAGAGACTGGAGTCCATACTAGGAAAATCCTGTGTGAAGGATCACCAGGCCCTCACCTAGGACTACTCTTATACTAAAAAATAAAAATTACTATAAATCAATGTATATATTTACAAAGTTTCCGGTAAAACCAGAGAAATACAGAAATAAGTAAAAAATTTAACAAAAATTCAGGAAAAAGAAACATACCTATGTAACCACAATAGTCATGTGAGTGTGTTTGTGTGGGTTATGTGGTGTGTGTGTTTGTGTGTGTGTGTTATGGTGTGTGTGTGTGTGAGTGTGCATATGTGTAAGACGTGTGCATTAACGGAGAATCGCTAGCAATTGTTCAGTCTCATTATAATCTAGCTTTTGTAACCACTTGCATAAAGTCTTTTTACAGGTTTTTCTGGGCTGCTTGTAGATTGACAGAATTTTGTTCAGCTTATTGTAAAGATAACAAGCCAGGAAGGTGAATTGGTGCTGTAAGAATCTTGTATTAGAGCGCGCTGTAGGACAGACTGCGTGCTTGCGTCGTTTATCGGCTAGGAGTGCAGGATCGTACTGAAGTTGAGAGTGTAGTCTGAGGACTGTGTTCTGGACGTAGAGTTGACGGACAGTTAGCATTCCAGTATGCTCGTAAACTAAGTTGGTAGGATGTAGAAAAGGCAGGAAATGACTTACTTTTAGAACACATCTTTGAGCCCTTTCTAACTTCAATAACAACGTTTTAGCGGCACCCCCCCAAACCGTTATACAGTAAGCAAGAATTGACTGACATAGTGCTAAGTATACTGTATTTATAACCTTTTTATCAGCCACCCGTCGCAGATTTTTAAAAACAAAAATAAGCTTTCTGGTTCTAGCCACTAGAAGATCGAAGTGTGTGTTAAAATTTAGTGATTTGTCTAGACTTACACCTAGGTATTTTATACTGTCAGTTTTTTGTAGTGGCATACATGAGCAGGAACTAGTACAATTAGAACACAAACCAGTGTGGGCTATTATTTTTAGGTCTTGTATCGGAAATCTAGGATTTTTTATAGAGAATGCAATATATTTGGTCTTGACAACGTTTACAGCCAGTCTATTTTTAACTAACCAAGTCCCAACTAGGTTGAGACCAGCTTGTGCGTGGTTATAAACTTGTTCCCAGGTTTCGGCTTGAAACAAGAGCGCAGTGTCATCTGCAAAGGTAACAACTTTTCCGTTTGGCATTTCGAGCTCACAGAGTTCATCTATATAGGTCAAGAATAAGGTGGGACCAAGAATACTGCCTTGTGGTACACCGTGAATGATAGGAAGGTCTTGACTAACGTATTCGTCTATTTTGACACGCTGATAGCGATTAGCTAGGTAATCAGAAAACAATTTTAGTTGGTTTTCTCTGATTCTCTCTGGAATGCTTAAGAGTTGAGACTACGTCATTAATAAACAGATTAAACAGCAGAGGACCCAGGTGTGAACCCTGCGGCACTCCTGAGGTGACCGGAACGAACGTTGAACAATAACTTATTTAACTATTAATATTATTATAAAGAGGATGGATTTGTTTGATTAGATTCCGAAACTACGAAACCTTTGTATTTGGCCTCGCCTCTTTCCGTTACGCGAGGTCGGTCGTTACCTGAGTTGCTCTCTCGAGCACACCTTTTTCATGACCTTCTGGACTGTCGTTATCCAGCTGGCTGGCTTTGGTTTTTCTCATCCCCTCGTCCCTGCAGCTATGTAAAAGCACTCCCTCACGGCATGGTCACCAGGTCGTCTTATCACATGACCATACCATCTAAGCCTCGGAAGTTAATTGGCTATATTTTTGCAAGTGAAGAACTGAAGTTGAAGTGCAAGCGCAATTTAAACCGTTGTGGAAAATTCTGCCAGTGATAGAAAGGTCGATAACGATCACTGCTGTACAGCAGAGTTCACAAATATCAATCCATGGACGTGTGGTGCAACGCCGGGTCGACTCCCCCCCGGCGACGTCACACAGATACTTCCCGAAGCACCCGTGCCCGGAAAATAACTGCGTGAGCCGGAAGGTCATCGACCCCCACCGACGGCCGACCCATCGCTCTAAGATGGGCCCGACCGCCTCGAGGATACGGCGCCTCGAACCTTCGGCACGAAATTCGGCTCTCCTGTGTAGCTGCCGCCGCCATGAGCCCAGAGCCTGCCTCTGAGCGTCTTTACGCCACCGCACCACAGTGTCCGGTGCGGGGCGGAGATCCTGACTCCGGGATTGCGCCCCACGCCAGTACACCGCCGAGAGAACCTCGGCGTCGAGGTCCCATGGCAGGAACCCGGCGAGCGCGCATGCCACCTCATGTGAGATGGTGCGATAAGTGGAGTATGACCCAATACCCTCTTAACTTAGTTTGTGCTCTAATGTGGTGATAGTGGGCTGAGAGGATGATAGGAGGCTGCATTTATAGTTTGACAAAGGCTATATCATAATCGATTGAAACGAAAAAGAATTCCTACAAAATCTCTAATAACGTAAAAAGTGGATGTCAAAATTAAGGTCACATGAGCGTAGATATGTTCTTCAAAACACGGCTTCAAAACATGATTTACAATAATTAACTTATGGCACAACTAAAATATATTACTTACCGGTGCAACTGGACATTCGAGTCCTTTGGCGGCCAGCATTTTACCAACATACGGGTCTTTTTTGAGCATATCGCACATCCCGAAATGCATCTCCACAAAGGATCTTCTGTATTCATTGTGTAAAAACTCGTAGAACAGTAAATGTACCTAAAATTTTTAAATGAAATTAATATTATTTATAGCGATTTGCTATGTATATGTGAGTCAAATAATACTACGATATGATGGTTAACTATTGACTGATTTATTATTGTTTAATTATTACTATTTATACAAAATATAAACAAAGGAATATTGGTATTTTAGTGGTAGGGTCTTATTGCTAAATTGACATAATATTATTACGTGCCAAAACTTAGGTACGTGTTATAAATTACAATTATCTTAAATATTTATATAAATCTATTTAGTCACGTTTGCGTGTTTGTATATTAGCTATAAACATATTCTATGGCTTTCGCCATAGATATTCCCCCTTTTAAAAAAAAATAAAATATAAAAATTAATTTGAGAGAAAAAAAAAAAAATTATTAAAATATTATTAATCTATCTGTTTTAAACTTCATTTGCACTTTTTACTATTTTGGTAAATTTCTTCTTCATTCTGTTTACGACTACTTTGTATATAAAAATTAAAATTACGAGAATAAAGATGACTCCGCCTACTATTATCATGCAGTTCAGCCAGCTCCGGATTTCCTGCAGTCCTTCAGCAACCTTCATTTGCAATTTAAACATCTCCTCCGGCACTGCTCCATTATTCTGTACCATGTTGACCTGCTCCTTGTTGTGGCTGGTGTTTGAACCCATTGGTGATTATTTTCAAGTGATGCCTGGTTGACTGTAATGAATGAATGACCAAATGCGTGTTTAGTCAGTTTATATATTACAACTGGAATCTCACAGTGGGGCGGGAGATTCTACCAGAACGTGTTTTTCTTAAAATTTTTCTATCTTGTTGAACTGACGTGATATTTTCTTTTAACGTTGGTTTACATATCGCGTTGTGCCTTATCTCCTTGTCATTAATCCTGAATGCAGGTTTCAAGCGATCGATAGCTATCGTGCTTTCACGTCCGTCTATTATGATCGTAAATATTTTATCATTACGACTAATTACGAGATAAGGTCCATCATACGGCGGTGTGAGACTTGGCCGTATTCGATCACATCGTACAAAAACGTGTGTACATTCCGATAGATGTGGATGTACAAAAATCTTGTCGTTGATACTTTGCCTGTGTGGTACTGCGGTACTATGTTCAATATTTTCTTTTATTTCTTTTACCATATCTGTGTATGTTGAATAATTATTTGTACCGAAAAATGACCCAGGTAATCTTATTGTTGATCTCTTCCTTTGTTTATTTCATTTCTTTGTTTATTTCTTCATACTTTTCTGAAGTCTTTTGACTTTTTTTAGTCTCGCCGCAGTCCAAAATTAAGCGTTAATGTACGCTCTCCATATGTATTTATCGGACTTCCATTTGCGGTGAATAGTTTGTATTCGCAAGCTTTATTATCGCTGTCTGTGCGATTTATAACAGAAATATTAGCCCCTGCGTCTACTAAAAATCTATAACCACTGTTTGAGTCGGTTATTGTTAGACGGTTTGCGGGGTGAATTGCACAGAGACCCGTCGTATTCTGTGCTAATTTTAGTTTTCCGAACTCTTGTTCTTATTATTCCACGAACATGGCTTTGTACATTTATGCTAGTTATTTTTAAATTTGTTGTGGTAGTAACAAAATCCATTGTGCGATACTTATTTGTTTTGCGACCTTGACCGTGAACGTAAATCATAACGCGATCGGAATCTGCTGCGTTGCAAAGGTCGCCTCTCTCGATTGCTTCGTAATTCATTTATTTCAATTTGCATAGCTGCAATTTGTGACGATAAGCTAGCTATTAAATTGATGTCTGCCGCCGGCAATTTCGTGGTATACCGAACGTTCTCATGTATTTTGTCTGCTAGTTTACTTAATTTGTCCGGCTCTAAATTTTCCGATACTGCTATAATTGACGTAATTGAAGCGGGGAGTTGTCGTAACCATAAAAGACGAACAGTATCTTCATTGATTTTTCCGCAGCCTGCTTCCCTCTCATCCTCCTTAATAACTGGGAGGGTTTCTGGTCACCAAGGTCCATTTCCGACAGTAGTTTGTGAAAGCGTCGGTGTTCGCTCTCTTCGTAGCAGTTAATTAGGCGTTCTTTGATAGCTGCGTACTTGTCTTCGCCCGGCGGTGTGGTCAGGATATCGCTGACCTGATGAATTACTTCTTTCTGTAGCTTCGATATAACCATGTTATATTTGTAGTCATCGCCCTGTTTCTGTGGTGCCAAAACAGCTTCAAACTGGGCGAACCATAGTCTCGGCGAGTCTATCCAAAAATGAGGTAGTTTTTCTGAGACAGTAATTGTTGCGATTGTCTCGGAACTTATATCGCCCTTTAATGGAGTTATTGGTGGAGCCATGGCGAAGTATTTGTGTTCTATCACTTTCTAGATTTGCTGCTGAAAACCAATTTGGGTTCCGGTCGGCCCGGTATTATATCAGCACTAGAGAAGCGATAGCCCAGTCGGGGTCACCAATATAGCAATTTGCTATGTATATGTGAGTCAAATAATACTACGATATGATGGTTAACTATTGACTGATTTATTATTGTTTAATTATTACTATTTATACAAAATATAAACAAAGGAATATTGGTATTTTAGTGGTAGGGTCTTATTGCTAAATTGACATAATATTATTACGTGCCAAAACTTAGGTACGTGTTATAAATTACAATTATCTTAAATATTTATATAAATCTATTTAGTCACGTTTGCGTGTTTGTATATTAGCTATAAACATATTCTATGGCTTTCGCCATATTATTTATATTTTAAAACGCAAAACAAAAATGTATTGAAGTATTTAACTGCAATATATTTGTGTATTGCGTTTACCAAGTAGGGAGCGGCAGAGGAACCCCACCAGGTAGCATCTTTCATCGGGCGAGTGGAATCGCCTAAAATAGTGACGAGTTGGCCCATTCAGGATTCAGATGATTCTTTGTTATACGGTGGCACCATATCACTCCCCCCCAGACCGGAGTCGACCCTTTAAGCTCAGCTATCTGCTCGTTTATGAGTAGGAGGTGCCAGTAAGTCACCTGTATATTTGTATGAAACTCGTCGCAATATCTTGCTGCACTCGGGCCAAAAAAGTGTGCGAGCGAAATGAACTATACTGCTCGCCCACTTCTACTTATGGGGTCTTTTGGCAAAGTGCAGTGAAACAAAACGCGTATATCGATATTTTTTACAAAATTTAAATGTAATCTATTGTTTTATTTGATTTTAATATATTTTAAGTCACCATTTTATTTATATTTTTTTATAAGATTTATATTTTCACCGTTTCTATATGTCCCTCATTAACAAATAAATAATAAAAGTGACAGTTACCCCTTGACCGTGTTCTAGTTGTTTTTAAGCGCATACTTTATGCACAATTTTTTAGTCCTATCGAAAGCACGTGCACGTGAAAATAATTAATTGACCAACTCCCGATGTTGGTGGAGCGGATGGGTGGGACTTTTACTGTCTATGTCTAAGAACCATCGATGTTCCTTTCGTGCTATGTCCCGGGGCCGGGTAAACCATTTCAAACATTCTTGTAAATTCCCAGCAGGTGGGCCGCATGCCTGCGTGCCATATTATGGTAGGTATAAATGAAAATTATGGATGATGTATAAATTACCGTTACATTGTTAGTCCAGGTGTACGTCTTTAAACTTCCTTCCAGGTTGAAGTAGTACGGAGACTGCCTGCCGTGTCGCGTAATGTAAAGTTTTCCGTATTCTAAAAACTTTTCGTTGATATCAGATACGCCAGCTCTCTCTGGGATCACTTGTAGAGTCTGTTGATGTTAAAATTTGGTTAGGGGGTCAGAAACGATCACCGCTGTTCAGCGACGTCTATAGAGGTCAGCTTTTCTTATGTTGAATGTATTATGTAATAAGATAAGTTATAAAGACCTTATTGAGATAGTTTTTTATAACATTCACTGCAGCCACGCATCTGCCTTCACCCTCTTCGAATCTCTGTGTATTTTGTTGCAGTGGGGTCTATGATAAGGTCATATTTATGATCGGTCTATCATTTGTATTTGGTGCCAAGTAGAGAGAGAGATGCCGTGTGGCGCCGGCCAAGAATAGCGTCACCCCTTCTCATCTCATAGGGAGTCGTAAAAATCGACGAAGAGAAATGTTACCGGATGTTTGGCAGCAGCGTCATCCTGCGCACTGGCTGAAACTGCGATCACCAACCCGCCTGCCCAGAAAGTGATTATGGGCAAATACCCCCACATGTAAATAAGTCACTAACGCATAAACGTCCAATTAGGTAAGTCCAACTTCGAGAAAGAGGTCAATCGTCGAATCCAGCTCGGTTGGGCTGCGTTCGGGAAACTACGCAAAATCTTCTCGTCCAAAGTACCTCAGTGTCTCAAGACGAAAGTCTTCGACCAGTGTGTGTTGCCAGCGATGACGTATGGGACTGAGACGTGGTGCCTGACTATGGGCCTTATAAGGAAGCTCAAAGTCGCTCAGCGTGCAATGGAGAGAGCTATGCTCGGTGTGTCCCTACTTGATCGAATGAAATGAAATGAGGAAATCCGTAGGAGAACTGGAGTGACCGACATAGCGAAGCGCGTTTGCAAGCTGAAGTGGCAGTGGGTGGGGCACATAGCTCGAAGAACCGACGACCGATGGGGCGTTAAAGTTCTTGAATGGCGACCACGAATCAGCAAACTTAGTAGAGGGCGGCCCCCAACGCGATGGACCGACGATCTGGTGCGGGGAGCCGGTGGATGCAGGAGGCAAAGAATCGATCTACTTGGAAAGCAATTGGGAAGGCCTATGTTCAGCAGTGGATTTCAGATGGCTGAAATGATGATGATGATAGAGAAACAAGGGTTCGAAAATTATCGCACGTGATTTTTCTACTGGCCAAAGTCAGTTACAGACCATCGTGAGCAGTCTAGTCTCATCGAAACCTAAGATGATGAAACAGTCGAACGGTTCTATGGACAGTTAATACCAGTAGATACGCAAGATCCTGCAACTTGTTTAATTAACTTCCTAGAGCCAAGTCACCGGTCACTACATCGAAGACATCACGGAAGCCAGCATGTACGAGATTAGAATGGCCCTATAACAACAACAAGAACATATTTATGTACGCCGATGACGTCGCGGTCTTAGGTACGACGTCTACTCACTAGCTACTGCAGAAGTTGAGCCTTTCAGCTGATCAACAGGCCACCAGGTTTCAGTTAAATGGACTCGTATTGAACAAGGGTAAGACGCACCTCGTCTGTTTCTCATTGGCCGGCCATTTTATAAGACTTATCAATCAATCAGTCAACAGTGGTTGGTGGTACCAAGATACAGGAAGTACCAAACTTGAATTTATTGGGTTTTGCTAAAGATAGGTCCCTCACATGTTCGGGACATATTGATAGGCTTAATGGGAGGCTGGGTAGAGCGTGCTACGCGTTGTATAGCTGGCGAAGGTAGTTCCTTGGAGCGTGGCTTGGTCGTGCTATTTCGCGACGGTGTCCTCGCTGCTGCACTATGGTGCCGAGCTGTAGAGATGGGCTGCGGAATGGAAGCGTGCCTTTCGGAGGTTTATGTCAGACTTAAAGAGCACAAGGCGCGGTGATGTGCGTGGGTATAACCCTCGACATGCTAACTTGCTGGGATAATTTTCCAGACGCACGACGAGGTCTGATAGACTCACGCACATCATGGAACATGGGACCGTCTGTATATCATAAATTGTCTCGGGTCCTTTTGGCGCCCTCCCGACAGGTCTCCACTTTCCCCCCCAACTGGTCTCCAACTTGGCGCGATGGGGGGGGGCTGAGCACCTCCCGGAGGCCGGGAAAAGATAACACCCAGAGGTTGGCGACTCAGGGTGCCCCTAGTACTAACTCCTCCCCTCTGAAGTCGGCCACACACGGTGTGGTCGCACAAGAAGGTAGGAGGGGCGCGTCCACTGCGCCTCTCTGTGGAGGTCCTCCCGGGTTTGGTCCGGGGGACGTTGGCCGCAGGCAGGGTGTCAGACGCTGCAACCCAGGTACTGCCCCCCGCCTTTCAACAAGTGGCGGGCGTCATTGGAAGATTTTTAGTGGGCATTACTGCTGGTAGTCGCGTCTGCCGGTGGTGAGTCAACGTCTTGAATTTCTAATGCGAAATCTTTCGGCGCTGCTGCGTTTTCTAACGACGGCATTATCGGGTTGGTAGACACAGATTTTTGTCGGACAAGTTGACTTAAAAAATTAAACTTATTTACAAAGAGAGTCATAGTAACGTCATATCAAAAAGTTTGGAATGCGAAAAAGATCTATAGCCCAGTGGCGGTGCCCATGCTACACCGTCGAGGGCGGAGGAAATTGACATTACAGTGGCTAATCAAAAAGCGGTAAGGTATATTACAGGATGGCATGTGTCGGATGAGGTAACGTTATCGGACCACAACTATATCTGCTTCAAGTATAGGGCTCAGGTCAGTAGGAGCACTTTACGTAGGAGGAATCCCAGAAACACCGACTGGTCAGGTTTCAGAGGAGACTTCGGGGCCGAGCTAGGCAAAGTTCAGGGCAAATTAAATTCAACAATAGACATTGAGTTTGAGGCTGACCGAATAACTAATGCCTTGCTTTCTTCATGGGAGGACAACTGTCCGGAAAGCAAGGTCACTGCATCAAAACTACCTTGGTGGACGGAAGAGGTAGCAGAGATGAAAAGAGAAACGAGAAAGGCTTTCAATCGAGCAAAAGCTACCATGAACTTTGAGGAATACACCATCTCTCTAAAGCAATATAGCAAAATGGTACGCAAAGCCAAGCGTCAGGCATGGCGGGCACACTGCAAAAAGATAAGCTCACTTCCTGAGGGAATGAGATTATGTAAGGCTATGGCAACAACCAAGGCGATCCCACTCACGACTGTTAAGAAGTCGAATGGGGAGCGCACGGAGTCTATACATGAGACCCTTGACACACTATTAAGGACCAACTTTCCGGGGTCAATAGCCCGAGGGGCGAATGATGATCCACTAAGCCTGGAAGACCAGATAAAACATACTTGCAGGGCAGACTGGACCATTGCAAAGAGAATTATAGATGACAATAGACTGAGATGGGCAACTGGTAGCTTCCAACCCTTTAAATCTCCTGGCCCTGATGGAATCTACCCTGCAATTTCTTTAAAAGGGAGCCGCAGAATTGAACACTCACCTCTGTAGGCTTTAAAAGGCATGCATATCGTTTGGATATATTCCGAAAGCCTGGAGAAAGGTTGAGGTCATATACATACCGAAGTCAGGCAAACCGGACTATGAAGAGCCACGTGCGTTCAGGCCCATTAGTCTTCAATCGTTTCTTCTTAAGACCCTGGAGAAACTAATTGACCGTTACATTAGAGATAGTCCGCTCAGGAAACTTCCCCTACACAAGTTTCAATGTGCGCATCAATCCGGGAAATCAACGGAAACAGCACTACACCTAGTTGTTAAGAGGGCAGAGGCCGCGATCGAAAATAAGGAAGTGTGCCGACAGAACAACCTTTGAATCGATAAGAGCAGCAGCTAGGGACCACGGTATCCCTGATACGATCTGTAAATAGATAGACTGCATGCTTAAGGGTAGAATCATTACCTCAGGTAAGTTTGGTGAGACACTAATGGTGAAGACCACGAAAGGGTGTCCGCAGGGGGGAGTTTTTTCACCCCCCTCTGTGGAGTCTTGTAGTGTATTATATTCTAACGACTAAACCAAGGACCATATCAGACAATAAGCTATGCTGACGACCTTGTCATTATGGTCAATGGGAAGTTTCCCAATATCGTATCACAACTGATGCAAAGAGCCCTGGGACATGGTGCGACGACAACCACCTCTCTATAAGCCTGGGAAGACGACCGTGATTACATTCACTAAAATGAGAAACCTGTCTGCGTTAAAAACGCTGACTCCCTGTGGTACATAGCTGCCTTGGACTACAGAAGTTAAATATCTAGGTGTAATCCTAGATAAGGAACTAACTTGGAAGTCACACGTAGAACAGACCCTTAAAAAGGCTCTTAGGAGCTTTGGATTGTGTCGTTTTACTTACGGAAAAACTTGGGGGCTAAAACCAAGAATCCTAAGGTGGATTTACACAGTACTGGTGCGGCCTATAGTGACCTATGGGTGCATTGTATGGTGGCCTCGAGTGAGGCTATCTACTTGTAACAATGAGCTCAGTAAGCTTCAAAGTGCCACCCTTTGGCCATTACTGGAGCATTCAGATCTACTCCAACGGCAGCGATGGAGATCCTATTGGACTTGGACCGCCGCTGCATAGTGTTATAGAGGCGGAGGCCTGGAAGGCAATCCACGGGTTGAAAGTGGCTGGTCTGTGGGATCCGTCTAGTAACCAGGGTAAACATACAAGATGTGAGGCTAATCCCAGCCTCAAAAGGCTCATGAGTATGGAGACTGATAAACAATGCCCTGTATTCATGTTCAAAAATAAATTCAAAATAAAGGTCCCCACTAGGGATGAATGGGAGCAAGGGCCACCTACTCCTGATATAAACAGCCTAGTCTGGTACACTGATGGTTCCAAAATGGAATCTGGTACGGGCGCGGGTGTTTATTCCATTAACCATGAAATTAGCCAGAGCTTAATCGAATATGCTCCGGTTTTTCAGGCTGAAACATATGCAATAATCATATGTGCTATGAAGATCCTCGACCTGAATATCAGGGACCGAGTGATTTACATACTCAGTGACAGTCAAGCTGCACTCAAGGCTATCGCCGCAGTGCGAGTAGACTCAAGGCTGGTGCTAGAAGCTGCTCAAACCCTTAACAGACTGGGTCGGACAAACAGAGTAACTCTCATGTGAATACCAGGCCACGCCGGATTTTTGGGGAATGAGCACGCTGACAGGCTTGCCAGACAGGGCTCGAAATCGATATTTACGGGACCGGAGCCATGCATTGCACTTTCTATGAGTACAATAGCCACGACGCTAAAAAAGCATATAGTGGAGAAACAACTATCCTCCTCTTCCCCCCGGACCTCTGAGGTGTTCAGACGTATCTTAAACTAAAAGTTACAAAAAGTTTTTCAAAAATAAATTAAAATTTTGCGTATTTTATTCGAACGGTTAAATAGGAGTGCATAAACGCGAGGAGGTGATACCGACGACTGCTCCCTGGTACGCGTCCGAGTGAACCGGCTACGCTGACTCATCGCTGCGTCCCGCCGCGCTGTCGACGCCCACCACAGCTTGCTGCCCGCCTCGGTAGGCGTAACACCGCTCGACCAATGCGTTCTGCGCGCCACATCAACCTGCTGCGCTGACGCTGCTATTGGACGCCGCACTGGGAAGGCACGCAACAACTCCTGCGCTGGTATGAGATCCTAGTACTTCGCTACGACTACGCTTCCATCCGATCACGATTCGACTATATTCTCACTTAACGATTTTATTGAAACACGTTCCAAAAGTCATAATAAGATGGATAAGACTTGCCCCGAGTCAAATGTAATGGAACAAATAGGTCACTCATCGGACTCATCAACTAGCAACATAAGCAGGCGGCAAAAGAGAGGAAGAGAACAACATGATTTCGAGGAGGATTTTAAGACTTTTAAAGAAGATATGAAAAGCATGATTACATCATTATTATCGGCACAGCAAAGTGAACTTAAAAAGATATGTTGCACACAAGTAGAAATCAAAGAAACAAATACTAACATTGAGAGTTCTCTTAGTTTTGTGACAGAACAAAATGAAGAATTAAAGAAACAAATTGAAAAATTAGAATTGCGGGCAACAAAAGATAGAGAATATATTGGTATGTTAGAGGAAAAAATCGAAGACTTACAACGAGCAAATCGTAAAACGAATTTAGAAATAAAAAATATGCCAAAAATACCCAAAGAGACAAAAGAAAACTTAATAGGTATAGTGGAGAAATTAGGAAAGTCCATAAACTGTGACGTACGAAAAGGAAACATAAGAGATATCTATAGAGTGCCTGGCAAGAAAACTGATAAGAATGAGAACACCCCAATCATAGTAGAACTATCATCTACAATGTTAAAAACAGATATCTTGACTATGACCAAGGTTTTTAATAATAAGCACAAGGAGAAACTCCGGGCTAAACACTTGGGGGCAACTAAAAATGAAGAAACTGCTGTTTTCGTTTCCGAACAGCTTACTGCAAAGGGGGCTCGACTGTTCTTCCTAGCTCGTGACGTCGCCAAGTCAAGAAATTTTAAATTTTGTTGGACCTCCTACGGGCGAGTATATCTACGTAAAGAAGAAAATGCACCAGTAATTCTTGTTAAGAATGAAACACAGGTACAATCTTTAATGTTGTCTAGCTGACTAGATAAATTTGAAAGTCTTTTATATAATGTTTTTATAATGTGTAATTTTTCTCGGGACGTATTATTTAATAATTGTAAACAAATAATTGCTTTAGGACTTACACACATACAAATACACTACTTACTTACTCTATTGATTATAGTATATTACGTTTCATACCATTACAGGCGTTTCGTCAGTCATAACAACTTTACACACCCAAAGTCAAACACCTACATATACTTTGATATTTATTCACATGCTTCCTTTGTTTCTGTAGCTTTTACAATTTTAAATTATTTAAAGATGACTATACTTGCCAATGCTTTGGTCCTGACAACTCCATATGGATAACTCCTTATCAAACATGAATGAAATAGACCGCACAGATGTAGCAGTATCATTTAAATGCCAGAGTAATAAACTCTCGTCTGTAATTACACTACAAGTACCTGATCTTACAGTGATATCCCAAAATATACGCAGTATTTATGCTAATTTTGATGATTTGCGTTTAAACTTATGTGTCTTTAATTTTGAAACTGATGCTATTATTTTGACAGAATGCCAATTAGACTCGAATAAAAATATACCTCAAATAGAAAACTACACATCTTTTCATACAACTAAACATGTCAACAAGGCTGACGGTGTAGTGGCTTTCATAAAGAACACACATAAAGTTTCTGTGAAAGAAATTAACTTAAACCATGCATCCGGCCTCCAAATTATAATCGAAAATATTATTATTATTGGCATATATCGCTCCCCGTCTATAGGTAATGCGGATGAATTTATAAATTCTCTAAATTTATACTTAAACACTACTAAACGATATAAAAACGTCATTCTCACGGGAGATATTAATATAAATTTAATATATTATCCTGATGAAACATGTCAAACACGCTTAAATAGATTTAATTATTTGAATATGCTTGCAACCCATGGCATGCTTTCAGGACATGTCTTACCTACAAGGGGTCGTAATTGCCTTGACCATTTTATAATTAGGTTAAATGGTAGAAATAAAAGTGCAACCATAGCTGTACTAGAATCAACTATAACTGACCACTCTATGATATTCCTAAAAATGTCCTCTGTTAGGAATGCACACTTGAATATGAATAAAAAAGTTAAAAAAGTATTAAACTATGACAAAGCGATAGAGTATCTTAGAAGCGAAAACCTAAATGACTTGTTAACTCTTGCTGACCCTAATCTCATAACACAAGGTTTGATAACAATATTACAAAAATGCCTTGCATTAAATACCCAAATAATAACTGTTCCTGGAACTAAGCGGATTATTAAGCCTTGGATGACTGCGGGTGTACTGCGTTGTATTCGAAACAGGAATAACATGCAGAGTAAATTAAGATTAGATAAAGAAAATAAAACTCTTAAAGTAACATACAAGCGATATCGCAATTTTTGTACAAAAATTATAAAAAAATTAAAACGCGATTATGACAGGACGCGGTTAGAAAATGCTATATAAAACCCAAAAAAGTTATGGAGCACTATAAATAACATAACTCAACGTAAACCACCAAAATCACAGAACCTAGAGCTTCTCGATATTGCATCAACGCCACAAGAGTCTCTAGATAAAGTCAACACATATTTTGCTACTGTTGGAAAACAATTAGCTGAAAGTATTCCTGCTCCCAACAATGTGGATGGCGATGTATCTATGTCGCCGGTAACATCATTTGCACTTATGAACACCGATTCTGTAGAGGTTTACTCCGTGCTTATGTCAATGAAATCTGACAGTGCTCCTGGGTGGGACAAAATACCGACACGCTTTTTAAAGATGGCATACAATGAGATAACAACGATTATAGTTCATCTCACTAATAGATGTTTTGAGAGCGGAGTTTTCCCAATAGCACTTAAGCAAACAATTATAACACCTGTGCACAAAAGTGGAGACAAAACAGATCCGTCTAACTTTAGACCGATCTCTGTTATATCTGTTATAGCGAAGATTTTAGAAAAGCTGATAAACATCCGGTTGCTAAGTTTTTTCTCTAAGTATGATACCTTTTCTAAATCGCAATATGGATTTCGTAAAAACTTGTCAACTGAAGATGCTGTCTTGGGTCTGACCTCTGCTATAGTTGAAAATATTGATGCTGGCAAAAAGTGTTTGACAGTTTTCCTTGACTTAAAGAAAGCCTTCGATACAGTGTCCATACCAATTCTTCTGCGCAATCTTCATGACGTAGGCATTAGAGGAGGTCCGCTAAAGCTTCTGGAAAGCTACCTAACTGATCGTAATTCACGTGTAGGGGTGGAGTCTACACTGAGTTCTGAGTGCACCGTCAATTACGGAGTACCTCAGGGCAGTGTTTTGGGCCCTACCCTGTTTCTTGTGTATATAAATAAACTGTGTAATATGCAGATGGATGGCGGTCGTATATTTTCGTATGCGGACGATACAGCTATTGTCTTTACAGCAGGGAACTGGGAACATTTAAAATCACGAGCTGAAGCGGGATTGGCTCGCGTTGCTAATTGGCTAAATACACACCTTTTGTCACTAAATCTTCAAAAAACTAACTACATCTGTTTTACCAAATACAATAACAGCCAACCCCCGCATGGTTTTAAAATAGTCGTCCACCGCTGCGACAAGTATGCTACCGTGGCTTGTTCCTGTACTGAACTTGAAAAAATAACCAGTACAAAATATCTGGGTGTTATGCTTGATCAGCGATTGTCATGGCATTGTCACATTGAACTACTCATAAATAGAACAAGGAAACTTATATGGACCTTTAAAACTTTACGGCATGTGGCCTCTGAGCATCTTTTGCGCCTCACATATATATCACTAGCGCAATCAGTTTTGTCGTATTGCCTAACCGTGTGGGGCGGTGCAAACAAAACTAGATTTCTAGACTTGGAAAGAGCTCAGAGATCATTATTGAAAGTTATGTATTTTAAACCACGCGACTTCTCTACAGACCTACTCTACTCCTCTAGTGATTTGTTATCTGTTAGAAAATTATACGTTTTAAATACTGTGATGAGTAAACACAAATCGCTCCCTTACCAACAGATCGAGACTCACTCTAGAAGGAAACGTAACGTTGTGCAACAAACGCGAGTAAAGTCAGTATTTGCGAAGAGGCAATATGACACGAGAGCTACTGCTCTATATAACAGAATAAATAAAGAATTAGATATTTATAATATGACTAATACAAAATGCAAAATAGCGATTACTAAATGGTTGAAAACTAAAAGCTATGCTGAAATGGAATTAATTATAAGTTAAAACACACTCACCACACACACACACACACACACACACACACACACACACACACACACACACACACACACACACACACACACACACACACACACACACACACACACACACACACACACACACACACACACACACACACACACACACACACACACACACACACACACACACACACACACACACACAAAATCATTAGGATAGATTTTTTGTATAAATTGTTTAATTATAATATTTAAGATAGGATTGATTAATTATATTATTTATTTAATGTCAAAAAATATTTGGGGTAAGACAAATTTCATAATTACTTAATATCAATAAAATAATAAATAACAATAGTAAATTCATATAATTTCAGATTTTGTCAATATTAAAATAATCATTTATATTATAATGACATTTAGCAATTTGTAATTTAATTTTATTAGCACAAATGTTTGCATCAAAAACTATTTAATGTTTATGTTATGGTGGACGCTGTCCAATTTGCTTAAACTAGTCTATTGTAACCATGCTACGGAAGAGCGGTGTTACCTAACACAAGCATAATTTGCTTAAAAGGTAGCTCCATTCACTCAATTTGTATTAGACACGAAGTTAATGAAATAAACATTTTGTATTGAAATAAACATTTTGTATTAACTATCGGAATGGCAGCTGCTACCGGCGCTTAAGCATTCAAAGGCCTTCATCGGGCAGACAGAGAGCAGCTGGTGTAAGGCCCTCTGCGAAGGTAGCAGGAAACAATCCAGACTGATAATTTGGGCTCTAACAGGGCATTATGCCACAAACAAAATGCTCCACAGGATGCGACTAGTGCGATCACCGCTATGTCGTAGATGTGGTGACGAAGAGGAGTCTATGGAACACCTGGTGTGTACCTGTGACTCGTTGGCTGTTTGCCGAATGAGTCTCCTGGGGGTGGCCTACCCATAACCAAGAGACTATGGGCTCCCATCTGCAAAGACTGTCATAAGGATGATGGTAACAGTATTTGGAGATTTGGAGTGAAGATCCAACATAAGGGTCAAAGTGCGCCACGGTTAGTCTGTGACCCCCGCGATAAGATAAGATAAGATAGCATACTTTTAAATAAGCTGTCATGATATTATATGTATAGTGTTTAGATATTTAGAACAGTCGGTCTTTGCTGACCTACCCCTAGATATTTTGAATACTTTGTGTGCTTAGATCAATAGATCAGAAAAAAGTCAGGAAGCGAACAATTTCGTTACGATGGGCGCTTAATCAGCTATAACGCTGACTGTATATTAGCATTTAAGAAAAGATTGTTTGATACAAACAATTGGCGTAGAGCAGCGTTTCTTAACCTCGGGTCGTGACCCAATTTTGGGTCGCGGGCGGTTTTGGGATGGGTCGCGGGTAGGGTTCAACCCTATTTAATTTTTTTTTTTAATAAAAATTAATTTAGAAGTAAAAAAATCTCCCGTCTCCCGGAAGGAATTTTAAACAATCGAAATTCTCCCGGAACTTTAAATTTACGCGCGCTGGCTTATCGATTTATGGACAAAAGAAAGAAACCGTTTTAATGATGAACCTGTCAAGGCAGAAATCCAAACATTATTTAATTTTAAAATGGCCTGCAAAGAATTTTATAAATTTGCTACTTCAAGACCAGATTTTGACGTTAAAATGAAAAAAGTTGCAGACAGACCACGCATTGTGGACCTAATCCTAATGTTAAAAAATCTTGTTTATAAGTGAGCATGCGGTTCGCCATGGCTGGTGGGTGAATCGATTGAAAAACTTGCTAAAACAAAACGGCAAATTATATAGGTACATCAATTTTAGCAACATCTCGAATATTGAATTGGTATAATTTTAATGAATTGTCTACAACTTTTTAGAATGAATAATAATTTACAACTGAAAAGAAGAAGAATTTATTTTTTGTGAAAAGCTCTCTGAAACTTCAACTGGGGTAGACTTCAACTTTTGTTAAGTTGACAAGTTTTGAGAATTACCTCTGGCAAGTCAAAATTTCTAATCGTCAATAAGCAGCATTTGCCACATTATACTTGTTTTTAGAAGTTTTCAATGACAACCATATTTTTGTAGAAACATTACCAATCTTTTTAGAACGTTTGAGAAATCTTGAAAATGAAATGACAAGATATATTCCACAAAATGTTGATATCGAAAAATACAGTTGAGTAGGAAATCCATTTGAGGTAGATGTAATTGGTTTTGAGAATGATACGGCTGGGTTTCAAGTAGAATTCCTTGAATTGCAGGGTGATAGCGTTTTAAAGAAAGGATTTGCAAAAACAAGTCTCACGAAATTTTAAGCAGAATTATCTGGGAAACCTATTCTGAGCAATCAAGCTGAAAAGGCTCTGCTACTATTTCCAATCAAAGCGAAGCAGTATTTTCGTGCCTTGCTGTTTTAAAAAAAGGCGTGATTTGGTTGAGGCAGAAATAGACTGGATCCTCAAGGATGCAGTCTATTTCTATACTTGCATGCTGACATGACATGCGGTGTGCACTTTCCATAAACATAAATCCACGTATAAATCTGATTTGCTCTAAAGTACAACATCAGGGTAGTCACTAATTAAAATTAGTGATAACACTCGGGTTATATATTTTTTAATGTTTTGTTAATTTGTTGTTGAAAATTTATATAAAAAACGTTTTTCTACTAGAAATGCCCATGTACGCTTGTTTAATTAAGATATAAATAAAGAAAAAATTATTAGTAATATTTTTTTAAATATTTATATTGATATAAATTTTAGCAAACAAGGGGCTTTTTGTTAATGGATTTATTAAAAAAAATTTGGGTCGCGGTCTTCATAAATATTTATGTTTTGGGTCGCCAGCCAAAAAGGTTAAGAACCGCTGGCGTAGAGTGTTAACATTGATTTGTGATAAGCCGTTCCAGAGATTAGTGTGATTTCAGCGGACTACGGAAAAATCTTGATAGGTTTATGTGACTCCGCTAAACGATTGAAGCGTTATTTACAAAAACGTTACCTAAATTGATATTGAAAGTAAATTTGAAGAATCGTTAAAACATTAGTAATTCAGGTATCTACGGAAGACCAGCGTCGTGGCATCAGTTTGATGCTACGGCACATGCTGAGTAGATACCTTTACATAATCGTTTATAGATATAAGTATCTTCAGTTTCATATTTCTTCTTTCAATTTTGTACATGGTTACGAATAAAAGTTTTTCTTTTTTTCTCTCTTTCAAAGTAATTGGTCACAATAGACATTTGTTGGCAATCAATTTGCAAGCTGAATGTAAACACTGTGAGCGCCAAAATGTAATCAGTTATGTTAAATTTCAGAGAGAGAGTCCGTTTTTTAGTAACGTCAGTAACTACCCAATGGGGGACCGAGAGACTGGGGCTAACTGCGGAAGACGCAACCGTCCGCTGTTGAAAAGGGGGCCAGTGCCTTGGTTTAAAGACAGACACAAATTTTGGCTTAAACAAATAATAAATAGGATTTCGTTATCTAGTAAATCCAAAAAAAATTGAAATGTTTGATATTTTGATTTTGTAAACAGCCATTCAAAACCACACGACACAGAAAGATAGAAATATATTTACTTGTATGTATCCAACGAGCAATATTACTCTGAGAGTAACGAAGAGCCACATGTTTAATGTGTACTGATTCTTGCACGATTGTTACACGAATAGACAAATAACTGCTTTTATAAAATGCATGCATGAACAATAAGTTTGTAACTACGTTTATATATTATGTGATTATTCTAAAATGACATAGTTTTTATGTAAGTATAAAAAAAATGCAATCTAGCTCTTAATAGCTAACATTTATAAAATAGGTTTAAAAATATGTTTTTTTAAATCTTAATTCTCTTCACTTGTATTCACATATTTAGGTTTTCTATCCATTAAAAGCGATGCTAAATCTTGCGATAAATTCTTCAGAAAAAAAACCACGTTTATTAATTAATTACCTACCTAAATATAAATTATAGTATTAAAAATATGAAGTATATTCTAATAATTTTAAAGTTTGTTAAAATAATACAACCAGATAATATGTTGATATTGTAGATAATGGAATATTAATTGAAGTGTTCATATTGTAGATAGTGGAATATTAATTGTAATGCAGCGTTTTTATCTGTACTGCACTGTATAACGAATAATAAATTTCATAATGCGTATAAGGATCTTACCAGCACCTTAGGAGTCCCAGCCAACCTCACTTGCAAGTGGTGCACCCGCCGACCAACAGACGAGGCTTTGGCACACAAAAAAGTTCCCGGTAAGCGGCAATAGGGTCACCACCTATTACGTGAGACCAACAAAAAAATGTGGCGATATGTGTGGGTATAAAAATATGCCTCTGCCTACCCCTGCGGGGAAACAGGTGTGATTACATGTGTGTATGTTTGATTCTCTGTCAAGAAAGTACCGGGAAAAAATCAATGATACACAAAACTTTTATTATTCATTCAAATTTATTTTATCACCTTCAAAGTATGCTCCTTCAGAAACGATACACTGACGCCAACGAATAACCCAATCATCAAAACATTTTTTAAACGCTGTTTCCGTAATTGAGTTCAGTTGTCGCCGCGAATTCTCCTTAATTTCTTCTACCGATTGAAAACAGGTGCCACGAAGTGGTAATTTGAGTCTAGGGAATAGAAAGAAGTCGGCTGGAGCTATATCTGGTGAATACGGTGGTTGCTCGATCAAAATATTAACATACAATAACATAAAAATAATTGTACGTGTGCTATAGTAGTGCGAAAAGGTCATAGCTCAACGTAGTATTGCTTAGCGAGCAAAGCGTATATTTTCAGCTACACTTTAGAGAGCCGCGATTACGGATACCCATTAACTCACTTAAACTAAAAATACAACTTAATTTACAACTCAATGTAATTTAATTTAATTATAAGGAATAATGCATTAATTTCGACCAAATTTTAAATTTTAAAGAAGTTATAGTAAGTCAATCTTAAAAGATGTCGGACATTATTTTAGATAATTTAAAGAGTAACAATTCTTGCATATATATTTTTTAAACTTGTACCGTTTATGCAGCGCACGCAACGGAAGCCCTGCAATATCAATAATTTTCCCCATTTTTTCTACATTTTTCACTGATGCTGCGCTCCAATTGGTCGCAGCGTGATTTTATTTAGCCTAACTAAAGCCTTCCTCGATGAATGGGCTATCCAACACGTATTTTTTCTATTTGAATCAGTAGTTCCTGGGATTAGCGCGTTTAAACAAACAAACTTTTCAGCTTTATAATATTATATGAGTAAAGATTATTGTGACCAAATTTAACATTAATTAATTACATGTAAACAATACGTGCAGGCCAACTTCTGCTTACCAGCCGCTAGAGAAGGCTAACTTGTTGGCTGACCTCTTCACGGCTAACTCGCGCTTCGACGATTGTGGTGCCGCCCCACCTAATTTAGAGCATTGTGGGACCACCATGTCTGATATTCGTATCAGGCAGTGTGATGTACGTGCCGTGCTGCGGTCGCTCGACGTGCGGAAGGCTAGCGGACCGGATGGTGTTCCGGCTATTGTGCTGCTCAAATGCGCGGCTGAGTCCTTTTTTTTTTGTTTTACGTCGGTAACCAAATGCATTTACGCACTGCCTTCCGGCCAAAGGGAGACCGAAAGGGGGTGTGGGACTCACCACTTGCAGACGCGACTGCCAGCAGTAACACCCACTAAAAATCTTCCGACGACGCCCGCCGCTTGTTGAGAAATAGCCCCCCCTCCACGACAAGGTGGAGACCAGTCGGAGGGGGGGGCTGAGTTGTCTCCTGTGTTGACACAATTGTTCAGAGAGTCTTACGATACCGGTGTTGTGCCGGTGTCTTGGAAGGAGGCGAACATACAACCCATCCCCAAAAAAGGGGATCGCTCGGGTCCAGCCAACTATCGACCCATCGCTGTCACTTCTGTGCTGTGCAAGGTGTTTCAGCGGGTGATAAATGCTCAGCTCATCCGTTACCTGGAAGACCACTATCTAATCCACGATCGACAGTATGGGCTTAGACCGAAACGATCAACGGGTCATCTTCTAGCGTTTGTTACTCACGCATGGGGTGAAGCGATGGACAAGCGTGGCCAATCTTTGGCCGTAAGCCTGGATGTCGCCAAAGCTTTCGATAGAGTATGGCATCGTTCCCTTCCTTCCAAGTTGCCGGCCTTCGGTATGCCGCCCCGTTTGTGCGCCTGGGTGGCTGGCTTTCTGGAAGATCGGAGAATTCTTTTCTTGTGTGAGGGCAGTTCCTCCGAGTTCTACAAAGTCAATGCCGGAGTGCCGCAGGGATCGTTACTCTAATCTACCCTATTTCTTCTGCATATTAATGACATGTTTGACAACAATACAAGTTTGGGCAATATTCATTGTTCTGCGGATGACTGTACGGTACATGAGCGGTACTTGGGACACCTTGCGGCAAAGCAAGCCGATATACTGGTGCATAGGCAAGACCTGGTTGCCAAAGTGAACCGGACACTCGATCGTGTCACTCAGTGGGGATCTGATAACCTGGTCGAGTTTAATGCTACCAAAACCAAGCTTTGTGCATTCTCGTCGATGGTTACTCTCTTCCTTACTCCACCCTCTCTTCAGAACGCTTCGTTGCCCATTTCGGCGGTTCTCAGCAATTTCGGCATGGTCACCGGCCAGGACCTAATTCCGAAATGCTACATCGAGGGTGTTATTTTAACTGCCTCCCGTAAGTTGGGTATAAGTTGGGTATACTCAATAAGGTAAGGCGGTTATTCACTCCCGAGCAGCGCTGTTTGTTGTACAAGACTCAAGTGCGATCGAGTGTAGAGTATTGTTCCCATCTTTGGGACAGTTCTGCTAAGTACTTCCTCGACGCACTTGACAGACTGCAACGGCGAGCGGTTCGCATTATAGGGGATGCTGAGGTAACAGCCTCACTCGAGGATCTACAGCTGCGTAGAGACATTGCATCTCTCAGTGTCTTCTACCGGAACTACTATGGCGAGTGTTCTGAGGAGCTTTTCGATCTCATCCCGCCCTCTCCTTTCCTCTCCTGAACAACACGTGCTGGTCTTAGAAACCATCCTCATACTGTGCAGACTATCAGCACTCGAACCAAGAAATTTGGGAAGTCGTTTCTAAGCAAGAACACTAAGCTCTGGAATTCGCTGCCGGCTCATGTGTTTCCTATTTCCTATTATTAATAGTGAAACGGGAAAAAGTAAGAATTATAATACTGAGTTTAAACTTAATATTGATAAAAAAACTCTTACATCTGACTTAGATGTAGCCAATGCTTTCGAAAACTTTTTTACTAATATTCCAGTGTCTATCACAAAAGATTTAAATTGTTCGCCCACTTTAGCGGAGTCTATTTTGAAAGATAACGTGAATATATGTACAGTAGATTTTACGTTTAGTCATGTTACATCTATGGATATAATTAAGACATTCAATACTCTTAGTGTTAAGAAAGCTGCAGACCTCTGGGGCAATTCCATAGTAGTTACCAAGCCTATCATTGTTTCAGTGGCGCACAGTTTGGCTCTAATATTTAATAAATGTGTAGATTGCGGCAAATTTCCCGATCTAATGAAAGAAAGTAAAATCATTCCATTATATAAATCGGGCAGTACAACAGACCCAACAAATTTTCGACCTATCTCAGTGCTGCCTACATTTAGTAAAATTTTTGAAAAACTTGTTTACAACCAGATGTTAATATTTTTCAATAAAAATGGATTAATGCATTCAAAACAATTTGGATTCACTAAGGGTCGCTCTACAACCGATGCAGGTGTTGAGCTTTTAAAACATATATTTGATGCTTGGGATAATTCTTTGGACGCTTTAGGTATTTTTTGCGATCTGTCCAAAGCTTTTGACTGTGTTCCTCATGAAGCATTGATAAAAAAATTAGAATATTACGGAATAAGAAACTCCGCATTGAATCTTCTCACTTCATATCTAAGTGATAGGATTCAAAGGGTTGAGGTTAATGGAAAGCGATCTCAGGGGTCTGTTGCAAAAATGGGGGTACCGCAGGGCTCGATTCTCGGTCCGTTTTTGTTTTTGATTTATATGAATGATTTGCCATATTTTGTTAAAGAAAACCACGAGATAGTTTTGTTTGCTGATGATACATCATTATTGTTTAAGTTAAAACGAAATCAGAATTTAGACGAAGTAAACAGTGCGATCTCGAAGGTGGTGCACTGGTTTGACGTTAACAATTTGCTATTAAATGGGGCTAAAACGAAATGTATTAAATTCGTGACTCCTAACGTCAGACAGGCAAACTCTACTATTATGGTAAAGGAGGATGAGTTGACCCTTGTGGATACTACCAAGTTTTTAGGGATTACTTTAGACTCTAAGCTACAGTGGGGCCCACATATTGGTGAATTGTCGAGTAGACTTAGCTCTGCAGCATTCGCGGTAAAGAAAATTCGCCAATTAACAGACGTTGTAACAGCTAGGCTAGTTTATCATAGCTATTTCCATAGTGTTATGTCCTATGGTATTCTTCTGTGGGGTTGTGCCGCAGACATTCAAACAATCTTTGTGCTGCAGAAGAGGGCTATTCGAGCAATTTATAATCTCCCGTGTGGACATTCACTAAGGGAAAAGTTTAAAGAAATTGGTATTTTAACAGTGGCCGGTCAATTCATTTATGATAACCTGGTTTATGTACACAAGAATACTGATCAATTTAGTAAGAAAAGCTGTGTACATAACCTAAACACAAGGAATAAGCATAAATTAGTTGTACCTGCCACTAGGCTCCAAAAGATAAACAAATCTTTTAAAGGTCAATGTGTGTGATTCTACAATAAAATCCCAAGCAACATACAGCAATTGAGCCTAAATAAATTTAAATTAACAATAAAACACAAGCTGTCTTCAAAGGGATATTATTCTATTAAAGACTATATGGCAGATAAAAATGCTTGGGATTAAACTGCCGTTTCATACAGGCTATTCTAATATGAATGACTTGAAAACATAAATATTGTTAAGGTTATGTTATATTGCATTGTATAGCTTCACAGACAAATGAAGATTGTAATTCTAGTACCAAACTAATGGACATATTTAAAAGAGCATAGCCTGTGAGTTTCTTGCCAGTTCTTCTTACAGAGCGGTGGCTCGGAACTGGCACTTAGATTCACTTACACTTAATTATTTTTTATTTTTAAATTGTTTTGTTGCATGTAAGTGAATCCAAGCTTCGTGATTTAGTGTAATATTATTTCGATTGTTTTTTTTTTCATTTGTGATCATGACGTTTTCAAGTACTATGTATAATAGTTTATGAAATAAATAATTTTTTTACTTTACTTTACTTTACTTTTATCATCCCGGGTCTTTTAAGCGGGGCGTGAAACGGCATTTTAGCAAGCCGTCATGAGTGGATGCGCTTTGTACCGTGCTTATTTCAAGGTATGAAGCGCTTTCATTTTTTTTTGACAGCACCGACTGCTTACTATGAGGCAGGATGTAGTCATTATGACGTGTCACTGTATTGTTAATACTTGGGTATTACTAGACTACAGGGTTCATGTAACGTACTGAAAAATCTTGTGGGTGTTGTGGAACCTTAGGTGCGTTAAACGATTTGATTTTATGGTAATCCAAATATAGAATAGCTTCGTGATGTACCTACGCCGTTTTTAATCGACGTTTTTAGGTTTTAAATCGGATATCAAAGTATTATGATTTATTTTAGGAAATTTCCATTTCCACGGATGCCTAATTGCTTCAATTATATTCATGTAGTCATTGTTCATTTCAAAATGTATTATATTGCAGCGGCTGATATTGCTTTATTTATCAAGCTATGAATTCAAGACCTACCCATTAAATCCTCAAACGCATTGCATATTACTGAATTTAGAAAGAGCGATGGCAAGTCCAGCACATACCATGCTGGACTTAGATTCACTAACATTTAATTTTTTTTCCTTACTTTGCATGTACATAAGTAAATCTAATTGATTTAAGTGTAGTCTTATTTCAATTGTTTTCTATATTGTATACATACATAATATCACGTCTGTTTCCCCAATGGGGTAGGTGGAGGCATATTAATCGCTCACATTGAGCGTAATTATATTGTTTGTCCTACGTAATAGGTGGCCCAATTGCCGCTTACCAAAAACATTGATGTTCGCCAGAGTCTCGTTCGTTGTTCAGCAGGTGCACCACTTGCAGGCGAGGTTGGCTTCCACTCCAATAGGTCTCCACCTTGGCGTGGTGGGAGGGCTGAGTACCTCCCGGAGGCCGGGAAAAGGTAACACCCAGAGGTTGGCGACTCTGGGTGCCCTTAGTACTGACTACTGGGGGGAAACTAAGAGGGACCTGTAGAGGGCGCAGCGAGCAGCAGCTCCAGGAGGGTCTTAGGCAGCGGGGGCAGGGGGCCCATGTTGTTTAATCATAAACTCTTCAAAAAGTCGACCATACACGCTATGGTCGCACAATGAGGTAGGAGGGGCGCCGGGGGACGTTGGCCGCGGGCGGGGTGTTAGAGCTGCAACCCAGGTAATGGCCCCCCGCCTCTTTCTTAATATGCGGCGGGCGTAGTCGGAAGATTTTTAGTAGGTATTACTGCTGGCAGTTGTGTCTGACGGTGGTGAGTTCCACACAATCCTCTCTGTCCCATTTTGGCCGGGAGGCAGTGCGTAAATACATTTTGTTACAGACGTAAAATATAGAAAAAATGCGTGGTTGGCTTGTCCTCAGATCTTAGTAGTACACCATACAAGTTCTATATTTTTCAAGTAAGAACTATGTATATAATAGTTTATGACATAAAAAGTTTTTTGAATTCAATTGAAAGTCGAATTTGGGGTTCGTTTTCAAATATTTCATTCGTTCTCTTATATTTTTATTATATTATTAGTATGTAAGAGATTTGCTTTCTATTTTGTTGTTTTTATTAGTAGTTTTAGTTTACAACTGCTAGGGTTGCCTGGTAGAGATCTCTTCTAGAGATAAGCCCACATTTGTAAATGTTATTTTATATACCTCATGTAATACTACTAATTGCTGTTAATTTCAAAAATGTAATTCCATTCTGATATATCCTTATTTCAGCTTAACCCGTCACTCTTTTCAAACTTTTATTGATGATCATAGTTAACGAATCTACCATTAAAAGAAAAATTATAGACATCACTAGAAAAGCCCGCATGGAAAACTTGTATTTCTTTTGAGCTAGAAGGAATAACGATTGTGATATGATTTGACTTGCTCTGCAGTGTACTTTAATAGTAAGCAAGTGATGGGTAAATATCTTTATAATAATTCCCGCGCTACTATAATTTCCCGAAAAATCGAGAAACTATTCAACACGACACGTGTTTCGCTCTTACACAGGGTATCGTCAGGCGAGAGCTCTCGTTTCAGCGTTGGTCGTGAAGACATCGTTGTTCTGAGGCTCCTATCTTATCTGAATTTCCATATGAATTTTACAAAATAAAATCGTATGTCAGTAATCAATCACATACTTAAATGACAATAACATTTTACTATATGCCATCTGGATTTCGGAGTCATAGTACATAAGCAGCGGGGATGGATGTATTGAGCGCACTAGAATTTTCACGCGCGTTTTATACTATGAACCAGTCTTCTTTTGTCTAAAATGTATTCTGGCTTCGACACTAAAATTATGAAATGGTTCCTAAGAGGTTGGTCACAGCGTGTAGATTCCGACAATGATGCACAACCCACTAACGCTAGTAAAGTAACTGCAGCGGTGAATCGGGGTGTTCCACAAGGTTTCCGATTAGGACCAAGCCTTTTCATTATCTACATAATAATATATAAATGTAGTTGTCCTTTATTTGCAGACGATCTTCAACTATAAATAATAACATCATTCAAACCTGACAATAATATAGTTAAAAGGTTAGCAACAATAATATTATACAGGGACGTATGCAAAACACAGTGCTCATTCTCACAAATTTATACTTTATTTTTAGCAACTGCTTTAAAAACCGCTGTCAGATACCCTTTTGCAATAAGTACCTTAGTATTTGTTAGCTCCACTATAATCTCTATTTTAGTATTTTGTATGGGCCAAACTTGACTGAAGTTGTGGGAAGGCACCGTCATATTCCGCAGAAAGTATTCATTCTGAAAAGAATTAAAAATCCCTGAAGATTTTAAAATTATTTATAACGATAAACGAGAAAATGGAACGCGACCGGGATGCACGGTGGTCGAGAACTAACACTGAAGCTAAGCAACGTCTATTAAATTTATGTATTAAATGATTTCATATACAGCGCTGCCGTGCATTGAAATTTCCGCTTAGCCGGTGTCCAGCTTATCGTTCAATTTGGTAGACTATAAACTGGTAACAAGCCACTCACTTAACGGCCTGCATAAATACAGATTCACGCCCCGCTTAGAAGACCCGCGAAAAAACAAGCCAGTGAAAATGAAAACAATATAAAATCTTTTTTCTTAGTGGCAATTGAACCCCACTTTAAAAATTAGTCCCAACGACGAATAAATATTCATTTAGCCAAAGCAGGAAATAAATGCTAGTAAATTGGGTTGGGGCTATCGCTTTCTATACCTAATATGCATACGGCATCATTTATACCACAAGCTGGCACTAAGCGTATAGACTCTTGCAGCACTAAAAGCATCTCCAACGCGTTACAGACATTTTAAGAAGTTTTTTTGAAGACTCCTATTCTGACACCGAAACATCTCTTGGGAAAATCCCGTCAGGGAGATTCCACAATCCTACGTGTACCGGCCAGAAAGTGTTTCACTTCTTGTATTTCTATGATGTGAGGATTGAATGGCGGGAGGTGCTGTTTGAAAGCGAAATACGAGTGTTTTCACGATGTAGGTACATAGAGCTGTTGGTTTACGGATTTGAATCGCCTGGTTAATTACGCAGGTGGTTTTAAAGAATGTAGACAGTAGCCTGCAGTTATCGCTTTCAAAAAGTAGCATAAAAATATATAAGAATTTAAAAACGTAGGTACTTATGGAAATGTTTAAAGTTTACCGGTACAATTGGACAAACGACTCCTTTGGAGGCCAGCATTTTACCAATATACGGGTCTTTGTTGATCAAATCGCAGACCCTAAAGTGCATCTCCACAAAAGATCTTCTGTACTCGTTGTGTAGGAACTCGTAGAACAGAAAATGGATCTGAAATTTGAAATATTTTTAGGTACTGTGTCTATAACGTCGACATACATATATTATGTCACGGGGTGGGGTAGGAAATATAATCAACGACCGCCCAAAATTCCACCTATCATTCTCATAACCAGAACTCAGTACCAAATAAAAAGACTATTGGTTTGCGCCAAAATATCTGACACTTTTTATCTGCGCTATTTTCTTAGGACTCTTCTGCATAGACAGACGCCTTGTATAAAGACCCTACTAATCTTAGGAGTCCAACCTCACCTGCAAGTGGTGCACCTGCTGATCAACGGATAAGGTTCTGGCAAAAATAATAGTTCTCGGTAAGTGGCAATAGGCTCGCCACACGGAATCATCAATAAAATAGGTTTTTATGCGTCATTGTATGTATTCATGTCCGCTGCCTTCTGGAGAAGTGTACACACACATAGAGGGTGTTAACACCGGTGCACGGTGACACTTTGAAACGCATACAGTTGATTGTCATAATCTCGATTGACATACACCATAAAGCATAAAAACATTATTATTGCATAATTTTTTTGGCATAATACATTTGTAGGCATAAACATTATAACGCAGAATTGTTGAAATGCATAATCATAAAATTCATAGTTCAGTTTGTTATTGTTTTGAGTAAGTAAGCTAACATTATATATAGATTAGGATCGAGGTAATTTTTTTTATCCCTTGAAAATTGTATCTGTTTAATAAACGCTTAGGTAGTAGATGTGTCTAATGATACCTTTTAAATGTTTTAGCAATAATAAATAGAGCCGATTGTTACTTATTTTTATTATGTATTTCGTTACTAATTATTAATGAAACTATGTCTTTGCATGGTTAAGGCTCACATATTTCGACATTATAATATTATTCCTTACGAAGTTATACATTAAAGACGATTATGGCTATTAACATTATGCATTTTTAGTTTGTGACGAAAAGCGTTATGCCTTTTAATAGGTAACCGTTAACACCACGTAAAACCAGACGAATTAATACTTATTTGTCCGTATAAAAATGATGAAATTTGTTCATAATCTTTAAAGACAGCGTGCGAAATGGTCTTCTAGATTTTGTGTAAATTACCGTCAATGTAATTGGCGAAGTGTGGTCGTATATAGTGCCGTAACTAGCCTTTTAAGCACCCGGTGCAAGCTGTCAAAACTGCGCTTTGAAAAATGCTCAGACCAGGCTCTGAAAATACAGGCCCGGTACAGTAGCGCGCGTCTACACCATGTTTGCATGAGAAAAAACTAGATACTAGTCTGGTCATTACTGCGCCCCTCCAGGGTCTGCGCCATGTGCCTGGGCACTGCTGGCACCGCCCTAGTTACGGCACTGGTCTTTTAATGTGAATGTATGTTTGTATGTAAATTACCGATACATTGTTGCTCCAACTGTATGTCTTTATCGTTCCGTCCAGGTTGATGTAGTACGGGGAATTCCTGCCGTGTCGTGTAATGTACAAACTTGAGTGTCCTAAATACTTTTTATTGACAAACGACAACGTAGCTCTCTCTGGAATCACTTGCAGACTCTGTTGATATTAAAACAAGCCATCAACATGTTATCGTAGCAACGTTAAATGGTTCACTTTTGATATCATATCTGCTGTTTCGCGTTGGCACGTTAAACCGTTTGTTAGCTATGCTAGGCATAAGCTTTTTACTTTGGTTGAAAGAGGACGACAAGACACAATAATCTCCCACGGAGTTTCGAAATACCGGAGTGCCTACGTGCAAATCCTGTCTGGTTGCAAATTCGCGTGTATTGGGCTCCTTCCACTATCTTAATAGTTAAACCAACCCCCTCTTTCTATTTTATCGTCGGTAAAAAAATGCTGTTTACGCACTGTCTCCCGGCCAATGGGGGGACCGAGAGGGGAGTGTGGGGCTCACTGCGCAGACGCGACCACCGCAGTCCTACCCACCGCCGACGACGACGACGCCCACCGCTGTTGAAAAAGGGGCAGGAGGCCAGTGCCTGGGTTTGTAGCTTCAGGCACCCCGCCCGCGGCCAACGTCCCCCGGATTAGAACCGGGAGGACCTCCTCAGACAAGCGCAGTGTGTCGCGCCCCCCCCTACCTCCTTGTGCGGCCATGGCGTAACTGGCCGACTTGCCGCCTAAGACCCCACCAGGCACTGGACGGGCCCTCCTTGCCCGCCCGCTGCGCCAACGGCGTAGCCGGAGAGAGAGCGGGTCCCGCTCCCTCTCCCGCTCCGCGGCCTCCTTCTGCGACATCACCACTTCGCAGAAGGAGGCCATCGCCTTCCACGATGCCATCCCCACCTGCAAGTGGTGCACTTGCCTGTCAACGGACGAGGCTCTGGCAAACAGAAACGGTTCCGATAAGCGGCAATAGGCTCGCCACCAGAATGAGTGGTTATAAAGATGATAATTGATAAATGAGATGTCCTCCCCTTAAACCCATTAAGTACTCATAAAATATGTGGGACTGTACTGAGATTTCAAAAGGATTTCTTAAGATGAATTGAAATGAAGTTGCGCTGTTTTGTTTCATTTACCAACACTCGTGCGTTTACAGACACTTAACGGTTAATGATCCACCGTTATTATAGGTACATTTATGTTCGAAATATTACAAATTTTAGAAAAACAAACAGACATGGTGCTTCATTTTCCCGCCAAAAACCTTGAAACCGTAATGGCTTTTTATCACCAACGTAAATATTTTTTTAAAAAATATATAAAGTGACTAATGTTTTTTTAAGCAATTGCATAGCTTCTATCGCGGGCCTTGAGCGTGGAGACCGAATCCAGAAACTCCGTAACGAAAAAAAACCTAACACCCCCCACTCCGACCGGCACAGCGGTGATACTTTTTAGTTTTTCCATCTATCGATAAATAGCAGAACTTTTAATGACTTTTTGAAATATCACGCTTGTCTCATTAGTTCAGCAACCCGCCTTTAGGTGGCATTGGTGGTATCGGCGTTACTGCGCATGCGTATTTTTGTTTATGTATAGATAATACACATTAATGCCGCGCAGAGAAAGTATATATGATATCTATATAAATGTAGATAAGAATATATAATTATTTAATTGAATAAGTTGATAAAAAAATGCTATGCAATAGCTTTACCGCGACAGTCTCCGAGTGCCTTAAATAAGCTATGATGAATAATGTTATATAGAATAATCCAAAATGACATTTTGTGTACTTTGTGAAAGGAAATATGGTGATTCTCAAATTTTATCTGTTAACAGAGTCCATGTAATTGATGACCAATATGGCGTGGAGGTCACTGGGAGGGCAGTATACATGCACTTCCCTCCAGAGGTCGTGGGTTTGATTTCGGGCACTGGACAAATCTTTGCGTGCATGAACTTGAATATTTGTTCTGGTCTGGGTGTTTTGCTATGTGTGTTAAATATGTACTTACAAACAAAATAAACAGAATTTAAGTATGTTGTAAGTAAGTATGAGTATATTGATTAATATTTATTTTGTAACCTATATTTCAGAAGTAAGGGAATTTTATTCTAATTCTATTCTAAAACACAAAACTACACGTGTATATTATAGGTTGCTGCCTTCCTGATGCAGCAGTTAATAAATTTGCTACATAACGACGTCCGCCACACAATCACAACAAACATTAAAATTCAATCAGAATTGTACCGGCAAAACTAACCGAGTACGAACATAATAGTCAGGGCCGTGGCTATAATTACATATTTGATGATATGTATTATTTATTACTGTACCTATTGTTATACTCTTCTATATAATTATGATTTGAAAGATAACAAAGGCGAAGAAAAGACTTAATAATGTAAGACCTTAAGAACCCAATTCAACCTCACCTGCAAGTTAAAAAAAAATTGTGCCTATGCAAAATGCAGTTCCATATATTTAGTTTCCTAGACAAAAACTAAAAACTTACGCTTAAATAATTTAATTATGAAGTTATCATGTTATGTTAGTAATCTTATTAGATAGATCACAAAATAAAATATACTTTATTGTCTGTAAGATCAAGAGGGTAATTTAGATTCGTAATATTTTTACAAACACAATGAATGACACTATAATTGAAGCCGTGCTGAGAACTTTGTGATGATACCTACCGCAGTTTTAAGTATCGGATGAGTCAGGCATAGTAACATTGTTATCGGGAAAGGACGATTAAATTAACACCAATATTATTTTTTTATAACTTTATTGTATACTTTTGGCATACCACAAGGTGGCATATTAGATCCACTTTTCTACTTTACCAACAAAACTAACAGACCGTTCTGATGTGCACTGGTGGAAAGCATACACTATGCGGTACTAATTTAGCTGTTGGATAAGTTTCTGGATGGATTCAAATGCCTCAGATCAGTGACCAGAAGGCAGAACCCTTGATACAACGTATTAAAAGGAATCTCTAATAAATAGGACTTTAAGGAGAATTAAACTGACGGATGACTTTTCGTTATAATACTTTAACAAATATTGTTTCAACAAAGGTATGTATGCAGGTTTGCAAAGTTGGGTACACTTTTCTCTAAATCGTGCTGAGATATAGCGAGAAGTTTGGGGGAAAAAAGATGCACTCATCTTCATTGTTAGCTAAAACTATATAACAGTGTTATTACAAGAAATATTTTAAACACTCCTCAGACATGCGTTAATTGAACAGTGTCTAAAAATTAAAACTATTTTCAAGGTATGTTTTACTTTCTCTATTACAAAACACTGCTTAGCAAACGTTTACTTAAAACCGCTTCTAAGCGATACGTTCATTCAACGGGCTTTCATTCATTCTTTCACACTCCGTGTTAATCAACTCATGTTCAACTTAATGAAGCATGAAACGGAACGTCACAGTTGTAAGCTGTCACCCTTTAAAATATATTAAAAAACAATGGGAACAATGTATTATTATAAATAAAGAGGTTAATAAACTTACAATTTAAATACAATTCAATTTAAAAAGTTCCCACCTCGAAGGTCACTCGGATAAATTCGTGTGCATTTTATTTGAGTGTCACGTCAGGTATGTATAAAATCTAAATTTTTATTTTGACTAAAAAGCAGCCGCGATACACAAAAATGTCAACGGTTTAAGGTTAAACGCGTCCTAACCAAGCGCTAGCCCGTGTTAAAATTTAAACTATGTCTAAGAAGTGTTTAACTTTAGGCAATCAATAGACAAGGTTTTGTAATAGCGTTTTTTTAAACGCGTGTTCACGCGTCATCTGTTTAACTCTTTTTGTAATAACACTGTAAAACTTTTATTTAATATTTTGGATTTAAACTTTTGCAAGTAGAAGAATTAGGATCATCGAGGCTCGAAAATATAGGATTTCGATTTGAAAATCGCCTGCTTCATGGAATATAGACATAACTCAAAAAAGACTATTTTTGGGACATCACAAAAGAAGATCTTCTAAAGAACACTTGTCCTACTTGTAAGCGCATTCAATTGACACTGTTTTATTAATTACTAATTCTGCTTGTGTTTGGAACGTTTAAGAAATAAAAAGACTGTATAAGTACGTAACTCAAACCTGACCTATCTATTAATTGGTCGATGTTCCTTGAAGCATGCGAAATAGTCAGTAAATAAATGGAGAGTTTAGGTCGAAATGTGGTCGAATTTCACATTGCTCATAAGCTTTCTTCAACAGGCGTTGAAGGGCGGAAACTAGCTTGTTAGAAAAAGTAACTTACATTGGAAGCTAATGGAAGTATTTGGGCTGATAATAAAAATGATGATGAAGCATTTTAGCTAAAGTCTGTATTAATTACATGAACAATAAATAAATATTTCTGACACTTACACCAATTATTTAGCTCCAAGATAAGTATCATTAAGAACTTGTTTTATGGATACTAAATAACGGATAAACATAATTATATACATACTTATTTTGTAAATACATAGGTACTTAATACACTTAGGAAAACACCCAGACCAGAACAAATATTCATATTTATCCACACAAAGATTTGTCCTGTGTGGGAATCGAGCCCACGACCTCAAGAGTGGAGCGCGGGTATACTCGCCACCACGCCATATCGGTCGTCGAATAAAACACTATTTGTCACTAAACAAGAAACAACACAACATTAAGTGGCCATTGTGGTGCCTATAACTGAAGTTGAGGAAATCTGAACGTAAAAGGGAAGTTTTAAGTCACCTTCTTGACATAATATTTCTGCTAAGAATCATAATATTTTTTTCCTTTATGTTTTCAAAATCTAAACCTCAGTTCAAGGAACTTGAATGGCCCGCTATTTCAAATAATATATAAATATATTTACGTCTAGGAATCCAATAAGAAATAGTATTCTGAGAGCAATATGGAGCAACATGTTCAATATGTACTTAATCACGAGCAATTGGTATACGAATCTCAAAATAATAGCTTTTTTATATATTCATTAGGACTCATTAAGGCCTGAGCGAAAATGTTGATACGATTATGTGATTACATTTAAATAACATCATTTTGTTAGTAGGTTTTGAAAAATACATTATTACATAATTAGGCTTTTCATAAAACCATTATTTTGTTTGTAGAACTTAATTCACTTCAGTTTAGTTTGCGTACTTGGTTTTTTGAATCCTTTACAGCGATGCTACATCTGGCGATCTAGACACGTGGTGGTGTCTCGAGCCAAGTTGAAGTAAGAGAACTGGCTTTTCATAAAACCATTATTTTGTTTGTAAAACCTAATTCACTTCAGTTTAGTTTGCGTACTTGGTTTTTGGATCGTTGACAGCGATGCTACATCTGGCGATCTAGACACGTGGTGGTGTCTCGAGCCAAGTTGAAGTAAGAGAACTGGCTTTTCATAAAACCATTAATTTGTTTGTAAAACCTAATTCACTTCAGTTTTGTTTGCGTTCTTGGTTTTTTGAATCGTTTAAAGCGATGCTACGTCTGGCGATCTAGACACGTGGTGGTGTCTCGAGCCAAGTTCAAGTAAGAGAACCGGCGAGCAACACCATTTGATTCTTCAGAAAAGATCACTCAGTGTCATAATAAATGAGTTAAGTAATAAAGTAATTAATTTTATAAGAAGGATAATTTTTAAATGTTACTAAAGGGGTGGGCTTAAATGGTGTTGGTACTTAGCACTTAAAATTTGGTAATAAATAAACACCTAGACCACAGCAAATATTCATGTTCATGCACACATAGAGCCCACTCTCATTGTGGTCATCCAAAAGATACAACATAAGGGTCAAAGTGCGCCACGGTTAGTCTGTGGCCCCCGCGATAAGATAAGATAAGATTGTGGTAATCAAACCCACGACCTCTGGAGCGCAGTTCAGATGATATACAGACCTCCGCGTCATATCAGGCGCTATACCAGTCGGTCTGCGGGTAGGTGCGAGGGTAAGACGGTAGGAGCAAGAGTAGGTTCCTTGGCAGCGCCTTCCTCTTCTTTTTTCTCTTTGATCTCGGCAAGTTGGAACTAGTAGAGGGGGCCAGGTGCCCGCTAGTGCAGCGATGATGGCAGAAGGGAAAAATGACGGTTGTCCACGTTGTCATATTGCCCTTCTGCACACCCGTAGCCCACACACCAAGTAATTAGATAAGATAAGATAATAATTTATTTGAATCACCAACACATACATGCAGAAAAATACAATATAGATAACAATCAAATTAAAATTTTTCATGTTAAGCGACCGACAAGGAAGTTCGATAGCAATAGATTCCATTCTGAAATTCATTGAATTTTGAAACTATTGCTAAATTTAAACTTCAATGACAAAATAAAACTAAGAAGAGATTTAATTATAATGTCAGTGTATCACAATAGTTTTGTTACAATTAAACATATATTTCATGGAATTATTTTTGAGCATCTTTCACAACATCTTCTAAGCTATCGGGCATGGCCTTTCCTTTGGTCTCTGGCAGCAAGAGACATAGAACGCCAGCCAACAATGGTGCTCCACCAAAAATTACAGCTGGCAACCACGGCACCGCAATCGACAGATTCGATATGAACGGTGCTATCATGGAGCCGATCCTCATGGTTGTTGAAGATGCCCCCATGCCCATATTCCTGACTACTGTAGGATACAGTTCTGATGTGTAAATATAGATAGTAGTTGCGACAATAGAAGCACAGCTGACTCCGATAGTTCCGAGGGTCAACGTTATGGCGAAGGTGGCTGGTACGCAGGATAATATAATGATGCAAAGCCCTCCAAGGCAAGAGAACGTGATGGTTGTGATCTTTCGACCAAAGAAGGTGATCAGCCATATTGACAAAAGGTTTGATGGTATCTGAAAAGAGGATTAATATGTTATATTAGCATTATAAATCATGACGCGAACATACATACATGAAATCACAATTTTTGCCTTGAAGGCAAAAGGTAGAAAGAGTTTGCAAGAGGTAATAAAATATTAATTGTAGTATTATTTGTAAGACAATGTTTATTTTATTAATGTATATTGCGAATATGAAACTGCAAATAGTACAATGAAATGCCAGGAACAAATCGGGTTTCTGTGTGACTGTGCGTGCTGACGATATTTTAAGAAAAAACATTCAAGACAAAGCATTAAATTGGTTTTGATTTCCCAGGGTAAGCCTTAAAGAATAAATAAACCTAATGCTGGGCAGGATACGTAGCTCTCGGTTTTGCTCAGGTAATAATACCCTAGGGCCAGTAATTTGTTTAATTATAGGCAACATTTTTATGCCTAACAAATGGTCATTTACCAAAAAGATGCATTAGATCTTTGTTTTGTGGTTATTATCTGGAGTCATGTTAACCTTTATTTATAAAGTATAGACTTCTCACGGTCCCTGGATTGTATATTAAACAGATTTGTATATTTGTAAAGGAGAATCCAGGACATTTTGAGAAAAGACTACTTAGACTCAATGTCTCCGAAAATCAGGTCTCAAAACTGACATTGGAAAAAAGGCAAGTAATATGTGTACAATAGAATTAACAATACAATCTAATATTTAACGCGTTATCTGATTAATATCGTACGTTAACTGGATCTATATTTAAACGAAAACTACATAATTATTTGATAGAGGGTTGTTTCTATTCAATTAAAGACTACTTTCAGGCTAACCATGTCAATTTTTACTTTTTGAAATTGAGAAATTTTAGTTTAATGCAATAATAATTTAAAAAGACACTTTTAATATATCGAATAATTGTTTCACTGAATTCAATCAAGTAGATTTTGACGATGCAATTAACCTGTAACCTTTGTGTAAGCACGCAAAATCAAAGCAAATAAATCAATTTCATTTTATTTTATTTATTTCATCGGGTATTTCATTGAATGTGCCCGATATATGATCTATATAAATGCTACACAAACAGTCACATAGCTTTGCTTCTGTAACCACACCGCCATCTTACAACGCGGAGCTAGGAGCTTCACTAAACTGCAATACACTTCCTATATCTACATACAACTCGAGCGAAAGAATTCTAAACTGCAATAAACTGGCTAAATCCCACCAAGAACATTCTGTAAAAAAACTAGCCAAGTCTTGATGGAGCTGCTTGCTCATCTCTAAAAAGTAATGAAATCTAGACAAAATCATGCCAAGTCTAAGGATCCTTACTGCGATTTCTTCATTATTATAGTTAGTGTTGTGTGACTTGGCCGTTGAAGGGTACTTAAGGGTACAAAACCAGTGTCAAGCCTTAATTTTCACTTGTTATTCAATCAACGTTGTCCAATTGGCAATTTTTCATAGTCAATGGGTAGCGGTTGTGGCGACAGATTGGTATAATATTGTCACGGAGCACCTGGTTCTGTGCCCTTGTGTTCCCTTCAGCGGCCAAGTCACACAACACTAACTATAATAATGAAGAAATCGCAGTAAGGAACCTTAGGCTTGGCACGATTTTGTCTAGATTTAATTACTTTTTAGAGATGTGCAAGCAGCTCCATCGAGACTTGGCTAGTTTTTTTACAGAATGTTTTTGGTGGGATTTCACTTCATTTTGTAGAAACCTTATCTTTTTAAACACATTTTTTTTTCTTTTTAGGAGTAGTTTTTTATTATTACAAATCTTTCTTTTTGTAAAGGCGGTATGTCGATTTTTTAATAGTTTGGTTGGGCTGTTGTGTTTTCTAATCAGGGTCACCAGGTACTCCAGATCTTTGATTATCGTAGTTTTTTAGTTTTCCCTTTATTTAAAACCTAACTCTGTGCCAAATTTCAGCGCTCTGAGTTTATGGGAAGTACTAATTCTATTTTGATGATCATGAGTAGGTGAGTGAGTGAGTGTGTGTCATAAATGCGAAACTTTGCTTTCGCTTAACTTCGGAACTATAAGTTCCACAGACTTGAAATTTTGGATTTTAAATATGTTATCATAGCTTACTGGATGATGAAAATTTCTGCGTTCTGGTCTTATCCAGAGGTTCTTAAATAGGGGCCTGAAATTGCGGCGAAATGGTTCCAGTAAAGGATGGTACGGCAGTGTTTGCTTCGCGCTCGACTTGACGAGGGCACTGCCTTGCACCCAGATACCTACAACTGAGGCAAGAAAAAATTCTATTTACCTGGATAGCACCAGCAGCGCTGACAGAAATGAAAGGATCAGGACTGGTCTGACTGATGTACTGGTTCAGACCGAAGAAAGTGACGCCGGTGATAAGCCAGATCAAGCAGCAGCAGACGGTGGTCAGCCTCAGGGAGCTGTGCAAGAGCTGGAGGTAGTTGGGCTTGCTCTTCGATTGGGGGATCGATTGGGAGAGTAGTGATAGCGAGTCCTTTATTTTAGCTGTTGGAAGGTTGTTCCTGAAAACGACACCAAATAAATAATTGAATAAATAATTGTATACATAATTCAATAAACAATTCGCCTACAAGCACACACATAATTTAGTAAGATAACGGATAAACATATATGAAATACTTTCTTACTAATGAAAATATATTTATTTAACAATTTGTGCACATAAGGAACATTGCTTATCCCTAAAAGGAATTTCTTTCAGCAGACCCAAAAATGGAAAAAACATATACAAAGTAGACACGTGCACAAAATACGTCACAAAACAAACTAAAATAAAACAAAAATAAAAAACTAAAATCAAACAATAACATACTAAAATTAAGCAATTAGACAAAAAGGTACAGCTAGCAGGCAGCAAGGAAGTGTTCCTTTATTGCCTCCTTTTAAAACTATAAATAAATAATATTATTAAAAATTAAGTGTGGAAATCGAATCCACGATCTCAGGTGTGGAGTGCTGGTATACTGACCTCCACGCCATATCAGTCTTATAGCGCTATTTATTAAACCGCATCGAAAGCTTTCCATCAGGACGTGGTCATTATGACAAATCATATTTAAAAAAATACCGACCAGGTTTTGAACACGAGACCCACTGTATTGCAGTCTATTAGGTCATTGCAGTCCACTAGGCTATTGCTGCTCTGACATTATATGAAAGGATGATATAATTATGATACAAAAAACATACATGATGGCAGCCTTGGTGACTATGTCAGTTGCCTCTTCGACTCTTCCTACGCTGACCAGCCATCTTGGAGATTCTGGGAGCAGAAAGAAGTAGACCAGGTATATCAGGGGAGGCACTGCCAGCGCCAGGGTATATGTATCCCAGCTTCTGCAATGTGGAAAACGTGGTAATTAAATAAATATCCTTCAACATCATTTACAGCGCCATCTAAAACTGAGAAAACTATGATAATTTATTGATTCAGGCGTTACTTTGCGGAAATCCATTGTAAGCAAGCAACACGTGTCGTGTTGAATAGTTTCTCGATTTTTCGGGAAATTATAGTAGCGCGGGAATTGTTACAAAGATATTTTTAATCCATCACTTGCTGAGAAAACTATGGTTTATGATTTAACCATAGAATGATAGAGAAGATGAAAAACATATATTTTGCTACCTGAACCGGTTCCTAACTGATACTGGTATGGTAATCATTAGTACCTAATAGTTATATACACTGACCTTTCACATAATTAATCTGTCTTAAATTGAGACCGAGGCTTTAGCTGGTATTAACATAAATATTGTATTTTATTATTACATAGTAATGTAAAAAGTTCTTTACGTCATAAATTTTTCCCCTACCTTCCTTCCATTCCCCCTACTTTGATAAAATACTGTAAAGAAGAACTTTGCGAACCCTTGGCATATTTAATAAATCAATCGTTTCAAGAGGCACTTTTTCCAGACAAATTAAAGACAGCTATTATCAAGCCCATCCCTAAAAAAAATCGCAAGCGAACCCCAACAATTTCGACCAGTTGCCCTTTTATCGTCCTTCTCCAAAATTATAGAATCTGCCATGGCAACACGGTTAACGTCCTTCTGTGAAAAGTATAATGTGTTTGACGATAGCCAAAATGGTTTTCGAAAGGGTCGATCAACGATATCAGCTCTTAATAAGTACATTCATGAAATATTACACATAATTAACGAACGTAAATACGCAATAGGAATAATGCTGGATATGAGTAAGGCTTATGACAGAGTTTCGCACCAGATACTTCTTTCGAAATTCTTTCTTTCTTTATAAGGTGGTTGCTCTTGTGAAAGGTGAGGTCTTTCAAGCCAGGCGCGATCTTTGGCGGGAAAGGAACTCGCTGCCCTCGCTGTCTTGCTCTTGGAAAGTCAGCCTCCTGGATTCGATCTTTCGCGAAATATTTGGAGGTCTCTGAATAGACTCCAAACTTAAGTCGGCCGGAGCAAAGATAATCGGTGCAGGTGGGGTTTCAACCTAAAGTGAAGCTACCCCACAGACCATGGCTCACCTAATCGCGGCTCCACTGTGCCCTAAAGCATGCTCGCGGGAGGACCTGATGGCCCGCAGCATATTGGGCTGATAAAATATAGGTCAATTCAATCAAACTCACTTATCATCGACTCGAAATAAGAAGAAAAAGAATGTAGAGTAATGTGAAAATTTGCTTATACTTTAAGTATGGAGCTAGTATTAATTTTACCTAATGTTTGTAACTTAATGGTAGAATTCTGATAGCCTAAACAACTTCTTTAGTTGTCACATAAAGTAAAATTTATACCTTCTGGTTATTTTCACAATAATCTGGTAAATATTACTCCCTGTGTATGATAGTTTAACTGGTTCTGCACTTTGCCAATAGGCTTTTATAGGCCCTCTAAGTTGGCTTAGCTACTAGATTTTGCCGAAACAAAATATAGATTTAAAAAAATAAGCCAATATTTTGACTGATTCATCTTAAATTTTTTTACAAGTAATCAATTTTGTTACAAATAAATACACATTTGAATTGACTTGACATAAGTTAGTGGTTAATACTTTATATAAGTACCTGAGCATTAAAATTTAATAACTAAAATTCAGTCAAAATCTGGTTACGTCAGTTAGCAGACCCTAAGCTCCCCCCTATCATTCTATGGTTAAACCAGTTGTCAGAATGTCAGAATGTCAGAAGGCACTTACTTCGTAATACCGTCTGCCATATATGTTCATGACAGCCGGAACTAAAGGCTTAACGTGCTTTTCGAGGCAAGGAGCAAGTGATAATTACGCACATAACTTCGAAAACATAGGTGCCACCAGAGTTTGAACCTGAGACCCTCTGGCATTTAAAGGCAAGGAGTCTCGCTACTGGGCTATCGCCGCTCAGTCGTATACAGCAATACTTTATAAAATATGATATGGTTTCCTTTTATAATAATAATAATAATAATAATAATAATTTATTTATTTCTCTCCAACAGTTAGCATATTTCTTAATATCTAATAAGTAACTTATCAAATAGGGCCAAAAATATTGAATACAATACTAATTTTATACTAATTTTATAGAAAGGCACATACATATGTCTAATGAAAAAGGGTATTTGGAACAGGAACCCGAGCTGTTCCCTGAACCGTGGCCTAGCGTCTTCATGACTAACACGAAAATAAACCTAACGACCACGATAATAAGTAAATCACCATGATCCCGGCAGTGGACAGACCCTGCACGAATTCATGAAATCCCCAAGCTGTCATGATCTGGCTAATTGAACGATCGGCCAACGGTATATTTAGGTACTGACCTGAAGTAGTAAGCAAACAGCGGTACAGTCATATGTCCAATGATGAAGGGTATCTGGAACAGGCACCCGAGCAGTTCCCTGAACCTAGGCCCAGAGGTCTCCATGACGATAACGAAGGACACCACCATGGTGCCGGCGGTGGCCAGGCCCTGGGCGAACCGGAACACAGTAAAGGTTGTGTAACTCCAGGAGTAGGGAATGGCGAATCCAAACACTATCAGCGAGGTCACTGAGACAAGGAATGTTGCTTTGCGGCCGTATCTGAAAATAAATATCAAAATCATCATCACAGTCTATTGACAGAGCAAGAGTATCATCCTCTCAGACACGTACAAGCCTCTTCTCAAGAACCACGGTGTAAAGAATTCAGGCCATACTATAAGACGCGGTCTCAGAGCGGGTTACTAATCAAGATTCAAGTAGCTCCGCGATACGGGGTGATCAGAAACGATCAACGAAGTAAGGCAGTATATATAGCGGTCGTCCTTAGATGGGAGGCAATGGGGGTTGAATATAAAGAATGAAGCGCACTGAAGTGCTTTGAAAGGCACATAATGCCGTTCTTCCCGGTTATCACTATTCGTGGTAGTCGTTCAGCAAAGCACTTGAAAAATCTTAATAGCAGGACGCAGAACCCTGTCTGTGTCAATTCACACTCTGTGTATGATCTATCTCTAGTAAGACTTACATATTCGACAGTATAACTGCACTCCGCTCTTGAGGTCGTGGGTTCGATTCCCACACAGGACAAATCATTGTGTGCTTGAACATGAGCATTTGTTCTAGTCTGGGTCTTTTTTAAGTATCTATTTACAAAAAAAAAAGTATTTATATATGTTTATCCGTCATTTATTATCCATAACACAAGTTCTTAATGATACTTATCTTGGTACTAAAGTAATTGGTGTGATTGTAAGAGGATATATATTTTAATTTACATTGCCTAAATTGTTGATAATAAAGTATGATGACTCATTTAATTACTGTAGCCTATCGGTTTTAGGTGGATATTGAGTTCAAACCTCCCCAAAATTTTAAAAGACCGTGTTGCAATTTTATGTGATATAAAAATCAATACTCACCTATCCGACAAGAACCCAAACACGATGCTCCCAATCAGTATCCCCAACTGCAGCATCATCTGGTTAAAGCTGGCCAACCAGCTTCTTTCGCACACCAAGTCCCATTCCGACACTATAGTCTCATCAAAGAGGCCAGTATCATATTCGTACTTAGTGCAATTTTTATAACAAGTCGAATTTTCTATTGTCATATTGTCAACTAAATTCATTATAGTGGAATTGGAAAATTCTGCACACCAGAAGGTCAGACTCGGTGTAAGGAATAGTATAGCCATTTGCACCCATCCCGAAGAAAGTTTCACTAAAAATACTGAGAGAAATATTATCAATTGCCATTTCCCAAATTGGCCAATCAGATTCGTTAGCACATCCTCGTTTTTCGCTTTGATGTTGTTTGGTTGTGTTGTTTGCGAAAGAATCATTTGTATTGTTTGAACCATCTTGTCTATTCTTATTCTGGTCTGTCTCAAAAAAGCTGCTCTGTGATATTAAGCATTTTTGTGTCGATAAGATTATAAAAGATTATTGTTTCTTGAGAGTCTGAACGTTCTCGAAAATCGGCACTCGGACATTAGCTTTTTTGGTTGATAAATTTCGAATTCTTGTTTAAAATGTTTATAGGTGATACTGCAATTTTATTTCTGTGGTAACTATGAATTCTTTTTTAAGTGTCTCTTGCAGATCTAGCTGAGTGACCTGGAGTGTATCGCCTCAAAGAATCAACGTATTTTTACAGAGTTGTGAAGTCTCTAGATTATTATTTTCTTTATAACTTTTGTTGAGTGTTCCGCTTCTTTTTAATTGTGATTTCTATAAATATAACTTTTTCAATTATTTGTTATTGTCTCTTATTTAAGTTAGTTTTTTTATATTTGCGAATTCTTATGTGTAATTGTCTTTCGATCGTTTCTTCTTCTTCTTATGTATGATTATTCATATCTTTATATAAGTCTCTACATATAAGTATATAACAAAATATTTTATGTAAATATTTATTATTGTCTTAATACATTTCACAGTTTGTGTATCTCTTTTTATTTGTTTTTAGTTTTTATTACTTAGTTCGTGTTTAGCATTATCCTTGGTGTGATGTTATTCAGATCTGTTGATATAACACAGATATTGTCAGATAAACAGATAACATAAGTGTATAGTAGGTACTTATAAGTTTACAGTATGTATTTTAATGTTACTCTAAATTATCTTTGTAGTGCCTAACTTATTATTTATATTTTTGGATTATTAACACAGTGTTTCAGTGTCTATTGAAATCGCTATAGCTTAATGTAAATACGATATACATATACACTGGCCTGTAAAATTGTACATGGATTCTATCATCATCTTAGGAGCCAAACCAACCTCACCTGCAAGTGGTGCATTTGCCGATTAACGGGCAAGGCTCTGATAATAAACACGCCACCTATTACGTGGGACTAACAACAACAGTTGGCGTATAATATGCCTCTGCCTACCCCTTCAGGGTAACAGGCGTGATTGTATGTATGTGTATAAAACTACATAATTATCATATTTATATGCTATAAAATGTTTTTTTTTTATTTCTAACTACTATCAAGACCTAAGGAGCCCAAGCCAACCTCACCTGCAAGTGGTGCACCTGCCGATCAACGGATGAGACTCTGGCGAACATAACAGTGCCCGGTAAGCGGCAAATAACTTGCTAAATATGACGTGGGACCAACTATATAGTTGGTGAAGTGTGGGCGTGTAATATGCCTCTGCCTACCCCTTAGGAAACAGGCGTGAATGTATGTATGTATGTAATTAATTAATATTATTACTGTAGAGTCATCTTAGCAGTTGCAATGCCCTAATGGGATGATTTGTTGCTTAAATCTTTGTACCTACTTTAAAAAATAACACTATGTACATCAAATTGGCAAGCACTAAAACATTTGAAAATATTTATGATTGAAATAGGCGGCCTTAACAAGACAACACTATCGCAGCACCAATGTCGGTAAAAGATAAATAAAATCCATAAATAAATCTCAATCACAGAATATTTTATTATTCTCGAAAAAGTTAAGATAATCTTCATCAAAACCACGTTCTAAAGGTCACCGTGATCATGACCATAAAAAGCGTTCACCCTTGACCGAATATAACTCCAGAAAAGGTGTTTTTACTATCTAATACGTATTCAATAAAATTGCGTAAGATAATGACCACGCTTACTTGATATTTAGTTCTAATTTATAGCTACTAATATTATAAATGCGAAAGTAACTCTGTCTGTCTCGCTATAACGCCAGAACTACTGAACCAATTTAAATGAGATTTGGTACACAGATAGTCTAAAGTCTGAGAAAAGATAGGGTAATTTTTAATGCGAAAAAAAGGTTGTAAGAGGCAGAAATAGGTGTGTATGGAATGTCTTTATTTTGAAGCAAGAAGCTTAAAACAATTTTTATAGGTTTGTTCTTAGCTGATTTGAATATTATCAGCCTTACTAATAAAGATGAACGCAAGTGTACACATTCGTTACAAAGGTGTTGCCGTTGAGCTAACAATAAAAACATTTCTGACAAAATAAATAAAATATATTTTATTGTCTCAAAGATCAACATGATCATTTAGATTCGTCAAACATTCACACACAAAATTTAAATTCGATATATTTTTTTTGAGATATGAAGGTCAAAACTTAGAAACTAGCGCGCTCATTCACTGCGGACGGGAGCTTGATCGTAAAAGAACGGGCAAGAAAATCAACAATATTCTTTTTTTCTCTCTGTATGTACTTCGAAATAAAATAAAATATACTTTATTGTCTTTCAGATCAACATGATTATTTAGATTCGTCAAACATTCCCACACAAAATGGAAAATCGATATATTTTTTTAACAACAATGAAAGAGATATGAGCGGTACCATAATAACGAAATAAAAGCAAATGGGTTCTTTGTCAGAATTTGTCGACATATCGGTTGTATACGTCTGTTTTAACGTAGAAGAAATATTACACAGGGCTTATTCACTCACAAACCGCAGTTTTTGGTTGGTAAGTATCTAGGTTTTTGTCAACGACGAATAACGTTTTTTTTCCGTAGGGAAAATGATTAAATGGCTCTGTCCCGCTGTGAGTGGAGCGGGAGGGTAAAGTAAAGTAAAATAGTAAAGCAAAAAATTATTTATTTCATAAACTATTATACATAGTACTTGAAAACGTCATAATTGAAAATAAAAAAAAACAATCGAAATATTATTACACTAAATCACGAAGCTTAGATTCACTTACATGCAACAAAACAATTTAAATACAAAAAATAATTAAGTGTAATTGAATCTAAGTGCCAGTTCAAGTGGGTGTTAGATTTATTACTGACCATCCATGTGCCTTTCTGAGTATGCTATGTCCGCAGTAACCCGTTCTAGCAATCCCGCCACATTTTTTTTAATGTGACTCGTCATAATGACTACATCCTGCCTGATAGTAAGCAGTCGATGCAGTCCAATAAAAAATTAAAGCGCGTCATACCGTTTCCATATGGTAATGTACGTAGTTATGTCAATAATTCAATGATTTAAAAAAAACATAAGTCACAAATATTGCCAAGCCCTTGCAGAGTGTCACATGGTTCTTCCAAAATCAAAAAAAAATCATCTATTTAAGTTTGACTCAATAGAGCTTATATGAAGGTAAAAACTTAAAAATTAGCGCGCTCATTCAATGCGGGCGGGAGCTTGATCGTAAAAGAACGGGCAAGAAAATCGTCAAGGTTCGTTTTTCTCCCGCCAGTTATAAGAAAATGTACTTCATGGTAAAACAATTTAACAAGTCTACAAAAACTTGTTTTCTGCAGTCACAAGATCAAAATAAAGGAAGAAACTTTACCGACTGTGTACCACATATATAAAAACTATTTTATCCTATAAATGAATAATTTAAAATAGGGAAGCCGAATATGATGTAAAAAGTTAAGTAAAAAGATCTTTATTTCATAAACTATTACATAGCACTTGAAAACGTCAAAACAAAATATAAATTAAAAAAAACTAAATATTACTACACTGAAATCACGAAGCTTAGATTCATTTACATGCAAATAAATAAAAATTAGGTGTAAGTGAATCTAAGTGACAGTTACGAGCCCCCGCTCTGTGAGAAGAACTGACATGAAACTTACAGGCTATGATGCTCTTTAAAATTATCAATCAAATCTATATATATAAAAGAAAGTCGTGTTAGTTACAGCACTTATAACTCAAGAACGGCAGAACAGATTTTAGCTTAGAGCCAGGAGACGGACATAGGATACTTTTTATCCCGTTCGACAGCGTTCCCGTGTGACTTGACATGAAACGTCAGTCACTATAAAACGTGATATAACAAAAAAGAATCAGACTTGGAATAACAAAAAGCAAATGACAGCTATGTAATGACGTATGGATGACAATTTGATATTTGTAAGAAATCAATATTCAAACTATTTCTGACTTCTTGGCGGGAATGTGAATATGAGTTTTGAAATAATTTTTTAGGTGAATTGAAGTTTAATTAATAATGCCGCGAACAAGACTATCGAATCTTTACCGACAAAGCCGTAATGCAAGAAGAATACGAAATACTGGAAATGAAAGGACTGAAGAAGAACAAGAAATTGCACGTGAACAGCGCCGCGATAGTATGGCACGACTTCGTGCTTCTCAATAAATAATAATAAAACAAAAAATGTCGTGTATCACAAAGTACTTAAGTGAAGAGCAACTTTGTATTAAAATACAGAAATAATAATGAATGATTAATGAAGGTATTTAATTTTTTTGTAATTTTTCCAATAAAATAAAAACACAATCTGCTTATTTATTGCCATTAAGGCGGAACAAAGTTTGCCGGGTCAGCTCGTATGACAATAAAAAACACGTATTGTGACATGAATTGCTCCTTTCTTTCTTAAGATATGTATGATCTTTAGATATTAGATTTTGTTAGTTTTAAGAACAGCGGTAATCTTAATATTTTATTTTGTCAATTGTATTAGATCTTAAGACATAATCTGAAAAAAGCCGAGATGAGTTTCTTGAGGCATTCTTCTCAATCTCGTTGCCTTTTTGCCTCGTTAGAGTCACCGACAGACTGACTGACTGACGGACAATCCCCTCCCTCCTTTAGAATCACGACAGGCTGACTGACAGATCCCCCCGATAAGAGTCACAGACAGACTGACAAATCTTGAGAAAAACCACAACAGACGATTAACTATTGTTAAAAAAATATATCGAATTTCAATTTTGTGTGTGAATGTTTGACGAATCTAAATGATCATGTTGATCTTAAAGACAATTAAGTATATTTTATTTTATTTTTTATTTCACGCACATTGAAGATACTGAAAGGGTCCCCCGAAGCCGTAACTAATAAAGTAGCACTAAGGGAACCTTCCATCACGATATATCTCCTTACTCTCGCTATTACTATCCGTGGTAGCCGTAAAGTCAGGAGCGTTATTTCACTCCAAATTCCAAGAGTATGACGCCACACACCTTCCTTCGCCAAACCCTACTGGGTCCGTGTGGTGGAGTACGACCTTTATTCTTCCACCTTGATTCGTGCTAAGATAATAATTGATTTGTAAAAAAATACATTGAAGCACTTAGTGTAAACGTTTTAGCTCGTCTAACGTTCTAACCGTATTAGCTGTATATAGTGTTGTATTGGGCGTATATGAAGCGCTCGTAGCTCTGCGGTGCTCGGTAGTCGGAAACGATCACCGAAGTACAGCATAGTTTACAAAGATCAGTCCTTGGATGGGTGACCGTTTGTGTAATATTTAATATCGAGCGCTTCCGTGCTTAGGAAAGCACGTTAAGCCGTTGGTCCCGCTAATCACTAAAATTTAATAGTCCTTAAGCCATGTTAGAGGCCTAATGGGCGGCTTAAAATATTCTAACAGCAGGACGCCATACACCTGCCTCCGCCAATCCGCACTGGGTCAGCGTGGTGGAGTATGACCCCATATCCTCACACTTTGGTATGTGAGAGGAGGCTCGTGCTCAGTAGTGGGACGTTAATGGGCTGAGATGATGATGATTGGGCGTATAGGGTTTCTACCAAGATTTAGCCCAAGCCAACCTGACCTGCAAGTGGTGCACCTGCCAATGAACTGACGAGGCTCTGGCAAACATAAAAGGTCCCGATAAGCGGCAATAGGCTTGCCACCTATTACGCGGGATCAACTATATAACTGGCGAAATGTGGGCGTATGCTATGTCTGCCTACCCCTTCAAGGCAACAGGCGTGAAATTATGTTATGTTATGTTCGTTATATTAAACTGTGTCCCACGCCCGACTCTCGGTGAATAACAAGGACAGCGTTTCAATAAATACAAAACCAAAAACAAAACTTCATACTTGATTTGATTAGATTATTTTATCTATATATATATATATTATATTAATTATTAGTAATACTTAAGACTCGCTATGTTCTCATAGTAGAAACAATATATAGAACAATATCATTTAATCTAATCTAATGATTACAGTTTAATGAACCTTTCTCGTTTTATGTACTTAATTGTTTATATTCCTATGAAAACAATATATTTATGAATATTATTGTTTATTTACTTAGATGTTCATCTATACAAAGTCAGTCTATACAAAATGCTGCAAACTTGTAACGCAAAGTACTATTCAACAAAAGTAAATATTTTATACATTTCAAATAGGGCTACAAAAACCTAAGGAGCCCAAGCCAACCCCACCTGCTAGTGGTGCACCTGCCGATCAACGGACGAGGCTCTGGCGAACATAATAGTGCCCGGTAAGCGGGAATAGGCTTGCCAACTATTACGTGGGACCAAATATAATGTAGTTGGCGAAGTGTGGGCGTATAATATGTCTCTGCCTACCCCTTCGGGTAAACAGGCGTGAATGTATGTATGTATGTAAATATTTCATAATTATCATCATGGTCTAGCATTATCCTGGTTGCCTTAGACTTATGCTAAGGGCCCAGGGTCTTCTGATCTAACCATATTCTGGCTAAATATTAGTTATTACATGAAGTGACTGCCGTCTGACCTTCGCAACCGAGAGGGACACATCATTCTACGGTTAAATCAGCTGTCAGAATATAAGCAGGCACTGACTTTCTGATAACGACTGGCACAGATGTTCATGACAGCCGAGACCAACGGTTTAACGTGCTATTCGAGGCACAGAGCAAGCGACAATTACGCACATAACTTCGGAAAGTTCTAGATTCGCGACAAGGGTTCTAGCCTGAGACCCTCTGGATAGAAGTCCACGTGTCTTGCGACAGGGCTATCGCCGCTCTAATAAGTAAATCATCATTTCAGCCTAAAGTCCACTGCTGAACATTGGCCTCCACAATAGATTACAATCTAAATAACCCCAATAGATATAGAATAGATGATTATCTATAAAAAAAAACAATCGAAATATTATTACACTAAATCACGAAGCTTAGATTCACTTACATGCAACAAAACAATTTAAATACAAAAAATAATTAAGTGTAATTGAATCTAAGTGCCAGTTCAAGTGGGTGTTAGATTTATTACTGACCATCCATGTGCCTTCCTGAGGATGCTATGTCCGCAGTAACCCTTTCGAGCAATCCCGCCACATTTTTTTTAATGTGACACGTCATAATGACTACATCCTGCCTGATAGTAAGCAGCACCACCCCACCTGCCCAGCGTGGTGATTACCACGCTGGGCAGGTGGGGTGGTGATCGCAGTCCATGTCAATATGCAGGATGACGCTGCTGTCCATAGTCCGGTAGGATTTCTCTTCGTCGACTCTTACGACTCCCCGTGAGATGAGAGGGGGTGACAGTATTCTAGGCCGGGACCACACGGCGCCAATAAGAAAACATTTAATATTATGTTTAATGAGCAGGCGATAGATCTTGCGTTCACAGAGTCAAATGTCAATTCTGTGTTTGACATTACAAAAATCTGTCTAGATAACAAGTAATGAAACAGGTTAATCGACTAACATATAAAATTGATTGTATAATTAATGAATACATTAAAAATTAATAATAAGAATTGGGAAAATTACAATTTTATCTATGCTGGCAGTCTTTTAAGACTATGAATAATATTAATTAACTAAATAACACAAGGTACATAAATACACTCGCGAGCAAAAGTATGGAATCACTTGCTTGAATTTGATTCCACGCGATCTTGAGTACTTAATAACTAAATAATAATAATAAAAATGATACCATTTTAAAGGTTCATTAATTAACTTTAAATTGATACCAATATTATTCAGATAACGCCAGTACTTCAGAAGTTATCCTGGGCTAAGTGAAAAAAGATGCGTTCAATTGTTTAACCCGTCACCAGTTGCGCGCCCTTCATCCCCTATAAAAAGACGTGTTACCGGTTTTTTTTATCAGTCATCTTTCACACGTTGACCGGTACACATCTCCGCAACTTTGGACCCTTGAACTTCGAAGACAATGGATACAACACCTACAGAAGCAGCCCAAATCGTCGCCCTATTGCAAGAAGGGCTTAGCCAGCGAGCTGTCGGACGTCAGCTCCACATAAGTCAGTCTTGTGTTTCGAAAGTGTACAAACGCTTTTTGGAGACTGGTGGCTTTGTGCCGAGACCAAGATCTGGACGCCGCCGGTGCCGGTGGTATCGTGTCAAATTCTCTCCGAAATCAGCATTTGACTGGTGTTGACGTCCAGCAGGGGCTCCGAAATGTTCGCGGGGTCGCTGTTAGCGAGTGGACAGTTCGTCGAAGACTCAAGCAAGCTAATTTAACCCCAAGAAGGCCTGCCACAGGCCCGAAACTGACGGCAGCTCATCGACAATCCCGCCTTCGATTCGCTCGTTCCCACCTTGATTGGGACGTTGAGGAATGGAGCCGTGTACTGTTCTCGGACGAGACCAGAATGTGTTTACACGGCAACGATCGAAGAGGTCGGGTCTACAGGAGGCCTGGGGAGCGCTTTGTGCAGTGCTGTTTCGCTGAGACAGTGGCTTATGGAGGCGGTTCTTTAATGATGTGGGCCGGCATTTCTTTCGACGGTAAAACGGAGCTTGTTTTCGTGCCTGGCGGGGGACGAGGAGGCGGTCTAACTTCTGACCGATACATTTCCGATATTCTGCTGGAACATGTCGTTCCCTATGCGGGATATATCGGTGATAACTTCGTCCTCATGCACGATAACGCTCGTTGTCACACTTCCCGTGCCACAACCGAATACCTAGAGGAAGTCGGCATCGCCACATTGGACTGACCAGCGCTTAGCCCGGACATGAATCCAATAGAGCACGTGTGGGATGAACTAAAGAGGAGGGTTCGATCCAGAAATCCTACTCCTTCAAACACATATGAGCTCAAAACGGCTTTGATTGAAGAGTGGGAAGGTATCTCACAAGATACCATACGGAAGCTCATCAGGTCCATGAAGAACCGTCTCCGAGCTCTCCTTAGGGCGAGGGGGGGAACACTAAGTATTGACATTAAGTTTTTAGGCGAAATAAAGTTTTTATTAATTACTTTTTGTTGTTTTTTTCATTCATAATTTTTCCGTTATCCTTGCCTTTTCCTACCTCCTTCACTTAATCCAGGATAGCTCCAGAAATAATGGAGCCATTTGAATGAATTTGATATCAATTTAAAGACTACATATTAACCTTTAAAATGGTATCATTTTTATTAATATTATTTAGTTATTAAGTACTCAAGATCGCGTGGAATCAAATTCAAGCAAGTGATTCCATACTTTTGCTCGCAAGTGTATATTTAAACAGTATAAAACAGTCAACATCTCAGCCCATTAACGTCCCACTACTGAGCACAAGCCTCTTCTCAAATACCAAGAGGCGATGGTATTGGGTCATACTCCACCACGCTGACCCAGTGCGGATTGGCCGAGGCAGGTGTATGGCAACCTGCTGTCAGAGTTTGTTCAAGCCGCCCAAGTCGGCCTGGGTTCGTACGCAGGAGGTCGCTGCTATCCATCATCCGGTAAAATCTTCGTCAACTTCCCATGAGATGTGAGAAAATGGCACTATTATTGGCCGGTACGGTATCACACTGTTACATTACTACTTACAGCCAGATAAATTAACAAATTTTAATCATTATAACAAAATTATAACTCTTTTAAAATCTTAATTGCCACATTAAGACGTCACGAACGACCATTATTATGTGCTGGCTACAAATTAAAAAAAGTGTATTTTTGAAAACAGAACGTTACAGTCAGCTTGAAATTGTTAGTAGCAAACAAAACGTATAAATACCGAAACACGTCCTTACTCCCTTGTTAATAGAGACGTGGGTCAATCTTTATGGCGCTTTGGATCTTAACACCAAAATACAATGCAAGTCTGAATTCAAAATGGCGGAAGTTTGAGCGTCACCTGATTGATTGACAGTCATCCATTTTGTTTTCATCATTATTTATATTATTGTACTCAATCTATGCTTGGTTTTTAAGCGCTTGTAAACGTCACTAAAATCAAGGATCCCCGCTTCTTAGTACCTTGCTATGAGATGACTTTGGTTGGCAAGAAATTGGACAAGATTCTTTTCTCAGCAACTTGAGTGACATTGAAGTAATGTGATAAAATTTATGGTAGGTATGATAGGGTGTGTATGAATCCTATGAACACCTTAGAAGCCAACCTCACCTGCAAGTGGTGCACCTGCCGATCAACGAACGAGGGTCTGGCAAGCATAAAAGTTTCCAGTAATCGGCAATAGGCATGCCACCTAGATATACGCCTACGTGGGACCAACAACAAAATTGGCGAGATGTGGCCGTATCATATAGGCTTTGGGGAAACGGGCGTGATTGAGTTCTATTATGAGAATATATATGAGAAGGCGGTAAATATATGCACCTTAAGATCAACCGACTAAGAAAACAATTTGGGGAGGCCTATATAATGATAATTTTCAACTACAAGTTATTGAATTTGGTCAATAAAGTAAATGGTCAATATAATCGAATGCCTTAAAAAGATTATAAAAACCTGTTATTGTATTATATTAAGGGTTCCATCAGCATCAGTAGTAGCGTCAGTAGGCTTTAATAAGAACCATCATCAAGGCATTGATTAAAAACAAAGCGTAACAGACGAGAAATAATGTTGATACTGTAATGCAAAAAATATTTTTAAGATCTCCAAAAATCTTTAGAAGATTTCTAATTTCTTGTTTTGAATGCGTTTAGTTTTGTTTAACCATCAATATGTCCAAAATGTTGTGCTTCATTACAATAATGATGAGTAGAGAAGCGAGACGTCGAGTAATCTTAAAGAAAAAGGAACTTTCTGTCGCTTATCTTCTTTGCTTTGGATGGAAAATAATCAAATGACCGTCTCCCGCTGTGCATGGAGCGGGAGGGTGAGTCTGACTTTTACTGACTAAAAACCATCCATGTAATTTCCTGAGCTTGCTTGATTTTGATTTATTATAGAGCCATTTGTAACAAAATGCCTTTACGCACTGCTTCCCGGCAAAAGGGGGACCGAGAGGGGAGTGTGGGGCTCACTGCGAAAGACGCGACCGCCAGCACCCACTAAAAATCTTTCGACGACGCCCACCGCTGTTGAAATAGGGGCGAAGGGCCAGTGCCAAGGTTTAAGCTTCTGACACCCAGCTCGCGGCCAACGTCCCCCGGATCGGAACCGAGAGGACCTCCTCAGAGAAAAGCAGTGTGTCGCGCTTCCCCTACCTACTTATGCGACCACCGCCGTAAGTGGCTGACTTTGCGGGGGGTCTTTATTTAGACGGTTGGGGCCCCCTGCCAACGCCGCCAAAGACCCGCGCTGCGTAACGGGTCCTCCTGACCCGCCCGCTGAGCTAACGTCGTAGCCGGGTATAGAGTGGATCCCGGAGCCACGATAGCCCTCGTCTCGCCACCTGTCTCATACCCCCTGGGTGGTGGCAGGATTTCCCAAGAGATTATAGCATGGGGGGTAAAAAATATCGTGAAACTGCTTATAAAGTGTGGCAACGCGCTAACAAAAGATCCTACCTACGGGTCAAAGTGAACCACGAACAGTCTGTGGCCCCCGTGATAAGATAAGATGGTAACGCGCTAGTGGTGACCCTGGTGTTGCAAGCGTCCAGGTTGATTGCAATCTTATTGGATAAATATTTATTTTAATGTTTATTAACAAAGAAATTTCGGCATGTGTCAGTCACCTCGTCTTCTTTTACAATATGTTTATCATTTACATTTTTTATTGTCTTTGTTTTTCCAGTTTCTTGGTGTACTTTATTCTTCTTAGATATGGGTACACTCGTTTGGCACACCAGGGGGCCTAACGAGTGCCGAGTTCGATGGCAATTGATTATAAGGCAAAATGGATTTCGAATTGATTCTGTCGTACCGCCGAACTCATGGAAATCGAAACAAAATGGCGTTCTCCATTTACCTATTGGCCTGTCACGGACTGAAGGTCATGAATGAGAGGTGGCTGTCGGCAGATTCCCCGGTACGGAGTAATGAACGTAAACAAAGTTTGATCTAGATGGATTACCGGTAATCCATCGAATTCGGCGGTAGGCCCCCTGTTCATTAGTTCATTATTATGTATGTGGAGGTAATTAAATGATTTATTATTATTATTTCATTTTGTCTTGTGGAATAGTAAGGCAAGGCAGATAGTATGTCACCAGTGCCTTGGCATTTGGGTCCTATCTTCAAATAAGATTAGGTTGGAATTAATTTAAAAATAATTTACAACCTTACATCATTAATTATAATTATATTTTTTAAACAGTAAGAAACCATTGCAACTGCGCTAACGACGAAAATTCGATCAAATAAATACAGTTTTTCGAATAATTCGTTACGAGATAACACCTTAACCATAAAACACGGCTTAGAACAATAAAAAATATAAGACATAAAAATAAAATATATTATCTACTCACGTATTTAAACATCAACCTCATTTCTCACTTATAAAGAATAAATAACTTTTTATTATATCAAATAAACTTATAAACCACACAATATTTAAAAGTTTATATATATTTCAAAATTCAAATTAAGTTTAATTAACCACTTATTTATTAAACTGGATAATACTAATGAACCACAGTTAAAGTTTATTAAATCATCAAAATTGTAGAAGAAAAATATGAATATAAAATGATTTAGTCACTTTAAAATTACACTATTATAGTATTTTCACGTAAATACTGTTTATTTTATCTGTTGTATAAAGTACGAGGTTACGAGCGGTAAAAATATTTTTGACGTGACAACGTCTTAAATTAGGTTGCGGCTGGGAGTCACTTATGAAAAAGTGTAACGCTCGGTAACGTTACGATGAGTCACCGAACGAGAGAGAGGCCCGGCGAATGCCTTGCGTCTCTCTCCCACTCAACTATGATCGGTCTGCCGCGCGCGCAGCACTAGTGTACAATGTTTTAGTAAACAAAATATATTTCTATAGTTAAAATTTGTGCAATTCTTATTTTCATTCAATTCCTTGTTCCTATTGTGCAATTTAATTATATTCATATCAATAAATATTCTACCGAGAAAAAGACGTTGTCACGTAAAATCTTCGCCCGTAAAAACGACTTTACAGGCAACCATTTTTTTTTATTTGTTGTTAAAAATACGAGCACCGCGTAAGACTGAAGTGCAAATACTGAGAGGAATATTGATATAAGACTTTAAGACAGGTGAAGCGACGTAACCTCGGAATCAGCGTATCGGACTAACGACCGTCAGAATCCTACGCCGATGAAGGCGTTATGTATGGATATTATTCTGATTTTTATCTTGCCATTTCTGGTAATCTTATTTATTTGGCACTATTTTATTTTCTCAAGGTTACTTTTTAGTGAGATACTCTTTCGACATTTTATGTGTATTTATTCATTTATGGTACAGCAACAGAGTACAAATTAGAAAACATAATTTTTGTATCAACTAAATACTATATAATTAAACCTGTACTCCGATTACAATCGAACAATTAAGTATTCATGATAAATAATCAATGAAGTATAAAAAAAACTGTTTAGTGTTTTAGCTAATAATTGTTTATTCTTATTTGTGCCATATCAATAATTCTAATTAATAAATTAATTTAAGTGACATATTTATAACATCTGATAAAACAAGAGAACACTTTGGATTATAATTGTTAAAATAGATTAAGAGCGGCTTGCGTTGCTCTTAATTTGATTATAAATATTATTGCATTTCAGTTTTTTGACGTGACAACGTCTTAAATTAGGTTGCGGCTGGGAGTCACTTATGAAAAAGTGTAACGCTCGGTAACGTTACGATGAGTCACCGAACGAGAGAGAGGCCCGGCGAATGCCTTGCGTCTCTCTCCCACTCAACTATGATCGGTCTGCCGCGCGCGCAGCACTAGAATTCCTTGTTCCTATTGTGCAATTTAATTATATTCATATCAATAAATATTCTACCGAGAAAAAGACGTTTTTTGTTTTAATCTGTAACGTCATAATGACTACACCCTGCCTGATAATAAGCAGTCGATGCAGTCCAATAAGATAATGAAAGCGCTTCATAACGTGAAATAAGCACGGTATAAAGCGCATCCACTTATGACGGCCTGCTAAAATGCCGTTTCACGCCCCGCTTAAAAGACCCGGGATCATAGGACATAGGAAACACATGAGCCGGCAGCGAATTCCAGAGCTTAGTGTTCTTGCTCAGAAACGACCTCCCAAATTTCTTGGTTCGAGTGCTGATAGTCTGCACAGTATGAGGATGGCTTCGAAGACCAGCACGTGTGAAGTTTAAAGAGACAGAACGATGATTTTAATAGATTTAGCACTAATTAAAATAAGTGACCGTTTTGCCCTAAGGTTAGAAGATAATAGATGATGTGCATGGGTATAACACTCGACACGCTAACTTGCTGGGAGAATTTTCCAGACGCTTGACGAGGTCTGACAGACTCACGCACATCATGGGACCGTCTGTGTACAATAAATTGCCTCGGGCCGTGTTGTCGGCTCCTAGCCTGCCCGCCTTCAAAGGGAGGTTAAAAAAATATCTTCTTGAGCAAACGTTCTATGACATTAATGACTTTATGAAGTAATGACTTTTTGATTTATTTTAATTTTCATAATTGTTGACCGTTTCTTTTATCAATTGCATTTATATTTCTTCATTCATTTGTTATTGACATTTTTTATTTTGACATTATTAATTCCTCATGATTTGTAATTTAATTTAATTTTAATAATTCTAATAATTATGTTTTCTTTTCTGTGACGTGTAATGTTGTATTACCAATAAATGAGTATTTGAGTATTTAATATTAAAATTTTATTTGTTTCTTCATAATCAACACTAGCTTTAACTTAGCCACAAGAAGTTGATTACTTACAAAGGCATTTTTATTTGATATTCACGTCAATCAATCTTAGCTCTCCATAATATCTCCCTACATACCCTAACTTCTCATCATTTTAACCAGAAAATTATCGGTTATCTACCTAGTTGGCCAGTAAACTAAACCTACTTACTTACTAGAGTCTTTTGTCGTAAAATAATTTAGTACAAAATAACCTTATAACATATCTTTTCTATTCGGGGGTAAAAGCGATATTTTACAAAACGCTCAGGCCCATCATCATCATCATCTCAGCCCATTAACGTCCCACTACAGAGCACGAGCCTCCTCTCACATATCAAGGTGCGAGGGTATTGGGTCATACTCCACCACGCTGACCCAGTGCGGATTGGTGGAGGCAGGTATATTGCGTCCTACTGTTAGAATTTTTCAAGCCGCCCATTTAGGCCTCTAAATGGCTTATCGACTACCACATTTAGTGATAACCGGAACCAACGGCTTAACGTGCCTTCCGAAGCACGGAAGCGCTCGATATCAAATGCCACACAAACGGTCACCCATCCAAGGACTGACCTCTGTAAACTCTGCTTTACTTTGGTTATCGTTTCGCTTCAGGCCCATCATCTTCTGGCAAATTAAATGATCAGGAAGTATCTGTGAGCCTTTGTTGATTGGCGACGTCATAAGAGAAGCGACAGGACTTCCCAGGCCGTCACGACCTTTCGTTGACGTAATATGACGTCAATGGAGGTGTCGTTCAACTCTCGAGTGAAAGTGGAGACTTATTTTGTAAGTAACTACCTCCTTAACAAGGCTATCCTTAATCTTTACAAATACACATATCGCAAATCTAGTTTATAAAAGACGTAAATATCTAAAAATTAATTTTTCTATTTAGTACTTACAGATTTTGTACATAAAAATCGTTTTTAGTAGTTCGACAACTGTCCGATAGAGTCATTTATGTACATGCATTAAGTATTTAATATCGTTTTTTGTAGTTCGACAACTGTCCGATAGAGACTGCCAAACACTTAATCGAGTATGTTATCGCAGTTATGACAAAAAGATCTGTAGAATTGACAAAAGGACATTGACGTTTTTTAAGAACTGTTCCTCTTGTAATAATAATGATAATAAATGTTTATTTTCTTACTACAAAAGACAGTTAGGAACAAACAATTTAATTACTGTACAAAATAGGAACAAGTTTGTATGTAGATGCATTGAGTACTTAAAAACCACTTTTTGTAATTCGACAACTCTCCGAAAGAGAGCGCCAAATACCAAATAGAGTATGTTATCGCAATTATGACAAAAAGATCTACAATTGTCAATGGGACATTGGCATCTCTTAAGACGACCGATATGGCGTGGAGGTCAGTATACCTATACTTCACTCGAGAGGTCGTGGGTTCGATTCCCACACAGGACAAATCTTTGTGTGCGTGAACATGAATATTTGTTCTGGTCTGGGTTTTCTCCTATGTATCGTATGTATTTGCGAAAAAAAGTATGTATGTATGTTTATCCGTTATTTAGTATCTATAACACAAGTTCTTAATGATACTTATCTTGAAACTAAATAATTGGTGTAATTGTCAGAAAATATTTATTTATTTTATTTATTTAAGAACTATATGTTCGTATATACAGTACTTATCTATCTGTCTGTCATATCAAAATAACAAAACTCTTATTGACGACTGATATGGCGAGTGTATCCGCACTCCACTCATGAGGTTGTGGGTTCGATTCCCACACAGGACAAATCTTTGTGTGCATAAACATAAATATTTTTTCTGGTATATGATACATACTTCATACACATAGGGAATAACCCAGTTGTCCTATGTGTATTTTAAGTATTAATTTATAAAAAAAAAAGGATTTATATATGTTCGTAACATAACACAAGTTCTTTATGATACTTATCTTGGAACTAAATAAATAAAATAAATAAATAAATATTTTCTAACAATTACACCAATTATTTAGTTCCAAGATAGGTATCGTTAAGAACTTGTGTTATGGATACTAAACAACGGATAAACATATTTATATACTTTTTTTTTGTAAATACATGATATCGATATCAAATGCCACACAAACGGTCACCCATCCAAGGACTGACCTCTATATATTAAATAATTGGTATACGTGTCACAACAATTTATTATATATTGTAATTTTAACTTCTCAGTATCTATTATATTTTATCCCGGTAAAACTTGAAAGAGTTTATGTTGGCATCTTACTGCATAAAATTATAAACACTTTTTATATGAAATAAATAAATAAAAAAAAATAAAAAAATATTAATTCTACATTGCGAAATGGGCCTATATTCTGTAGTTTTGTATTGAATTTTTTTAACAGATTAAGTGGACGTTGACTTCCTGGCGAGGACGTGACCTGATGAGCAATCATGGTCTCGCCCTTCTTCGACGGTAGCTAGACTTGTCTGATTATTTACTGGGTAGGCTGCCGGACTCCTGCCAGCCGCTACAGGAATCCTAACCGATTTGTTTGAAGTTCAGAACCTCAAATCCTAACCGATCCCCCGGCCAGCTGGCTGTGCGTTGAATTATTTTTGGCAGAGACAAAACAATCAGAAAGAGACAAAGACCCGGCAAGATATAAATATGTTCCAAAGCGAAAATTCCCCGTCAATCACCAATAAATAGAATTTTGAATGAATATAATAATGTACAAAACTCGCGACCAGGACATTGACATCTTCGGTTATTCATATAGCAAATATAAAACAAAACTTATAAACATATTTAGAATCGGTTTAAGTCCTTAGTCCTAGAATAAGATTATTTTTGTAAATTCATGTTACTTAATTATTAATTTCTTTGTAGATTTCTTTTGTTTCTTTTTTTTAATATCTTATTTTTAATAAATTTCTTATTATAACCTTTCCGCAAATTTATAGTGAATGTTATGTACACCGTAACTGTCGTACATATCAGGGGTAATTTATGTTGTGTCCTTTTTTATTTAAGATTGTGCTAATATGTATGATGTGGTTGTACTATTTTAATAAATAAATAAAATTATACGAGTGGATTTGTTGAAGGAAATAAATGATAATTTTTCATACTGTATCAATCATCTATTAATAAGATATAGCAATGCAATAGCCTTGGGCTTAGTATTCATAAATGTGCAACAGTTTTTTATTCGCATGTGTTGTGACTGTGACATTTACAATGACGCATTCACATGACGCTGTAGCATCGATAACATTCATTAAATGGACGAAAATCATGCAAATCTTATATCGAAATTGCATACATAATGAAATATACATACTTACATTCAGCATATTATACGCCCACCTTTCGCCAATTCTATAGTTGATCCCACGTAATAGGTGGCGAGCCTATTACCGCTTATCGGGAACTTTAATAAAATTGAAAATAAATATATATTCTCAACATAGCTTTACAAAAAAAAAATTAAAAAAAATGTGGGTAGTTGGTAAAAGTTATCATACTAAAATGGTATCTTATATTGGCACAGTGTAGTTAAAGAACACAGTCTGGAAAGACCACTATGGCGGGCTAATTAATGCCTGAATTAGGAAAATCCTGTAGCTCGGGCTATTAACCCTCTACCCAATCAAGGGTTAAAAAAAGTATAATTGTTAAATTCTTTACCCAAATTTAAATTCTTTTTTACATCTTTATTTTTATGTGTTATCATTTATATTATCATGACATTTAGCAATTTGTAATTTAATTTTATTAGCACAAATGTTTGCATCAAAAACTATTTAATGTTTATGTTATGGTGGACGCTGTCCAGTTTCCAGTTTGCTTAAACTAGTCTATTGTAACCATGCTACGGAAGAGCGGTGTTACCTAACACAAGCATAATTTGCTTAAAAGGTAGCTCCATTCACTAAATTTGTATTAGACACTAAGTTAATGAAATAAACATTTTGTATTTGTATGTTTAATTTTATAACAGTGCCCGGTAAACGGCAACAGGCTCGCTACATATTTCGTGGCACCAACTATATAATTTACGAAGTGTGGGCGTATAATAAATCATAAATCTTTGTTGCATCAAGTAAACAAGTAGATACCTAAGTAATACAATGGATACTGATACCTCGTAGGGGCACTGCAAATTGAGAGGGAACTTAAACATATTATATTACAAAACTACGTACTTAATTATTCTATAAACTAACAAACTCACTAAAATACAATTATAAAATAAACAAATAACAATATTATATGCCTCTGCCTACCTCATCTGGGAAACAGGCGTGAATGTATGTATGTAATTTTAGAACGAAATTGCATACCTAGGAACATGATACAACATGAATATATCGCATTTATTTTGAACCTTACTGCACTATATGTAGCAAAGTAAACTTTTAGCACAGAATTTCCCGCATTGTCCCGGTTATCACTAAATGTCGCAGTCTTTAAGCTATGTTCTAACATGGCTTCTAACCCCTATTCTTAGTTTAAATTTAAGAGAATGCTGTGTACGCTTGTAAAGGCCAACATATATGTAATTTTGTGGTTGTGTTATGATTTTGTATATTTTTATATGTTTAGCTTTTAGCGTACCTATATATAAATAAATAAATATAAATATTCCCTATAGGCCTCTTGGCCTAATTTGGCGGCTCGACAAATTCTAATAGCAGGACGCCATACACCTGCCTCCGCTAATCCGCACTGGGTCAGCGTGGTGGAGTATGACCCAATACCCTCCCACCTTGGTATGTGAGAGGAGGCTCGTGCTCAGTAGTGGGAGGACGTTAATGGGCTGTGATGATGATGATCAGATAATATTGTTTGCTTGCTAGATTCCTTGTCAAATTATTTCTTGATGTAAAGACATTTGGAATTTCTGATGCGTGCAGGGATATTATGGGGCTGAGATGATACGGCAAGTCGGTTCCATCTTCGCTGATGTTCAAGGATAATGTTTCCAATAAACCCCAAGTCCATCCATCATCAATGTCAGCTCAGCATTAACCTTGCTGTGATTTTCCTTAACCTTAACATCACTTGAATAATAAAAATCATTGATGTCTATCCTTATCTGCAGTATATAAACCACATACAATTACACAGCGTGTAAACGCTACTAACGTTCTATACTATAATAAACTATAACTACATATATTGTTGCTCCTTCCTCCAACACTAAGTATTTCCGTAACTTCTTCTCAGCCCGTGCTGTACGAATGTGGAACAGTATACCCTCTCTGAATCGTGAGAGTCCATCACTTCAGTCGTTTAAAAATAAACTGAGGAATAACTACTTGTCAAATTTGGCACATAATTAGCACTTTCTTTTTATTTAAATATTTTATTTCATTTGTTCTCTTACAATAATGTTAGCATAAGTTGTAAATATATTTTTATTATATATTAGCATGTAAGAGATTTGCTTCCTATTTTGTTCTTATTTTTATTAGTAACACTTTTATTTGACAACATTTATCCCGTACTATTTAGTTTACAACTGCTAGGGTTGGCCGGTAGAGATCTCTTCTAGAGATAAGCCAGCCTTTGAACATAATTTTTTTTATACCTCATGTCATACTTAAATTTATATTGTGCAATAAAGGATTATGATATATATATATGTTAAATAATTAATTGATTCAGGCGTTACTTTGCGGAAGACATCGTTTTTCTGAGGCTCCTATCTTACCTGAAGATGCCCTGTGTAAGGGCGAAACACGTGTCGTGTTGAATTGTTTCTCGATTTTTCGCGAAATTATAGTAGCGCGGGAATTGTTACAAAGATATTTTTAATCCATCACTTGCATATACATTTTAAATTTTTTTTAATATAATATTATAAAATATATCATATAAATATTATAATATAGGCGGCAATAGGTTATTACATGGGACCAACTATATAATAGGCGAAGTGTGGGCGTATAATATGCCTCTGGCTACCAGCCTATCAGTTTTAGCATTAGACCGTTTACTATGGCTGGCTGTCTGGCTTTGGCCGGGCGCACAGCGAAGAATGGACTAAAATGGTGGTAAGGTTCTGGCAACTGCAAACCAGCAGACATACGGGACGTCTTCCCACCCGGTGATCTTCTCGACAGCTTCCGTTCTAATACATGCATGTGCAGTAACATCCTGCGTACTGGCTGGAACTGCGATCACCAGCCCATCTGCCCAAAGTGGCGATTATCGGCAACAGCAGTGGACTTTAAAAGCCTGGTATGATGATGTATTTTTATAATATTTCGACGGTCCTAACAATTAAAAGGACATGTACAAGTCTACAGTCCGTGTTGGGTCTCACTCCTCTCTCTGCATATCCTACTTTCGGCCGGCGCTACACCCCGGTACAGTTCTTTCCCTTCCTGCTGGTGGCCGGGGTAGCCCCTGGTACAGAATTCCCTTCCCTTCCTGCTGGTGGCCAGGGCAACCCCTTGGTACAGCACTGCTTTCCCCTCCGCTGGTGGCCAGGTTACCCCCTGGTACAGCATCTTATCCCTCCTTCTTCTTACTGTACGAGTGGCGAGCGGCAACTTACAACCGCAAGCGGACCACCGTATAGGACATGTTTAAAATTAAGGTTCACAGGAGAGTGAAATAAAAGTTGAAATGGCTCTAGAATAAAAAATATTGTTAATAAAATAATAATCAACCAACAGCCAGCTAGCTGTAGGATCGGTTAAGTTTTGTGGGATTCCTGTGGCGGCTGGCATGAGCCAGTAAATAATCAGACGAACCCAGGTACTGAAAGAAAAAAGGCGAGACCATGATAGCTCATCAGGTCAAGTCCTCGCTAAGAAGTCAACATCCACTTTATCTGTGAAAAAAATTTAATACAAAACTGCAGACAGAAGGCCTATTTTACAATGTCTGATTAACAGATACTGGGGAGTTAAAATTACAATATATTAGGTCGGGGAAAAAGTCTTTTCGCATAACGTAGGTATAAACTTATTATAATTTTTTTTTAACTGTACTATTTGTGTCTGGCTGGTTTTGGTAACATTAAAAAGGTTCCATTATAAAGAAAAGAAAAAAATACTTAAAAAAAAGTTGTTTCCCGCTATTTTTCATTTGTTTTTCTCTCCGTAAAAATGAGTGAATCTAATGAAGAAATTCGATACATTTTAAAATTTTATTATAAAAAAGGCAAAAATGCAACTCAAGCAGTGAAAAAAATTTGTGATGTTTATGGACCTGATGCAGTGTCAGTAAGAGTAGCACAAATTTGGTTCAAACGTTTTCAGTCCGGAAATTTTGATGTTAAAGATGCACCTCGCTCTGGTCGCCCTGTTACGAATAAAATGGACGCCATTTTTGAAAGAGTGGAGCAAGATCGGCATATTAGTAGTTACGATGTAGCTGAAGAACTGGGAATTGACCACAAAACAGTTTTGACCCATTTGAAGAAAGCTGGTTATGCAAAAAAGCTCGATATTTGGGTGCCACACGAGCTCACTCAAAGAAACTTAATGAACCGTGTACTCATTTGCGATTCATTATTGAGACGTAATGAAACCGAGCTGTTTTTGAAGAGATTGATAACTGGCGATGAAAAGTGGATCACGTACGACAAGAATGTGCGAAAAAAGTCGTGGTCGAAAGTTGGCCAGGCTTCACAGACTGTGGCCAAACCTGGCCTAACACGAAATAAGGTGATGCTGTGTGTATGGTGGGATTGGAAGGGCATTGTTTATTATGAGCTTTTACCGCCCGGCAAAACCATCGATTCTGATCTTTACTGCCAGCAACTGATGAGATTAAAGGAAGCAGTCGAGAGAAAACGGCCGGAATTGATCAACAGGAAGGGTGTGGTCTTTCATCACGATAACGCTAGACCACACACATCTTTAGCCACTCAGCAAAAATTAAGAGAGTTCGACTGGGAGGTCCTAGTGCATCCACCATATAGCCCTGACCTTGCGCCTTCAGATTTTCACCTGTTTCGGTCTCTGCAGAATTCTTTAGGTTGACCTCAAGAGAGGACTGCCAAAACTGTTTGTCCCGTTTTTTTGATCAGAAGTCCCAAAGTTTCTACAGTAACGGGATAATGTCTCTGCCCACAAAATGGCAGAAAGTTATTCAACAAAACGGTACATATATATTGTAAATAAATGTAAATAAAATTTGAAAAAAATGTCTTGACTTTTCATACAAAAATACGAAAAGACTTTTTCCCCAACCTATTATATAAGAAATAGTTCTGACAATTACACTAATTATTTAGTTCCAAGATATGTATCATTAAGAACTTGTGTTGTGAATACTAAAAAACGGATAAACATACTTAAACACTTTTTTTTGTAAATACATACTTAATAACAAAAAATAAAAAAAAAAACTAAAATATTTATTCAGTAACAATATAACATTTAGGTTAACAGTGTTTGGGAATAATAATATACATAGGAAAACACCCAGACCAAAACAAATATGCATGTTCATGCACACAAAAATTTGTCCTGTGCGGGAATCGAACCTACGACCTCTGGAGTGAAGTGTAGGTATACTGACCTCCACGCCATATCGGTCGTAAATAGAACAAAACATTACGTGAATAATACTTATATTTATAACTGAACGTTTTGTCCGTCGATTTGAAGCCTACATTAGGAATATAGGAAGCGGTCGTAGCTCTGTGGTGCTAGGTGGTCGGAAACGATTACCGAAGTACAGCAGAGTTTACAGAGGTCAGTCACTGTCATCACTAAATATGATAGTCGTAGTCGTTAATGCCATGTTAGAGGCCTAATGGGCGGCTTGATAAATTCTAACAGCAGGACGCCATACACCTGCCTCCGCCAATCCGCACTGGGTCAGCGTGGTGGAGTATGACCCAATACCCTCACACCTTGATATGTGAGAGGAGGCTCGTGCTCAGTAGTGGGACGTATAAAGGCTGAGATGATTAGGAATATTAGTATAATAATGACTGTTGAAGAGGCCTATTTTCGTTAGTGGCCTTCATATGAACTGTAATGATGGGGATGATGAACTCAGCAGCGTCATTTAAGGAAAATCCTTTAATATTTAAGCTGCTAATTATGTATTACATATAACAATAGTTTGAAACAATAGTTTGTTAAAACTCCCATGAATGTCGCTTGTAAAGTATTTATAATAACAATCAAATGTAATTAAAATTTTCGTTCCGAAAATAATAAAAGTTCAAAACAACACATTGAACGGAACTATTCTTAAAACGGTCTTATTCGATTAAATTAAATTTTATTACATCTTAAATTATTATTTTATAATATAGAACATTATATAATAATAATGGAGATTTTGATATAACATTATTTTTTTGTATAAAATTTTCAAAAAAATCAAAATCAAAATTCATTTATTCAAGTTACGCTTAATAGAGCTCTTATGAATGTCATACTTATAAACTAACGCGCCCATTCACTGCGGGCAGACACAATTAAAATACATAATATTAAAACAATTGTGTTCTGCAGTCACAAGATTTAAAAGAAAGGATGATAAAAGAACGGGCAAGAAAATCGTCAAGGTTGGTTTTTTCTCCCGCCAGACACAATTAAAATACATAATATTAAAACAATTGTGTTCTGCAGTCATAAGATTTAAAAGAAAGGAAGATAAAAGTTTACGGATAAACATAGTAAATAGAGTATTTGATTATAACTTTGCGTTATTTGGATTCCAGGTGGATTTTTAGACAAAGATTCTTCGACAACGTACACAGTTGTAGGAAAGTGGTGTAATCCTATGAATTGTGGTTTTCCGTGTGCATTCCAAAACTCCCTAGAAGCCTTAAGTAAAGTCGCTATTATTTTATCTGATGGGACTCCCTAGGTGGCCGCTATGCGGCAGTGCATCGGCGATGTTTGCAGAGGCGAGAGTCGATGATTTTTGCGCGATAATTCGCAAAATAACGGGCTCGCTTCTAAGCAGAATGAGATCTAGTCCCAACAGAATCCTGAACATGTTAGTTAATAAGTTTGATGCACCAATTATTAGGCACTTTGTGTCTGTATTGGTGCATCAAAAGCCACGGCTATGATTGTGTGTTTTTTTTGTTTATTTTTATATTACTATTGTATTTACTAATACTAGTCTTTAAGTTGTGTAAATTACTAACAATTGGATCATTGTTGTCAAATAAATGAATTTAATTTAAATTTGAATTTTACTGGGATTTGACTCTGACTTGACTCGACTATGGCAGACTTTACTTGACACTGACTGTACTGAATTAAAAAAATGCATTTATGCAAATAACTTGATTAATTAAATTACTTGACACTATTTGCCGTTTATAGTTTTTGCCAGATACTATAAACGAGCGAGTCCATAATTCAGAAAAAAAAACAGTAGGTAGTGCAAGATCCTCCTTGCTCTCCACCTTAGTTTTATATGGAATTTATTTTGAATTTAATGATTATTATTATTAGTTAACACAGTCAAATCTGACAGTATGACAGGTTGCCCAATTTTTGCTATATATTCATTTTTTTTGTTTTTATTTTATTTTATTGTATAATATAAAAAAGTACAAAACAAAAGGGTACATTCATATAACCTCAACGGAAACCGCACAGCTAATCCAATTATTTTTCCCTAAAAGACAGAATGGGCACGATCGTTTTAATCTTTGCGTTCACAAGATATTTATTGAGCCAAACTAAAATTAAGAACAATACCTCGGCTTTGATTATATTAGGTCGGGGAAAAAGTCTTTTCGCATAACGCAAACTTATTATAAATTTTTTTTGACTGTACTATTTGTGTCTGGCTGGTTTTGGTAACATTAAAAAGGTTCCATTATAAAGAAAAGAAAAAAATAAAAAAAAGTTGTTTCCCGCTATTTTTCATTTGTTTTTCTCTCCGTAAAAATGAGTGAATCTAATGAAGAAATTCGATACATTTTAAAATTTTATTATAAAAAAGGCAAAAATGCAACTCAAGCAGTGAAAAAAATTTGTGATGTCTATGGACCTGATGCAGTGTCAGTAAGAGTAGCACAAATTTGGTTCAAACGTTTTCAGTCCGGAAATTTTGATGTTAAAGATGCACCTCGCTCTGGTCGCCCTGTTACGAATAAAATGGACGCCATTTTTGAAAGAGTGGAGCAAGATCGGCATATTAGTAGTTACGATGTAGCTGAAGAACTGGGAATTAACCATAAAACAGTTTTGACCCATTTGAAGAAAGCTGGTTATACAAAAAAGCTCGATATTTGGGTGCCACACGAGCTCACGCAAACGCAAAACTTAATGAACCGTGTACTCATTTGCGATTCATTATTGAGACGTAATGAAACCGAGCCGTTTTTGAAGAGATTGATAACTGGCGATGAAAAGTGGATCACGTACGACAAGAACGTGCGAAAAAGGTCGTGGTCGAAAGTTGGCCAGGCTTCACAGACTGTGGCCAAACCTGGCCTAACACGAAATAAGGTGATGCTGTGTGTATGGTGGGATTGGAAGGGCATTGTTTATTATGAGCTTTTACCGCCCGGCAAAACCATCGATTCTGATCTTTACTGCCAGCAACTGATGAGATTAAAGGAAGCAGTCGAGGGAAAACGGCCGGAATTGATCAACAGGAAGGGTGTGGTCTTTCATCACGATAACGCTAGACCACACACATCTTTAGCCACTCAGCAAAAATTAAGAGAGTTCGACTGGGAGGTCCTAGTGCATCCACCATATAGCCCTGACCTTGCGCCTTCAGATTTTCACCTGTTTCGGTCTCTGCAGAATTCTTAAGGTTCTGTAAGGTTGACCTCAAGAGAGGACTGCCAAAACTGTTTGTCCCGTTTTTTTGATCAGAAGTCCCAAAGTTTCTACAGTAACGGGATAATGTCTCTGCCCACAAAATGGCAGAAAGTTATTCAACAAAACGGTACATATATATTGTAAATAAATGTAAATAAACTTTGAAAAAAATGTCTTGACTTTTCATACAAAAATACGAAAAGACTTTTTCCCCAACCTATTAGATTTTAAGGATAAAATGACAGCTATTGTCATTAACCGTGCACGCCTGTTTCTAGGTAAGCAGAGGCATTTCATACGCCTACCTATCGCCAATTTTATTTCTGGTCCCACGTAATAGGTGGCGAGCCTATTGTCGATTAGCGGAGACTTTCATGTAAGCCATAGCCTCGTCTGTTGTTCGGTAGGTGCACCACTTATAGGTAAGGTTGGCTTGGGTTCCTTAGGTCTTGGTAGAATCCCCATGCATACCCTTTCGGGTATGTATGTGTGTATCAAACTTTGCACAAAGCTTATCAACTAAGCCTCTATCAATACTTACCAATGTCATCCTTCAAATGACAATACTGTCCGATTTGACACGTTGCCCAATGTTGGTCTTGACAGCGGATCATCGGGTCCGGCAAACCGGCTAGAACCGGTTCTCAAGGTCAATGTTTTGTTTTGATCTCGTTTAGCTTGCGCTTGCGCAATTTTGCTCGAATTGATTGCTTTGTGGTTTTTGTGACGTTTGCTGGCAGTTGTTTGGATTATAATTAGATCATCTGATTGACATCGTTTATTTCTTGTGTATCTGCTTGGAATATACATAATGTTCCAGAAACCAGTGTCAAACCAGAAATGGAGCACCCCTTGGTACCCGAAACACCCCCCCGTTTATTTCGCGTTTTTTTTATTTTTTATAACAGCTTAAGAGCGTACACCAGTCGTCTGTGGAAAAAGACTTTACAATAAATAAAGGGTTCCTAAAAGATATCAACATACCTGAACTCCGTTTTCGACTCATCACTCTTTCAGTAAGATTTCAAGCTATTTGTTACAGGTGTATAACAAAATATCTAACTAACAAGAAATTGTTTTAAATTAGGTAAATCTAAGTCAAAATTATTTAAGTAAAGTAAAGTGAAAAAAATATTTATTTCAAAAACTATTACTTGAAAACGTCATAATTAAAATATAAAAAACAATCGAAATATTATTACACTAAATCATGAAGCTTAGATTTACTTACATGCAACAAAACAATTTAAAAATAAAAAAATATTAAGTGTAAGTGAATCCAAGGCCAGTTCCGAGCCACCGCTCTGTTAGAAGAACTGGCAAGAAACTCACAGTTATTTATTCAAGTTAGGGTCAATAGAGCTCTTATAAATATTAACTTATAAACTAACTCGCCCATTCACGGCGAGAGCTTGATCGTGAAATCAGTAACTACAAGAAATCGTTAAGGTTAGTTTTTCCTCCCGCCAGTTACAAGGAAATGTACTTACTTAATATTAAAATAATTTGCTAAGTCTACAAACACTTGTGTGTTCTGCAGTCACAAGATTTATAAGAAAAGATTACTATATGTCTATGTAACCAATAGCTTGTTCTTTTATCCTTTCAAACAATTTGTTTTAAAGAATTTTATCAAGTCTTTTGAGTTCAATGAACACTTGCTTGATGCACACCAATCGCAAATACAGAACTTGCCACAAACTACAAATGGAAGCATGCTATGGAATTCTAAAACCATTGACGGCTTGCCTAAATGCCATTTGATCATCATGACTAAGAATGTTGATTATATAAAATTACAATTTGACCTAAAATGCAGGCGACCAGCAACAAACGGAGATTGTTGCTGGTCGCCTGGTGGTTGGTCTTGAAGACATCGTTGTTCTGAGGCTCCTATCTTACCTGAAGATGCCCTGTGTAAGGGCGAAACACGTGTCGTGTTGAATAGTTTCTCGATTTTTCGGGAAATTATAGTAGCGCGGGAATTGTTACAAGATATTTTTAATCCATCACTTGCTTACAATGGATTTCCGCAAAGTAACGCCTGAATCAATAAATTATTGTAACCTTTTTCAAGTTGCATGTCCGAAATTGATTGGGTTTTATGACCTGCCGTAAAAAACCGGGTCTTAGAGGTTATCAAAATATGTATTGGAAGAGAACTCTACAGCTACATCGTTTGAGTGCCGTTAGTTATTTATCCTTTTTTGGGGAAATTACACACATATTATATAGACGCTTCTTTCCCCGAAGGGATAGACAGAGGCATATTATACGCCCACACTTCGCCAATTATATAGTTGGTCCCACGTAATAGGTGGCGAGCGTATTGCTGCTTATCGGGCACTGTTATGTTCGCCAGAGCCTCGTCCGTTGATCGGCAGGTGCACCACTTGCAGGTGAGGTTGGCTTGGGCTACTTAGGTCTTGGTAGGATCCCTATACACCCTGACAAAAATTGAGGTTCATAAAAAACACTTTCATAACGAAATAAGGATATTTTAATGGAGATCTTGTCAAATCCTTTGTACAACTCATTTAAATAGATTTTTTTTCTTTTACGTGAATCGCTCTTACCTATGCTTTTAATAATCTTTTAATAATCTTTATTGAATACAATTACAATTACAAACAATTTTAGCGACAATGACCGCATCAGTCAGAGACAGTGTCGCAGTCATCAGCGCCCGCCTCAAAGACAGAGGTTTCAGACTTGAGAAAGATTTCAAATAATTTTGTCCTAACTACATGACATTTAAAATATGTGTGAGCATGTATATCGTGTGCGTGCGTATTTGTGTGTGCGTACGGATGTGTGTATCAGTGTGTGTTCATTATATATTATTGAAGACGATAATAACAAAAATAGGTAACTATCAGCTAGTTAATAAACATTTTTTCAAGTATTTATTTACGAAAAAAAGTAATTATGTATGTTTATCCGTTATTTTGTATCCATAACACAAGTTCTTAATGATACTTATCTTGGAGCTAAATAATTAATGTAAGTGTCTGAAATATTTATTTTAAATTTATTTATTCTAAACATTCTTAAGATGATACATGTTTTTGTGTGTTATGTAATATTATGTAGGCACTGCTTATAACGTAATGCAGGATCTACCATACATAGATAGGCAAGTTCGCAGATCCTATAAGGTTTTATGGCCTGATCGTGAGATCATGGACTTTCATCCGCCCCCGATTTTTAGAGAAATTCAACAAATCTTCATCAGTTGAATTGTGTTGTTTTGTGTGTGACGACCGTGTTTTGTGAATTAAGTTTATAATTGTGTACTCTTTAAGGTAAATTATTATATCTAATATCATTAGGTATGTTATAGGAACATAAATGATTCAGTATCTCCCCCCGAAAAGAGTCACCGACAGACTGAAAAATTTTGAGAAAAACCACAACAGACAGATAAACTGACAAACCTTGACAAATTCTGACAAAGAACCCATTTGCTTTTATTTCTTTATTATGGTACCACTCATATCTCTTTCATTGTTGTTGAAAAATAAATCGAATTTCCATTTTGTGTGGGAATTATGACGAATTTAAATGATCATGTTGATCTTAAAGACAATAAAGTATATTTTGTTTTATTTTTTTATTCTCTGTTGGATAAATTTTTTTGTGAGTGAAGTTTAATAATTGTGTACTTTTTAAGGTAAATTATTATATATAATTAAATTACGTATGTATATGAACTAAAATGATAGATCAGTTTGCAATAACATCCTGCAATATAGTATCGTTCGCTCCGTGCCTCGGAAAGCACGTTAAACCGACTCCCGGCTGTCATAAACATCTATACAATACAACTAGGCGCCAGTCGTTTCGTATAATAACTGTTTTTTTTTTCGAATCTGATTAAACCAGTAAGCAGACCCTGTGTGCTAAGCTTACGTTAGGGTTATGATGGGTAAACCAATATTGGTGAATAAATGATGGACATCTATAAATCAAATCAAATCATTTATTTCCATAACATGGGTACATTACAATTTAAAGATGTTATAAAAATACATTTGTTCGCCACTTTTAACCTTTCTAGGTGTGCAAAAGAAGTACAAATTAGTCAAAAAAAGTAATAAGAATAATATAATTACAATTTATGTCACATTGAAAAATAAATAAATAAATATTTTCTGATAATTACACCAATTACTTAGTTTCAAGATAAGTATCATTAAGAACTTGTGTTATGGATACTAAAGAACGGATAAACATACTTACATACTTTTTTTTTGTAAATACATACTTAATATACATAGGAAAACACCCAGACCAGAACAAATATTCATATTTATACACACAAAGATTTGTCCTGTGTAGGAATCGAACATCTATAGCAGTCGTTATTGGGAAGTCAGTGCCTTTTAACATCCTGACAACTGGTTTAACCATAGAATGATGTTTCCCTTCGGATTGCGAAGTTCAGACGGCCAACTCTCCACGTAATTACTGAAAATTAGCTATCTCTGGTAGACCATGGGCCCTAAGCTGAAGTCTAGGGCAAACAGGATAATGCTAGGATATAATGAAATGCTGGACATATGTAGGTACATTATTCATCATAATCATCTTAGCACCATCTCTTCTTCTTCTTTTAATTGATGGCTTCGTGCGGTTTGCACATTTAGCTAGTGTCAAGTTCAAGATATATTAATATCATATAAAATATAGTAAATGAGAATGAGTGGTGATAAAGATGATAAATGGTAAATGAGATCCCCTCCCCGTAAGTCCCTTGAGTCCTCAGTAAAGATGTGGGAATATACTGAGATCTCACATGGGCTTCTTGAGAGAATTTGAAAAGTTATGTTGTACTGTTTTATTTCATTTACCAACACTCATGCACCTTCACAAACACTTAACGGTTAAAAAACCACCGTTATTAAACATTAATGTTAGAAATATCACAAATTTTAGAAAATAAAACAAAAATGCATACATGACGCTTCACTTTTCCGCCAAGAAGTCCCTAGCACCATCTCGTAACTTCTTATTGCAATTTTGTTTTTAATTTACAGGTCTTAAATATATTTTGAAGTTCGAAAACAAAATTGACCATGAAAGTATTACTTTCCATTTGCGTATGGAGTATGGCTGTATTTTATACTGGAATAAATGCAATTGAAAATCTGGATGATCAGCACAGGTAAGTGGATAGTATTGTAATAATATCTTTAGTTAAGTTAGCGCTAGTTTTTAAGTGTTCCTCTCTCTCCCTCCGCGTCACCCCGCAACCGCGGTTCGCCCGCACTCGTGGCTCGACGAAATGTTACACCAATATGCTCGTTGGTTTATAACAAAGAGGCGAGCGTGCTCGACGTTTAGTTCGTAAAAGGATGATACACTAGAACATATCATAGAGCGGCTCGTTGTTCTGTAACAAGTAAATGTTGTAGTCTATATTCACCTTAAGACTTCTCTTCGTCGACTCCTACGACTCCTCTTAAGAAAAGACCCACCCCCCTATTCTAGGTCGGTAACACACGGTACACATGATTCACGTGTATGTGTTAAGCATTTAATATATAATGAAGTTAGTTATAGCGGCTATTGCCCTCGCAAACCTGTGTCTGGCAGTCAGCAAGCAGACAAATAAACAATAATATCAACTAAATCCGGTTCTAATGCTTCTTGTTAAACCAGTTCAAAAGAAAATAAAGTGGTTTTGCAATGCTTTTTATATTATTTCGTATTGTAAATTATTAGCATTTGCTCGGGGCTCACGTTATGATAATAAAATATAGTACTAATCGGTTTTTTGCTCTCATAATCTGAAATCAGTATTATGGAACTATCTGCTAGTAATTTGCTCGTAGTTACGAAATGACTGTATTTTTCTAGAACGATTTATGCCTTAATTTATTAAGGAACGACTAATTTTGAAATACCCTCACACCTTGGTATGTGAGAGGAGGCTCGTGCTCAGCAGTGGGTCGTTAATGGGCTGTGATGATGATGATGATGAATTTTGAAAAAGTCTGCGAAAAGTGAGTGTATTGTTAGTTGTCACTTTTCACAGGACTCACAGAATTCCAACAATTATATATAATATTTAGTACGTACATACATAAAACAACGCCTGTTTCTCCGAAGGGATGTTCAGAGGCATATTATACGCCCACATTTCGCCAGGTATATTCTTGGTCTCACGTAATAGGTGGCGAGCTTTTATGTTCGCCAGAGCCTCGTCCGTTGATCGGCAGGTGCACCACTTGCAGGTGAGGTTGGCTTGGGCTTCCCAGATCTTAGCACACCAATGAATACGATTCTTGAAGTAAAAACAAACTCAAAGCAACTTTTTGAAACTGCTTTTATTATCGGCCTAATTTTACCTAATATTACCTGTTGTTTCAGCAAAAAACTCACAAACTTAACAGAAATATCTTCAAGAGATGCTGGACAAATAAAGTTTGAAGATGACCAAACCGCAGTTTACCCTAAGCAAGATTCGGACACTTTAACATTCAGTCAATCTAACCGTTACCAACTCGAAGCAAATCCTACGGAAAGTAAAATTAACTCTGGGAAAGTCACATTTCACGATGACAATCAACTAGGTAGCAGAAGAAAAAGGCGTAGAAGACGCAGACCGAAATACCAGCATCCAATGGCCCCAGCACCTTTGATAACTGGACCGCAATATCCTCAAGGACCTGTTAATCCTGGAATTCCTTACCCAGGAAGTCAGGGTCCACCCTTAGGTTTCGGACCTGGTGTGCCTGTTCCACAAAACTTTAGTAAGTATCTATTGATAGCACCTCTTTTTTATTTACTTTGGAACGAGATTTGACATCGCTGGAGCATCGTGTTGATGGTCTGCGCAGTCATGTTGAACGTCACGGTGACTTCTTGGCGGGAAAGTGAAGCGTCTGACGTTTTGTTTTATTTTCTAAAATTTATGATATTTCGAACATTAATGTGTATAACGGTGGATTATTAACCGCTAAGTATTTGTGAACGTACATGAGCGTTGTTAACTGAAACAAAACAGCGCAACATCACTTTTCTCTCAAGAAGTCCATTTAAGATCTCAGTATAGTCCCAAATCTTTACTGAGGACTCAAGGGGCTTAAAGGAGGGCATCTCAATTACCATTTATAATCTTTATTACCACTCATTCTCGTTTACTATGATTTATATGTTATTGATATATCTCTTACTTGACACTGGCTAAATGAGCTAAACGCACGAAGCCATATTATATAAACAAAATAAAACGTCACGGCTTTTACAAACTACCCTTTCTTGACACTTTACGCTGGCAAATTTTAAATTGACAATTGGTAAGGAAAAAAAACAATTACCCGCCTCAGACCTCCAGGGTCTACTTAACACATAAAGTGTAAAAGCATAAAAGAAGCATAGATCCTGAATTTTTTCCGTTTGTTTATTCGTAAAAGAGTGATATTGCTGCTTTTATAATTGTGGGACTCGAAAACTTGAGTAGAACTGTATGAGGTTTTCATATCGATATTATTCGGTTTGTTAACTTGTCTCCTCCTTGCGTCGTGTTCCTCAATGCTGAGGGTCGTGACCACCCCTCTGAAACACCCTTTCTCTAATGATATTCTTCCATCTAATCCTGTCATCGGCGGTGTGGAGGGCAAAGTGAACTGTAGAACCGAGAGTGGTGCGGATCTGGTCGGACCAACGTAATGGGCTGCGCCCACGAGGCCTTTTCCCCTCTACTTTTCCGGTCACAAATAGTTTCTCGAGGTTGTCACCGTCTTTCCTTGCAATGTGACCGAAATACTCCAGGATTTTACGGAGGCACTCGGATGACAGCCGCGAGGAGATTTTAAGTTCTCGTAATATGGAGACGTTGGTCCGAAATGCTGTCCAAGGAATGCGGAGCATCCTTCTCCAGCACCACATCTCGAAAGCGTCAATGCGTTTGCGGTCTGCAGCTTTTAGTGTCCATGTCTCCGCGCCATATGAAAAGATCGAAAAAACCAAGGTCCGTACCAACTTAGTCTTGGTTTTCATAGAAATGTTCCGATCTTTCCAGACCTTTCCAAGCTGGGACATAGCGCTCTTAGCCATGCCAATCCTCCTGCGTACTTCTGTCTCGCAAGAACCATCGCTACTAATGTTGGAACCCAGGTATATAAAGTTGTTCACTATTTCTAGGTTTAATGCACCCGTGAGTTCCAACTTTCCACTTCTATCAACCACCATGACCTTTGTCTTGGACCTATTTATAGAGAGACCCAATTCCTCGCTAATCCGCTCCATTCGATCCAAAAGTGCAACCATTTCCGACTCATTTGCTGCCAGAAGAGTAGTGTCATCGGCGTAACGCAGGTTGGTGATTTTTACGCCACCAACTGTGATGCCCCCCTCCCAATTCGCGCAGGTACGTCTTATTATGTGCTCTCCATAGGCGTTAAACAGAATAGGCGATAAAATGCATCCCTGACGAACTCCTTGGTGAAATTTGAAGGGTTTTGAAAAGGTTTTGTCAACTCTTACGACTCCTTGGTTACAGTCATACAGGGTGCGAAGAAGGGCGATAAGATGACTTGGTACTCCTAACTCTTGCAGAACCCTCCATAAACAGCCCCATTTGACACAGTCAAAAGCTTTGCTGTAGTCGACGAAACACATTATCACAGGCGTGTCAAACTCATAAGCCTTCTCAATTAGCTGCCTGACATTGAGAATCTGCTCCCTCGTGCCCTTGCCCTTCACGAAACCCGCTTGCTCCTGCGGAATTTGCCAATCCAGATAGTAGCGGATGCGATTATTGATGATATGAAGCAAGATTTTGCTGGCATGTGAGATGAGGGACAAGGTACGATAATTGCCGCAATTTTTGGTTGACCCTTTTTTGTGTAGCGGAAGAATGACCGATTCCGACCAATCCTGCGGCCAATCACCGTATTGCCATATATGTGAGCAGATCTTAAAAAGCGCCATGATACCCGAATCACCCATTGATTTCAGAACCTCAGCTGTTATTTGGTCGGATCCTGGTGCCTTTCCACTCCTGAGGGAAAGAAGAGCAGAGGATATCTCGGAAGGAAGAATCATGGGTTCTTGTTCCAGATCCTTCCAGACTAGGATATTACTGGGCCTGGGGAGAGGCCTGTGTATAAACGTTCACAGTAAGCACGCCATCTCTCGGCAATATGATCGAGTTCGTGTAGCACAGTGCCATCACTATCCTCTATAACCCAGGACTTAGCCTTAAACTGTCCGGAAAGGACTCGAACTTTCTTGAAAAGGTCTGCAGCTTGGAGCTTGTTCGAATGTCTCTCAATATCATTACAGATGCTCTCTATGAAGCTGTTCCTGTCACTACGACAACTGGCTTGAATAGCTCTGCAGCATTCGGAGTATTTTTTCATTATTGCATGATCCTGCAGACCTCCAATCTTCAATTCTTTCCGGAGTTGGATGAGTCCCCACGTGTTGTCGGAGATCCAGCACTTTCTCTTCCGCTCAGGATTTTTCTTTTTAGAAACCGCGTCCAGCGCATCGGCTATATGTCCTTTCAAGTGTTTCCATTGTGTATCAGCGTCAGCGTGTTCAAGTAACGGACAATCTTTTAGTTTAGCCTCTAACGCCTCTCGGAAGACAGGTTGTTCGAGAGGATTCAAACTACTAGGTTTCAGTGGTTGACGTCTAAGTGCTTTTAAGCGCAGCGAGAAAACGGCCACTAGCAGGTTATGATCAGAACCGCATTCCGCACCGGGAAAAGTCTTCACATTAGAAACCGAGGATCTCCAGCGAGTATCCAAAATGATATAGTCGATTTGATTTCTGTGCCTGTCGCCTGGAGATCTCCATGTGTACAGCCGTCTTGGGTGATGTTGGAAGAACGTGTTCATGATACTGAGATTTCTGCCTATGCAAAACTCAATCAGTTTTTCACCCCGTTCATTCCTAATGCCAAGTCCATATTTTCCAACTGCGCTTCTGGCATGGTCATCAGCAAGTGTACTACCAACTTTGGCATTCCAATCACCAAGGATCATTTTTATTTCCCGACCAGGAATCAAATTTAGCGTTTCCTCCAGTTTTCCATAGAAGTCTTCAATCACCTCATCCTGGGCTTGCGCCGTGGGTGCGTATATCTGTACAATATTCAGAACACACGGTTTAGTGTTCAGCTTTAAGGTCAGGATCCTATCAGACACCGGGTTATAACCGAGGACGTATTTATTCATGTGTGGTGGTAAAACGATTCCTACACCATTCCTACTCGAATCGTCACAACCCGAGAAGTACATGGTGTTTCCTGTGGATGTAACGAAATGGCCATTACCGCGCATGTGAGTTTCACTGACACCTAGAATGGAGATGTTGTGGGATTCCATTTCCTTTTCCACGATGGTCAATTTGCCCGCCATCAGCAGACCTCGGACGTTCCAAGCGCCAAAACGATGATAGTTACGAATTGATGCTTTCTTGCTCTTAGATGTTTTGGTATCGACAGTAGCATCTCTTCCTTCTGAAGCCTGCCGATTAACCTCAGGGGAAGCTTCGGTCGCCAATTTCACACCAACCAGCCCGGGTGCTGGGTGGCGCCGATCGTTACTCGGGTTGTCCAACAAACTCATTCTCTCTGATACTCTGTTCATAAGGGGGGTTTTCATGGGAAATGTTGCGCAGTGGGTTCCCACGTCCTTCTGCGTCAGTCTTTTAGAGGGTATTTGGATCCTCTCGGTCACTGGTTACCGTCCCATCTCAGGGGTGTCGGGTTATTTGACCGCCGCCCGATGCTCGGCGTTGACTGTTTTGCGGCGTGAGTAGGTCTCCTCCACACCAACCCTCCTCCTTTTGCATTCGGGCTTGGGACCGACAACGGCGGAGTTAACTTGTAGAAGAGTGATATTGCTGTGTTTAAACATGTAGGATCTGAATTTGTGCTTTTTACTAAATTCAAGATTTTTCAGCAAATACACAGCAGTCTATGCGACTCTCATTCCATTTCAAAAATACATAGGTAATAACCAGATTTTTGTGAAAATATCGCATACTATATCCACGAAGTTAGAGTTTACCTACTATTAAGTTTTAAATCTAGAGTTTCCGTTCCACAAAACTGCAGTTAGAAACAGTTGTTTTGTATGATTATTCACAGTAGGGTCACCCTATTGCTGTGTTTGAAATTATAGGAACTGAATATACACTTTCCATTAACAAAGATTTTCGACCCTACGGCGCTTTTATCTTATTTGATTTAAAGTAAAAAATACATAGTCAATTATCTCAAGTTAGTTGTAAAAGTTACAAGGCGAGAAACTTTAATGAAGATGAGAAGGGTACAGAAACTTGTAAAATTTGTGTTCCGGACACAGAATGAATATGCGGCAATACATTGTATTGGAAATTTTCTTTGAAAGTTTGTATGTCACCTACAAATTAAGGGAATTTGTAGGTGGCATACAAACTTATTTTATGGCAATTAAATGTGTTTTTCGCTTAACCTAAGTTTATATCGCCGTATTTTATTTACCTCCCAATTTTGACATTGGGCTTAGCATTTAGAATTAGGGCACATGTGATAGATACCTACCTAGAATATCATAGTGCGATAGCAACCTTTGCTTTACTTATTCCTACTGTTTTTGTAGGACCTCAACGTCGTCCCAAGCCGTCACTCGCTTCTTCAGCCCTCTCGGCGGTGACAGGCGCTCTGACCTCCATAGCCACGTACGACGACCTGCAATGCGTGCCTCGACTGCTGTGCGAGGCTGCTGGAGGATCAGGGTATGGTGCAAACCTGCCCAATGTAGCTGGGCTACAACCTTTGCTGACGTAAGTTCTTGTCTAATTCCCTTGTTATGTGGTAAACGTGGTAGAGCCTTATTGTTTTTTAGGGGCTAATTTTATCCTAGCAGTATCAGATTTTCTGCTGCGACATAGCAGGCTTTACTATCCTCTCATGGTTTAAAATCACCGCCAAGTGTCAAACACAGTTCTAGAAATGTTCACATAGTATACCGCTCTAAACCTTAAAACCAAGTTAAAATCGATTCAGAGTAAGTCCAAACTTGCTCATATTTTACATAAATAAATTCAAAAAACTGTATTTTTAAGTGCTACCTGCTTGCAAACAGTAATAAATATTATACATAAAACAATCATGCAAACATATTTTTTTTTTTTCAAATTTCCAAATGTTCTGCAGCATATAAGTTTGAAGGGTGATGTAACTAGTGAAATCATTGGAAATATTGTATATTTTTATCACTTGTCGGGTTGACGTGGAATACCAATCAGAATTATATATTATAACCAATAATTTCTCTCTTTAATAAAATCGTTATTCCAGGTTACTGTCAGCCTACAGCGGAATCAGCTCATCGCCTCTCTTCCTATTCGGGAGAGCAGTATTCCTCGGGATGACATCCAAAGGAAATGCTGCCTCGTGCCGCTATGCCTACTCTCAATGTCCCACTGACACAGAGCAGCTCGTGCATTATTTAAACAACCACAATGGGGGCTTCTTTCGATTTTTTAACAACCCTCAAAATCAGCAGCAAAACCTTCAGCAGTTTTATAATCAGCTGTCTTCGTATCAACAAAATATTCAAAATCCACTACAAGAGGTACAAGATCCAAACTACCAGCAAAGTCCCCAGCAATATCATCCAAATGCTCAGGAAAATCATCAAGGCTATGGATTTCAGATCCAGAGCCCTGGTCAGCCTAGCTTACCTTACCCAAATTATCCTCAACAAAATTCGAATTATTATGGATTGTACAATCAACCTCAAAACTCCATTAACAATCAACCAACAAATGGTCAATCAACTTCAAACTATTATGGGTTACACAACCAATTACCGAACTATGGTCCTAACCATTTGTCGAATGGTAACATTCCACATTATTATGGTAAAAATTATGCTTATAATAATAATTTTGGACAATTTTCTGCACCAAACGGAATACAGAAGCGTATACAAAATAATCCTAACCATAAATTTATTGATTATGATGTTAAAGAGATTGACGCTGTTGAAAACTTTTCATTTCCTGAAGGTGATGATGAGAAACAAACTGAAGAACATGACATTTTCGAAGCAGGTGAAGAGATATATAGTACTCATAATTTATCGTTTCCTGAAAGTAATAAAAGTGAACGAACCGAAGAACATGCCACTTTTCAAACAAGTAAAGCTTTAAAATTTCCAGAAGATATAAGCAACAATGGGTACTATGATAGGCGTCGTGAAAGGAATGGAAAATCTATCAAATTCCCGGAGTCTTTAGCTTCTAAATATACTAGGAATCCTAATAGCAATGGAGCAACATATAATAAATATAATAACAGGGGAATAATGGAAGCTCAACTTAATGCATGGAGCACTCTTTTAGGGAATATAAGTAATAATTACAAGAAGTATAATGACTTTAGTGATAAGGGTAATAAAAATGATGATGATGGATTAGAAACAGTGTATATAGTAAGAGGTAATGGTGATCCTAATTATCCAGAAATTGTCAAAGTAAGACCTAATCAAAGAGTCAATTAGACTGCTAAACTAACAGTTTCAAACATTTAGTTAGAATAGCTATGCTGTAGCGAAATGTGTAGATTCTTTCCTATTAAATCATAGAAAACAATGAGGTCCAGTTAGGTTAACGTGGTGAACTATTTGGAAGCCTTACTTTCTGCAGTAGGCTTCATAGGGCTGACGATATAACGACTCAGGTCCTCCTCTCTCCTACACTATGCTGTGCCCGACAGGGTCCACAAATGTACCAAATTGTAATATTCACCTCCTTATGAAACCATTGTGGAACGCAATAAAGTATTGAGTATTGAGTCAGGTCCAAACGAATATCCAATTGAATACAAACCATTTTTTATCTTTTTGGCAATGCAGCTCACGAAATAAGGAGCAGATTTCCATACAGACCAGGGACATAAGTCTTCTTTAGTTAAATTTTTGTCTTGAGTAGTTATGCTATTATTTATCACATTATTTAGTATTTACTAGTTGTTATTTTTTACTATTTATGAGATTTTTTTAATGGAAGTAATTAATAATTTAAATTAAGTAGCTAAGTATTTACAAATTTTACATTAATGGATAACTTGTTTATCAACTCATCATCACAGCCCATTAACGTCCCACTACTGAGCACGAGCCTCCTCTCACATATCAAGGTGTGAGGGTATTAGGTCATACTCCACCACGCTGACCCAGTGCGGATTGGCGAAGGCAGGTGCATGGCGTCCTGCTGTTAGAATTATTCAAGCCGCCCATTAGGCCTCTAACATGGCTTAACGACTACCACATTTAGTGATAACCGGGACCAACGACTTAACGTGCCTTCCGAAGCACGGAAGCGCTCGATATCAAATGCCACACAAACGGTCACCCATCCAAGAACTGACCTTTGTAAAATCTGCTGTACTTCGGTGATCGTTTCCGACCACCGAGCACCGCAGAGCTACGAGCGCTTCAGTTTATCAACTGTTTAATGCAAAATATATTTTTTACTTGTTTTTACTTTTGTTTAATTATTTCTTTCTATTTTGAACACATATTCAACACAATAACTTTTGAACCGTATCGTGTAGTAACGGCCCTTCTCTCATCTCGAAGTCGTAAGTGTCGTCGAAGAGAGATCCTACATGATGATTGGCAGCAGCGTCATCCTAGTACTGGCTTGAACTGCGATCACTAACCCGCTTGCCCAGTTTAGTGATTATGAGCCTACCCCTTTTTTATATATATAAGATTATACCCTGAGGCCCCAATAGAATGTAATCTATTGTGGAGGCAAATGTTCAGCAGTGGACTCATCAGGTGAGGTGAGATGTATAGGGATCCTTTTTTTTTTAAATTTACGTCGGTAACAAAATGCATTTACGCACTGTCTCCCGGCCAAAGGGGGACCGAGAGAGCTGTGTGGGACTCACCACCGGCAGACACGACCGCCAGAAGTAATACCCACTAAAAATCTTCCGACCACGCCCGCCGCTTGTTGAGAAAGAGGCGGGGGGCCAGTACCTGGGTTACAGCTCTGAACCGGGAGGACCTCCTCAGAAAGACGCAGTGGACGCGCCCCTCCTACCTCCTTGTGCGACCATAGCGTGTGTGGCCGACTTCTCGGAGGGTCCATGGTTAGACAGCAGGGGCCCCCGGCCCCCGCTGCCTAAGACCCTCCTGGCGCTGCTTGACGGGCCCTCCTGGCCCGCCCGCTGCGCCCTCAATAGGTCCCTCTTAGTTTCCCCCCGGCAGTCAGTACTAAGGGCACCCAGAGTCGCCATTCTCTGGGTGTTGCCTTTTCCCTAGCGCCTCCTGCGCCCTACCGGGAGGTACTCAGCCTCCCCACCACGACAAGGTGGAGACCAGTCGGGGAGATGTATAGGGATTCTACTAAGACCCACGGAGCCCAAGCCAACCTCACCTGCAAGTAGTGCTCCTGCCGATCAACGGACGAGGCTCTGGCGAACATAAAAGTTCATCTATATAATTGGTATCAATTATATAATTGGCGAAGTGTGGGCGTATACTCGTAACATGCCTCTGCCTACCCCTTCGGGGAAACAGGCGTGTATGTATGTATGATGGTTATAATTAGGAAGGAGAGTTTCTTTGTTCGTTGCTAAGAGTATAAACTTTAATATCTGTATTTGTCTGGCGGTTTTTGTTCTAGGTATATATATAAATATAATACTAATATAAGTGCGTAGAATAGTGACTTGAGTTGTCCCGAGGAGCAGGAACTGGAGGAGTGAGCTAGAAGGCTGTCAGTTATCTTGCTTGCTAAATCCCGCGAGCCGATACGAATGAAAGAGAGGGCGATATGAAAGCGTATCAATATGTTCGTTTGTCCCAAACTTTATCCCCAATTTACAAACTTGGCTGTGGATAATGTGGATATCGGTATTATGGATAATAGCTACCTATTATTTGACTAATATCCAGTAATAGGTACGGTTTAATTATGATATGAGTTGATGAATATATTCAGTAATAGGAATATGTAAAACTGACCCTAATATAACATCTCTAATTACAGCACGGGGCTCTTCAAGAAGGGCGAGAAACAGTTTTTAATTTGTCGACAACGCGCTTGTGGTTCTGGGTTAGCAAGCGTCCTTATGCTAAAAAAAAGACACATAGAGGTTTGCTATTTCTTTACATATGAGTTTTTACCTCCATTATGGTTGTGAACAGTTGCTTGATCATTCTTCGAACATATCTTACAAAGTAACACACAAAACAAAGTGATTATAAATGATAGGAAACTCAGTGTTGCCATATAATTAATAAAATAATGACCTTAACTTTACTTTTACACTGTAAGGACGTTCACCCAATAAAACAAATCGCATTCTTTACAGCTCACGACCACGACACGACCGCAGTCGCTGGGTTAACATTCATAAATTTGCAGCAGTGCACTCCCACATTAAATTACAAGTTGCAAAAGAAGGGAAACCCGTAAGAAATTTACTTTGAAGAATTTACTGTCTATCTTATGACGCATGAACCAGTCATTGACCAGCGCCGCGGGGCCATAGTGACCCCTCGGCATATGCTGAGTATAAGCCTTTTCGGTGCCACATGTGTTTATTAATTTTTATTTTTGTATTTTTGTAAACCAATTTATCATGTGTCACAGAATAAATTATTTTCTTTCTTTTTCTTTCTCTTTCTTACTTAACCATATTTTAGGGAACGTAACGACCCGACGGATAACGCCACCACCGCAAAGACATTTCAGTGAGCATGACATACTTAAGCTATAAAATCAAAAGATTTATACAAATGAAAAATAAGAACACTAATAATATTTTAAAAAAATAATGAGCAGCAGACCACAAAGTTTACTGTCCTATGGAAGATATAATTTACAGCCGTACCGTCTTATCTTCTATATAATCATTTATAGAATAGTATGCTTTCTTAATAAATTTTTCTTTAATGGCCAATTAGAATTCGTGTAAGGGCAAATCCAATATACCCTGCTGAATTTTGTTGTAGTATTTCATACCTTGCCCCATTAAAGACTTTTTCCAACGAGATATCAATCGTAAAATAAAAATTCAGTAAGGTTCGTTTGTTAAGTAATAGTTAAAATCTATCTATTCTATTATGGCTTAATAAGGCTCTTATAAACGTGAACTTATAAAGTAACGCGCCCACTCACTGCGAGTGGGAACTTGATCGTAGAAGAATCAGGCAAAAAAACTCGTCAAGGTTGATTTTTTCTCCCACCGGTTCCTTAAAAGTCCCCTGAGATCAGTGTGAATGTGGCATGTAGCGCCAATAATGATGTATTCGTTTATCATCTTTTATTTGTAATTAATTATAAGCAAATCATTTACTTATTACTTGTGGAAAATAGATAATTGAAGAAAAAAAGAAATAAAAATATTTAATCAATACATGTTGCAAAAAAAAAGTACCAACAAAATATAGTTATATATATTATACATAAATATATATAACCAATAATAGAATAATAAGAACTTAAGTGAAAGAAGAACTTAACTTGTATTGAAATGGTGCCCATTGTGATATTTAAGTCATTTGCTGCATCACATAATAACTCAGATCGTGTGCTGTAAAGGTCCCCACGCAAGCTCGTTCGTGACATTATGCCATTTTGGGAAAAGCAAGTGAGTTTTCTTGGGCGAGCCTTGAACTTACAGTCCTGCTGCTCCAACACCACAAACAATGATCAAAATGGCAATTCTTATAAAGTTTCCATCCTGGTACACAACTTTTTTAAAAAATAGTAATTAATAATCAACACATTGAATTATGAAGCGCTCGTAGCTCTGCGGTGCTCGGTGGTCGGAAACGATCGACAAAGTACAGTAGAGTTTACAGAGGTCAGTCCTTGGATGGGTGACCGTTTGTGTGGCATTTGATATCGAGCGCTTCCGTGCTTCGGAAGGCACGTTAAGCCGTTGGTCCCGGTTATCACTAAATGTGGTAGTCGTTAAGCCATGTTAGAACGCCTAATGGGCGGCTTGAAAAACTCTAACAGCAGGATCCACACACCTGCCTCCGCCAATCCGCACTGGGTCAGCGTGGTGGAGTATGACGCAATACCCTCATACCTCGATATGTGAGAGGAGGCTCGTGCTCAGTAGTGGGACGTTAATGGGCTGTGATGATGATGATGACATTGAATTATAACGTATATTTTTTGATAACTAAATTTTTCGTAATCTGAGTTTATTAACGTCCCCACTGAACACAGTCCTGACCTCACGAACCATATCCCTCTCGGATTCAGGTCTTACGCCACAGCTCGGACATAGTTCGGATTAGCGGAGTAAGTTGTGTGGCGTACTTTTTTTTTGAAAGTGTGTGACTGTGCGAGTGTGTGTGTGTGTCTAACAATTCAATTCAATTTTTATTGCACTCCATAATGTTTTACATATCGTCTTACACCTACACAAGTTACAATTATGGACCCTGTTGGGCACGGCAAACTTAGGAGAGAGGAAGCATACTATTTCTTTACAATTTTACATAAAGTTTCCATTAAATAGTTCACAACAACAATGTCCTAAAACAAAATAATTAACCATTATTGGTAACTTAATTTTATGAGTAAAAATACTTTTGTTTTTCTTTTTTAAATTAAATTAGGTAATTATTAGGTATTTTTGTACTACTATCAGAATTGTATAGTTTATTTATTATTTTATTAATTATAGTGTATCTATTTTAAATGTCCCTATATATACTATCATGAAAAGCAAAGAATTGGGCATGAAGACCAAAAAGAAGACTTTTGATACCTGCATCTTACCCTGCATAATATATGGCTGTGAAACGTGGGCTTTGACGAAAGATCATAGACACAAACTAGCCAGATGTCAAAGAAGCATTGGAAAGAAGCATACTAGGCTACAAACTAAAGGACAAAGTCAGAAGTATAAACATCAGACAGAAAACAAAACTAACAGACATACTGTCACGCATTGACCAACTTAAATGGAGGTGGACTGGACACATGCTACGCTGCAAAAAGGAGAAATGGAGTAAAGAAGTTACAGTTTGGTATCCCAGGGACAGTGCAAGAAAGCAAGATCGGAAAGCCAAAAGATGGGAAGACGACCTCAAATTAACCCTGGGTCCCCTCTGGATGAGAGTAGCGGCTGATAGGAAACAATGGAGAGAGTTGGAGGAGGCCTTTGCCGTAAGGCATACCGAATTAAGGGACATTCTATAAAACAATGTGCACCTTAAACTAAATTTATACACCTATATCTTAAATTGGAATCTCTGTTATTGTGTTTCATGTAACTACAAAAATTCGGAAAGAAAAGGCTTTATTATTATTATATATATTATTACATGATTTTAAAAAAATGGATATGCCATATATTTAAATAAATTTATTATTACTTTAATGATACCTATTTTTTTATGTCCTTTTCATTGTCTTTTATGTCGTAGTAGGACTTATTTACTAATGATTCTTTGATTTGCTTTACAAATGTAGTTATACATTTTTATTCACATATCATTTGGACTATTGGAGTGTAGAGTCATGTTAGAAGAACGTTTTTCTCCACGTTTTGTAAAAAAGGTGATGTTATTTCTTGCAAATTTACATATTTATAAAATATAAATGTCTGGTAGATTTAGTATGTTAAGTTTTATAAAGTAGGGCTTGCAAATGTCAGTCTGTTCAATGTTTGCCAAAGTTCGAATTAATTTCTTTTGAAGAATGAAAAGATATTGTGTGTCAGTACTACTTCCCCACAAAATAATCCCGTAACTAAACCATGCATATGCATAGGCCTAGTATGAAGTTATAGCTGTTGGCAAATCTGTTGTTCTTCCATGACGCGTTGGATTTCCGATTTGAGCTTATTATTTGTTTCGGGCTTATTCTCATAAGCCCGCGATTTCACATTTCACACCTCTGTGCAAAAGTCATGGAAAATTTCATGAAAAGAGTAATGGCCTGTCATCGGAGCCGTGGATTTGACGGATATTTTATTCCATACTTAATCGGAACATGTCTTCTTTACAATACAATAATAATATCACAACTCTGTCATAAAGTTTAAAGGTTAAATATGTTTGATTTTTGTCAATCGCAGATAGCTAACTATATAATAATAACATTTACAACTGTGTCTGTGTGTCTTCTTCGATATTCGAAATATATTATAAATGTTCCAGTAAATACAAAGTATGTCTTTCCGTCTGTTTGTCAAAATATCACATTTGCTTTTGTAGAGTTTATAGTAGTCATAAAGGGTGACAAAGGCTAATACTAATAAACTTTCTCTTGTTATTGTTGTACTACACTGTAGCTAACCCACCTGTTTCGATGCTAAACCACAGTATACAATTCTTGTAAACAGAGTTATCATCATTTCAAGTCCTATGCTAAACAATTGCCTCCCCAATTGTTACATTAAATTGGGGTTATTTGCCCAAGATCACCACTCGGGGATGCGGTGTAAGGGGTAATAGGGGTGTAAGGGGGTTCAACACCATACAAAAAATCCAATCCTCACCTTTAGGTGCATCCTGATTGGCTGACGGACGGGGCCCTGGCGACAGACCAGTGGCGGTCAATTAAGGCGTAGTCAAGTACTGCAGATCGAAAAGGGCTGCAGCGTCATCGGTGCGAGAGACTAAGTACTGCGCTCGCCAACCCGCCCGCCAAGCGTGGATAATATTGGCAATGCCTTCTATGATAATATACAAAAAACCAGGTCTCTATTCTCCGGCAGACCTGCTATTCCTGACTTCGGTAGTGGTCATGGTAACGGCAGGGCAAGGGGTGCTAAGAATCCCCGGGTGCGATCGAGCTACCACCCCCGACGATTACAAGCCCTGGTAACACACAACATACGCAGTTTGAGGTCTGACGAAAAGCTGAAGGAAGAAGCAGATTCCGCAGGGACGTAATGGGTCTATCGGAATTCCGTAGAGAAGGCGAGGACACGATAACCCGATAATGGAGTCTAGCAACCTGTTCTTCTAACGAGAGAGCGACAAATGTTCCGACCCTCCGCTCTGTGAGAAGAACTGACAAGAAAATCACATGCTATGCTCTTTTAAATTATTTTTATTACAAAACACACACAGTGATAATTTGAAGATACTGAAAGGGTCCCCCGAAGCTGTAACCAATAAAGTAGCACTAAGGGAACCTTCCATCACAGTCAACTAAGTATGTATTGTGAAACTGAGCTGAGCCTGTACAATAAGGGATGGTCACAATGATCTGGTTGACTTTTTATTCTAATATACACATACAAGTTGAAAATGTTAAGCCCAAGCTTGTTTATCCGATAAGTAATCATTAACAGCATAATACCTCTTTTGAAGAAACTGCTTTTTGACTACAGTTTTAAAAGTTGCCAATGGTAGATCAATTATTTCCTGCGGAATTTTATTATAAAATCTGATACTATTACCCAAAAATGTTTTTTTTTGTTTTGTGAAGTCGGGAATTTGGCAGAGAGAGCTTATTTCTATTCCTAGTATTAAAATTACGTACTTTTGAATTTTTATCAAATGTATTAATGTTTTTGCGAACATACATTATAATATTGAATATATACTGTGATGCAACCGTTAATATGTTAATTCTTTTAAACATCTCTCTGAGAGAATCTCTGGACTTAAGATTATAGATAGCTCTTATGGCGCGCTTTTGTAGCACAAATATATTATGTATGTCCGCAGCAGATCCCCACAATAACATACCATATGACATAATGCTATGAAAATAGCTAAAATGAACTAAATAGATATATAATAAATATATAGAAACCACTTCGTTTTATTAAATATAATTATGTTAAAAATTTCTCTAAATAGTTACTGTTGGTATTATTTGCAAGTACATACTTGAGTATATAACAAATATTCCTAGAGTAATTTTTTTTTTAATCGCCGGTAATAAGATGCTGTTTACGCACTCCCTCCCGGCCAATAGGGGGACCGAGAGGGGAGTGTGGGGCTCACTGCGGCAGACGCGACCACCGCAGTCCTACCCACTAAAAATCTTCCGACGACGCGACGCCCACCGCTGTTGAAAAGGGGCTAAGGGGTGTATAGGGATCCTACCAAGACCTAAGGAGCCCAATCCATCCTGACCTGCAAGTGGTGCACCTGACAATCAACGGACGACGCTCTGGCGAAAATAACGGTGCCCGGTAAGCGGCAATAGGGTCGCCACCTATTACGTGGGACTAACTATATAATTGGCTAAGTGTAGGCGTATAATATGCCTCTGCCTACTTACTCCTTCGGGGAAACAGGCGTGAATGTATGTATATATGTTCAAACATATAAATAATTAAAACCAATGACTGTACTAAGATTTTGTTTGATGTTATACAATTTCTCGTACTAAGAAACTGGGTGTTTACTATTATTCCGGTTAGTCGGTTACCAATTTTTTTTTACTGTGAATCCTACTAACTTCGATCTGTTACCCACTCATCCGGATGAATTTTAATAAATGTTAAAAACCTATGACATTTTCCCCACTCATCCGAAAAGCAGATGATATGCCCTACTCATCCGCGTGTTTTAAAAGTCATTATTAATAAACAAGAAGGGTTGACAAATTAAATTAAACAAATATGTTTTCTTCGTCTTGAAATATTTATTAGGTATTTTTTTTGTAAAATGTTAAAACAGTAACATAATTATTATAACACACACAAGTAAGTCGTTAGGTAAGTAATACAATGGCACAAAAATCAACTTTGAAGTTATCTAACTAATAATAGTTATTATATACAAATACAATAATAATATTATTGTATATGAAGGATAACTTCATATTATATAGGTTATACAGATTAATATAATAAAATATTTGTTAATTCCTTTTTAAACTTTTAACATTATTACATAATTTAAAACACAAGTATAAAAATCAACATTTTACGTAAGAATATTTAACACTAAGATATAATTCAATATACAAGTAATATACTGTTATGAAAATCAACTTTAGAACTTATTTAACTATTACCCTAGTAGTTTTGGTACATACAATTTACATAAGAATGTATAAAAAAGAAAATCATGATTGTTAGTCTACGTCGAAATGTACAAATTTCCGACAGAACTGTATGTATTCAAAATCTCGTTAGGTTACATATTTTTTCTAAGCAGTGTCCTATTGTAATTTCACTGTTTTGATATTGTGTAATTATATTAGCGACACGTGTATCAAAATCTATTGAGTTTTTATTTCTGTATGATATTGGAATACCCTGTTGAAATTGTTTTATTTTGACAGTAAACACATTTGTATTCTTTAATAGAAGATCTAAAAATTTTATAAGTGATGGTTTAGTATTGGATATTCCTTTATTTAACTTTGAGTGCCACCCTTCTACGTGGTTTGTAGTTCTGAATCTCTCACCATAAAATGACCATTTTCCGAAAAAACTAGATTCAAAAATTTACAAAGTAGTCATTAAAAATTAACATTTGTTCTTTATTGGAACAATCTTCCATTATATATAAATACCCATTACTGATTAAATGCTGTGGAAGTAATGACAAAGCACTACACATGGCAACGTGAGTTTTATATACGGGATTTTTATTCAATTTTAATTCCTTAGCTTTTTTTCTCAGTGCATTTTTAAAATGAAAATAACAACCAATAATTTGACATTTTGGCATTACCTTATGCATTGCGTTCATAGCTGCTGCCTCGTAATCGGTTTAAAAATTTTTTGGATTCCATTCCGGCACTTGTGACTTTATTAATTCAAATAAGAGTTCATAAGTTTCTTGTTTTTTATTTATTAATAAGGCGTATACCAATGGTACAACATTGGATGTTGTTTCAGAGCTGCCCAAATCACCATGGATTGTGTACAATTGGTAGAATGGCTTCGGACTTATTTTGAAAGTACCATCTGCGAAAATATGGTCAATAGTTGCTAGTAAACACTTTGCATCTTTAGTTCCGAAGACTATAATCCTATTCCTTGAATCTCTGTAGTCTGCCAGCAATATTTTATCTTTATAGACATCTGGGATTACAACCGTAGAAGCAGTCTTGAAAGTGGTTGGTTATTGAAAAATTTGCAGCAAAGTTTGGTTGGCATGCATGAGGATCGTCGCCCACAACTTGATTGTTTTTTGTGACTACACGTCCACGACATTTACGAGTAGACCAGCTCACACAACACCAGACAGTAGTACCATTTTTGTTTTCACGTTTTTTGTTGTACTGATGGCCACCACGCAATAACAGAAGTCCTCCACGTTCTGATTGGTCAAAAACTAATTCAGTTTGACTGGAACTACTAGGCTCACAAGTAGGATCCATGATAAACTAATCCAAATCGTAGGCAGAACAACAAATCCAATTACAAGCAAGGGTCAAAGGTTCAGAGAAAGATAACAGGAGAGTATAGTAAGTGACGTAGAGATGTTTCCGGATCGCGAGCGAAAAGTCAACTAATTTTTATTTTAAATTCAATATGCAACAAAATTGTTAGGAAAAAAGTCCTATCCCACGTTTTGAAGCCGACAAAAGAGTCAAACGTTAAAATCTTTTGTTCTTAGTCGGCACCTACTGTTTTTTTTCATTACTAACAATTACTTTTAGATTACAATATTCCCACAAATTTTAATCCTTTCCGCGAACTGTAACCAGGTAATAATATACTGGTCTACCTATCCCATCATAAAACCCTTTTGTGCATTGTTTTAGAAAACGGACCCGGTAACGCTTTTGATCGGGTGCCGCCGCCGCCGCTATTTAAGTATGTAGTTATTATTGATTTTTTTTTCTAGAAAATGTAACCTCAGTAGGTTACAGATTTATACCATATATTTTAGTTACTATAAAAACGAAATAATTTATGAATGTAGGGGTACCCCGTGTACGTATAAAATGTTAATATAGTATAATAAAAATATAAGTTAATAAATGTTTTAAAGCAAGTGTTGTTCTGCTATCGCTACCTTTTTCTTATTGTATTTATAAATAGTTGCATGCCAAACGAATAGGGAATATATTTTCGGATGAATGGGTAATTTTATAATAATAATTCGGTTTTCGGATGAGTCGGGCATATTGATTAAGCTGAATGGGGAAATAAAATATTTCGGATGAGTTTTGCGGACGAGTGGGTCATAAATCCTAACTTCGTGGCTCCACAGGACACCTGAAGTTTTTTTTTAAAAATAATGACTTCGTGAGATTAGCACATGTAGCCAGTGTCAAGTAAAAGATATTTAATAATAATATTATATAAATGATAACGATGATAAAAACCCCTTGAGTTCTCAGTAAAGACGTGGGACTATAATAAGATCTCACATGGACTTCTTGAGAGAATTTGAAAAGTAATGTTACACTGTTTTGTTTTTTTTCATCATCGTTAAAAATCCGTCGTTATTGCACATTAATGTTTGAAATATCACAAATTTTAGAAAATAAAACAAAACTGCAAACATAAGGCTTCACTTTACCGCCAAAACGATTCTTCCTCTTCGTTATTTTTTTAAAATATAGGTCATAATTAGTTGTTTTAATATTCTAACTTACGGGCAATTACGAATTCCCTGGCATGGCTACTAAATAATAATACAAATTTATCACAAATTTTTATTTATCTTTTACTAAACGTACGTAAGTACGGACAATTTTACCTGATGATATAAATAAATAAATTTTTGAATTAGTACCTAGATGACTTTGTGTGAGATGTCTGAAGAATTATTATATCCGTTGTTTTACAAGTGACTAGCGCAACGAATAAATTACGCAGCTACAAATTTAATATTAGCGTTTATAAAAGGGCTTTTGTTTAATTTGCTTCAGTACTACTTTCTTTGTTCTGTCATTTATATAGACAATGTAAACAAAAGAGCATCAGAACTGTGTCCTAAGTCCTTAAGCTTTAGGCTATTACTAAAGTTAAAGTGAAAGTTAAGAAGGACAAGCGGTATGGTTAGGCCAGTGTGTGATCGCCTACCGCCGTGGGAGCACGTCCGCGGTCGCTCTTAAACAATCGTGCTATCGAAATAAACGAACGAAAGTACAGTTCTAAAGTATCTGAATTCAAATTCAATTCGACATTTTTGTATATTTGAATGTTGTACTCGTGATTGTTCTTTTTGACAGTTCTGTTATAAAAAAGTTTTGAATTGTTTTTGTGTTGTTGAATGATCTCCGAGTGCGGTTCAGCGTTTGTTTAGGTTTGTTTTTGTATTGAATTATGTGTTGGATACTGTTTTTTACTAACCTTAGTATTATGGACTATTTTTACTTAATAATGTATAGAAATAAATACATATATTATTTAAATATTAAAAGAAACTATAACAAGACAATATACAACTTGAGCTTACATTAAGAATATCCTGCGCAATGATTTTCTCTATTTTAAATACCATTTTAAAAATATTTTTTATCATTGAAATTTTTTTTTCTGAGACAACCACAACAAGGTAATAAAAATAATCAACATTCAAAGCTAATAAATTTATTAGCAACAAGATTTAGTTTTTAATTTAAAAAAGAAATAAAACATTTTAAATAATCAAAAAATAATATTTCACAAATATTTACCATAATTTTATTGAGTGATAACTTCTCAGCCCATTAACGTCCTACAAGTGGGCACGAGCCTCCTCTCAGGAACCAAGATGAAAGGTTTTCAGTATGCATCAGACATGTGGAAATATATCTATATATATACATACATTCACGCCATTTTCCCCGAAAGGGTAAGCAGAGGTATATTATACGCCCACATTTCGCCAATAACATGGTCGGCTCCACGTAATAGGTGGGGAGCCTATTGCCGCTTAAATCCTCGTTTGTTGATCAGCAGGTGCACCACTGATGAGATTGGCTTGGACTCCTATAATATCTACATTGATCATCAACATCATACCAGCTTTACCAAGTCCACTGCTAATCATTACCTTCTTATGATTATGGGCAGGCCCCCAATAGATTACATTATAATGGGAGTCTGCCCATAATCACGCTGGGCAAGTTGGTTATCGCAGTTCAAGCCAGTACGCAGGATGTCGCTGCTGCTTCGTGAGGATTTCTCTCCGTCGACTCTAACGAGTCCCCGTAAGATGAGAGGTGGTGGCTATACCTACGTAACATTGTTATTAGAAAACAGCCTAATGCAGGAAGGACATTCAATAAACTGCCGTACCCACCTCGGTAGTGTAAGTGGCATTATGTTTTATCAACACTATCTAACTAATCTTGTTATCACGAGCAAGACTCCTCGTTCGGCACAGTAATTACCTATGGCAAGTATCTCATGAGAATTTTCTCTGCTCGAACGGTATTGTATGGAAAATGTAATTGAAAACGCGTGGTTTATGATTGGTTGGATTATTTTCTTCATTTGTTTATTAATGACTTTAATCTACGAACAATAACAAAGATATATAAAAAGGTTAATGACTGAATGAAGCTAGGAGTGTGTGCCATGATTCTAGCAAGTTGTATAATGTGATTTCTGCCTACCCCGTACGGGAATGAGGCGTGACCTTATGTATGTTTGTAAAGATATTAGTGTCTTTAGTTCTTCTAACATTAGACCATTTGTATTTTTTTTCAATACGGGTTATAAAGTAAAACGTATGTAGGAATATAATTTCACGTCCGCTTCTATGTAATCGTCTTCTAGTGGGATAAAAAAGTAAAGGCTTATTTATATACATAACGAAGATAAGGCGTGAAGGTCAATATACCTGCACTTCGCTCCCCAGGTCGTGGGTTCGATTTCCAGACAAATCTTTGTGTGCTTAAACATGAATATTTGTTCTGGTCTAGGTGTTTCCTATGTATATTAAGTATGTATTTATAAATAGAAATATATTAAGTATGTTTATTCGTTCTTTAGTATCCATAACACAAGTTCTTAATGATACTTATCTTGTAGCTAAATTATTAGTGTGATTGTGAAAGGATATTTCGAGGGTTCCGTGCTCAAACCCGATAAGTGACAACATCAGATACATAATTTCTGCCGCTTTTTCTTGTGATATTATAAAATAAATCGATTTTAGAAAAGAAGACTGAAAACTGAGGACTTCATAATCCAATAAGTAAACCTTTTATATTTTTTTTTTTAATTAACCGATAAATTCTTTTAAGTACTGCTTTAAGCCCAATAACGCAAATTTTGTCACTTATCGGGTTTGAGCACGGAACCCTCGAATTATTTGTGTGCCGATATATATCTCATTTACGGTAGACAGTAACCTCGTTTTAACTTTTTAAAAAGGATCAATATAGTTCAGCTAAATTCGCTATTAGCACAAAGACCCGATGGTGAGGCTAGCTTCTAGTTCACTTTGACATTAGACAGCATACCATGCCTTCAGTCGGTTTCTACGACCCCCTCGGGCAAGAGGGAATGGTAGAACTCTTTAGAGGCATCTACACGCCTGTTTCCCCGAAGGGGTAGGCAAAGGCATATTTGAAGTATACGCCCACACTTCGCCAATAATGTACTCATGGTCCCACGTAGTGGGTGGCGAGTCTATTGCCGCTTACCGGGCACTGTTATGTTCGTCAGAGCCTCGTCCGTTGATCGGCAGATGTACCACTTGCAGGTGAGGTTGGCTTGGGCTCCTTAGGCCTTCAAGTGATGGATTAATAACATCTTTCTAACAATTCCCGCGCTACCATAATTTCCCGAAAAATCGGGAAACTATTCACCACGACACGTGTTTCGCTCTTACGAGACTCTCGAGTTGGTCGTGAAGACATCGTTGTTCTGAGGCTCCTATCTTAACTGAAAATGCCCTGTGTAAGAACAAAACATGTGTCGTGTTAAGTTTCTCGATTTTTAGTAGATTATAGCGCGGGAAATGTTACAAAGATATTTTTAATCCATCACTTGCTTACAATGAATTTCCGCAAAGTAACGCGTGAATCAATAACTATCCTTAGGTCTTGGTAAGATCCCTGTACAACCATACAACTCTTTAGAGAGTCCGCAACCAAATAGTTTTTATGCAATTGTAAAATATATTCTAAACAGATACTTACTGAAGATGCATAATCTCGATAGCCTAAACATGCCGCTGCTGACCTTGGTTAGTTGTGAACTTTGCCGTAGCAATACTGTTAGGTGAATCCTTGGCACCATTGCAAAACTTGACATAACTCAAGTATTTAAGTCTATTTTAAGTAATTACTTAATAACTATGGGGCTTATTAAAACCAAAATCTAAAGTTTTAAAACGAATGCTGTCAATTTCAATGAAGAGATTGACGGCACTAGTTTTAAACCTGGTTTAACTTTAGCTCTGGTTTTCTAATAATACCTATTATGTTTATTTTTAGAAGGAATTTATAGAATTTTAATAAACCTTTGAAATCGAGTTCAAATTCCTTGTGAGTTATTTTGTTTGGATTAAATAATACGTCGACGTTATTTAAACTTAACTTTATTTTAACTGCTCCCGGTTCTTTAAATATCTAAGTAGATTTTAGCAGGTAATCGTTGTTTTATGGTTAACTAGAGGAAGCTTGTGCCGTGTGGTACTGTCCTAGAATAGCACCACCCTTATTCATCTCATGGGGAGTTCCAAGAGTCGATACAGAGAAATCCTACAAGGCAGCAGCGTCATCCTGCGTACTGACATAAACTGCGATCACCAACTCGCCTGCCCAGAGTTGTGATTATGGGCAAATATGCCCAATAGAATGTTATCTGATGGGCAGAAAAATGTTAAGTAGTGAACACCTTCCGACTTGTTTATAGTTGTCTCTAATCTTATTTTTCTATAAACCCAAGCTATGTTTAAGGTTGACGTTCATAAGGGTTATATTGAGTCCAACTTCTACATTTTTTTTGATAAATATTGAGGCCCCACTGTTATAAATATGTTGTTGCCACCAGTACATTGTTCATCGGGTCAAATCTACAGCGTTGTCAACTAGCGGACACGCTTAGGAAACTCGTCCGACAACAGCCGACCACGACAAATATCCACAGCCGTCCTCACGCCTCCACACCTTGAAACACTTCTTAATTCGGCCGGTTTACATTCCATCCAATGTTCCCTTTAGAATGGCCGATTCTATAAATTATTCATGATTATTTACTTCTATAAATCGGATATAGTTTTAGGGTTATCAGGTCTTATTTAAATTTATCTGCCTGTATGTGTTTTAGTCATTAAGTTGATTGCTGTGTGTTGTAATGTAAGGAAATGGAGTATCTTTCTTTTTATTAGAGAGTTATTGAACTTGACATTTATTTAAACATAAGGAAATTTAAAAAACAGTTGAATTTTACTACATTCTTTAATGGCCTAATAATCTTATTGCTTCTTTGATTACCGATAAATAAATAAATAAGTATTTTGTTCCAAGATTAGTATCATTAAAAAACTTGTGTTATGGATACTACATAACGGATGAACATATCAATACATTTTTTTTGTAAATATATACTTAATATGCATAGAACACACCCAGATCTGAACAAATATCATGCACCCGTGACTTTGTTTAAATAAATAGAACAACCTATGACATTGTTTAATAGTTACATTTGTTTTATAAACATGTGCTATTCTATATTGTTTGTGGAGTTAATGTATACTTTAACTTTTTTAAATAACTACCATTGTCATGTCACTTCAAGTGCATTGAAAATAATTTATAAACGTCTCGAATTATGTAAGAAATAATTTAAAATATGAATAAAATAATATTTTTTTTGACTTTTCGCTTAACGAGTTTTTGGATCTTTTGTTATAGGTAGGTTCAAGTAAGGTAGGTTCAACAGAGATAGATAGTTTATTTTTTTATTGTACTTCACATAACAAAAAACAAGAAAACAATTGCAAAAGAAAAGCGATATAATTGGCGGCCTTATCGCTTGCAGCGATTTCTTCCAGGCAACCTTAGGATGGAGAGTGATTAAAGTAGAAAGAAAACCGAAGACATACATAATTATATTTTAATAGACGGATAAATATACATGTATAATATTTTTGTATACCTACTTATAGAAAAATACTGATAATATAAAATAAATATTCGTGATATATCACATAAAGATTTTAATTTTTGTCTAAGTAGAATTTGTTGGCACAATACAGCGGAAAAACATTCAACGTGTAATTATACTTATATTTTCGTTAGACACTTACTTTTCTTTGTAATTATTAACTTTTAATAGCACAGAACACAACCAACCCAATAAACAAAAAATATTTGTTATGCATACGAAAATAGTACATTATACTGTCTGGGAATCAAGCTGGGGGCCTACCGCCGAGTTCGATGGCAATCGATTATAAGGCAAAATGGATTTCGAATTGATTCTGTCGTACCGCCGAACTCATGGAAATCGAAACAAAATGGCGTTCTCCATTTACCTATTGGTCTGTCACGGACTGAAGGTCATGAATGAGAAGTGGCTGTCGGCAGATTCCCCGGTCGGATTAATGAACGTTAACAAAGTTAGATCTAGATGGATTACCGGTAATCCATCGAATTCGGCGGTAGGCCCCCAGAGCTCAGAAGCTTAATGCAGTCCTATTGGCAATTCTTTTCATCATGCAAGTCTAAGAAATACTTGTAAGCGTCACTTAAATTTAGAAGAATCATATTAATAAGAATGTTACAGGTTTTCATGTAGACAAGTTTGAGTTGGTGCGACGGAAAAATGAAAGAACTAAATCGGCAAATATTTTTTCATCAATTCAAATAAGTAGTGTGTTTACACATGTTAAAAATATTCTCCTACATAGACACTACATGACATCCTATCCCTTATTAATGAAAATTATAAGTCATTTATTCAAGTTTGGCTCAATAGAGCTCTTATGAATGTCATACTTATAAACTAACGCGCCCATTCACTTGATCGTAAAAGAACGGGCAAGAAAATCGTCAAGGTTGGTTTTTTCTTCTGCCAGTTACAATAAAAATACCTAATAATAAAACAATTGCTTTCTACAGTCACAAGATTCAAAAGAAAAGAAAGATGAACAATTTAAACTATTTCACAATGTCACCATCGCCTCGCAGGAGTAGGAAGCAGGTCGCCATGTCACTTTGAGATTCCGTCGAAAAATAGAAACGTTGGTGGTGCACTCCGGAAGCGGTCGGACTGTCGCTGATCAGACGCGGCTGGGGATGGCTGGCTGTCTGTTGTGTTTTTATCGATACATATTTTTCAGCTAAATTTCTAACTTAAATTTTATTTATTTCATAAACTATTACATAATACTTGACAACGTCAAAATTCAATAAAAAAACAATCGAAATATGATTACACTGAAATCACGAAGCTTAGATTAACTTACATGCAACAAAACTATTTAAAAATATAAAATATTTAAGTGTATTTGAATTTAAGTGCCAGTTCCGAGCTACCGCTCTGTTAGAAGAACATTCTTAGTTCTCTAAAGAGATGTGGCGCCCTGACTAGTTCAGACGGTAGTCGCTCCGTGGTATAAGTGAAATACAACAACTTCTTAATAGACTAGTGATGAGACCATGGGCCCTAAGCGTATGTCTAGGGAACATTCGAAATAATGATAATGTTATGGCGCCCTGACGGCTGATATGGCCAGGAGTTTAGTATATCTACACTCCGATCCTAAGTTTTGGGTTTAATTTCTAAATATGAGAAATTTATGTGTGCAAAAAGTAGAATGAAAGAAAACCTGAATTATACCATAAATATTTGGATTACAACTATACAATATTTATTGTACAGACATATTATATGTATGTGCAATAAATATTGTACAAAATATGTGGAGCTATCGACACAAACATTATTAAAAGAATTATATCGATCCCAAGAACATCGATATCCCTTCCCCCATCACTATACATTTCGCGAGATGATTTAATAAAAATAGCCCGCTCTCCCAACGAAGTGCCATAGCTTCCTACTGTAGAGTTGATCAAAAGATGCGCTTGCGTCGAGAATATTAATTTCCCCCATAATTACGCATAAACTAATCTGTTGCTCTATATAGAGCGAGATGTGTCGAAATATTGTGGCGCCTCTATTCTTTTGAACTCTACTTCTCAGTGTTGGCTAATATTAGGTTTATACCTTTATTGGTTTTCGTATTTTTATTAATAAAGAATAGTAAAGAGTTTAAATGTTGTGTTTATACAAACTACAGCTTTTAATTATTGCGTTTTAAAGCATATATAGTTGTCTGCAAGTGTGTCTGTTAGTTTTGGTTACTATTTATCCTTAAATACATATTATCATATAAATAATTTGTTACTCAGGAGGAAGGCTAATGAAAGTTTGCTGAGACATTTTAACTTATAAACCACAGAAGCGATTTCGATAAAATTTGGTACGATGTGACCTTAAATTCTAAGAAAGAAAATAAATAACTTGACTAACCCAAATAAAACACGGGACAAAAAAACTATTTTAAAAACAAATCTCAAATTACATAGGTATAAAATATTCGTGTTCCTGCATTTTCCGTGTGTGCAAACATTGGCACTTAATTATTAATTTCTTTAGACAGTTTCTGTAACATAATTTTACAAGACTAAAGGTCCAATATTTCGAGGTGTCACAATATAAATTAATTATACATACATAATATAACGCCTGTTTCCCCGAAGGGGTAGGCAGAGGCTTTACGCTTGCATTTCGCCATGTATTCTGTTGGTACCACCTTGGCGTTGAGCCTATTGCCGCTTTTAGAATAGAATAGAATATTTTTTATTTACTAAGCAACACACACAATATCATACAATGGGAACAAAATAAAATATAACAACACAAGGAACATTAAACAAATAGTAAAATAAATATGTCAAAACGGCGATACATCAGCGTAATGCTGCTGCATCTGCTGATACAGCAGCGCTGATGTTCCTTTCCGGGAACTTTTATGTTCGCCAAAGCCTCGTCCGTTGATCGGCAGGTGCACCACTTGCAGGTGAGGTTGGCTTCGGCTCCTAAGATCTTGGTAGGAGCCCTATATACCTATATAAATTAATTATGATAATAACATAATCATCAAATCAGCCTTATAAAGTCCACTGCTAAATATTAGCCTCCTCAATAGATTAAATTCTATTGGGGGTACTAATTATCTCTCTTTGGAACACAATTGTTTTAATATTAGGTACTTTTATTGTAACTGGCGGGAGAAAATACCAAACTTGACGATTTTCTTGCCCGTTCTTTTACGATCAAGCTCCCGCCCGCAGTGAATGAGCGCGTTAATTTATAAGTATGACATTCATAAGAGCTCTATTCAGCCAAACTTGAATAAATAACTTTTGAATTTGATCTTTTTGAATTGCCCCATAAGCACCACGCTGTGGCCTGTCCTGCCTGCCTGGAGTTGGTGATTTTATATTAGTAAGACTGCCCGTGAGATGAAAGGGGGAGAGACAAAATATAATAACCATGTCAAAATGAATTGTTATGGCTAAAATAACCTAACCCTAATAAGAAGACGCGCCGTGACCATACAGGCGTCACCCAATTTCGCGCCAATCCTATTTTAAATTCTCGAAATGTCCCGCGCTTCCTGATTCAAAAATGGCCGAAACTATTCGAAAGAACAATGCTCTCTTTCAATTTCAATCTTATATCGTTTGTATAAAAGCTAATATTAATTTACCATGCCAGCGCATAAGGATTATGATTTGAATGTCAAACGTAGTTTTTTTTTAAAAGTAGTTTTTATTGTTGATTTTATAAGACCGAAAGATGGATCATTCAACTACGTGTATTCGTTTTTTCCATTCAGTTTGAATAACAATATGGAATGGATTCCAATACTTGTACAATACGTGCTATGAATGTTAAAATGTTATTGCACGTTTGTTGTTTAATGTATTGTATGGCACATGTGTCAATATGTCAGTTGTACATCTGAATTATATTGTTATTTTTTGCCGTTTGTCTTTCTGCCTGTCAATATTCCACGGGGCAGCCATGATGTATTTTAGTAACTGTCAATTTTAGGTTCTGTTTTATTTTAAATAATGGTCTTGCGTTTAGCATAAATGTGCTAAACGCAAGAAACCAACATGCCAGTGTTAAGTAAGAGATATAATAGGTTGGGGAAAAAGTCTTTTCGTATTTTTGTATGAAAAGTCAAGACATTTTTTTCAAAGTTTATTTACATTTATTTACAATATATATGTACCGTTTTGTTGAATAACTTTCTGCCATTTTGTGGGCAGACACATTATCCCGTTACTGTAGAAACTTTGGGACTTCTGATCAAAAAAACGGGACAAATAGTTTTGGCAGTCCTCTCTTGAGGTCAACCTTACAGAACCTAAAGAATTCTGCAGAGACCGAAACAGGTGAAAATCTGAAGGCGCAAGGTCAGGGCTATATGGTGGATGCACTAGGACCTCCCAGTCGAACTCTCTTAATTTTTGCTGAGTGGCTAAAGATGTGTGTGGTCTAGCGTTATCGTGATGAAAGACCACACCCTTCCTGTTGATCAATTCCGGCCGTTTTCTCTCGACTGCTTCCTTTAATCTCATCAGTTGCTGGCAGTAAAGATCAGAATCGATGGTTTTGCCGGGCGGTAAAAGCTCATAATAAACAATGCCCTTCCAATCCCACCATACACACAGCATCACCTTATTTCGTGTTAGGCCAGGTTTGGCCACAGTCTGTGAAGCCTGGCCAACTTTCGACCACGACCTTTTTCGCACGTTCTTGTCGTACGTGATCCACTTTTCATCGCCAGTTATCAATCTCTTCAAAAACGGCTCGGTTTCATTACGTCTCAATAATGAATCGCAAATGAGTACACGGTTCATTAAGTTTTTTTGAGTGAGCTCGTGTGGCACCCAAATATCGAGCTTTTTTGTATAACCAGCTTTCTTCAAATGGGTCAAAACTGTTTTGTGGTCAATTCCCAGTTCTTCAGCTACATCGTAACTACTAATATGCTGATCTTGCTCCACTCTTTCAAAAATGGCGTCCATTTTATTCGTAACAGGGCGACCAGAGCGAGGTGCATCTTTAACATCAAAATTTCCGGACTGAAAACGTTTGAACCAAATTTGTGCTACTCTTACTGACACTGCATCAGGTCCATAAACATCACAAATTTTTTTCACTGCTTGAGTTGCATTTTTGCCTTTTTTATAATAAAATTTTAAAATGTATCGAATTTCTTCATTAGATTCACTCATTTTTACAGAGAGAAAAACAAATGAAAAATAGCGGGACACAACTTTTTTTTATTTTTTTCTTTTCTTTATAATGGAACCTTTTTAATGTTACCAAAACCAGCCAGACACAAATAGTAAAGTCAAAAATTTTTTATAATAAGTTTATACCTACGTTATGCGAAAAGACTTTTTCCCCGACCTAATATTAATAATAATCAATTCAGAGACAATGAGAATGACTGGTGATAAAGATAATAAATGAGATGGACTCCCTAAACCCCTTAAGTCCTCAGTAAAGATGTGGGACTATACTATGATCTCACATCGACTTCTTGAGAGAATTTGAAAAATTATGTTGTCGTTCAAAATTCGTTCAGAAGTTACAATTCCGTAGATATTTCAAATTGATTTGGAAGATACCAACTTCCTTGTCTGGAGAACTGACTATATGAACAGAAACGATAACCGAAGTCAAGGTGAGTTCGAAGAGGTCAAATCTGGGATGCGAGGTGGTTTGTGTGGCATTTGTTAACATGCTTTCGTGTTTCGGAAGGCACGTTAAGGCGTTGGTCCTCGTTGTCACTACACGTAGTTCATTTTAGTCATTATTTAAATAAGAACTCTTTTGGTTTTTTTTAATGGCTTCGTGCAGTTAGCACATTTACCCAGTGTAATATAACTCATAGGAAATGAGAATGAGTAGTGATACAGATAATAAATGTTAAATGAGAAGCCCTTTACCTAAACCCCTTGAGTCCTCAGTTAAGATGTGGGACTATACTGAGATCTCACATGGACTCCTTGAGAGAAAATATGAAAAGTGATGTTGCACTGTTGTGTTTTATTTACCACACATGTACATTCATAAGCACTTAACGGTTAATAATCGACCGTTATTATACTTTAACATTCAAAATATCACATATTTTAAAAAAAATAAAAAACTGCAGACGCTTCTTCTTTCTGGTTTAACAGTCCTTTCTGAATACAAATAACTATTTCAAAAACCATCTATTCCATGAGATTTATTATGGCTCATAGGCGCTTGCTAGTACAAAATAAATGAAATTTCGTAGTGCGAGTGAGGTCGCCGGCGCGCGGCGCCTCGCTTAGTCACATGGCCGTTTTGACTCAATGCCGCACACCTTATAGGTAAACTGGCTGACTGACACACCACACGTCACATTCGATCTTATTAAGGAGCGCCTCCTTACGTTCTCTGATAATAATCTATGGTATACTACGGTCTGAGAAGCGATAGCCCCAGAGCCTTTCGAATTCAGAGGTTCTCGGGTTCAAACCCTGGCGGCGCGCATTATCTTTAAGCACTTGCTATCGAGCTAGTCATTATGATTTTTGTTTATTTTTTTTCTTTGTATTTATTTATGTATATAAGTAAAAATATGATATAAAATACATATCAGATATATAAACCTACTTATATACATAAATAAATACAAAGAAAATATATAAAATATATATATATATATATATCTCTTGCTCTGTGCCTCGGAAAGCACGTAAAGTCGTTGGTCCCAGCTGTCAGGAACATCTATGGCAGTCGTTATTAGGAAGTCAGTGCCTTCTAACATCCTGACAGCTGGTTTAACCATAGAATAATGTTTTCCTCTGGGTTGCGGAGGTCAGACGGCAGCCACTCCATGTAATAACAAAAAATCAGCCAAACCTGGTAAAACCAGTGAGCAGACCCTGGGCCCTATGCTTAAGTCTAGGGCAGCCGGGATAATGCTACGATATAAATAAATAAACAATAAATAAATATTCTCTTAAAATCTTACCAATTACTTAGTTCCAAGATAAGTAAAAGTAAAAAAAGTAAAAAAAATATTTATTTCATAAACTATTATACATAGTACTTGAAAACGTCATGATCACAAATGAAAAAAAAAACAATCGAAATAATATTACACTAAATCACGAAGCTTAGATTCACTTACATGCAACAAAACAATTTAAAAATAAAAAATAATTAAGTGTAAGTGAATCTAAGTGCCAGTTCCGAGCCACCGCTCTGTAAGAAGAACTGGCAAGAAACTCACAGGCTATGCTCTTTTAAATATGTCCATTAGTTTGGTACTAGAATTACAATCTTCATTTGTCTGTGAAGCTATACAATGCAATATAACATAACCTTAACAATATTTATGTTTTCAAGTCATTCATATTAGAATAGCCTGTATGAAACGGCAGTTTAATCCCAAGCATTTTTATCTGCCATATAGTCTTTAATAGAATAATATCCCTTTGAAGACAGCTTGTGTTTTATTGATAATTTAAATTTATTTAGGCTCAATTGCTGTATGTTGCTTGGGATTTTATTGTAGAATCGCACACATTGACCTTTAAAAGATTTGTTTATCTTTTGGAGCCTAGTGGCAGGTACAACTAATTTATGCTTATTCCTTGTGTTTAGGTTATGTACACAGCTTTTCTTACTAAATTGATCAGTATTCTTGTGTACATAAACCAGGTTATCATAAATGAATTGACCGGCCACTGTTAAAATACCAATTTCTTTAAACTTTTCCCTTAGTGAATGTCCACACGGGAGATTATAAATTGCTCGAATAGCCCTCTTCTGCAGCACAAAGATTGTTTGAATGTCTGCGGCACAACCCCACAGAAGAATACCATAGGACATAACACTATGGAAATAGCTATGATAAACTAGCCTAGCTGTTACAACGTCTGTTAATTGGCGAATTTTCTTTACCGCGAATGCTGCAGAGCTAAGTCTACTCGACAATTCACCAATATGTGGGCCCCACTGTAGCTTAGAGTCTAAAGTAATCCCTAAAAACTTGGTAGTATCCACAAGGGTCAACTCATCCTCCTTTACCATAATAGTAGAGTTTGCCTGTCTGACGTTAGGCGTCACGAATTTAATACATTTCGTTTTAGCCCCATTTAATAGCAAATTGTTAACGTCAAACCAGTGCACCACCTTCGAGATCGCACTGTTTACTTCGTCTAAATTCTGATTTCGTTTTAACTTAAACAATAATGATGTATCATCAGCAAACAAAACTATCTCGTGGTTTTCTTTAACAAAATATGGCAAATCATTCATATAAATCAAAAACAAAAACGGACCGAGAATCGAGCCCTGCGGTACCCCCATTTTTACAACAGACCCCTGAGATCGCTTTCCATTAACCTCAACCCTTTGAATCCTATCACTTAGATATGAAGTGAGAAGATTCAATGCGGAGTTTCTTATTCCGTAATATTCTAATTTTTTTATCAATGCTTCATGAGGAACACAGTCAAAAGCTTTGGACAGATCGCAAAAAATACCTAAAGCGTCCAAAGAATTATCCCAAGCATCAAATATATGTTTTAAAAGCTCAACACCTGCATCGGTTGTAGAGCGACCCTTAGTGAATCCAAATTGTTTTGAATGCATTAATCCATTTTTATTGAAAAATATTAACATCTGGTTGTAAACAAGTTTTTCAAAAATTTTACTAAATGTAGGCAGCACTGAGATAGGTCGAAAATTTGTTGGGTCTGTTGTACTGCCCGATTTATATAATGGAATGATTTTACTTTCTTTCATTAGATCGGGAAATTTGCCGCAATCTACACATTTATTAAATATTAGAGCCAAACTGTGCGCCACTGAAACAATGATAGGCTTGGTAACTACTATGGAATTGCCCCAGAGGTCTGCAGCTTTCTTAACACTAAGAGTATTGAATGTCTTAATTATATCCATAGATGTAACATGACTAAACGTAAAATCTACTGTACATATATTCACGTTATCTTTCAAAATAGACTCCGCTAAAGTGGGCGAACAATTTAAATCTTTTGTGATAGACACTGGAATATTAGTAAAAAAGTTTTCGAAAGCATTGGCTACATCTAAGTCAGATGTAAGAGTTTTTTTATCAATATTAAGTTTAAACTCAGTATTATAATTTTTACTTTTTCCCGTTTCACTATTAATAATATTCCAGGTCATTTTAATCTTATCATCACAATTTTTTATTTTAGAGCTTAAATAATAAGACTTGGCCGTATGACATGCTTTTCTAAATATTTTAGAATATTTTCTTACATAATTATAAAATTGTTCACTGTTGTTTAATTTTTTCTCATCATACAGTTCATACAGCCTCTTTCTACTTTTATGTAGCCCAGGAGTAGCCCATTCACTAAAGGTAGCTTTATTATTTACCTTAACCGTTCTGGGAGTAAATATTGATTTAAATGTGTTAGAAAAGCTGCTGAAAAAATCATTATATAAAAAATTTGGGTCACAGCTTTCATCTATAAAAGGTAAACTATAGCATAATAATTTACTGTTAAACCTCTCAAAACGATTATTGGTTTTTGGTACAAATGTAATAGTTTTTTTAGCTACAGTTTCATTTTTACAAATAAAAGACATTTGTTGTCCGCAATGATCTGAATCTAATTGATTAATAATTTTTTTATTGTTATCACTTAGCATAATATTTGTAAAAATGTTATCTAAGCAAGTAGCAGAAGTAGCAGTAATTCTTGTTGGCTCCAGAAACAAATTAACCAAATTATGAGATTTAAAAAGTGCCTTTAATCTTGTACATGGACTGGAACACTCTAACAAATTAACATTAAAATCTCCACACACAATAACTTTTTTATTACTTTTACAAAATTTTCCTAAGGCTTTATCCATAATACCTTCAAATAAATCATATGAAGCTGAAGGAGGTCTGTACACACTCAATACAATAAACTGCTGCATTTCTATACAGGCCATTTCTATAATACGTTCAACAGAGAGATTGACTATATCATGGCGCTCCTTAGTAAAAAAGGTAAGCGGCAATAGGCTCGCCACCTATAACGTAGGACCAGGAATTTAATTGGCAAAATTGGTCTTTACTATGCCTCTGCCAACCCCCTTAAATACTGACGTGAATGTATGCAAAAATTTGCGTATCGGTTAACAATATCCGACACTAATGAATACATTGTAAGCGCGATGAATTTTTTCAATTTCCTTTTTTATTTTAATAATCCTTTATTGCACAAAAATAATTTTAAATATTACATGAGGTATATAAAATAACATGTACAAAGGTGGACTTATCTCTAGAAGAGATCTCTACCAGCCAACCCTAGCAGTTGTAAACTAAATAGTTGTACGGGATAAATGTTGTCCAAGAAAAGAACAAAATATAAAGCAAATCTCTTATATGCTAATATTATATTAAAATATATACATAGATACATACATACAACTTATGCTAACATTATTGTAAGGTAACGAATGAAACATTTAAAGGGGGAAAAAAAGTGCTAATTATGTGCCGAATTTGACAAGTAGTGATTCTTCAGTTTACTTTTGAAAGACTGAAGTGATGGACTTTCACGTATCAGAGAGGGAAGACTGTTCCACATTCTAACAGCACGAGCTGAAAAGGAGTTACGGAAATACTTAGTGTTGGAGGAAGGAGAAACAAGCATTTTCAACCAATTATAAAGAAATTCAGACTGTCAGTACTTTATAGCCCTTATTGTCGGAGATTTTTCAAGCTGTCCTATTGGATGACAATGCTACACAGCACACTCACGACCCAGATACGATTGACCTAGGGCTATAAAGTACTGACAGTTTGAATTTCTTTATAATTGGTTGAAAATAGAAAAGGAAATTGAAAAATTTCATTGCGCTTACAATGTATTCATTAGTGTCGGATATTGTTAACCGATACGCAAATTTTCACATACATTCACGTCAGTATTTAAAGGGGTTGGCAGAGGCATAGTAAAGACCAATTTTGCCAATTAAATTCCTGGTCCTACGTTATAGGTGGCGAGCCTATTGCCGCTTACCTTTTTTACTTATTTTGGAACTAAGTAATTGGTGTGATTGTAAGAGAATATTTATTTACTTGCTTAGCTAGTCGCATCCTATGTGCCATCGTATCAGAACACGGGTGGCTGAAGATATGTAATGTTTGTTAGTTAATTTAATTGAGTTACCTATATAGGTACTATATTAATAAATTATTATGGTACAAATTTTATTGTTGAGGCTTTTATATAACAGGACCATGTGATTATTATAGTGAAAAATTAGGTTATACCAGGAACATTCTAACCATTGTATAGCAAAAAATATAATCATGTATTAATTGTATGCCCACATTTTGGGTCGGATACGCTATACATCTGGCTGAAATTGTAATAACAGTTTCTGACAAGAAATTAGTTCTTATTCTTAATCTTAACGCTCTTTGCAATAGAGACCTGTATCGATCTTTGTGGCTCTTAGGATGGTATCAAAGCCAAAGTCAAAATCGTTTATTCAAGTTTGGCTTAATAGAGCTCTTATGAAGGTCAAACTTAAAATAACGCGCCCATTCACTGCGGGCTTGATCGTAAAAGAACGGGCAAGAAAATCGTCGAGTTTGGTTTCTTTTCCCGCCAGTTACAAATGTAACAAAATCTTACAAATGTTAACAACTATATAACGCTCATTGTACCTAAAAACATTTGTTTTCCAAGCAGTACATTAAGTATAGGCCAAGGACTATCGTTGAACAGACAAATATTAATAATTGAAATGGACGGCATGAACATAGCCTATTAACTTAAATATTTAGTGACGTTACGTTGTTTATTGTGCCCCGTGTTCATTCCGCTAGACACGCGATGTTCAAATAAAAAAGTTATAGAACACGGGGGAATATAATATTTGATGACTCAATACAGACGAACAGGTGAACTTTAATATTTCGAGGGTTCCGTGCTCAAACCCGATAAGTGACAACATCAGATACATAATTTCTGCCGCTTTTTCTTGTGATATTATCAAATAAATCGATTTCAGAAAAGAAGACTGAAAACTGAGGACTTTATAATCCAATAAGTAAACCTTTAAAGTTTCATTTTTTAATTAACCGATAAATTCTATTAAGTACTGCTTTAATCCCAAAAACGCAAATTTTGTCACTTTTAAATTGAAAATTGTTTTAAAAATTTTAAATTTAAAATTTATCGGGTTTGAGCACGGAACCCTCGATTTATTAGCTGCGTTACTTTATGTAGGAAAAAATGAATAAGCTCCGTGTTTTTGTTTAACATTTGGTATCTTATTACGAAACGATGTCTAAAGTCAGACCAGGTATAAAACTAGTATAAAACTTTCATTTGATAACATGAAGACAGTGACAGCACTAGTTTTATTTTATTTATTTTATAAAAACTTTATCGCACAAATTAAAATTAAAATGTACAAAAGACGAACTTAATGCTGCAAAGCATTCTTTACCAGTTAACCTTTGGGTTAGCAAAAAAGTGAGAGGCAGTACGAATAAGAAAACATATACATAGAATTAAATATGTGTTATTAATAAACACAATATTAATAGTAATTATGATATGTAGACTCAATCAGATGATAACTCCTCAAGAAATAAATAAAATAAATAAATATTTCTGACACTTACACCAATTATTTATTTCCAAGATAAGTATCATTAAATTCATTAAGAACTTGTGTTATGTATACTAAATAACGGATAAACATACATAAATACTATTTTTTTTGTACATACATACTTAATATACATAGGAAAACACCCAGACCAGAACAAATACTCATATTTATAGACACAAATATTTGTCCTGTGTGGGAGTCGAACCCACGACCTCAGGAGTGGAATGCGGGTATACTCGCCACCACGCCATATCGGTCGTCAAAGAAAGTATTTTTTAAGCAACCCTTTAAAGCAAACCTACTTTTGCTTTCTGCCAACCTAATTTCAATAGGGAGGGAGTTCCAAAGTTGAATAGCTTTTATGCAGAAAGAGTTCGACCTAAAACCTGAACTGTGTTGTGGAGTGGCAAGGAGAAAGTTGTGAACCTGATCTAACTTTAGACATCCTTTTGTAATAAGCCTCTTGATGTTTGATGATGGATATGGCATGGTGGCGAGTATATCCGCACTCCGCTTCTATTGTCGTGGGTTCGATTCCCACACAGGACAAGTCTCGCCTTCTCTCAGCATCAATCTGGGTACCTGTCCAATTCTTTTGCACATAAGGGCTGCTCAACTTTGGAACAATCCCAGCTAGAATAAGACTTGCGCAAAGCAAGCCAGTGTTCAAGCAATTGATTTTCAAGCTTTATTTCGAAGAGCCATCGTTGGTTTGATTCTCCATGCTGTCTTATATTGGTATTATTTACAACTTTTTTATATAGTTTATGAAAAGTGTAAAAAGACAAACTTTTTTATTTTAGTTTAGGTGTGTTTATTAACTACTGCACTACCATTAAAATTTTCTGCTAACTATAAGGTTAACGGGCAGAGAATGCCTTATGGCATTGAGTTCGCCTTTTGTAATAAAGGTATTACAGTGTGCAATGAAGATTAAATAAACAAATAATACATATATAATGTCACGCCTCTTTCCCGTAGGGGTAGGCAGATATAACATCCTTCCACTTACTACGATCTTGGCACACACTTTTAGCTCCATTTACACTCATTAACCTCCTCATACACGTCCGTCGGTTTGGGTACTTTTGATTTGCCCTTTCTCCAAAATTTCCTGAATTTGATGATGGCCGTAAATAATAAATAAATATTCTCTTACAATCACACCAATTATTTAGTTCCAAGATAAGTATCATTAAGAACTTGTGTTATGGATACTAAAGAACGGATAAACATACTTACATACTTTTTTTTGTAAATACATACTTAATATACATAGGAAAACACCCAGGCCAGAACAAATATTCATGTTCATGCACACTAAGATTTGTCCTGAGTGGGAATCGAACCCACGACCTCTGAAGTGGAGTACAGGTATACTGACCTCCACGCCATATCGGTCGTCATATATAAAATAAAAATAAATAAAATTGTAAATATATATAAGACGTTTGAGTTGAGGGACGTTTTGACTTGTTGTAGTTACCACATAAAACAGTACCCTGGTAAATTAGTCTTGAAGTATCAGAACTATCAGAAGCAAAACGCCTACCCATTTTCCCAAACAAAAGTCTTTAAACTTAAAATTTACCGGAACAGTTAACACATAAGTAACTTAGGCAAAGCCATCTTTCACTTTTTTGAATTCCATATAAAAATACATGAGAAAAAGTGAAACCTGGCCGTCTATATGTTAATTTTTTCCAACAATTTAGTAAACATTAGTTGAGTTTTTGTGTCAAGGGCCCACTGGCACAGTTTAGGGCAGGTTTGGGATTGTCTTGGGTCATGAGACGATCTTGTTTGTCTTGCCGCGAGAATTTGAACTCCTATTGCGATTAATTAAATTTAGTTTTGCCGCGTGGAACCGGCCTACAATTGTGTGTGCCAGAGTGGGGAAGAGCCACCCCCTCTCACGGGGAGTCGTAAGAAGAGAAATCCTACCAGATGATGGTCTGCAGCGTTATCCAGCGTACTGGCATGAACTGCGATCACGAACGAAATACTCCTAATATAATGTAATACATGTTATGGGAAGCTAATGTTCAACAGTGGACTTTAATACCACTCCACTGCTAGAGCTGTAAAGCCTAGCAGATTTCAGTTTTATTATTGTTACTGACCTACCGTTTTTTTCGGATGGAAAATCATCTAGTGACCTTCTCCTGCTGTGGGTGGAGCAGGAGGGTGTGTCAGACTTTTACTGACTAAACCCCATCCATGTTCCTTCTTGTGCCTGCTACGTCCAGAGACCGCGGTAACCCTTTCCGACAGTCTCGCAGCATACCTACCTACTGTAATACTAACATTAGCAAATAAGAAAAATTGTTACTAACACTAAGGGCGCTGCCTGAAAATTATTATTATTAGGCTGTTATGATGAATGTATTTAATACAATCTGAAATAAGCAAGTCATGGATTAAAAATATTCCTGCGCTACTATAATTTGACTGTATAGTGTAAGGCGAACACGTGCAGCCGTGTTGAATAGTATCTCGATTACAAATTGTTACAAAGATATTTTTAATCCCTTACAATGGATATCTGCAAAGTAACGCCTGAATCAATAAATAATTAACAATCTGAAATGGCACTACAAGCAATTAAAAAGTTATTTATTATGTATCGTCAATAAAAGAACAGCTAAATTTATGTTGCATACATATTATTACGCTTATTTACGAAAGTTATAAGGTCTCCACGGAAGACCAGCGCTGTTGTGGTCCTCCACTGCAGCACATGCTGAGTGGAGTCCTTTTTAGGCATACTATATGTAAACTTATGTGTAAAAATTGTTTACTGATTTAAATACTGTTTATTGTTTATGTGTATTTATGTCTAAATAAATTTTATTTCATTTCATTTCATTATTACCGTAGGGGCAGGCAGAGATTGCATCCTTCCACTTGTTACGATCCTGGTACATACTGTTAGTTGTAAGTTGCATAACTTCAAAAAAGTGCTTGAACTTAAAACTATAAATACAATATGTCTTCCAACTGTGTACCTATAATAATTTAAAAGAATATCTATTGCAAAATGCTTATTACAGTCTGAACGAATACCTACATTCTTAAACATATAATCTAATAAATATATAAGTGAATAGTTAAATAAATTTCATATAATAATAATAAATAAATATTCTCTTATAATCACACCAATTATTTAGTTCCAAGATAAGTATCATTAAGAACTTGTGGTATGGATACTAAACAACGGATAAACATACTTACATACTTTTTTTTGTAAATATATAATTAATATACACAGAAAATAATCAGACCAGAACAAACATTCATAGTCATGCACACAAAGATTTGTCCTGTGTAGGAATCGAACCCACGACCTCTGGAGTGAAGTGCAGGTATTCTGACCTCCACGCCATATCGGTCGTCAAAGAATATTTAAATTGATCTTTAAATTAGTTCAAAAAAACTATATACAGAAAACTATGGTACTAAATGCTTTTATTCAGACAAGCGTTTACGATGCGTGTCAAATGAAACTTGGCAAGGTTTTCCAGAGATAGGGAAACCAGCATTGAGCTCTTGAAAAATGATAAACATATTTAAAAGGTTATATAATTTATGGGGTGATATATAGATTATCGAAGCGCTCGTAGCTCTGCGATGCTAGGTGGTCGGAAACGATCACCGAAGTAAAGCAGAGTTTACAACGCGTACGCCGTAGTACGCCGACGACACGTGTCTACTATATAGTGGAAGTGACCTGAACTCCATAAAAATGGCTATACAGGAGGACTTGGATAGTGTAACTCGATGGGCTCATGATAATGGTCTCATAATAAATACAAATAAAACTAAATGTATGGTTATATCATCTCCTTATGCACGTGAAAAAAATATAACTATGAACATAAAAGGCCATGATTACGAGTGCCTCCATAAAAGTAGCAATTACTGCCAGTGCAATTGTCTAGAACAAGTTAAAACATTTAAATATTTAGGCCTAAATATAGATAGTACTTTCACCTGGAATATTCATACAGATGTTGTTTGCGGCAGATTACGTTCAGTACTAAGTAAATTTTATAATCTAAAATATGTTGTTAAGAGAGGATTATTATATACACTTTATTACGCACTCGCAGATTCTATAATAAGTTACGGGTTGGGTGGTTACGGACTTACTTTCAAAACATACATAGATAAAATAAAATCAGTACAAATTAGAATTTTAAAAACAATAGTAGACAAAAAATGTAAAGATAGCTGCAATCAAAATTATGAAAAATTATTTAAAATCTGTAACATAATGCCAGTAGATATTAAAGTGAAAACGGCCCTTTTAATAGAACAACACAACGTAAACACACACAAGAAAGAGCGCGTTCATAATTATCCAACCCGCCTAGCAAGACAAAAGAAGTTGGTTGTACCTAAAACAAATAATTATTTTGGAAAACGAACAAGACACTTTATAACACCAACGTTAATTAACGAACTACCAAGTGAACTATTTGCAAACATTAATACTAAATCACAACTTAAGAAAGTACTAAGGAAACATTATATGTCATTATGTCCGTAGCTATTAAAAAATGAAATAGAAGTTTCTGTTTGTAATGTAATATAAGCCTATATTAAAGTAATTAGCGGAATATAAGTATTAGGTACCTATGTAATGTGTCTGCGGTTAGATTTAAATAGACTAAGATAATAATGTATGTTAGCGTCCACGAGGACTACGAGCTGCCGACAAACTGCTACGCAGTTTGGCAGATGTATTTTATTTTATTAAAACTGTACGTTTTTGAAACAATAAAAAAAAAAAAAAAAAAAAAAAAAAAAACAAAGGTTAGTCCTTGGATGGGTGACCGTTTGTGTGGCATTTGATATCGAGCGCTTCCGTGCTTCGGAAGGCACGTTAAGCCTTTGGTCCCGGTTATTACTAAATGTGGTAGTCGTTAAGCCATGTTAGAGGCCTAATGGGCGGCTTGATAAATTCTAACAGCAGGACGCCATACACCTGCCTCCACCAATCCGCACTGGGTCAGCGTGGTGGAGTATGACCCAATACCCTCACACCTTAGTATGTGAGAGGAGGCTCGTGCTCAGTAGCGGGACGTATATGGGCTGACATGATGATATAGATTATCTAAAAAGTATCTAACCCTAAGAGCACACTAGACTCAGACAAGACAATAGGTGGTGGTGTATGGTACACATATTGGTGTATGGTACACATATTATATAAAATCAGTTTCCCCGAAGAGGAACGCAGAGGCATACTATACGCCCACAATAGGTGTAGAGTAGGTGGCAAACCTATTGACGCTTTTTGGGAACTTAAAATGTTTGTCTGATTTTGATTTTGATTTAAATTTGATTTTCTAAAATAATCACCGCCTAGGCACTAGCAACCCTAAATTGTGTTTAATAATGTATCAATAAATGTTTTATACATAACATTACATCGTGTAAAAACATTTTCATTATATTAGGAAACTTGATGTTCGTCTTAGTCGGTATGTAGTAATTAAAATGATGTTGACCAACTATGGTGTTTTCATATATAGATAACTTTCGTTCATCAGAAATAAAGATAAGCAATCCACTATAATTTGCACAAACGTATAGGCATGTCGGTTTTATGAAATGTCTTACGAATCCTCTCATGTCATGTCAGTTTTTCACAGTGATGGTAGATGAAATGTCTGTCCATAATTAAGGTAATATTTGACGATGATAAAGGCGTTATTAGGAAGCTTAGAAAAAAATTAATTGATAAAAGCCGAGATGAGTTTTTCAGGCATTCTTATAATAATAATAATAATAATTTATTTGCTATAAAAAGTTTTACATTAAATTAACAGTGACCGAGGTCATCTTTTAAGCAAATAATGCCTGTACCAGATGACCTCGCTCTTCCATAGCTATAGGTCATTGTGTGTGTGTATGTGTGTGTGTGTGTGTGTGTGTGTGTGTGTGTGTGTGTGTGTGTGAGTGTGTGAGTGTGTGTGTGTGTGTGTGTGTGTGTGTTTGTGTGTGGGTGTGTGGGTGGGTGGGTAGGTGTGTATTCTTGTTCTCAATCTCGTTGCCTTTTAGAAGCCTCGTTGGAGTCATCGACAGATTTACTGACCGACGGACAATCCCTCCCTATAAGAGTCACCGACAAACTGACAAATCTTAAGAATAAACCACAACAGACAGATAAGCTGACACACCATGACAACGAATCCATGTGTTTTTATTTCATGATTATGGTACCGCTCATGTCTCTTTCATTGTTGTTAAATATAATATCGAATTTCCGTTTTGTGTGTGAATATTTGACGAATCTAAATGATCCTGCTGATCTTGAAGACAATAAAGTATAATTTATTGCTATTTTTATGTTCTAATATCATGACGCCATACATTTTTTCTTTCACGAATGGGAAATCATCTAATATGGTTTATAGGGATCCGCCCAAGATCTGAGGAGCCCAAGCTTACCGGCAATACGCTCGCCACCTTTTACGTGGGACCAACAATATGCCTCTGCCTACCCCTTCTGGAACAGACGTTATATTATATCTATGTCTGATCATCAAATAACGATGAGTGGAGTTAAACGACCGGACCAACGTAATAGGCTCCGTCCATGAGGCCTTTTCCCATATACTTTGCCGGTCACGCCGAGCCTCTCGAGGTTGTTACCATCTTTACTTGCGACTTGACCAAAGTATTCCAAGATTCTACATAACTTCTTAAATAAGCTTTAATGAAATGTATAGATTACGTATAGGTGCATAGGGATCCTGTCAAGATCGAGCACCTGACGATCAACGGACGAGGCTCTGGCGACTAAAACAGTTCCCGATAAGCGGCAATTGGCTCGCCACCTATTACGTGGGTAATTGGAGAAATGTGTCCGATGCCTCTGCTTACCCCTTCGGGAAAAAAGTCTTGTTTGTATATATAGACTAGATTAAACCAAACTTACAAAAGTAAGATCCAAACGTAGAAAACAATTAATAGCTCCTTCATCTTGTTTAAAACTTGTATCATCCGGCCCTCTACAAATGTCCATAAAAATTTACAATCACTTACCTGAGTCCCTAAAAAATGTAGATAACATTAAACCAAGTGATGGATTAAAAATATCTTTGAAACAATTCCCGCACTGCTATAATTTCCCGAAAAATCGAGAAACTATTCAACACGACACGTGTTTCGCCCTTACACAGGACATCTTCAGGTAAGATAGGAGCCTCATAACAACGATGTCTTCCTGTGTAAGGGCGAAACACGTGTCGTGTTGAATAGTTTCTCGATTTTTCGGGAAATTATAGTAGTGCGGGAATTGTTACAAAGATATTTTTAATCCATCACTTGCTTACAATGGATTTCCGCAAAGTAACGCCTGAATCAATAAATTATTTAAACATTAAACCATTTACTAAACAATTAAAAGACTTACTGATTGCGAAATGTTATACACACTTCACGAATATTTTGACGACAAACTCCATTAAAAGCCTATGGTGATTTATTATATAAATTATAAGTTAATGTTATATGTAATAATAATATTGTATAAATATTGTTTTTTGTTGATTTTATATTTGTGTTTTAGTGAGTTTGTTATTAAGTACGTAGTATTGTAATATGTTTAAGTTCCCTCTCAATTTGCAGCGCCCCTACGGGGTATCAGTATTCATTGTATTACTTAGGTACCTACTTGTTTACTTGATGCAATAAAGATTTATGATTTAAGCAAAATGAATCGTTAGAATTATAAAATAGCGCCAGTTGATCAGTAGCAGCCGGTTTGATGCAAATGGAGGCAAAGGCAGGTACGGTAGGCGCCCGCAAGGTTGTGCGTGGGAGCAGCACGCAGCCGGTAAAGACCGACTATACCAAACTTTTAACTTACTAACTCGCCGTTTAAAACTTACATATGATTATATATTGACGGTTGCAATTAATAATGTCGTAAGTGCAAAGCCGTTAGTTTAAACAATGTCGTAAGTGAAAAGTAACGACTTATCACTTATGATATTGTTAAAAGAAACTACTTTTCATGGTAGCATCGATATATTTCGACCGATATGTCGTGGCGGCGATGGCGAGTATACCCGCTCTCCACTCCTGAGGTCGTGGGTTCGATTCCCACACAGGACAAATATTTGTGTGTATAAATATGAATATTTGTTCTGGTCTGGGTGTTTTTCTATGTATATAAAGTATGTATGTACAAAAAAAAAGTATTTATGTATGTTTATCCGTTATTTAATATCCATAACACAAGTTCTTAATGATACTTATCATGGAACTAAAATAATAGTTGTAAGTATCAGAAATATTTCTTTTATTTATATTATATGCATTATATTATATATACAATCACGCCTGCTTCCCGGGCGGGGTAGGCAGAGGCATATTACACGCCCACATTTCGCCAAGTATATTGTTGGTCCTACGTCATCAATCACACTCAATTTATCAAATTTCACGTAATAGAAGAGTACTTGACTTTTTCAATGCGGCCGGCACATGATGAATTAAATTATTATTATTAATAACATTTCTCATTAAAGTCAGTGTTGACGATTTTTTTTTTAAAACCGTTTGAGACCCTAGGTATC